>OX451737.1:635437231-636037231 GCA_948472305.1 Vicia faba | reverse complement strand
TTAGTTTTAAAGTTTACTTTAAGCCATGATAATAGTATTATTAAAAGATTAGGCATTGGATTGTTGCTTGCTAATCTTACTACTTTTCAATAATCAACTAGTGTGAATTTGCAAGCAATTATGAATAATGAAACTGCTCTTGTTTTGATCATACAATTTTATGGTATTTTGAAAGTTTAGCCATTTAAAATCTAGAGTATTCTAGCAAGATACTTTTGAGTTAACTTTCAAATTAATCTAGACTTAATCAAAAGCTTTTAAATTTGTCTAAGAGACTATGAATATTTTAAAAAGTTTTCTGATAATTTTTAAAAGGTCAACATGATATATTTAGTTACTTACTACTCATTTTGTTTCTATTTAAAAGAGATAATTTTTAGTTTTATTTATTTATTGAACAATCAATATACTTAGTTTAATAATAAATGAAATATATTGATTATTGAATAATTTTGTCTTAAAAAAATGATCTCTTATAAATAAAAATCATAAATTATAGTAATCACTTTTTTATTGTGAACTAGTCAAAAGGTTCAACGAAATATGTCCGATAAAGTAGATCTAATCACACGACCTATTAAGAGGGTTATCACAAAAGATTGTAAATATTGTTGGAAATCTATCAAAATATTTATGATGAATTTCTATTAATTTTGATGAAGAAGATTGATATCACCACACAATGACAATGAATTATGAGAAAAGAAAAGAAAAAAGAGAAGACAATTATTTTCTGCAGAGTTTCTCTCTGTCCACAAACTGTGAAAAACTTATTCACTTTACAACTGCAAAATACTGTGAATGACTTGATTACAAAATTAGGGGTTACTCCCTCTATTTATAAATTTAGCTTGCTCCCTAAGTCCAAAATTATAAAAGTCAAAAATACCTATTTTGGTACTAAATCAAATCTATTCTATTTTAGACTTAAATCAAATCTCTCTAAATCTAAAACAAATCTAATCTGTGTGCAGCTTCCTTCGATCCATAAGCTCTTCGATTGAGCAATGGCTTCCTTCGAGCAACCTGCTTCGATCCACCTCTAAACCCTTCGACACACATAGTTTCGATACTTTGAATTATAGTTTAACACACCACCTAATTCATTGTGTCTAAACTGTCTATATTCATCATAGCTCTTAGACTTCGAAATACTTCGACCTGCACACCCTTCATCATGATGTCTACAATTTGATTCTCAGTTCTGCAGTATTCCAAATTCATCTTGCCATCTGCTACCTACTCTCGAAGATAGTAGAACCTCATTTCGATGTGCTTGCTTCGACCATGTGCTATCGGGTTCTTCGCCAGATTGATAGCTAACATGATATCGATCTTCATGATAATTGCTCAATGATCTTTCCCTGTTATCTCTTCGACCAAGTTCACCATCTAAGTTGCTTGACATGCACAAAGAGAAGCAACTATGTATCTGCTTTGCATGATGATAATGTTGTTATACCCCAAAATTTTCCCTATCTTTTCTCAAGACATTTCTCACAGATTTTCAAAAGCTCAAGTTTGCACAAGTACAATTGGACTTTTAAGCATCAGGTCGAAGATGCAACTTCTGAATCTTCGAAAGGTCGAAGAGGAAACTGTCGAAAGGGGAAAGCAGATAAGAAAAGTTTTGCAGATAACTATATCAAATTCAAAACATAGTTCAGGTTGTTCGAACCACATGACTGATCGAAATGAATGGTTGGTAAATTTTGACAAATCGAAGAAGAGCAAGCTTGCTTCGATCCACAAGCTTCGAGTGGTACATTCAGATGAATATGGTCCATTCGAAGAACATACAATTGGTGGATTCGAAGAACATACATTTGGTGGCCCATTCGAAGAACATACATTTGGTGGTCCATTCAAAGAACATACATTTGGTGGATTCGAAGAACATACATTTGGTGGCCCATTCAAAGAACATACATTTGGTGGATTCGAAGAACATACATTTGGTGGTCCATTCGAAGAACATACATTTTTGTGGATTCGAAGAACATACAATTGGTGGTCCATTCGAAGAACATACAATTGGTGGTCCATTCGAAGAACATACAATTGGTCCATTCGAAGAACATACAATTGGTGGATTTGAAGAACATATATTTGGTGGAAACAAATATTGTCTTATCTTTTGATGAGTTTGGTCGAAGGCTGCTGAACAAAGTATTATATGTTGCCAAGCCTAAGTTTGATGTACTGTCCACATAACATCATAAAACCATATCAAAAACCTGATGTACTGCTATGAGACAGCCCTGCACCAAGCTGCCACAACACTCTAAAACTGCTGCAAACCAGTCCAAGCATACATTATCTCAGTCCCATATTTGCACCAAACTAACATATAATAGTTGCACCTCGAAAGCTATGAAAAGAGCATACCCAAATTATTCAAATTTTATTTGTTTTTCCCCTCAAAACCCCAGAAAGACTCTTCTATAAATAAGTTGTTTCACAACACACAAAAGAGGGGTTTTTGGACAAGAAAAAAGAGAAGAAGAAAAAAAGAGAGAGGAGAGAACATTGAATCTGAAGCCTTAAAATACTCTTAAACCCAGAACAAAACAAAAAAACAACACCTATGTTCTTTTCTTTCGAACCCATAACCAAAAAACACAACACCTTTGTTTCTTTTCTTTCGAACCCAAGAGCATTCAAGGCAGCAACTCAAGTTCGAAGCACACATTCCAACTTCAAGGTAAGTCTTCTTGACTTTAAACCTTTCGTTTCAAGCATCATTGATGATTCATTTTCGAAGATAACATGTAATAACCACTGCATTCGAAGCTAACCTTTTGTTTGTCTTCTTTTCTTGTCAATTATATATTAGGAACTAACCTGTATAAATCATAAAACAATGTTGGAGTGAAAAAATAACAACATGGTTCAACACAAAGCCTTAGGCTTCGACACATACTGCTTTACAGACCCAAACAGAAGGAAGAAAAAAGGGTGTGTGAATCGAAGGGTGCATGCTTCGAACATACTGCATGAATCGAAAGTTTTTTTTTTCTCTATGAATCGAAGGGTGCATGCTTCGAACACACTGCATTAATCGAAAGATTTGTTTTTTCTCTCTTTTGCGTTGTTTTTGTTTTTTTTTTATATTTATATTTTCTATATATTTTCTTTCATTGCTATTCAATATGGTTGTAATAATTAGGACTTTTATTGCTTTCCACCCTCAATTTGTAAATTTGTATACCCCATCCCCAAATTATATAATAGCGTAGGACATTTATTTTCCGCAATTTACCGTTTTTATATAAAATGCTAGTAATTAGAGTGTGTATGGCAAGATTTAAAATCAACAAGTAGACAACCCTAATTCAAGATTAAAGCAATCATAAAATACAATACTCTTGCACACTTTGCACCTCTAGGGTTTAACTCCACTTTGTTGCCTTAAAAAATGGTCATGTTGCACATGTGAGGTATCTTAGCAATAAAACAATAAAAAATACAAGATCATAGTCCCTCGATGACTCTTCGAATGTTGTCTTACAAATGATCTTAGTCCCTTAAGAGAAATGCTAAGATATCTTACAATATTGTCATTTATGACTATACGATGACCCACGCCTATCCCTTGACATCCAATGACGGGGCTTCTTACCAATAAATGGTAAGATAGCAACATATAAAGGAGGAGGAAAAGAACAAAGACCTTTTGAGTAGATAGGACGCTCGTATTTTCTTGCTCACAAACTAAAACCATGTCCACACTTACACTTTCAAAAACATCTTCAAAAACAAACATCTCTTTGAACTATTTTCAAAACTAACACTTTGTATAAACTCTTATAGAGACGAGGATCATTATAAAGTTTTCCGCAACAAAGGCGTTTAAAAAATATTTTCAAACTTACACCCATCACAAAACACATTTTCAAACAAAGCAACTTTCAAGTGATCTAGTAAGCAACTAAGAGCCCGTAGATAACTACGGATGAAAAGGGTGTTAATACCTTCCATTTTCATAAATTACCCCCCAAACTCAAGAAAATATCTCAAAGGTATTTCTTTCTCTTTTCACCCTTTCCTTTATTGGATAAAAGAAAAGTTGGTGGTGATTCTTGCCATCCGCAACAATTGCGATAAAATGCAAAACACCCAAGTCAGTTCTCTCACCATATCACAAAACTTGAAACTCTGTTGGGGACTACTTAAAAGTGGGGTTACCTTAGAACTAGATAATATTTATTTGCTTTCATTGTTTGACTTGATTGCTTTATATTTATAGGTCCTTGTTTGGGTTTGTATTGATCCTCTACCCGGATCGAGGAATACCATTAGGTAAGTAGCAATAGATTGTGGAAACTGTGCGGGGTATACTTATATGGTTGAAGCGATGGCTACTTTAGTGTGACACATTTGTTGGTACCGATAGCCCTTGAGTTTAGTCAAGGAGAATACGGGGCCGCTGTGTTGTGTCATGAAGCACTAATTGACCTTAGAACCTTTAATTGAACAACTTGGCCATTAGGAAGTAGTGAGATAGCCGGCTTTGGTGCAGTCCGAAGTTGGTTGATACTCGATACTACGCTCATTGAGATCAGAATTTCGGGATATTTCGGTCGCCAATAATGAGGCTTGCGCTGAAATAATGGCCGATGAAGAAAGATAATGATATTGAGATTCCCTAGAACCCGATTACTTTCTAGGACAAGTTGAACCAACTAAACTTCAAGAGGGTACTTACCTATGAACTCCATGCAAGCTTAAACCTAAGGACTTGTTTTGATTTGTGTGTATATGTTTACTTGTACATAACATCATGACATCATACCATATCATTTTGCACTAACCATTTCAAGGATCTAGAGATTTATTTTTGTTCTGTTTTGTAAGACACGACTCCCACTCACAAGAATACTATCCAAGTCAACCTCGTAAGAGTGTGTCTTCAACTCAAAGAATTATCATCAAGGATTCCTGAGAATTCTCCATTCACCAAGATACATGGTCGACTTCTCAATCTGGTTACCTCAAGCCTTGATGAAGACATGATGAAGGTGCTTTTTCAGTTCTTCGACCCTTTACACCATTGCTTTACCTTTCCTGATTACCAACTTATGCCTACTATGAAAGAATTCTCTCAACTCTTAGGAATTCCTATTCTTGATCAATTACCATTCAACGATATTGAAAAAGACCCGATACTTGAGGAGATTGCTCGAGCTCTACATTTGCAACAATCCGACGTCGTGGCTAATTGGGAAACAAGAAGTGGTGTCAAAGGGTTTCTAGCCATGTTTTTGTTGGATAAGGCTCAAGATTGTTGGGATACTTTGGACTTACAAGCCTTTGAAGAAATTTTGGCTCTTCTAATCTATGGGATGGTACTGTTTCCTAATCCTGACCAACTTATAGATGTGAACACAATCATAACATCATCCTTTATCAGACGAATGTTAAAAGTCTATTTCTGAATGATTATATTTCTGAATGGTTATATTTCAGAAGAAGTATATGTTAAACAACCTCCTAGATTTGAAAACTCTGAGAAATCAGACTATGTTTTTAAACTCAAGAAATCCCTTTTATGGTCTAAAGCAAGCTTCCAGAGCTTGGTATGACAGATGGAGTAGTTTTCTTTTAGAAAATAAATTTACCAGAGGGAAGGTTGATACTACAATCTTCTGTAAAACATTCAAAAATGATATTATGATAGTTCAAATTTATGTTGATGATATTATTTTTGGTTGTGCTAATCCCTCTCTTTGTGAGAAATTTTCTAAGTTGATGAAGGCTGAGTTTGAGATGAGTTTAATGGGAGAACTGAAGTTCTTTCTAGGAATTCAGATTGGTCAACAATCAGAAGCTACTTACATTCATCAGAGTAAGTATATTAAAGAGCTTCTGAAAAAGGTCAACATGATGGAAAACACACCAACAAAGACTTTGATGCATCCAACATGCATTCTAGAGAAATATGATGTAAGTGGAAAGGCATTTTAGAAGTTGTATCATGGTATGACATAATCTCTTCTATATCTAACTGCTTCCAGACCTGATATTTTATTCAGCGTCCATTTATGCGCTAGATTCCAATATGATCCTAGGTAATCTCACTTAACTGTTGTTAAGAGAATTCTAAGGTATCTGAAAGGAACAAATAACCTTGGCTTGATGTATGAGAAAACATCATAAACATATTTGATCAGATGGAAACCTTTTAGTTTTCCATACTCTGAGGATATTAAAACATGTTACTTAACTAGATGTATTGATTAATTTGTGTAAGCCTTGGTTATCCTTAATCATTACACTCTACTTAAGTTATACGATGAGCAGTGCTCTTTTTATTGGAATTGATTAATTCATAATTATTACTCTCATTGATTACTCCTAATAATTATGTTTGTTTTTCTTTTGAGCTTTTCTCTCTCTTCTAAAAACACTATACACTAACACACACATCCTCACTTCACTTCCACACTTTTATTAGAAACCCTAAACCCCTCATTCTCTCAACTGTTCATCAAAGTTTATCAACTTCTTCATCATCTTCAACAACTTCAACAATGATGAGCGCACAACAATAAGAGGCCGTTAAATTTTCTATGGGTAGGAAGAAGCTATGAACACTTATGGGTCTTCATCATCAACTATTCCACCAAGTTCTTCAAATCCATTGGTAACTGCTTCATCGTCTCTACCCATCATTGATGAAAACCACATTACAAAGAAGCTTGTTCAAGTTCATTGTATTACTCAACCACAAGATTTGACTATTATTTATGAATATCTGGTCAATTTTAACAATCTCTCTTCCAACGGCTTCATTGTCTTGTGTATGAAGCTTTGGTGAAAGATTTCTGGAAACAAGCTGGCTCTCATAACCTGCATGTGGTTTCTCATGTGCTAGGTCAAAGAATCATCATAATTGAGAAGGTAATAGCAGATATTATTGGAATGAAGCATCTGGTAGAAAAAAGAGTCCATGGAATGGATAGAAAGTCTAAATTTTTGAAGGAAACTATCAACAAATATATCTTCAATAATTGCGCTCCTGATAAGAATGAATACAAGAGTAAGGATCTGCATGATAAGCTTAGGATTTGACTCAAGATCATTCAAGGTTGTATCAACCCTAGACCTCTTCGAGCTCATCTGACTTTTTCAATGCTCGTCAGAAGTACATGTTGTATTATTTGATGGCTCATCAGAAGATATTTCTTCCTTCTCTTCTTTTCTACTATTTGGGGAACACGATCAGAAAGACCAGAACCACATATGATCCAAATAACAATATTCCAAATTACATTCCCTTTGGATGTCTTTTGACTGACATTTTTATGGAAAGTGGTTTTGTGAAGTTTCTGATTGAAAAAGCTCATTATACAGAGGATATGGCTCCTTGCATTGGAGAATCCTTCAATGCACGAAATCTGAAGAGTGTGGGGTTGATAAAGAAAGCCAGTGCTAATCCTCTGAAGTTTCCTTCTGCTAGTTTCACTAACCAAAGACTTCTAATGGATAACTTTCCTCTGCTTACCAAGGGAGATAGTCTATATGGCATTGCTGCTTATGTCTGGATAAGGATAGAAGAAGGGCATGATATGTCCAGCTTCATATACGATTATTTTCCCCCTCCTCTGCTTTCAATTGATCCTTTAAGAGGAAAGAGGAATAAGAGCTCAGAGGCTTATGATCCTGGAATGAAGAAGAAGAAAGAGAAGTTTGAAGCTTCTAAGAATGTGTCTTTGGCCACTTATCCAGAAACTATAAGTTAGTCTTCTACTTTTGTACCTGTTTTTGCAGTTGTTTCAAATATTCTTAATGCATTATCATCCACTCCAACTTCCATTACACAAACTTCTTATTTTCCATCCTTTTCTGTTCCACCATCTACCATCCCCACATCTATATCTGATCCTGTTACTACCACAATACCTTTAACAACAAATGTTTTGTTTCAAACCCCTTTCCCTCTCTCACAACTCCTATTCCATCAGAACCACTTCAAACATTCACCTCACCCATAATCATCTCCATATCTAAAACCATTTCACCCAACCAGTTTCTGAAAATCTTCATTCACCAATCTTACAAACTTTACTTCAATTTTCCTTCTCTAACCAAGAACCCATCTACCATGACTCACCCACTCACCATTCTGATCCACACTCCTCATCTGACCATGAAATATCTGAAAGGGCTATTTTTGAAACTTTTGAAATCTCCACCTCCGAACAATTCACCATATTTGATCTTCTTGATCTCTCTGAACAACCATCTGAACTAAACCCTTTTGCACCAGAACTTGCCCTAACAATTTATGAACAACATGTCCCTAAAACCTTGGATGAATGCATTTACATGTTTCGAAACAAGTCCAGGAAGAAGGTTGTTAAGTTGCAAGAAGAAGCAAGTACAAGTACTAAGCCTCAAGATCTGGACAATTCTCTGAAGCTTTTTCAGAAGTGGATGTCTTTTGAAATTGAGAGGATGATGAGCTTTTATGAAGCATCCAGAGTTGTTGGAGTTCAGATGGTGACTGAAAGAGAAGAATCAAGAGAAAGAATGAAACTCTTTGAACTTTTTGCTGCAAAGCAAAGAGAGGCTGAAGCCAAAGCGCTTAAGGAAGCTGAAGCATGACTCAAAATAAGGATGTTAATGATTCAGTTCATAACATGCTTCAGTTGATTATGGTAAAGCTATTTGCTCCAACACGATCTTCTTCTGGACCCTAAGCTCTTAGGATTTTGTTTTTCCTTTTGCTCTGAACCATAGGATTTTGTTTGTTTTTCTTCTTTCTATCTGATGTTTTCTTTGTGGATGCAATTAAGTCTGGTTTATTTTTACTTCATTCTCTTCTTATTTTCTTTTCACTGTTTCTTCTCTTACTTCTTATGTTTTTATGTTTTTCACACATAATTACCGTTTTGATTATGACAAAAAGGGGTAGTAAATAACTGAAGTAATATTTTGATTCTAATAATCAAATTCTCTGAAAAACTTATTTGAAATAATGGGAGCTGCTTACATTCTAACCAAGATAAACTTATGTTTCTGTTAGAACTGTTTTCTTTTTCAGGAATCAAAAAATCGTATTGGAATCAAGATCTAAAAGTGTTAAACAAGATTTTGTCTAACTTTTGGAATCAGACTCTGAGAAGTGTTAAATTCTTAATCAGGCTCTGAAGTGAAATATGGAATTTGTCTTTCGTGACATCAAGGGTTCAAGATCTAAATTTGAATGATTGGCATCAAGAATCAAGACTCTCAAGATCTTAATATCTGATCTATTGCAACCAGGGGGGTTTTACCAAGACGGTTCAAAATCAGGATATACAATCTTTACCAAGTCTTAGATTCAGGGGGAGTTTCATACAAAGGATAAGTATTTCTTACCCTTCTTATTTGTGATACTTTTCTGATTATGTATAAAATTGCTTCATCAATATACATAGTTTTGTCATCATCAAAAAGGGGGGATTGTTAGAACAAGATTTGGTTCTGCAATTATATCTCTGAGTTTTGATGATAACAACGATTATGTTTATATGAACAGTTTTAGTACTCTAATGTTTGTTATTTTTATTATTTAAAAAATAGGTTCTGCTTCTGATGAAAGGTGTTTCCAAGTCATTAGAAGAGACCAATTTTCACTTCTGGGCTACACAAGTTCCGATGAATAGTAGAAAACTACTTCAGAATGCTCTAAAGTTTGGACTATGATACGCGGTCAAAGATACCAAGTTATAAATATCTGAAGACAGAAGTTATGATGAACAAGTCCAGATGTTGAAGACTTGTGTTTCTGAAGACAAAGGGTTTTGGAGACCAAGTGCTGAAGACTATGAAGATGAAGTTCTGAATACTCTGAAGACTTGAAGTTTTGATGACCCAAGCAATATTTTCTTTCTTCTAACTCATGCTCAATCAAAAGCCTATGAAGTCAAGAAGATAAGAAGATAAAGTTACGTGATACAATGGTACATGGTACAAACAAACTTATTTCACCGCTACCATGAAAGGAAGAACGCGTTGTACGAACTTGTCTCCCACGTAGAATCAAGTTACCAGCTTTCTGGAATTTCCAAAAATTCCCTCCAACGGATATATTATTTTATTGGCTATATATATGCTTGAAGACTAAAGGAAAAGGCTGTTAATTCACATGTTCTCTCCTATGATTGTTCATAAGCCTTCCTTTGTTTAAGTTTATTGTTCTTGAAATACTGTTTACTATCAGCTTGTGTAGAAGCAAATCTATTTTAAACAAATTTTGTTATAACTGTTGTTTGATTGTGCCTTAAGGGACCAATTGGTCAGAATCCTTAAGAAGTCTAAGATTAGCATGTCTTAGAGGTTGTACGTGAGTCACTTGCAGTTAGTTTATGAAGATGTGAAAAACACAAGAAGGGGGGTTGAATTGAAAACTTGAATCTAAAACAGCTTAATGACACAATATTTTTATCCTGGTTTGTTTGATCTCAAACTACTCCAGTCCACCCGTCAAGGTGATTTCGCCTCTCTCCAACGAGGTCTTAATCCACTAATCTCAACAAGATTACAAAAGCTACTTTAACAACTGTTAAAGTCTTCTTGAGTACAACCACAATCCGGTTAATCTCAAGGATCTCTTTTTTAATAAGATAAAACAATATGTATTGTTGTTTTTCTAACAAAAACGGTTTATCACAACTGTGATAAATTACACAGGTTTATAGCTTAGAATAAAGAATGAATTTGCTTGCAGCTTGAATATGCATGAGTGGTGATATATCAAATCATTGTGTGTACGTACGTGCTTCATTTTGAAAGATGACTTGTTTATATAGGCAGTGTAATGACGTTGATCATAAAGCATGTTTAATGTCATTAACACACTTTCCTTTTGGAGAAGATCCTGTCTGAAGGAAGCCGTTGGAATTGATGTTGTCTTGAATGTTCAGTAACGCTTTAGAATCTTTTCTCCTTACTGCTGATGACGCTTCAGAATATTGATGACTTGGTTTGATATGTTCTTGTTTAGAGTCAGAGTTTACTTTGATTAAGCGCAGGTTCTGGTCATCAATCTTCAGTGTATGTTTTGATTGTTTCAGCGTGTAGCACTTATGGCTTATCTTCTGATGCTGATTTGATCAGAACTTCTGCATACATAAAACATATTTTTAAGGTGCATATTTGTTCTTTGTATTTATTTATTCTATATTTGTTATCATCAAAACTCTAACCAAGGGTTGTAGAATCAAATTTTGTTCTAACAATCTCCCCCTTTTTGATGATGACAAAAACCAGACTTTTCAATCAAAAAATAAAGAATAAAAAGTTTAGAATTAAGAAGAAAAACTCCCCCTGAGTTGATTACTTCCCTTAAGTTCCTTGAGTCTTTGAGAATCAGAGTTTAACTGCGTCTTTCATCAGAGTTTGTACATGTTCAAGCTTTTCAGAAGATAGAGGTTAAGTAGTCCAGAATGTTTGAGACTTCTATCTCAGTAAACCGTTATTGAAAATATCGTACTTTCTCCCCCTTTTTGTCAATTATCAAAAAGGAAATATAATCAGAGCCAAAATATTTGATTTATATTAAACAGCAAGAAACAATGATAAGTAGTCCAGAACAGAAGCAATGTAAAACAAACGTTACAGATAAACAGATTTTAAAAACCAAAAGAATCTAAGAGGGAGGAGGAAGACGTGTGAACAAAGCTTCCAACAAGCCTTTGATCTGGGTGTTAGTTTCTTCTTGTTTGCTCAAAATGCTCTTGATTTCTTTGTTCGTGTCCTCCTACTTATCCAACCTTTCCTAGATAACAACATTTGCTCTCTTCAATTATTCCAGAGTTTGCATGTCATAAGAAGGAGCTGGAGATTCTTCAGTATCTGGACGCTTCTCAGAGCATTCTACAGCTTGATCACATTGAACCAATTCCTCTGCTGAGATCATCTCATATGGAGCAGCAGTCAGGGAGAGACCTTCTGATTCTGGTTGAACTTCATCTAAGGGACGATGTTCTGACCAGGGAGTATTGTCCAGAGGGAGAATCTCCTCCTTGAGAAGATGGCTCAGAACTTGGTCTTCAAAAACCTTTAGCATAGCACTGAAATTCCGTTGAACCTGTTCATAGCTCTGTTCTTTTAGCTTTAGTGTTTCAGAACTTAGCCAATTTCTGAAACTTGTCCATAGATAATCAGAAGCAGCGGGATTAATCATCTCTATACTATCATGCTTCAAGGAGGTTATCCATTCTTGTATTCCTGTTTCAAACATCAACAAACTAGTACCAACATCTGGTGTAGTTTCAGTTGGTTTTGGTTTGGGAATGGCAGTTTTGTGAGATATAACAGCTAGTCTTTCCAATGCAATTGGATCAATGACAAGCCTTATGTTATCAGCTGGATTGCTCTTGGGTGAAGGAGTGGGAGAGTCGGGTATGATGATTGGACTGGTTGGTGAATTTGGTGGTGTGGATTCCAGAGAAGAAGGAATTTGTGGAATGTCTAGGATGGTGAGAGGCATGCGAATGGAAAGTGTTTCAGTGATTCCTGGGATTGGGATTGTATCTGAATCTGTAGTAGGTTCTTCAGATTGGTTGGATGAAACATTGTGGGGTTCTGGTTCATGGGTCTCAGATGGTTGATTCTCAGAAGTTTGAGCTTCTAGTTGTTCAGGTTGAGGTGATGGTGGATGAGGAATATCTTATTATGGAGAGAGAGGTATTGGAATATCTTGTTGTGGAACATGTGTTGGAGTTTCAGAGTTTGGATTATCAAGGATTTGAGGATTTGGATTTTGTGGCGTGGAAGCTGAAATGTCTTGGTCAAAAGAGTCAATGTCAGACAGAACTTTGGCAAGTTCTGGTTGAGTTTGTTCAGGATTTAGATTGATAGGAAGGGAGTGAGTTTCTCTTAGACTTAAATTTTCTGATGGATCAAACCCTATGTAAAAGTCATCAAAAGTTTGTGGAGTTGGATGTTCTAATTGGGTAGTTAAGGTTTCATATGTTGATATAGTTATTGATTCTAAAACAGTAACAGAGGAAGGATTACCTTTCTTTTTAGAAGCTTTTGGAGTCCTCTGGGATGATCCTTCTGCTGCCTCCTTCCTTTTCTTAGTCTTCTTCAAAACAACTTATGAAGCAGCCTGATGCAAGCCCTGGATATTTATTTCTGGTGCAGTGCCATCTGCCTTACACGCATCCATGTATCTGACAATTATCTCAGGCTTGGAGTCAATCTTAGAGAAAAGAGGAAAATCATCCATAGGAATTCTTATGGAAGTGATGGTTGCAAAAGAAGTAACGTTGGGTTCCTTCTTAATGTTCTCAATGATTTTCATCTTTTTCAGATTTTTTGCGTTCAGAGGTTTCCCAACAGTTGTTTCTAGTGAGCTAATTTCGTGTGCTTCAGTCAAATGCTCTATCAGCCTATTCTCTGTCAGAATATCTGATATGAGTCTTCCCAAGGGTATCCAGTCCCTTTTGGTACACTCATCTTCTCTTGTTTCCTTTACACTGGTCCTTAGATGAATAAATAGCAAGTGAGGGAGGTTTACCTTAGTCTTCTTGGAGATAAAGTAGATCAGAAACTGCTGATCAATGATTATGTAATCAGGAGAGCTAGTTGGCTTCCTGTGGTTGATAAATCCCAGAATTATTTTAGCCCAAATTTTGTGATGATCCTTCAGATCCCTAATCTTGCTGGAGGGTAGACCCAGAGTAAATATTTCCCTTGCAATAGAAGCAACATCAGAACATCTTTCAGCCATGTCAATACATCTGACCCCTCCACCATTGTAACCGATAAGTCTTGAAATTAGGTCTTCTGTAATGACAATCTTCTTTCCCATGACATACGAGGTAACTTGATGGTTTGAGGAGGAAGCATGTATCCAGAATTATTTGACCAGAATTGGAAACGTTGGCCCTAGAAGACGGTCAAAATATCTGTTCCAACCTTGAGCATTGACGTCTTCATACAGATTGAAGTCGTTCTCTTGAAGGCTTTCAAAGTCAACAATCAGTTCTGAAAGAACTTCTAGATTGTCAATGGGAGTGAGCAGCATTCTGTATGGTTCTTCATACTGTTCCATAGAAGCAGTTTCCTGAGTACTGATGTTTTGGACGCTTGAAGAAGCCATGTTCACACAAGAATTTTGAGAAAGATGAAAGGTTTTTTTTTTTTAAAGTACGAACTGAAAACAATAGAAGGTATTGAGAGAGTAAAAGTGAAAGAATGTAAAGAGTGAAACTTGAGTTTAAATAGATTTTCTTGAAAGCATAAACAGTAAGAGAGAGAAACAATTAGTCATGATTATAAGCATTAATGACAGCTAATTTTAGGGGATTCATAAAGATATTGGAACGGTTACCCATGACGTGTGTCTCAATGCACCCAATCAGCGCTTTTGACCTTTCAGAAAAGTGAACGCGTGTTCAGCCTCAGAAGGTAGCTGATGAATGGATGACAATTGTTTGCTTACGTGAATAGCACACTTCTATCCTTGAAATGAAACGTTCAGATCTTCATGGATATATTCTGATGCAATCTGTACTTCTAAAAACTCTGAAGGCAGGTTGATCAATAGTTCACAGAAAATAACTAAACTCTGAAGGTTAAGATATGTAAATAAAACAATTTATTCTGGGCAAAGCTTCATGCTGAGATGTTTCAGAATGAAGTTAAACCTATCTTCAGAAAGAGGTTTTGTAAAGACATCAGCCCATTGATGGTTTGTGTCAATGAATTTTAAGTTAAGAATCCCTTTCTGAATATAGTCCCTAATAAAATGATGTTTCATTTCTATATGCTTAGCCCTAGAATGAAAAATAGGATTTTTACTGAGACAAATAGCAGAAGTATTGTCACAGAGGATATGAATGTTACTCTCAAATATATTAAAGTCTTCAAGTTGACTTTTCATCCAGAGCATTTGCGTACTTCATCCAGCAGCTGCTATGTATTCAGCTTCTGCTGTTGATAGTGCTATTGTGGATTGTCTTTTGCTGGACCATGAGATCAGATTTTCTCCCAGAAACTGGCAGCTTCCAGAAGTGCTTTTACGTTATATTCTGTCTCCAGCAAAGTCAGCATCATAGTATCCTACTAAGCTGTAATCACTTGATTTTCTATAAAACAAACCCAAATTAGCAGTACCTTTCAGATACTTAAAAATTCGCTTAACTGCTATTAAGTGAGATTCTCTAGGATCTGATTGGAATATAGCACAAATGTAAACACTGAATAGAATGTCAGGCCTTGAAGCCGTCAGATAGAGAAGAGAACCAATCATACCTCTGTAGACCTTCTGTTCTACCTTTTTACTTACCTCTTCCTTTTCCAGAATGCACGTGGGATGCATTGGAATCTTTGAGGGCTTACATTCTGAGAGATCAAATTTCTTCAGAAGTTCTCTGACATATTTACTCTGATGAATGTACATTCCTTCTGGAGTTTGATTTATCTGAATGCCCAGAAAGAATTTGAGTTCCCCCATTAGGCTCATCTCAAACTCTGCCTGCATACATTTGGCAAATTCTCTTCCCAAAGAGGGTTTAGTGTATCCAAATAGGATGTCATCAACATAAATTTGACAAACTAACATGTCATTCTTAACTGTCTTACAGAACAAGGTTGTGTCCACTTTCCTTCTGGTGAATTCCTTTTCTAACAGGAAGTTACTTAGTCCTTCATACCAAGCTCTGGGAGCTTATTTCAGACCATAGAGTGACTTCTTTAGTTTGAAAACATATTCTGGATTTTTGGAACTCTCAAAACCAGGGGGTTGGTGCACATATACCTCTTCATCTATATAGCCATTTAAGAATGCACTTTTGACATCCATCTGATACAGAGTGATGCCTTTATTAACAGCAAATGATATTAAGAGTATGACAAATTCTAACCTGGCGACTAAAGCAAAGGTTTCTGTATAGTATATCCCCTCTTGCTGACTATAACCTTGTGCTACCAGTCGTGCTTTGTTTCTGATGACTTCACCTTGCTTGTTTAGTTTGTTTCTGAACACCCATTTTGTACCAATGACGTTGAATCCTTTTGGTTTGGGAACCAGATCCCATAAGTCATTTCTGGTGAATTGATTTAGTTCCTCTTGCATTGCCAGAATCCAGTCATTGTCCAGAAGCGCTTCATCAATTGTTGTTGGTTCAATCAGAGAAAACAGTCCCATGAGAGATTCTTCAGAGTTTCTAAATGTTGATCTTGTTCTGATTGGATCTTCCTTCTTTCCCAGTATTGTATCTTCTGGGTGATCAATGCTGCTTCTGGATAGTCTTTTCTAGAGTTGATCAACAGAAGGTGTTGTATTGCTTGCAGTGACTCTTTCTGCTGTTGAGGGAGTGTCTCTGTTGAGAACCTCTGATGAGTTGTCTTCAGTACCTGTGAGTTCAACTTCCATACCTGCAAGGAGTTCATTCTGCTTTGACTTTTGAGAGTCAAGCTTATCATCAAACCTAACACTGATTGACTCTTCAACAATCTGTGTTTCTGTATTGTATACTTTTTCCCCTTGTGCATTCAGAGTATCCTAACATAATACACTTTTGTGCTTTAGAGTCAAACTTGTTCAAATAATTTTTTGTATTCAGAATAAAACATGTGCATCCAAATTGGTGAAAATAAGAAATGTTGGGCTTTCTGTTCTTCCACAATTCATATGGAGTCTTTTCAAAAATATGTCTTATGGAGATTCTATTCTGAATGTAACACGCTGTGTTTATTGCCTCTTCCCAGAAGATCTTAGCAACGTTAGTCTCGTTGATCATGGTTCTGGCCATTTCTTGCAATGTTCTATTCTTTTGTTCTACAACTCCATTTTGCTGGGGAGTTCTAGGACAAGAGAAATCATGCAGAATGCCTTTTTCATTAAAGAATAATTCAAAATCTTTATTTTCAAATTCTCCACCATGATCACTTCTGACTTTGACAATTCTAAGATCCTTTTCATTCTAAACTTGGTTGCAGAAGGTAACAAACACAGAGTGTGACTCGTCCTTGTGTCTTAAGAACTTTACCCATGTCCATCTGCTATAGACATCTACGATTACTAACCCATACTTCTTGCCACTGACTGAAGCAGTTTTTACTGGTCCAAATAAGTCAATGTGCAAAAGTTCTAATGGCTTAGAGGTGGAAATAACATTTTTGGATTTTAAAGCAGGTTTTTGCAAATTTTCCTTTCTGACATGCTTCACACAGAGCATCTGAATTGAACTTCAAGTTAGGAAGTCCTCTGACCAAATTGAGTTTGTTAATCTGAGATATTCTTCTCATACTAACATGTCCCAATCTTCTGTGCCAGATCCATTGCTCGTTGTTAACAGACAGTAGACATTTTACATTCTGACTCTTTTGTTCATAAATTCTTATTTTATAAATGTTGTTTTTCCTCTTTCCATTAAATAGGATAGTCTCATCTTTCTGACTAACAGCTTTGCATGAATTTTGATTGAAGATTATATCATAACCATTATCACTTAATTGACTTATGGATAACAGGTTATGCATTAATCTATCAACTAATAAAACATTACTTATAGAGGGAAGATTTCCATTACCTACTGTTCCAGAGCCAATGATCTTTCCTCTCTGGTTGCCTCCAAAGCCCACGTGGCTTCCAGGCTTAAGTTCCAGGCTTTGGAACATATGCCTTCTTCCCGTCATGTGTCGTGAGTAGCCAGAGTCCAGGTACCATGATTGGTGTCTTAGCCTTGCTGCTAAAGATATCTGCCACGTGTATGATTTTATCCTTAGGTACCCATATTTTCTTGGGTCCTGATTTGTTAGTTTTACCAAAATTCTGATTGAATTTTGGTTTGACAGAATAATCACTACTTGTGTATTTTATGTCGTGTGTGTGCCCATATATAAAATGTGAATTGAGTGGTGTGCGTTTTATAACTAAGTCCATGGAATTTTTTGGTGTAGGTACCTTACCTTGATATCCTATCCCTTTTCTTCCATTTCTGTTAACTCCATAGATCATTGAAGCCATTTTGCTTCTGTCTATGTTTTTAGCTAGAAACTTCTGAAAGCTGTGATCATACTCTTTGATGATCTCATCAGCATTGCTGGAAGTTTCAGAGATTATTTCCTTCTGAGAGTTTTGCAAATGATTTTATAATTTTGAATTTTTTCTCTTAACTCAAAATTCTCCAATCTGAGACTCTCAGTCTTTTCAGAGTCAGAGGCAAGATTCCTTTTCAGGTTTCTGAATTTGACTCTGATCTGCTGATACCTTTCCAGAATTTCATTTAGGCTTTCAGAAAGATCAGCCTTAGTAAAGTTTATGGTAAAGTCAGGGAATACCTCTTCAGTTTCTGATTCTGAATCTGAACCAGAAGCTTCACTGCCTTCTTCATGAGAGCTATGTTTGCTCTTTCATCATCTGATTCTGAGTCAGCTTCAGATGTGTCAGAATCATCCCATGTAGCCATGAGGCTTTTCTTATTTTCCTCGAGAAACTTCTTTTTGGGCTTTTCCTTCTGAAGCTTTGGGCAGTCACTTTTGTAGTGTCCTTACTCATTACATTCATATCAGATGATGTCTTTGTTGTTTGGCTTTCTGTATCCTGAAGAACCTTCAGATCTTCGGTGTCTAGAGGAGTACTCAGACTTTCTGTATCTGGAGGAGGATTCATTCTGATTCTCTGATCTTCTGAGATTTCTGAACTTCCTTTGTCTCTGCTTCCACAGTTGGTTCACCCTTCTGGAGAGGAGAGAAAATTCATCTTCTTCTGATGAGGATCCATCATAAGTTTCTTCCATAGCCTGCAAAACTTTGGAGTCATATTTTCTGTTAGATTTTAAAGCTAATGGCTTACCTTGCTTTTGAGGTTCATCTTCTTCTAGCTCTATCTCGTGACTTCTGAGGGAGCTAACAAGTTCCTCCAGAGAGATTTTGTTGAGATCTTTGGCTAGCTTAAGTGCTGTGACCATTGGCCTCCATTGTTTGGGCAAGCTTATGATGATCTTCTTAATGTGATCAACAGTAGAATACCCTTTGTCAAGAACTTTTAGTCCAGCAACAAGAATTTGAAATCTTGAAAACATAGTTTCTATTGATTCACTATCTTCCATCTTGAATGCCTCATACTTCTGAATAAGCGCAAGGGCTTTGGTTTCTTTGACTTGAATGCTGCCTTCATGTGTCATTCTCAGAGAGTCAAACATATTCTTGGCAGTTTCTCTGTTTGATATTTTCTCATATTCTGAATATGAGATGTCGTTGAGGAGAATTGTTCTGGCCTTGTGGTGGTTTCTGAATTCACGCTTTTGCTGATCAGACATCATTTTCCTGTCTATCTTCTGACCACGTCCATCCACAGAATGCGTGTACCCATCAGTCACCATGTCCCACAGATCAGCATCATGGGCCAGAAAGAAACTCTCAATTCTGTCTTTCTAGTAGTCAAAGTTTTCTCCATCAAAGACTGAAGGTTTACCACCGAATCTGTCCATGTCTTCATTGTTTTCATTGCTGATGTTTTGGCTTGGTCCCACCATAGTGTTTTTCTGATGCTTGGATATTATATTGACACGGTTAAGTGTTTAAGCTCAGAACCAGGCGTTCTGATGCCAATTGAAGATGTGAAAAACACAAGAATGGGGGGGGGGGGGGGGTTGAATTGAAAACTTGAATCTAAAACAGCTTAATGACACAATATTTTTATCCTGGTTCATTTGATCTCAAACTACTCCAGTCCACCTGTCAAGGTGATTTCGCTTCTCTCCAACGAGGTCTTAATCCACTAATCTCAACAAGATTACAAAAGCTACTTTAACAATTGTTAAAGTCTTCTTGAGTACAACCACAATCCGGTTAATCTCAAGGATCTCTTTTTCAATAATATAAAACAATATGTGTTGTTGTTTTTCTAACAAAAACGGTTTATCACAACTGTGATAAATTACACAGGTTTA
The DNA here is from genome assembly GCA_948472305.1 of Vicia faba. Classification (NCBI taxonomy): domain Eukaryota; kingdom Viridiplantae; phylum Streptophyta; class Magnoliopsida; order Fabales; family Fabaceae; genus Vicia; species Vicia faba. The sequence continues at coordinate 636,017,330 of OX451737.1, read as the reverse complement.
TAGCTTAGAATAAAGAATGAATTTGCTTGCAGCTTGAATATGCGTGAGTGGTGATCTAGCAAATCGTTGTGTGTACGTACGTGCTTCATTTTGAAAGCTGACTTGTTTATATAGGAAGTATAATGACGTTGATCATAAAGCATGTTTAATGTCATTAACACACTTTCCTTTTGGAGAAGATCCTTTCTGAAGGAAGCCGTTGGAATTGATGATGTCTTGAATGTTCAGTAACACTTCAGAATCTTTTCTCCTTACTGCTGATGACGCTTCAGAATATTGATGACTTGGTTTGATATGTTCTTGTTCAGAGTCAGAGTTTACTTTGATTAAGCGCAGGTTCTGGTCATCAATCTTCAGCGTATGTTCTGATTGCTTCAGCGTGTAGCACTTATGGCTTATCTTCTGATGCTGATTTGATCAGAACTTCTGCATACATAAAACATATTTTTAAGGTGCATATTCGTTCTTTATATTTATTTATTCTTTGTATTTGTTATCATCAAAACTCTAACCAAGGGTTGTAGAATCAAACTGTGTTCTAACAGTTTGTGCATTGTAATAATATGTGAGATTATTGGATTAAGACCTTGTTTGTAAGGCGAAATCACTTTGGCGGGTGGACGAGATTAGCTTGATAATTTTCAAGTGAACTAGTATAAACATAACTTGTTTTTTCCTTCTTGCATATTTAGGTTTATTGTTAATAGTGAAGAAAACTGTTTTAGTTAAAGGGGATTCTTTTTAAGAATTTTTTTGTTTTAAAACCCAATTCACCCCCCCCCCCCCCCCCCCCCGTTTCTTGTGTTTTTCAATCCTTTAGTTGTGACGTAAATAATGTGATTCATGATGATGATTGGTGATGTGCATGTGAAAATATAATACATGTTATTGTGATAATTTTATAATGGTTTATGATTTTGGAATACAATGATTTAGTGTGGGTAATGTCTATTATGATGTATTATTATCGTATTATGAAAATATGTTGAATCATATGAGTGTTAGACTGAATGGGTATTGCAATTGTATGGGATTTGGGACTGATCTGGTGCAAAAAACATAATAGATCATCTCCGGGCGACCCAATTACAGTGTCGGGCAACGTGACTTTTCCCATGCAGCGCCAGGCGAGCGACTAGAGATGGGAAATGAAAAACAACATGCTCCTTGAAATTAAGAGAAGCACCTCAGCGCTGCCAGGCGAGTGCGAGGAGATAAAGCAGCATCGAGCTAGCCTCAAGTTTTTTGTCTTCTTTTCTAGGAAAGCCTCAGGCGAGCAAACTGGGACAAATTTATTTCTAAAACTTTTAAAATTCATAACTCGAGTTGTGAGTGTCCGATTGATACGTGGTTTGGATTCTTAGAAAGCTTGTTTAACGTACTTTCTCTTAAAAATATTTTTAGTACCATAATTCCAGCTATTTGACGCGTGCAAGATTGTTTTGTACTATCGAGTTATGTCGTTTTGTGAAATGTATGTAAAGGTTTTGTGTAATTTATAATTTGTGTTGTTCTATGTCTAATGATAGAAATTATGTTGTTTTGGAATTAATTATGATGACTTTGATGTTGAGGTGATGTGATAAATGTTACTTGTAGTAACTTTTGATGACGTGCATGATAATATTATGTACAAATGCTATGTGATGAGGATTATGTGATGATGATTATGTGATAATGATTATGTGATGTGTTGAATGGAGTTGACACTTAAGCATGTTTGATGTGATTACATGCTATGTGAAGAATGTTATTATGATGATTACATGAATTATGATGCAATTGAGTAGCCGTGGTCGAATTATTGTTGGTGTTGTGCACCATACATTCATGGCATATGTTAGGATGTTGGTACGCTTGTGATGTTAGTGATGGCCTCAATCTCATTGCGTGGATTGAGTGCGTTTTATGATGTGCTCCAGTTCCAAGAGGGAATCGATCCTATGATAGGGATCTTTGGAGGGCGATGACCCAGGGTTCATCAATGAAGTTTTTTACCACATGCATGAGTCAATGGAGTTGCATTACATTTTTGTGTCATTGCATGATTATTTATTAAGTGATGTTGATGATATTGTTACTTAAGTGATGTTTGGTGATGAATGCAAATTCAATGATTTTATGACGAAGATGTGTATATGTTATTATGATATAAAGGTGTGAGTATAATACTTGTTAAATGATGATCTACGGATTTCATGATGATGTTGTTCGTAACTACTATATCTTTTCCTTATATCTTTTGTAATGAATTGTGATTATTCACCCTTTCTATTTGAATGTTGTCTCCATGTAGGTAACACGCTGATTCTCAGAAGTAGCTCGTAGAGGCATTGAAGATAGCCTTGGAGTTATTTATTTAGTTTTCTGTTGAATAAAAATGGTCTTGCTCTAATATGTAACATCAGAGTTTTGGGAACACTTGAGTTAATGTTATGTTCCTTTTTGTTGACATAATTTATGAGTTATTTTAATTATTTAGGGGGTTTTAAATTACAAACTCGTAAAAGGTTATGATGATGATATTTTGATGAATATAATAAAGTTATTTTAAGATTAAGATTATGCTGCGAAGTTTAAATTTAGGTGTTGATGTTATTAAAGAAATAATTGTTTTAATTTTTGGAAACCCGTGTTACGGAGCAGGATGTTTGATCAATATGTTTTTATGAGGCACATGACACCCTTGTTGGTGTTTTACTCTGATTTAGTTATTAAATTATTCGTGAATATTCTTTGGAGTTTATAAGGGTGTTATATCTCAAAAGTTCTGAAGTACGTTCCAGATCTATCGCATGTGATTTCGATGGATGATGTGCATGTAAGAGATAACCTTACAATTAAAGCCTTACATGTAAGGATCTAAGGTCGCAAATTGAAACAGTTGAAAGGAAACGAAATTGCTCTTGTGAAGGTAGTTTGGGAGGAGCTTCCAGAGAGAATATGGCGTGGAAGTTGAAGAGTCAGATGCGAGAGTCGTATCCGGAGTTCTTCGCATCAGATAATTTTTAAGAATGAAAGTATTCTAAGTGAGAGAGAGTTGTAACATCCCTACTTATTTTATTTATTTTCTGTAATTTAATTATGTGATATTTTGTGATTGTGTGGTATTGTTTGGCATTTTGATGTGCTTGGGGTACCCTTGGTGTGGGGTAGTGGCCTTAAGAGTGGAATTAAGGTGTTAGGGGTATGTGAGGAAAAGTGTAGAACTTGGTGGTCTAGTGAGTAATACTAATTAAATTAATTAGTAACACTAGTTAGTAAATATTTATTTAAATAATATAAGGTTTGTATTATTTAAATTTAAATAATTGATTGAATTATTATTATAATAATAATAATTATCATTTTAATTAGTTGGAATAAGTAGTAATAATAATAATATAATAAAATAATAGAAAAGACAAGTTGAGGGATAGAAAGTGACATATACGTGAAAACATGAAAACGTGAAAAAAGAGAGCTATGACAAAGGGGAAGAGAAGATCACCATTGTTGAGAAGTTTTTGCAAGAACTCTAAGTTAATGGAGGGGTTCTAATTATCTAAGGGTTTGTATGATAATGGTGGATATATTATTTTTATGCTTGGTTTGTTTTTTTCTTCTATCAATATCATGATCGTGGTTGCAATGTTGTAATTGTTAGATTCATTGTGTGGATAATGAAATTGTATGTTGTTGATGAATTAGATGTGTTAGAATGTGGTATGATGATGTTGTGGTTGATGATTGAATGGTAAATTGTGTAATATTTCTGTTGAAATTATGCATTTGATGGAATTGTTGATGGTGAATGTTGTGTTATTGTGTGTGGCTGTGAGTCATAGTCGAAAATAAGTTATGAGTATTTTCGGTGAAAAATATTTGGGGTTTGAAACTTTTGAAAAGTGATTTTTCCTGTTAAAACATAAGTTAAATGGTATTTAAGAAAAACGGGGTTTTGGCATGGCTTAAAGTAATTTTTGTTTTTAAAAAGTTACAGAAAAGTGTTTATGTCAATAGTGTAATCGGTTACTAGAAAGGGCGTAACCAGTTACATTACTTTTAAACGTGTTTTTTGGGGTATTTTTGGGTGATGTAACCAGTTACATGGATGATGTAACTGGTTACCTCGGAGAAAAATTGTATACTTTGTTTCTGAAATTGATGTAACCTGTTACATGTTTTGAGGTACTAGTTACACTGTTGTGTCAAAATATTTGAAAATTCATAACTTTAGTTTCGCGTGTCTGATTCGAGTTCTGTTCAAAGTGTTAGAAAGATAACGTGATGAAATTTATTCTAAAATTGGCTTTAGTACCTGAAAATGAATAATTTTATATTTGATGGTGTTAAATGCATTGTATTATTTATGTTGTGGTGTGACATAATCTGAAATGCATTGTTGTTACTTGATATGATGTGTGCTGATGTTACTGAGTTGTAATAGCATGTGTTGGTGCATGGTATCCAGTATTGGCAGAGTACATTGACTATGAAGATGTTGTTTATTGTGCTTGACGTTATTGTTTCATGCATTCATGAGATTGGACAATGGTCCGTTGTTGGTATGCCTCAATCCCAGGAGGTGGGGATTGGGTGCGAGTAGTTGATTTTGGAGGTGATGGAATCATTTAAGCGTCATAAGAGGTGATGGTAACGAATTTGTGGGCTATGTTCCTAGGAGGTGAGGATCAAAGTAGTGAACCTGAGTATTCACGTATTGGTACCACATGCATTGAGTCTAATGGTTGAGTCTCATTATATTGCATTGATTATGTTGAATTGTGTTGTAGAATGGGTGATATGTATGTAATAGTTTGATGCTTGCTTATTATCATGTTTCCTTTTATATAATTATGATATATCACCCCTTCTGTTTGAATGTTGTCTTTACATGGTCATCATGGATATAAAGCGTAATATAGGAGTTGATGTGAGTGAAAGATGGAGTCTTCCTTTTTATTTTCTAGTGTCGGCATCTACTCTGATGTGTAACACCGATGATGGAACATTTTTATGTATTTTATGTTTGTTGGAGATTATTTGGATATCTCTTGAGTTAATGTTGTTATGTTTACTTTAAAAACATGATTATGTTTTGAACTATTATTTGGTGATGATGTTTCCGCTGCTTAAATACAAGTTGATTTTTCAGATATGTTTTATTATTATAATCTTTACTATAATTAAAAAATAGTATGTGTTACTTATCATAATATGTGAGCACGTTTTGCTGAATTGTAGCATCCTAAATATTTTTGTGTTGAATTTACTCTGATATTTTATTGAAATTATGCGGGGTATTGTACCCCAATTTTTGCCCCTAAGATTCCCCTATCATATCATATCAACTCGATCATAACAAGATCACATTAGGGTTGGTTCTTCCTCTTTTTCTATCTCATATCTTTAAGTTTTCTCTTGAGGGATCTCCAAGCACCTTAGTTGTGTATTTTGTATATGTGTTGTTGACTAACTTCTAATCAAAATACAAAAAACATATTTGTGTTTGAGTATTTGTGTTTTATAGGTACCGAGTCAAAGGATCTGACAAATAAGATTTTCCGGTATTATTTCCCTAAAATCTCTACTTGCAAAGAAAAATAATTTAAAATTTTTCATTTTTTTCACAATACAATCGATTGTTCTTAAAATGCAACCAATTGCACCAAGTGCATTTTGCGCAATATTTGGGAAAAAAACACTGATGCAATCGATTGCTCCTAGAGTGAAATTGATTGCTCCTAGAGTGCAATCGATTGCACAATGTGAAATTTTGAAAAAACTCAGCAATTTCAAGCTTGTCAAATTTTGGCTCCAATTTTTCTTTATTTTTGAAAGATATATCATTAATTCAAATTTTGGCTCCAATTTTTATTCATTTTTTAAAGATATATCATTAATTCAAATTTTGGCTCCAATTTTTCATTTTTTTGAAAGATATATCATTAATTCAAATTTTGGCTCCAAGAATTAATTACCAAACCACCACTGATCCCAAGCCTAAACTCTATAAAAATAACCTTCATTTCATTCAAATCTCAAGCTTTTGATAGCCAAAATCATTTTTCTAAAAAATCTCTCAATTCTCCCCATCTACCAAATTCACTCAAAGCTCCATTTTAAAAAAAAAGTTAGTAAGCTTTGCATTGAAGCTTACTAATCTTTGAGCAAAACCTTCATCCAAACACTTTTTCTTCATCAATTCTCTATATCCAAGCTTGGGTGATTGATTCTTGGGGATGAATTGAAGCAAATTCTTGAAGTTGTTTTGATAATTCTCTAGATCTACCTTTGGTAAGTTAGATTTTTCATCTTTCACAATGTGATTTCTTGTTGATCTTTGAGATTGATTCATTTAGCATTTTTTTGTGATTCCATTGGTGTTATTTTCTTATAATTTGATGGATTTTCGTGCTCAATTGAATCCATGGTCATAAGGTGTTTGATGGAAAGTTTGAACAAGAATTTAGCCTTTTGAAATGCTATTTTTCTATTTTTAACAGGGTGCAATCGATTGATGTAATAGTGCAATCGATTGTCACATCAAATTTTCACGTTTTTTAAAAAAAATGCATTGATGCAATCGATTGTTTCCAGAGTGCAATCAATTGCAACAGAACAAAAATTCTTTTTTTGCCTTGTTTTAGGGTTGTTTTGATCCATTTATCTTTTTCTACCCACTCCTTTTGATTGTTGATTTGTATTGCAATTTTAAATGTCCAATTTCTCTTTAAATTCAATGGACTTTGGGTGTAGATGAAGTTGGATAAATGTTCATCAATTCAAATCTGCCAAAGAGTGAATTATTTAATTCATTTTTGGTGCTTTGGATTAATGATACGTTTAGTGCTTTAATCCATCTAGATGAGTGATTGAATTTAAAGATGAAATAAATTTAAGGTAGTGATCCAAGTTAGCTTATCATTCCTCTCCCTTTTCATCTTATCCCTTTATTTTTTTTTATTTGTGCTACGTGTTATGGGATGATGATCTCTATATCATTTATCCAAACATGAAGTACATAGATTGCTATTGACCGACCTTGAAATAGGTGTGACTTCTACATAAGTCCACTTACGATTGCTTAACATAGCGCTAAACTTTATCTTGATTTGAGAAAATGATCATTATTGGCTGTTGTACACCAAAATTTGCCCTCTCATTTATCAAGTAATCTCTCACAAGATCTCCTTTGGTTCAAGACTGCACAAGGGTTGATCAGCTCAAGACACCTCCTCAAGCACTAATAACTGAAAATTACGGTTTGAGTTTGCATAAATACAAATGGAATCTTAATATCCCATATGACTTTCATGGATCATTTTGGACTCTCAAGATTTCTCATGTCAAGTTTTAAGTCTTAGATCACATTCTTGCTCAGTCAATTGATCAGTTGACCTAAAATCAGTTGTATTGAGGAAAAAGTCAATTGTGGTCAATTTATAGTCAAAATTCATAATTTTTTATTCATATCAACATCATGAACTCATATATGTCATTTTGTAAAGTTTGGATCATAATTCAACAAGAAATTTGATCAGATCATCAAAAGGGCAAAATTATCAAAATTAGGGTTTTGGCTGAGAAGGTGCAATTTCTGATTTTTGACCTAGCAAATGATTGATTGGATTAAGTTACGATCTTAAGGATTCAAATGCATAATTTTTACCAAATTTAATGGCTCAAAACATCTCTCAAGATTGATTGGTTGACAGATGAATTTCAGTCAACTGATGAACAGTCAATTGTACACTGAAAAGTCAAACATTGACTTTTTGGTCAAAATTAAGTATCAAAGATCACAGTTCATCAAAACATGTCAAAATATGAAACTTGTTCATTAAGAAATCAAAGATTCAAGATTTCATTTTGAAAAGTCAAAATTTCTAAACTTTAAAATTTTTCTAAGTGTTGAAAATTTCATATTTTTTCACAACTTTGAGCTAATTTTTCACCACGATGCAAGATGATTCAAAGGAAACTTCCAACATAAAAGTTGTATATATCAATGAGTTCTAAAACATTTTATAACACAAATTCTCCTAGAAATGGATGGATTTCAATTTATGATTTTGTGAATACATGTTCATGAAACTTGGAAACTTAGTGAAATTTTACCCTAGTTTTGGCAGGATTTTGACCTAACTTCATGGAAAATTTTCACATAGTTCGAAAATTAATTTTCAAAAATTTCCAACATAGGGGTTTTAGTGGATGCTACAAGCTTTCCAAAATGTCAAATAACTCATTGAGATAATACTTGAGCAAGGAGAATCGAAGGCAAGAAATTAGGGTTTTCAAACTTGAATTACAAGCCATTTCTTGATGAACACATGAAACAAATCCATTGTAGGCTGAATAATATTTTCTTTTCAGGCCTCAAACTTGTTTTTCACTCCATAATTAAATACTTACACAACTGATAGAGCCATTGTTCAAGCATTTGAGCTATTATCCAAGTTGCATTTCCATTTATGGCACAAAGTTACCATTCCATTGTTGAAAAGTTGCTTTTATCACAAAGTCAACTTGTCTTAAGCTTGTAACTTATTCTTTCTGCACACACAACCCCTATAAAGCAAAAGCAATGTGTCTAAGGCCTGTGGAAACTCAGAACATGCTTGTACAATACTTGGAGATTTGTCTTTTCACTTTTCTTCAAAAGCAAGTTATAGAGCCAAAAGGATAAAACTCAGAAGTCTTGAGTGCATTTGATCTAAAACTTTTTCCATACATATACACAAGTCTATTGCAAGCAAAGGCACAATTTGGAAACACTCCCAAACTCCCTGAAAACTCAGATTGCACAAAAACTCCATTGTTGTGCAATACCTGAACAAAAACTCCCATCTCTCAAACCATTCATGTGTTTCATCTCCAAATCATCTCAAAAGCTTCCTTACTTAAAATATAACTCATCCTAATCCATGTTCTTAAACTGTAACACCATTTTCACCATTGTCCAAGCTCAAAAACAGGGGGTCTGCAACTTGACTTCTCCAGGCCATTTCAGCCACTCTAAACTCAAGCTAAGCATTGCCATTAGATTCCTAGAGACTCAAGGAAGCTAACCTGATCACTGCAGCACCTTGAATCAAGCTCAAACTCATTTCATGATTTCCAGTTTTGAGTTATTTTTCTTGAACTTCTATCTTCTCATTTAGGCATTGTTAGGCTTGCATTTGTGAAGATAAAATGTAGACATCATTGAACTGAAGCTATACATGTCCATTGATTTAATTTATTTTGATTGAGCTAGAAGAAATTTGAGTTTGAACTTTCTGAAATATTTAGGTCAAAATTTGGTTCTTTCGAAAATTCTCATTTATCTTTGATTTATAGCTTATGATATTTATATGGTTGGATTCGTATGGAAAAATGGAGCAACTTTCATGTTTCCACTTTTCATTTTTGTTGAGAAATGGTGAAGTTACAGGATCCATGGCTGGAGGTTGAAGATGAAGTTGTATTTAGGGCATAACTTTGATTATATATTTATTGTTTTATTTATATCAACGGATGTATAGCCACCCAAGTGGTAAAGCGCGTGCCTGTTAACCTTTGGGACTTCGGTTCGAGCCCAAGTGGTACTTTTTTGTTCATTTTGCACATTTTCCTTTCTTTTTTGTCTCAGCTTGCAGCGCTGGGCCTCCAAACAGATGGGCCTTTTTTTCTTCTAACTCCTGTTTACTTATGCACCCCTGGCCCATTATTTTCTTTTATTATTTCATTTCCTTTTTCATTTTTATTTTTATTTTCATTTCTTATTTTTATTATTATTATTATTATCATTATTATTATTTTTATTAATAAAAAATTCAAAAAAAAAATTATTTTATTTATTTACATATTTAAAAAATGCTCATTTACATGTTTTATTTTCTTTATAAAACAAAAAGAACAAAAAATATTTTCTTAACAATTTAATTTATTTTTTTTAATAATTAATATTTAGATTTAGGTTTAATTATTATTTTTTCTCTTTCATCTAAAAATAATCTAGAATTTAGGTTTCTTTTAATTAATTAATTTTCAAATTTATTTCATTAATTTAAAACCTTTTCATAAAAAAACCCTAAAAATGCTTTCTAACTTAATTTCTTTTCTTAATTAGTTTAAGTTTAATTTTTTTTAATTTTAATTAATAATTTTCTTTAATTAGGTCAAAACTAAACCCTTAACAAAAACCAAACAAAAATCGTTTCTTTTTCCTTTTAGATTTGTACATTATATTTTCAATTCTTGTATGTTATTAAATATGGTTGTAATATATAATTAGGTTTAAATTTCTCGCAATCCCCATTTGTAAATTTGTATACCCCCTCCCCTAATGATGTAATAGCGTATTAATTTTACTTTCCGCAATTTATCGCTTTATATAAATGCTAGTAATTAGGGTTTGTATGGAAAGACTAAATTCAACAAGTTAGCAAACCCTAATATAATATAAACAAGCATATAAATCAAACACATTTTCACACTTGCACCCTTAGGGTAATTCCACTTTGTTGCCATACAAAAAGGGCCATGTTATTCACGTGGGATATCTTAGCAAAAAGCAATAAAAAATACAAGATCATAGCCCATCGATGACGCTATCAATGTTCCCTTTCAAAATGATCTTAGTCCCTTGTGATACGGTGGGAGAGAACTGACTGTTTTTTGGAATGCTGGTTTGCGTTTTGCGTTTGTTTTCGCAAAATGTCACAGTAAGCAAGAGTCGCCACCGACTTTTATTTTATCCAACAAGGAAAGGAAAAAAGCACAAAAAAATTCCTTTTTCGAGATGTTTCTCGGGTTCGGGGGATAGATTATAGAAAGGGAAGGTGTTAGCACCCTTTCTATCCGTGGTTATCCACGGGATCTTAGGTACTTGCTCAATTGTTTTCAAAATTGCTTTTCTTTGTGTTTGTGGGTTTGAAAAGAGTTTTTGTTTGGAAAGGAGTATAAGTACGAAAAGTTTTGTTTTTGTTTTGAAAAGAGCAAGTACTTAAGAACCATCTACCTACTCGAAAAAGAAATCAATCTGTGCTAATATCCTTTAGAAAATGCTATCCCACTATTGATGAGTAGGTAGTATCGTCGTTGGAGTTTTAAGGGTCAATTCGATTAAGGGACGTGTGGTCACTAAAGCAATGTTAGGACACCTTAGTCGTAACCCTAATGTCTTAGATCATTTTTCCGAGGCAACCGTTTCGAGGCAACTATGATCTTTGGACAAGAGGGCGACCTCTAAAACTTCCTATACTCAATGACCACGTTCGAAAGCAACCAAGCGAGGTGTACCCTAAGAGTGCGCATGTGCGAGTGTGTTGTTTCGGTTAATTTTATCTTTGTACATGTAAATGGTTATCTATGTTGATTTTAGGTTTAAACATTTGATCTTGTCATGCATTCCCTATTATCAAACATCTAACAATTTATAAGTTGTGGAAATTAAATTGCGGAAATTAAACTAACTATTACAAGGCGTCGGGTATTTACATCGCCAAAAGCAACCCTTGAAATTAAAATGCGGAAAATAAATAAAGCGATAAAATAATTAAAGTACTATTAAACTATTACATTCCGGGAAACAGATACAATATTGAATAAAGATGGCACGCGTGCGGGAAATTAAATTGGGTGCATTTTAGGGTTTTAACCCTTTGATTATTAAAGAAAAGATTTTTTGTTATTTTAGATTTATGGAAGAAATTAAATCTAGGCTAATTATTGAATTAATAAATAAATAAATTAATTAATTAATGAAAATAATATTTTTGGATTTTTGATATTTAAAGAAATAAAATAAATAAATCAAGATTTAATAAAATAAAAAAAACCTAATTGTCTAATTTAATTTTAATTATTGCAAAAGATATTAAAGTTATTTCCTAATTAAACTAAATTAATTAAATTAATTTATTTAACAAAAATAAAATGCTGGAAATTAATTTTAATAAAGAAAATATTTTTGGTTTTTTTATTTTATGAGGAAAAGTTTTAATTGGTTAGTGATTAATTAAACAAATAAATAAAATAAATAGAATAAATAAATAAAAGAAAGAAATAGAAAAAGAACTCAGGGGGGTTCTGGGCCCAAATTGGAGGTTTGAATGGCAATCCAAAGGCCCAACAGGCGCTGGCCTTGGTTGACTCTCCCTGATTCCCTATGGCACGTTGACTTGGGAGTATGATGCACGCTCCATCTGGACCACCAGATCTGGCCTGGGGCCATCTGGGAAGCATTTGAGTGAGGACATATCATGTACTGCGTGCTTGAGTTCACACTGAATTACCTGTTGAAAAATAATACAAAGCAATATGGTGGACCTGGGATTCAAACCCAGGTCCTGTAAGTCATTTGGACAACGCGTCTACCACTGCACCACTGCTTCTCAATTGTTAGTTAAATACAAACTAAATATAATATATGAAAACGCGTAATTATGCCAGAATAAAAAATAAAGTGCGAAAATTTGAATGGAGCAACCGGATGGGGACACATTGTCGTCCCTGTCCTCAGATTTATACAGAGATTACTTGCGGATTTAAATCTGCAGAAAAGGCATAGGTCAATTCAAAAATCCATCTCAGGCCATATAAATGAAAGGGGATACCATGGATGAACTCGTCTTGTTCCCCTGAACAAGATGGTACCCTTCTCACAAGCCAATTGTCCCTGTAATGGAAAGCCCTAAAAAAAACCTAAAGAACCCTTCAATGGCGTTTTACGATACACAGCACAAGAATGAAATTGATTATTGAAGAAAGTTAGCAAATGTTATGGGGAATCAGAATATGCAATCGTTTTTTGAGAATGGATGCAAGAATAAATATTTAAGATTTCATGAACATAGAGGATTTGTGAGATGCTTACAGTGCTCTAGGGCGCGTATGAAAGCTTGTTAGGGGTTGGTTTCGCTTCAGTGGATGTCCAACAATGGATTGGTGTTGAGATTTGACCTTGAAAACACCTCTATGCACGATTTCAGTTTCACACTTTTTTTGCCAAATTTTCAAGTTTTCTTTTGATGGTTCTGCAGCCTCTAAACTCAAATTCGTGTGCCTTTTACTTGTATATGTAATGAGCAATGCATTAGGTTAACATTTGTGGACTCAATCCTTGTACATCAATGCTTGGAGATTTGATTTGATCCTCCATTGATAACCTTCCAATTTTGTACAAAATCCAATCTTTTTGCACATGGAATGTATAATACGAATTTGATTCACTTGATGATGATGATTAGGTCCTGAAATAGTCAAAAGGAGATCAAATAATCAATGTTTGGATTTTATTTGATTTAAATTGATTTAAAATGAAATAATTCATTAAAAAATCAAATTAAATAATAAAATTGACAAATTGTCACAAGGATGAAGCTAGGACACGTGTGTAGTGTGACAAGATCAAATCAAGTGGAAAAGAATGGGCACATTTGACAAAATTTGAAGTTTTGGGGATAGTTGACTTTTGGCAATTTTGCAAAAATGCCCAACTTCAACAATGCATAACTTCTTCAATTTTGAACTTTTGGAAGTGTTCTTGGACTTTTTAGAAAGCTTGAGATGTCCTCTAACCAACCCTTTTGGTATAAACTCATTTTGATATTCCATGCTCAAGTTATAAGCTTTGGCAAAAAAGGTGTTTTTGTTGACTTTCAAAAATGACCTATAATGTCCAAATTTGTAACTTTTTGTGAGTGCATTTCTTGATCTTGGGGTATGAATATGGATTGTCGGAAATTGCATCCTATTAAAAATGAGTTTTTTATGGGTCATTTATCATAAAGTATGAGAAAGTTATGCTTGGTCAAAGTTGAGTTGACTTTTCCTGCAAAACCCTAATTTAGCAACTTTTGAGTCTTGATGAATTTTGAGCAATCCTTGATGAATCATGATTAACCCTTGATCAAATGATGAAGTATCCTTCAAAATGATACTTTTGACAAAAAAATCTTGAAGTTTGACTATTTGTAGGTCACAGTTGACTTTTGCCCTAGCATAGTCGACTTTTGGACCCTTTGAGCAATTGACTGATCAAACTTCCTCTGCAAGGCCTAAAATTTGACATGGATGAACTTGAGAACATATTAGGACATTGGGGAGAACTTGAGGTCATTTGTATGAAAGGACCTTGATGCAACACAAAACCCTAATTTGAGGTTGACTGCCTTAGGAGATGATTTGACTGTCCAACTCTTGAGCAATCTTGAGCAACTTGGAGATTTTTCTTGCAATGTTTTGAGAAATATGAGAGGGAATATTTTGGGTGCAACAACTGCCCCTGTTCAATTTTCTTAAACCTGAGGATATAGATTGGCTTTCGGGCCTTTCGTGATCCGAAGGTGGAAGATGATTGAACACTAGAGTGCCCAGAAATTTGCACTCGCATGAAGTGGTATCAGCCTAGTGATGTCGGGAATGGGCTTACAAATGCCATTTGGAGATTGTTGATAGGTAGTCTGAACTTCGACTGGAAAACGAATCAGGGAGATCTTATAGTCGATCTGACTGAACTAGAGAAGGCCTTGGATTAAGTTTGACTGGATCGGCATCAGAAAAATCTTCGAATCGATTTAACTGGACCAAACAAAAGTCTTGGAATATCCTCAACTGGAATACGAATCAGGGAGATCTTCGCATCGATCTGACTGAACCAGAGGAGGTCTTGGATTAACTTTGACTGGATCGACATCAGAAAAATCTTCGAATCGATTTAACTGGACCACACAAGAGTCTTGGAATAACTTCAACTGGAATACGAATCAGGGAGATCTTATCGGCGATCTGACTGAACCAGAGAAGGTCTTGATATACTTTGACTGGATCGGCATCAGAAAAATCTTTAGGAATCGATTTAACTGGACCAGACGAAAGTCTTGGAATAACTTCAACTGGAATACGAATCAGGGAGATCTTATCGGCGATCTGACTGAACTAGAGAAGGTCTTGGATTAACTTTGACTGGATAGACATCAGAAAAATCTTTAGGAATCGATTTAACTGGACCAAACCAAAGTCATGGAATAACTTCAACTGGAATACGAATCAGGGAGATCTTATCGGCGATCTGACTGAACCAGAGAAGGTCTTGGATTAACTTTGACTGGATCGACATCAGAAAAATCTTTAGGAATCGATTTAACTGGACCAGACGAAAGTCTTGGAATAACTTCAACTGGAATACGAATCAGGGAGATCTTATCAGCGATCTGACTGAACCAGAGAAGGTCTTGATATAGCTGAGAATTTTAACTGCATCTTTCCTGAAAGGTAAAGGTCAGTCATATGCAATGCATGATATGGATCAAGCAATGATGTTCTCAACATAAATGAGATTGTATGGTATGATGCGTATATGGATGTATCATGATGTATGGAAATGTAATGTTTTATCTGGGGAGAATAAATCTCGGATAGCTGCTGGAGAATAGAGTTGAATTCTTCGCTTCCGCTGGGGATGGTGAAGGAAGGTGATTGCAAGAATAAACCTGTAGGAGAAGATAACTCCCTTGGGGAATAAACTGATGAGGAGATTACTCTGTGGGGAAGAGATGCTCTGCTGAGGATTCCACTGATAAGCTCCGCTGGGGATAGATTACCGTTGCTGGTGATATTGAATCTGTTGAGGATTGAATTCCTGTTTTGTGAAAGGAAAGAACTTTGCTGGGGATGATCTTTCAGTTGTAACTTACTGGGGATAACCCTTTAGACTCTTATGGGGACAATCCTTTGAGTTCTGCTGGGAATGATCCTTTGAACTTGGTTGGGGAGAGTTATCTTGTACTCCGCTGGGGATAAACTTCTAGAGTCTACTGGGGATGATTCCACTGGGGAAGCTTTTTCAGACTGTGCTGGGAAAATTTTAACTCCACTGGGGGTATCTTGTATTCTGCCGGGGAACATTCTTATACTCCGCTAGGGAATATTAAGTCTGTCGGGGATATCAAACCTTCTCAATGTTGATGGTAGATAAACTCTGCTTGGGGAAATCATTGCTGATTCGTTCATAGTTGCGAGTCTCAGCTGGGAGAGCTACCATTACTGTCTTACTCTTCGGGGAGTGAAGGCCTTTTAGCCATATTCTTCAGCTGAATTTACCGTCGTACTTGGTGGACAGAGCAACTATATAGCTTGGAAAATTCTATTGCCTCTGTTTCTGATATTACACGTAATTCGTCTTTTGTTTTGCATGTAAATATTCATGAGCAGCAATTAATGTCAAATGCATATATCAAAAATGAACATTGGACGTTTTTTGCAAGACAAAAGAGATAAAGGAAAAACAGTTTGAAATTTGTCTGAAAATGAATCTGTATTGATTTTGAAATTTGGCCTGTAAATAGGCGTTTTTGTACAAGAGACTGACGTCCTAGTAATAGAACGCAGCCGAACAAATAGAATTTATACAATTTGTGAAAAGAAAACAAAACAGCTATGTGAATAATCCCACTGGGTTCCAACTCTGCTATTGCCTTTATATCCTCGAGCATTTCATCACTTTGCTACTTGGTTGAAGGTAGATCAGATTGATTAGTGTCGTCCGAGCTTGATAGTCGATATCGAAGTCTGGATGCAAGGTGATCCAATGAGACATAGTGTTATGTTGATCCCTAATTTTTGACTGGACCGCCCTTTCGGGTTTTCAGTCCTCCGGGATACCCTTTTTTGCCCAAGCCGCCTTTTCAGGTTTTTAACTTGCCGGGTGTACAAATTTTTTCATTTTCATCCCTTATTTTTGCCCGAACCCTTTTGGTTCGTCGGGAAGCCCTTATTTTTGCCTAGGTCAGTCAACCTAGTGGGTCTTTGATTAAGCGTAGTATCTTTTTACTATATCTGCATTGACGGGGTGAGGAAGGTCGTCACCATCCATGGTGGTTAGAATCATAGCTCCTCCTGAGAAAATGTTCTTAACCACAAATGGCCCTTCGTAAGTAGGGGTCCATTTGCCCCTGGGATCACCTTGAGGAAGTAGGATGCGCTTGATAACCAGATCCCCAAGTTGATACTCTTGTCGTCTAACTTTCTTGTTAAATGCCTTAATCATCCGCTTTTGGTACGTCTGACCATGACAAATAGCAGTAAGTCTCTTTTCATCGATTAGGTTCAGCTGATCAAGCCGAGGCTGAATCCAGTCATCTTCACTCAAACCTGTATCCTTCATGATTCGAAGAGAGGGTATCTGAACTTCGATTGGCAAAACTGCCTCCATGCCATATACCAATGAATAGGGTGTTGCCGTTGTTGACGTCTGTGCTGAGGTATGGTACCCATGAAGAGAAAATGGTAACATCTCGTGCCAGTATTTGTATGTTACTGTCATCTTCTGCACAATCTTCTTAATGTTCTTATTAGCTGCTTCTACAGCCCCATTCATCTTCGGCCGGTAGGGAGAAGAATTATGATGCTGTATCTTGAATTGCTTGCAGAGCTCAGTGATCATCTTGTTGTTAAGATTGGTACCATTGTCCATAATGATCCTCTCTAGTACACCGTATCGACATATCAGATTATGCCGAATAAACCGTGCCACGACGTTCTTGGTTACAGTAGCGAAGGAAGGTGCTTCCACCAACTTCGTAAAGTAATCGATAGCTACCAGGATGAAACGATGCCCGTTGGATGTCGTAGGTCTGATCTCGCCGATCATATCAATGCCCCACATTGGAAAAGGCCAAGGTGCCGTCAAGACGTTCAGAGGGAATGGAGGTATGTGCACCTTATCAGCATAGGCTTGGCACTTGTGACATGTCCGAGAATGCTGATAACAGTCGGCTTCCATTGTGGACCAATAATATCCTGCCCGTAGGATTTTCTTTGCCATGGTGTGTCCACTGGAATGAATTCCGAAAGTACCTTCATGTAACTCCGCCATGATCTTTTCTGCTTCATTCTGATCCACACATCGTAGTAAGGTCGAATCATGGTTACGCTTGTAAAGAATGCCATTGTTGATGAAGAACTTCGCTGCGAACCTCCTCAGAAACTTCTTGTCATTAACAGATGCACCCTCGGGGTATTCCTGAGCCTCAAGGTATCTCTTCACCTCATGAAACCAGGGTTTATCCGCTACCTCTTCAGTCTCAATATCACAGCAATGTGCAGGTTCATCCAATCTTTCAATGATAATCCGGGGAGCCTCGTTGTCCCAATTGACTTTGAACATAGAAGACATCGTAGCTAGCGCGTCCGCCAATTGATTCTCCTCTCTCAGGAAGTGTTCAAAGGTTATCTCCTTAAAATGGGGAAGTAATGTCAATACATACTCCTTATAAGGAATAAGGTTCGGGTGTTTCGTATCCCACTCGCCTTTGATCTAACTGATCACAAGAGCGGAATCTCCGAAAACACTTAGAAACTTAATCCTTAGGTCAATTGCTGCTCGAAGACCCATGATGCATGCTTCATACTCCGCCATATTGTTGGTGCAGTTGAAACATAGTCGGGCGGTAAACGGAGTATAAGAGCCTTTAGGAGATATTATCACGGCGCCAATGCCATTACCCAAAGCGTTCGAAGCTCCATCAAAGTACATAGACCATCGAGATCCCTCCTCAGGTCTTTCATCCGGTCCAGGTGTCTCACAATCAGTTACTAGCATGATATTCTCATCCGGAAATTCAAAGTTCATAGACTGGTAATCATCCACTGCCTGATGTTCCAAATGGTCTGCTAACACACTTTCATTGATTGCCTTTTGAGTCGTGTATTGGATTTCATACTCAGTCAATATCATCTGCCATCTTGCTATTCTTCCGGATAAGGCAGGATTTTCGAAGATATACTTGATTGGATCCATCTTTGAAATCAATAGAGTAGTGTGAGTCAACATATATTGTCTCAGCCGGCGAGCAGCCCATGCCAAAGCACAACAAGTTTTCTCGAGCAGTGAGTATCGGGTCTCACAGTCGATAAAATTTTTGCTAAGGTAATAAATAGCATGCTCTTTTCGGCCAGACTCATCATGCTGACCCATCACACACCCCATTGAATTGTCGAGTACTTTCAAGTATAAGATCAAAGGTCTCCTTTCAACTGGAGGCATCAGAATGGGTGGCTCTTGGAGATACTCTTTAATCCTTTCGAAAGAGGCCTGGCATTCATCGTTCCAACGTACTACTTGATCTTTCTTCAGTAACTTGAAGATTGGTTCACAAGTAGCAGTCAGGTGTGAGATGAATCGGGCAATGTAATTCAAACGTCCCAGAAAACCTCTAACTTCTTTCTCTGTTCTGGGAGCTGGCATCTCCTGTATAGCCTTCACCTTTTCCGGATGCACTTGAATACCTTCATCGCTTACGATGAAACCCAGTAGCTTACCAGACCTCACCCTGAAGGTGCACTTGTTCGGGTTTAACCTCAGCTTGTACAACTTCAACCTGTCAAACAGCTTCTGAAGGTGGTCAAGGTGTTCTTCCTCAGTCTGGGACCTTGCAATCATATCATCGACGTATACTTCAATCTCATGATGGATCATGTCATGAAACAAAGTAACCATGGCACGCTGATACGTTGCCCCAACATTCTTCAATCCAAAAGGCATGACCTTGTAGCAAAAGGTACCCTATTGAGTAACAAAGGTTGTCTTCTCCATGTCTTCGGGAGCCATTTTAATCTGATTATAACCGGAGAAACCATCCATGAAGGAGAAGACTTTATGCTGAGCGGTGTTGTCAACTAGAACGTCAATATGAGGCAGAGGGAAATCATCCTTGGGGCTTGCCCTGTTCAGATCCCTATAGTCAACACACATTCGAACCTTACCATCCTTCTTCGGCACAGGAGCCACATTGGCCACCCACTGAGGGTAAGAAGTAACTGCTAGAAAACCGGCGTCAAACTGTTTCATAACTTCAACCTTGATTTTCTCAGACATCTCTGGGCGCATTCGTCGAACCTTCTGTTTCACGGGAGGATAGTCTTCCTTGGTAGGAAGGTGGTGAACCACAATATCAGTATCCAAACCAGGCATATCTTTGTAAGACCAGGCAAAGATCTCAACATAGTCGCGTAGCATCTGAATCAACCATTGCTTCACACTAAGCTCCAGATTTGCACCGATTCTGACCTCTTTCTTGTCTATCTATGTACCCAGATTCACTGATTCCACCGGCTCTTCGTGTGGCTGAATAACCCTCTCTTCTTGGAGTAGCAGTCTCGCAAGTTCACCAGGCACTTCGCAATCATCTTCACCTTCGTCTTCGGCTAAGTTGATCGGATTTTCAAAGTCATAACTGGAAGTAGCAGAGTCGTTACTAGTGAGATCCAGAGTGGATGTAGACCTGTATATGTGAGTGTGTGTAAAATAGCTGTTTTGCAATATATAATAAAGAAAAACAAGGAGCGCAAAATTTGAAATGCAAGAAACATCCAATGCTTTTATTAATGATATATGAAAATGACACACATAAAGCCCTCATAAATGAAGCCACGGTGCCCCGGGTAAGACACCGGGCCATAAGGTTTAAAACATTGTCTGTTACATATTCAAAACAAAAAAAGTTTCATTACTGAGTAAAAAAAGAAATAGGGATGAAGTCCTTTGCTGTCCAGTTGCTTGGTCCACCGTCAGTAGTAGGATAGATCCAACTGTTGAACTCAGACTCTTCCACATCGTCTTCAATGGCATTCACTCCCGAGTTACTGATGAACACAAGAGGTATTTCGATCCGTGTATTCCGAATAGCCCTTTGAGCTTCTGCAGTGAAACCCAAACCAAACTTGTTATTCTTCTGTGTAAAATCATGGAGTTGGCCCCAATTTGCACACCCACCTTTCTCAACAACAGCCCGGGCATCCTTAAAGGAAGCCATCTTCATAGGAGAATCTTCAACAAAAGTCTCAACTGATGGCAGTGTCTGGGGAACCTCTTCAAAATGCTGAAATGGGGTCTCAATGAACTCCCCATCCATCTCTACATATCGGAAAGAGTTGAGGTGGCTCACCATGTACTCTTCCTCTCCTTGTACTGTCACAATTTTCCCTTTCACTGGGTACTTCAGTTTCTGGTGGAGTGTTGAGGTTACGGCCCCAGCTTTGTGGATCCATGGGCGACCCAGCAAACAAGAATAAGATGGACGAATGTCCATCACATAGAATGTAGAGTTGAAAACCTGAGAACCAATCTTAATCGGGATTTCAACTTCTCCGTGTACCATCCTCTTAGACCCATCAAAGGCCCTGACGACGATGTTACTGGGTTTCAGCTCCAACCCTTCACAATCCAACCAGTCTAGAGCTTTCTTAGGCAAAAAGTTCAATGAGGAACCCGTATCCATCAATACATGAGCAAGAGTACTTCCCCTGCATTCAATGGAGACATGCAGGGCATCATTGTGATTCTTCCCCTTAGCAGTCAAGTCGATGTCAGAGAAACCCAACCCATTATCAGTAGTCAGATTGGCCACACAATCTTTAAACTGATCAACTGATGTCTCTTGTGGTACGTGTGCAGTCTTCAGAAATGTAATCAGAGCCTTGGCATGGGCCTCTGAGCATAGAAATAATGATAGCATAGAGATTTTGGAAGGGGTTTGCCCCAGCTGTTCAACTACATTGTAGTTACTCTTTTTGATGATTTTCAGAATCTCTTCCATCTCTTGTTTAGAAGCTTCAACAGTAATTGTCTTTGGTGCCTCCGTCTGGGCAGGCTCACAAGTGATCCCTTTGCCCCGAGTATTAGATGACTCGGTGACAAGGGTAAGAATAAGAACTTGAACAGGAATAGTAACAGGTACACTGGCAGGTGTGATAACAACAGGTTTTTGGGCAGTTGGTAGAGAGATATCAGGTGAGAAAAGTCTTCCGCTGCGGGTGACTTTAGCAGGTCCAACAATGTTGCTGACGTCAGTATCAGTATCCAACTCTTGTTTAACTCCATGAAAATAAACATTGGCCCCGTAGTGCCAAGGGACAACTTTATCAGAGGTGTAGGGAATAAGCCCAGGAACAGTGATGATCAATGGTGCAGTTCTTGGAACAGATGTAACTCTAACAGGCTTCCTCGAGGAAGCCTTGGAAGAGTTGTCGAAAATGGTAATAATAGCAACTTCTTCGGTATGAACTAAGGGAACAACAGTCTTCTCAAACAGAATTTCTTTACTATCCATCAGGTGTTGGACACCTGATTTCAAAAGTGGGCAACCGGTTGGTAGGGCAGAACACATACGACAACCTTCATCACAACCCAGAAATAAACCGGCTAGCAAAAGGTTCTTCTTCACAGTCATCAAAGGGGTAATAATGTCATTCACAAAAACCACAAACGAGTCTTCCTCTATAGCATTCACTCAATGCTTGGGCATAAGAGCATTCACAACATTAGGCCTTTCGGGTGCCTCAAATTCAATCTCCTTTGCATCAATTAAGTCCTATATTTTATTCTTTAAAGACCAACAATCATCTGTATTATGCCCCGAGCTATCAGAATGAAAAGTACAGCGTGCATTAGGGTTGTACTTCGGTGATGTTGTATTTGGATTCTTTGGGGCTTCCCTTGGAATCACTAGATTGGTTTTCAATAACTGTGGCAGAATTTGAGATAAAGTCATGTTGAGACGGGTGAATTTCCTTCGAGGTCTCTCGTCCTTTTGTTGATTGTTGTGCTGAGGAGCACCAGCAGGTTTTGAAATAACAACCGCATTAACAGCTTGGCGGCGTTCGGGTCTATTCTGGCTTTTCGAATTGTAAACAGCACTGGATTCCTTCTTAAAAGGCTTTTTCTCGGTGCTTGATGAAGCACCCTTTTGTATCTTACCAGCCTTAATACCAGCCTCAATCCTCTCACCAGTCATAATTAGATCTGTAAACCCAGACGAAGAGCTTCCAATCAGATGGTTGAAAAATGGACTAGACAAGGCCCCCAGAAACATATCCATAAGCTCCCGATCAGCCAAGGGTGGTTGCACTATTCCGGTGAGGTCCCTCCACTTCTGAGCATAATCTTTGAAACCTTCGCCCGGTCCCATTGATATACCCTGGAGTTGGGTACGCGTGGGAGCGAGGTCGGAATTGTACTGGTACTGCCTGTAGAAAGCAGTAGCCAAATCCTCCCAACTGCGGATACTGGCTCCTTCTAACTGGTAAAACCATTCAAGCTAAGTCCCTGAGAGACTATCTTGAAAGAAATTGATCCATAAGTTCTTATCAGCGGTGTACGGATGAATCTTCCTCACATATGACCGGAGGTGCAGCTTCGGACAAGAAACTCCGTCATACTTAGCAAAGGCTGGTGCCTTGAATTTGTGGGGAATTACCACCCCAGATGACAGACCTAGATCACCAAAGTCCAGACCAGGCACTTTCTGAACTTCCATCGCACTCAACCGTTCTTCCAGTTGTTTGTATCTATCCTCGGCCGGAGGATACTGGTCTTCGTCGAAGTCCGTATCATTTTCTGAAACCACAGGGCTAGGAGCCCTCCTTTCTTCCTGACTATCTTTCCCTCCAGATGAGGTGGTCAAATCAACTTCATTCTGTAGCCTGTTTCCAAACCTGTGACCGGTGTTAAACAAGATTGTCCTCTTCTTCTTCTTCTTCTCTTTCAGAATCAGGGTCTTCAGATCTTGCTCACCCTTAGCTAGATTCATGAACATCTCTTGGAATTGGGCATTCTGGGCCTGTAGGGCCTTGATTGCTTGCTCGATTGATGGTTCAGAAGACATGATGAGTGCTGAAATAAATAGCGAAGAAGATAAGAGACCTGTAAGGGTACCTGTTATGAAGTGCATGGAATGAAATGCGTATGATATGATTTCAAAGATAATCGAGAGATTCAAATTTGTAAACCAAAAAGGAAACACACTTTTATTGGTAAACTTGGAATTCAAATTGTTTAACAGATCGCCCTTAAGGCGTTACAAGAAAGGAAATACTCAAAAGTAAATAAAAATTGGAAAGGAAATAATCAAAGGACAATCAGTGCTCCCATGGTCGCTTCTTGTCGGTGCGAACATAGTCATTGAGAATTCGCTTGTTCTCCAGTTGCCTAGTCAACTTCTGGATCTTCTGCTCTTGCTCGTTGAACTTCTCTCGGTAAGCCTCCCGTTCTTCCCTTAGTTGCATCCAAGAACTTTTCAATGCCCCAACGTCAGTGGGCATGTAAGGATGGAGAATGGTAGGAAGAACCCCTTCTTCATTAGCAACTTTAACAATGATAGGCAGGACGGCTTCATATGGCATACCCAGCTTTCAGGCACGGATACGGACCCATCTGAGATATGGCTCCATTGGAAGTGAAGTCTTTGGACCCAGCTCATGTGGATCAGATCTGTGAACTCTATCCCAAGCCCTTATGAATCTGCGGCGCTGTTCGTCGCTATCCCCTTGAAAATCAAAGATGATACTAGGCATTAGCAGCTCATGAGGTCCTTCTCTTCTGCCTCTCTCAAACTGACGTAAGGCCAAGCACGGATTATAATAAATTCCTCCATGGGTTCCTATCAATGGAATATTGGGATACTCCCCACAACGATCAATAATGGCCACCTCGTCCATACCCTTGATAGTCCAGATGATGTCATTATGAGAGAGAGACATAACCCTATAAGCCTAGCCCATGCCTTCTTTGTTCTTCAGCACTGATTTGGGGAGGTGCGAAATAAACCACCTCACCAATAAGGGAGTACAGCACATCAAGGTTCCCCATTTTCGAGCAGTACGAGCATAAAGCTGATGAAGAATGTCACCCAAGAGAGTGGGTACAGGATTATGAGAGATGAAGATTTTCACCGCATTCACATCAACAAAAGAGTCAGAGTTCGGAAACAATACCAAGCCGTATATTAGAAGAGCCAGAATATCTTCGAATGCCTTGAAGTGTAGACTATCCCAGAAATAATTAGCCTTACCAACCAAGAACTTAGTCAAAAAGCCCTTTGCTCCACTTCTAGTCTCCCAATTAGTCATTACCTCATCTTTGGTCATATGAAGGGCTGCAGCAATCTCTTCGAGTCTCAGAATTTTCTCCCAACCAGTAAACGGGGTCTGCTCCAGAATAGAGATACCGAGAAGATCCAAGAACTCTTCTAAGGTGGGAACCAACGGGTAGTCCTGGAAAGTAAAGCAATGGTACAACGGATCATAGAATTGGACCAAAACACTCATCATCTGCTCGTCCAATTTGGAGGTAACCAAACTGAGAAGATACCCATGTCTTCTGATGAAGGAGGTAGTATCAGGCATTTTTGCAATCAATTCCTTAAGCACAGTGGGAACCTGGACAAAATTGATCCAGATGGTATTCCTACGCATGGGAATTATGACCTACAAAACAGAACAAAGATGAATCCCTCCTGTCTTTGAAATAGGTTAGTCCAATGCAAGATGTATGCAATGTTATGATGTCATGATGTCATGATAGAAAGCACACCACAAGTATCCACAAATAGAAAACATGGTAAAGGCACACAAGTCACACAGAGAGCCCTTAGATTTCAGGTTGGCAAGGAGCTTAGGTACTACCCTCTTTCAGTTTAGTTGGTTTAAACCTGTCCTAAAAATAGTAACCGGGTTCTAGAGGATCTCAATATCACTGACCACCCTCAATCGGTCATAATTCCAGTTTAGCAACCTTTTCTTGCGGCCGGAATCATCACGAGAGTTTGATCTCAATGAGTGTAGCATACTGCTACTGTTCTATGGCCAAGTTGGTCAATTTAGAGGTTCTAAGGTCAGTTGGTGCTTAATGACCCCTTAGAAGACCCATATTCTCCTTGTTGCGCCACAAGGGATATCGGTACAAACTAAAGTGCCACACCAACGTAGCTACTGCTTCAACCGTATCGGTCTACACTGTACAGTTCCCTCACAGTTTATTGCTACTTACCTAAAGGGTATCCCTCATATCCGGGTTAGGATCTATAGTAACTCCGATACAAGCCCACAAATATAAAGCATACAAGTCAAGCAATTGAAAACATTATGAACTATTCCTAAGGTACACCCCACTTATTAATATTCCCCAGCAGAGTCGCCAATTCTGTGATACGGTGGGAGAGAACTGACTATTTTTGGAATGCTGGTTTGCGTTTTGCATTTTGCGTTTGTTTTCGCAAAATGTCGCGGTAAGAAAGAGTCGCCACCGAATTTTATTTTATCCAACAAGGAAAGAAAAAAAGCACAGAAAAATTCCTTTTTCGAGATATTTCTCGGGTTCGGGGGGTAGATTATAGAAAGGGAAGGTGTTAGCACCCTTTCTATCCGTGGTTATCCACGGGCTCTTAGGTACTTGCTCAATTGTTTTCAAAATTGCTTTTCTTTGTGTTTGTGGGTTTGAAAAGAGTTTTTGTTTAGAAAGGAGTGTAAGTGCGAAAAGTTTTGTTTTTGTTTTGAAAGGAGCAAGTACTTAAGAACCATCTACCTACTCGAAAAAGGATTCAATCTGTGCTAGTATCCTTTAGACAATGCTATCCCACTATTGATGAGTAGGTAGCATCGTCGTTGGAGTTTTAAGGGTCAATTCGATTAAGAGACGTGTGGTCACTAAAGCAAATTTAAGACGCCTTAGCGGTAACCCTAATGTCTTAGATCATTTTTCCGAGGCAACCGTTTCGAGGAAACTATGATCTTTGGACAAGAGGGCGACCTCTAAAACTTCCTATACTCAATGACCACGTTCGAAAGCAACCAAGCGAGGTGTACCCTAAGAGTGCGCACGTGCGAGTGTGTTGTTTCGGTTAATTTTATCTTTGTACATGTAAATGGTTATCTATGTTGATTTTAGGTTTAAACATTTGATCTTGTCATGCATTCCCTATTATCAAACATCTAACAGTTTATAAGTTGCGGAAATTAAATTGCAGAAATTAAACTAACTATTACAAGGAGTCAGGTATTTACATCGCCAAAAGCAACCCTTGAAATTAAAATGCGGAAAATAAATAAAGCGATAAAATAATTAAAGTCCTATTAAACTATTACATTCCGGGAAACATATACAATATTGAATAAAGATGGCACGCGTGCGGGAAATTAAATCAGGCGCATTTTAGGGTTTTGACCCTTTGATTATTAAAGAAAAGATTTTTTGTTATTTTGGATTTATGGAAGAAATTAAATCTAGGCTAATTATTGAATTAATAAATGAATTAATTAATTAATGAAAATAATATTTTTGGATTTTTGATATTTAAAGAAATAAAATAAATTAATCAAGATTTAATAAAATAAAATAAAAACCTAATTGTCTAAGTTAATTTTAATTATTGCAAAAGATATTAAATTTATTTCCTAATTAAACTAAATTAATTAAATTAATTTATTTAACAAAAATAAAATGCTGGAAATTAATTTTAATAAAGAAAATATTTTTGGTTTTTTTATTTTATGAGGAAAAGTTTTAATTGGTTAGTGATTAATCAAACAAATAAATAAAATAAATAGAATAAATAAATAGAATAAATAAATAAAAGAAAGAAATAGAAAAAGAACTCAGGGGGGTTCTGGGCCCAAATTGGAGGTTTGAATGCCAATCCAAAGGCCCAACAGGCGCTGGCCTTGGCTGACTCTCCCTGATTCCCTATGGCACGTTGACTTGGGAGTATGATGCACGCTCCATCTGGACCACCAGATATGGTCTGGGGCCATCTGGCAAGCATTTGAGTGAGGGCATATCATGTACTGCGCGCTTGAGTTCACACTGAATTACCTGTTGAAAAATAATACAAAGCAATATGGTGGACCTGGGATTCGAACCCGGGTCCTGTAAGTCATTTGGACAACGCGTTTACCAATGCACCACTGCTTCTCAATTGTTAGTTAAATACAAACTAAATATAATATATGAAAACGCGTAATTATGCAGGAATAAAAAATAAAGCACGAAAATTTGAATGGAGCAACCGGATGGGGACACGTTGTCGTCCCTGTCCTCAGATTTATACAGAGATTACCTGCGGATTTAAATCTGCAGCAAAAGGCATAGGTAAATTCAAAAATCCATCTCAGGCCATATAAATGAAAGGTGATACCACGGATGAACTCGTCTTGTTCCCCTGAACAAGATGGTACCCTTCTCACAAGCCAATTATCCCTGTAATGGAAAGCCCTAAAAAGAACCTAAGAACCCTTCAATGGCGTTTTATGATACACAACACAAGAATGAAATTGATTATTACAGAAAGTTAACAAATGTTATGGGGAATCAAAATATGCAATCGTTTTTTAGAATAGATGCAAGAATAAAGATTTAAGATTTCATGAACAAATAGGATTTGTGAGATGCTTACAATGCTCTAGGGCGCATATGAAAGCTTGTTAGGGGTTGGTTTCGCTTCAGTGGATGTCCAACAATGGATTGGTGTTGAGATTTGACCTTGAAAACACCTCTATACACGATTTCAGTTTCACACTTTTTTTGCCAAATTTTAAAGTTTGCTTTTGATGGTTCTGCAGCCTCTAACCTCAAATTCGTGAGCCTTTTACTTGTATATGTAATGAACAATGCATTAGGTTAACATTTGTGGACTCAATCCTTATACATCAATGCTTGGAGATTTGATTTGATCCTCCATTGATAACCTTTCAATTTTGTCGAAAATCCAATCTTTTTGCACATGGAATGTATAATACGAATTTGATTCACTTGATGATGATGATTAGGTCCTGAAATAGTCAGAAGGAGATCAAATAATCAATGTTTGGATTTTATTTGATTTAAATTGATTTAAAAAGAAATAATTCATTAAAAAATCAAATTAAATAATAAAATTGACAAATGGTCACAAGGCTGAAGCTAGGACACGTGTGTAGTGTGACAAGATAAAATCAAGTGGAAACGAATGGGCCCATTTGACAAAATTTGAAGTTTTGGGGATAGTTGACTTTTAGTAATTTTGCAAAAATTCCCAACTTCAACAATGCATAACTTGTTCAATTTTAAACTTTTGGAAGAGTTCTTTAACTTTTTAGAAAGCTTGAGATGTCCTCTAACGAAACATTTTGGTCTCATCTCATTTGGATATTCCATGCTCATGTTATAAGCTTTGGAAGAAAAGGTGTTTTTGTTGACTTTCAAAAATGACCTGTAATGTCTAAATTTGTAACTTTTTGTGAGTGCATTTCTTGATCTTGGGGTATGAAGATGGATTGTAGGAAATTGAATCCTATTAAAAATGAGCTTTGGATGGGTCATTTCTCATAAAGTATGAGAAAGTTATGCTTGGTCAAACTTGAGTTGACTTTTCTTACAAAACCCTAATTTAGCAACTTTTGAGTCTTGATGAATTTTGAGCAATCCTTGATGAATCATGATCAACCCTTGATAAAATGATGAAATATCCTTAAAAATGAGAATGTTGACAAAAAATCTTGAAGTTTGACTGTTTATAGGTCATAGTTGACTTTTGCCCTAACACAATCGATACTTGGACCCTTTGAGCAATTGACTGACTAAACTTCCTCTGCAAGGCTTGAAATTTTGTCATGGATGAACTTGAGAACATATTAGGACATTGGGGAGCACTTGAGGTAATTTGTATGTAAGGACCTTGATGCAACACAAAACCCTAATTTGAGGTTGACTACTTTAGGAGATAGCTTGACTGTCCAACTCTTGAGCAATCTTGAGCCACTTGGAGATTTTTCTTGCAATGTCTTGGAAAATATGAGAGGGAAAAATTTGGGGTACAAAAGCTGCCCCTGTTCAATTTTATTAAACTTGAGGATATAGATTGGCTTTCGGGCCTTTCGTTATCTGAAGGTGGAAGATTATTGAACACTAGAGTGCCCAGAAATTTGCACTCGCATGAAGTGGTATCAGCCTGGTAATGTCGGGAATGGGATTAAAGATGCCATTTGGATACTGTTGATAGGTGATCTGAACTTCGACTGGAATACGAATCAGGGAGATCTTATCGTCGATCTGACTGAACCAGATGAGGTCTTTGATTAACTTTGACTGGACCGGCATCAGAAAAATATTTAGGAATCGATTTAACTGGACCAGACAAGGTATTGGAATAACTTCAACTGGAATACGAATCAGGGAGATCTTATCGGCAATCTGACTGAACCAGAGGAGGTCTTGAATTAAATTTGACTGGATCGGTATCAGAAAAATCTTTAGGAATCGATTTAACTGGACCAGACAAGGTCTTGGAATAACTTCAACTGGAATACGAATTAGGGAGATCTTATCAGCGATCTGACTGAACCAGAGGAGGTCTTGGATTAACTTTGACTGGATCGGCATCAGAAAAATCTTTAGGAATCAATTTAACTGGACCAGACAAGGCCTTGTAATAACTTTCACTGGATCGACATTAGAAAAATCTTTAGGAGTCAATTTAACTGGACCAGACAAGGTCTTGGAACAACTTTGACTGGATTGGCATCAGAAAAATCTTTAGGAGTCAATTTAACTGGACCAGACAAGGTCTTGGAATAACTTCAACTGGAATACGAATCAGGGAGATCTTATCGGTGATCTGACTGAACCAGAGGAGGTCTTGGATTAACTTTGACTGGATCGGCATCAGAAAAATCTTTAGGAATCGATTTAATTAGACCAGACAAGAGTCTTGGAATAACTTCAACTGGAATACGAATCAGGGAGATCTTATCGGAGATCTGACTGAACCAGAGGAGGTCTTGGATTAACTTTAACTGGATCGGCATCAGAAAAATCTTTAGGAATCGATTTAACTGGACCAAACAAGGTATTAGATTAACTTTTGACTGGATCGGCATCAGAAAAATCTTTAGGAATCGATTTAACTGGACCAGACAAGAGTCTTGGAATATCTTTGACTGGATCGGCATCATAAAAATCTTTAGGAATCGATTTAACTGGACCAGACAAGGTCTTGGAATAACTTTGACTGGATCGGTATCAGAAAAATCTTTAGGAATCGATTTAACTAGACCAGACAAGGTCTTGGAATAACTTTGACTGGATCGACATCAGAAAAATCTTTAGGAATCGATTTAACTGGACCAGACAAGGTCTTGGAATAACTTTGACTGGATCGGCATCAGAAAAATCTTTAGGAATCGATTTAACTGGACCAGACAAAAGTATTGGAATATCTTCAACTGGAATACAAATCAGGGAGATCTTATCGTCGATCTGACTGAACCAGAGAAGGTCTTGGACATAGCTGAGAACTTTAACTGCATCTTTCCTGAAAGGTAAAGGTCAGTCATATGCAATGCATGATATGGATCAAACAATGATGTTCTCAAAATAAATGAGATTGTGTGGTATGATGCGTATAAGCATGTATCATGATGTATGGAAATGCAATGTTTTAGCTGGGGAAAATAAATCCTGGATAGCTGTTGGAGACAGGAGCTGAATTCTTCGTTTCCGCTGGGGATGACGAACGAAGATGATTGTGAGAATAAACCCGCAGGATAAGATAACTCCGTTGGGGAATAAACTGATGAGGAGATTAATCTGTAGGGAAGAGATGCTCTGTTGAGGATTCCACTGATAAGCTCCGCTGGGGATGGACTACTGTTGCTGGTGACATTGAATCTGTTGAGGAATTGAATTCCTGTTTGTGAAAGGAAAGAACTTCGCTGGGGATAATCTTTCAGTTGCGACTTGCTGGGGATAACCCTGTTAGACTCTTATGGGGATAATCCTATGAGTTTGCTGGGAATGATCCTTTGAACTTGGCTGGGGAGATTTATTTTTGTACTCCGCTGGGGGTAAACTTCCAGTGTCTACTGGGGATGATGCTTCAACTCCGTTGGGGAAGCTTTTTCAGACCGTGCTGGGGAAATATTAACTCCACTGGGGGTATCTTGTATTCTATCGGGGAACATTCTTACGCTCTGCTAGGGAATATTAAGACTGTCGGGGATATCAAGCCTCTTTAGTGCTGATGGTAGACAAACTCTACTTGGGGAGAGCATTACTGATTTGTTCATAGTTGCAAGTCTCAGCTGGGAGAGCTACCATTACTTCCTTATTCTGCGGGGAGTGAAGGTATCTTAGCCATATTCTTCAGATGAATTTACCTTCGTACCTGGTGGACAGAGCAACTATACAGTTTGGACAATTTCATTGCCCCTGTTTCTGATATTACCAGTAATCATCTTTTGTTTTCCATGTAAATATTTATGAGCAGCAATTAATGTCAAATGCATATATCAAAATGAACATTGGACGTTCTTTGCAAGACAAAACAGATAAAAGAAAAAATAGTTTGAAATTTGTCTGAAAATGAACTTGTATTGATTTTGAAATTTGGCCTGTAAATAGGCGTTTTTGTACAAGAGGCTGACGTCCTAGTAAGAGAACGCCGCCGAATAATAGAATTTACATGATTTGTGAAAAACTAAACAAAACAGCTATGTGAAAAATCCCACTGGGTTCTAACTCTGTTATTTCCTTTATTTCCTCGAGCATCTCATCACTTTGCTATTTGGTTGAAGGTAGATCAGATTGATTAGTGCCGTCCGAGCTTGATAGTCAATACCGAAGTCCGGATGCAAGGTGATCCAATGAGACATAGTGTTACGCTTTGATCCCTAATTTTTTCCTGGACCGCCCTTTCGGGTTTCAGTCCCACGGGATACCCTTTTTTGCCCAAGCTGCCTTTTCAGGTTTTCGACTTGCCGAGTGTACAGATTTTTTCATTTTCATCCCTTATTTTTGCCCGAACCCTTTTGGTTCGCGGGAAGCCCTTATTTTTGCCTAGGCCAGTCAACCTAGCGGGTCTTTGATTATGCGTAGTATCTTTTCACTATATCTGCATTGACGGGGTGAGGAAGGTCTTCACCATCCATGGTGGTTAGAATCATAGCTCCTCCTGAGAAAATGTTCTTAACCACAAATGGCCCTTCGTAAGTAGAGGTCCATTTGCCCCTGGGATCACCTTGAGGTAAGATGATGTGCTTGATAACCAGATCCCTGACTTGATACTCTTGTCGTCTGACTTTCTTGTTAAATGCCTTGATCATTCGTTTTTGGTACGTTTGACCATGACAAATAGCAGTAAGTCTCTTTTCTTCGATTAAGTTCAACTGATCAAGCCGGGTCTGAATCCAGTCATCTTCACTCAAACCTGCATCCTTCATGATTCGAAGAGAGGGTATCTGAACTTCAATGGGCAAGACTGCCTCCATGCCATAAACTAAGGAATAGGGGGTTGCCCCTGTTGATGTCCGCACTGAGGTACGGTACCCATGAAGAGCAAATGGTAACATCTCGTGCCAGTCTTTGTATGTCACCATCATCTTCTGCACAATCTTCTTAATGTTCCTGTTAGCCGCTTCGACAACCCCATTCATCTTCGGCCGGTAGGGAGAAGAGTTATGATGTTGTATCTTGAATTGCTCACAGAGCTCAGTGATCATCTTGTTGTTGAGATTGGTACCATTATCCGTAATGATCCTCTCTGGTACACTGTATCGACAAATCAGATTGTGCCGAATGAACCATGCCACAACGTTCTTGGTTACGGTAGCAAAGGAAGCTGCTTCAACCCACTTCATAAAGTAATCAATTGCTACCAAGATGAAACGATGCCCGTTAGATGCCGTAGGTCTGATCTCGCCGGTCATATCAATGCCCCACATTGCAAAAGGCCAAGGTGCGATCAAGACGTTTAGAGGGACTGGAGGTATGTGCACCTTATCAGCATAGATTTGACACTTGTGACATGTCCGAGAATGCTGATAACAGTGGGCTTCCATTGTGGACCAGTAATATCCTGCCCGAAGGATTTTCTTTTCCATGGTATATCCACTGGAATGAGTTCCGAAAGTACCTTCATGTAACTCTGCCATGATCCTTTCTTCTTCATTCTTATCCACACAACGCAGTAAGGTCGAATCATGGTTACGCTTGTAAAGGATGCCATTGCTGATGAAGAACTTCACAACGAACCTCCTTAGAAACTTCTTATCATTAACAGATGCACCCTCGGGGTACTCCTGAGCCTCAAGATACCTCTTTACTTCATGAAACCAGGGATTTTCTGTTACCTCTTCAGTCTCAATGTCACAGCAATGTGCAGGTTCATCCATTCTTTCAATGATGATCCGAGGGGCTTCGTTGTCCCAATTGACCTTGAACATAGAAGACATCGTAGCCAGCGCGTCCGCCAATTGATTCTCCTCTCTCGGGAAGTGTTCAAAGGTTATCTCCTCAAAATGGGGAAGCAATGTCAATACATACTCCTTGTAAGGAATAAGATTTGGGTGTTTCATATCCCACTCGCCTTTGATCTGACTGATCACGAGAGCGGAATCTCCGAAGACACTTAGAAACTTAATCCTTAGATCAATTGCTGCTCGAAGACCCATGATGCATGCTTCATACTCCGCCATATTGTTGGTGCAGTTGAAACATAGTCGAGCGGTGAATGGAGTATGAGAGCCTTTAGGAGATATGATCACGGCGCCAATACCATTACCCAAAGCATTCGAAGCTCCGCCAAAATACATAGACCATCGGGATCCTTCCTCAGGTCCTTCATCCGGTCCAGGTTTCTCACAATACGTTACCAACATGATATTCTCGTCCGAGAATTCAAAGTTCATAGACTGGTAATCATCCACTGCCTGATGTGCCAAATGGTCTGCCAACACACTTCCCTTGATTGCCTTTTGGGTTGTGTATTAGATGTCATACTCAGTTAAGATCATCTGCCATCTTGCTATTCTTCCGGATAAGGCAGGCTTTTCGAAGATATACTTGATTGGATCCATCTTTGATATCAATAGAGTAGTGTGAGTCAGCATATACTGTCTCAGCCGGCGAGCAGCCCATGCCAAAGCGCAGCAAGTTTTCTCGAGCAGTGAGTATCAGGTCTCACAGTCGATAAACTTTTTGCTAAGGTAATAAATAACATGCTCTTTTCGGCCAGACTCGTCATGCTGACCCAACACACACCCTATTAAGTTGTCGAGTACTGTCAAGTATAAGATCAGAGGTCTCCCTTCAACTGGAGGCATCAGAATGGGCGGTTCTTGGAGATACTCTTTGATCCTTTCGAAAGCAGCCTGGCATTCATCGTTCCAACGTACCACTTGATCTTTCTTCAGTAGCTTGAAGATTGACTTACAGGTAGCAGTCAGGTGCGAGATGAATCGGGAAATGTAGTTCAGTCGTCCCAGGAAGCCTCTGACTTCTTTCTCTGTTCTGGGAGTTTTCATTTCCTGTATGGCCTTCACCTTGGCAGGATCCACTTGAATGCCTTTATCGCTCACGACGAAACCCAGCAGCTTACCAGATCTCACCCCGAAGGTGCACTTGTTCGAGTTTAACCTCAGCTTGTACAACTTCAACCTGTCAAACAACTTCTGGAGATGGTCAAGATGTTCTTCCTCAGTATGGGATCTTGCGATCATGCCATCAACGTATACCTCAATCTCATGATGGATCATGTCATGAAACAAAGCAACCATGGCACGCTGATA
This sequence comes from Vicia faba, assembly GCA_948472305.1. Taxonomy (NCBI): domain Eukaryota; kingdom Viridiplantae; phylum Streptophyta; class Magnoliopsida; order Fabales; family Fabaceae; genus Vicia; species Vicia faba. The sequence goes on along the minus strand of OX451737.1, from coordinate 635,981,984 downwards.
CGTTTCCCCAGCGTTCTTCAACCCAAAATGCATGACCTTGTAGAAAAAGGTACCCCACTGAGTAACAAAGGTTGTCTTCTCCATGTCTTCGGGAGCCATTTTAATCTGATTATAACCGGAGAAACCATCCATAAAGGAGAAGACTTTATGCTGCGCGGTGTTGTCAACCAGAACATCGATATGAGGTAGAGGGAAGTCATCCTTGGGGCTTGCCCTATTCAGATCCCTATAGTCAACACACATCCGAACCTTACCATCCTTCTTCGGTATAGGAACCACATTGGCCACCCACTGAGGGTAAGAAGTAACTGCTAGAAAACCGGTGTCAAACTGTTTCATAACTTCAGCCTTGATTTTCTCAGATATCTCTGGGCGCATTCAGCGGACTTTCTGTTTCACTAGAGGGCAGTCTTCCTTGGTAGGTAGGAGATGAACCACAATATCAGTATCCAACCCAAGCATATCTTCGTAAGACCAGTCAAATATCTCAACGTAGTCACGCAGCATCTGAATCAACCGTTGCTTAACACTAGCTTCTAGGTTTGCACCAATCTTGACCTCTTTCTTGTCCTCTTCTGTACCCAGATTTACTAACTCCACCGGCTCTTCGTGCGGCTGAATAACCCTCTCTTCCTGAAGTAACAGTCTTGCAAGTTCACCAGACACTTCGCAATCATCGTCACCTTCATCTTCGGCTAAGTTGATCGGATTTTCAAAGTCATAATTGGCAGTAGCAGAATCGTTACCAGTGAGATCCAGAGTGGATGTAGACCTGTATATGTGAGTGTGTGTAAAATAGCTGTTTTGCAATATATAATAAAGAAAAACAAGGAGCGCAAGATTTTAAATGCAAGAAACGTCCAATGCTTTTATTAATGATATATGAAAATGACACACATAAAGCCCTCACAAATGAAGCCACGGTGCCCCGGGTAAGACACCGGGCCATAAAGTTTAAAACATTGTCTGTTACATATTCAAAACAAAAAGTTTCATTACTGGGTGATAACAGAAACAGGGATGAAATCCTTTGTTGTCCAGTTGCTTGGTACACCGTCGGTCGTAGGATAGATCCAGCTGTCGAACTCAGACTCTTCGACATCGTCTTCAATGGCATTCACCCCTGAGTTGCTGATGAACACGAGAGGTCTTCCGATCCGTGCATTCCGAATAGCCCTTTGAGATTATGTAGTGAAACCCAAACCAAACTTGTTAGTCTTCTGTGTAAAATCAGGGAGTCGTCCCCAATTTGCACACCCACCTTTCTCAACAACAGCCCGAGCATCCTTGAGGGAAGCCATCTTCATAGGAGAATCTTCAACAACAGTCTCAGCTGACGCCAGTGTCTGGGGAACCTCTTCAAAATGCTGGAACGGGGTCTCAATGAACTCCCCGTCCATCTCTACATATCGGAAAGAGTTGAGGTGGCTAACCATGTACTCTTCCTCTCCTTGTACTGTCACAATCTTCCCTTTGACCGGGTACTTCAGCTTCTGGTGGAGCGTTGAGGTAACGGCCCCAGCTTTGTGGATCCATGGACGACCAAGCAAACAAGAATAAGATGGCCGAATATCCATCATATAGAATGTAAAGTTGAAAATCTGAGAACCAACTTTAATCGGGATATCAACTTCTCCATGCAGCATCCTTTTAGACCCATCAAAGGCCCTAACAACGATATTACTTGGCTTCAGCTCCAACCCTTCACAGTCCAACCGGTCTAGAGCTTTCTTAGGCAAGACGTTCAATGAGGAACCAGTATCTACCAACACATGAGCAAGAGTAGTGCCCCTGCATTCAATGGAGACATGCAGGGCATCATTGTGATTCTTCCCCTTAGCAGTCAGGTCGACGTCAGAGAAACCCAACCCATTATCAGTAGTCAGATTGGCCACACAATCTTTAAACTGATCGGCTGATGTCTCTTGTGGTATGTGTGCAGTCTTCAGAAATGTAATCAGAGCATTGGCATGGGCCTCTGAGCATAGTAACAGTGACAACATAAAAATCTTGGACGGGGTTTGCCCCAGCTGTTCAACTACATTGTAGTCACTCTTTTTAATGATTTTCAGAATCTCTTCCATCTCTTGTTTAGAAGCTTCAACAGTAATCGTCTTCGGTGCCTCCATCCGGGCAGGCTCACTGGTGGTCTCTTTGCCCCGAGTATTAGATGACTCGGCGACAGGGGTAAGAATAGGAACTTGAACAGGAATAGTAGCATGTACACTGGCAGGTGTAATAACAACAGGTCTTCAGGCAGTTGGTGGAGAGATATCAGGTGAGAAAAGTCTTCTGTTGCAGGTGACTTTAGCAGGTCCAACAATATTGCTGACGTCAGTATCAGCGTCCAACTCTTGTTTAACTCCATGAAAATAAAAAACGGCCCCGTAATGCCAAGGGACAGCTTTATCAGAGGTGTAGGGGATAGGCCCAGGAACAGTGATGATCAACGGTGCGGTTCTTGGAATAGATGTAATTCTAACAGGCTTTCTCGAGGGAGCCTTGGAAGAATTTTCGAAAATGGTGATAATGGCAACTTCTTCAGTATGAACTAAAGGAACAATAGTCTTCTCAAACAGAATCTCTTTACTATCCATCAGGCGTTGGACACCTGATTTTAAAAGATGGCAACCGGTTGGTAGGGCAGAACACATACGACAACCTTCATCACAGCCTGGAAATAAACCGACTAGCAAAAGGTTCTTCTTCACAGTCATCAAACGGGTAACAATGTCGTTCGCAGAAACCACAAACGAGTCTTTTTCTATAGCATTTACTCCATGCTTGGGCATAGAAGCAGTCACAACATTAGGTCTTTCGGGCGCCTCGAACTCAATCTCCTTAACATCAATTAAGTCCTGTATCTTATTCTTCAAAGACCAACAATCATCTGTATTATGCCCCGGGCTATCAGAATGATAAGCACAGCGAGCATTAGGGTTATACTTCGGTGATGTAGTGTTAGGATTCTTCGGGGCCTCCCTTGGAATCACTAGATTGGTTTTCAACAATTGTGGCAGAATCTGAGACAAAGTCATGCTGAGATGGGTGAATTTCGTTCGAGGTCTTTCGTCCTTTTGTTGATTGTTGTGCTGAGGAGCACCAGCAGGTCTTGAAATAACAACTGCATTAACAGCTTGGCAGCGTTCAGGTCTATTCTGGCCTTTTGAACTAAAGACATCACTGGACTCTTTCTTAAAAGGCTTCTTCTCGGTGCTTGAGGAGGCACCCTTCTGTATCTTACCGGCCTTAATACCAGCCTCAATCCTCTGACCAGTCATAATTAGCTCTGTAAACCCAGACGAAGAGCTTCCAATCATATGGTTGAAAAATGGACCAGCCAAGGGTGGTTGCACTCTTCCGGCGAGGTCCTTCCACTTCTGAGCATAATCTTTGAAACCTTCACCCGTTCCCATTGACATACCCTGGAGTTGGGTACGCGTGGGAGCGAGGTCGGAATTGTATTGGTACTGCCTGTAGAAAGTAGTAGCCAAATCCTCCCAACTGCGGATACTGGCTCCGTCTAACTGGTAAAACCACTCAAGTTGAGTCCCTGAGAGACTGTCTTGAAAGAAGTGGATCCAGAGGTTCTTATCAGCGGTGTACGGCTGAATCTTCCTCACATATGACCAGAGGTGTAACTTCGGACAAGAAACTCCGTCATACTTAGCAAAGGCTGGTGCTTTGAATTTGTGGGGAATTACCACCCCAGATGATAGACCTAGATCACCAAAGTCAAGACCAGGAACTTTCTGAACTTCCATCGCACCCAATCGGTCTTCCAATTTCTTGTATCTATCCTCAGACGGAGGATACTGGTCTTCGTCGAAGTCCGTCTTGTTATCGGAGACCACAAGGCTAGGAGCCCTCCTTTCTTCCTGACTATCTTTCCCTCCAGATGAGGTGGTCAAATCAACTTCATTCTGTAGCCTATTTCCAAACCTGTGGCCTGTGTTAAACAGGATTGTCCTTTTCTTCTTCTTTTTCTTCTCTTTCAGAATCAGGGTCTTCAGATCTTGCTGACCCTTAGCTAGATTCATGAACAACTCTTGGAATTGGGCATTCTGGGCCTGGAGGGCCTTGATGGCTTGCTCAGTGGAAGGTTCAGCAGTCATGATGAGTGCTGAAATAAATAGCAAAGAAGATAAGAGACCTGTAATGGGTACCTGTTATGGAGTGCATGGGATGAAATGTGTATGATATGATTTCAAAGACAGTCAAGAGATTCAAATTTGTAAACCAGAAAGGAAACACACTTTATTTTGAAATTCAAATTGTTCAACTGATGCCCTTAAGGCGTTACAAGAAAGGAAATACTGAAAAGTAAATAAAAACTGGAAAAGAAACAATCAAAGGACAATCAGTGCTCCCATGGTCTCTTCTTGTCGGTGCAGACATGGTCATTGAGAATCCGCTCATTCTCCAGCTGTCTAGTTAACTTCTGGATCTTCTGCTCTTGCTCGTTGAACTTTTCTCGGTAAGAATCCCGCTCTACACTCAGCTGTATCCAAGACCTTTTCAGTGCCCCAATGTCAGTGGGCATATGAGGATGGAGGATGGTTGGAAGAACCCCTTCTTCATTAGCAACTTTAACAATGATAGGCCGGACGGCTTCATACGGCATACCCAGCTTTTGGGCATGAATACGGACCCATCTGAAATATGGCTCCATCGAGAGTGAAGTCTTTAGACCCAGCTCATATGGATCAGATCTGTGAACTCTATCCCAAGCCCTTATGAATCTGCGGCGTTGCTCGTCGCTACCCCCTTGAAAATCAAAGATGATACTAGGCATTAACAGCTCATGAGGTCCTTCTCTTCTGGCACGCCCAAACTGACGTAAGGCCAAGCACGGGTTGTAAGAAATTCCTCCATTGGTTCCTATCAGTGGAACATTAGGGTACTCCCCACAACGATCAATGATAGCCACCTCATCCATACCCTTGAGAGTCCAGATGATGTCTTTATAAGAGAGAGACATAACCCTATAAGCCCAGCCCATGCCTTCTTTGTTCTTCAACACTGATTTAGGGAGGTGCGAAATAAACCACCTCTCCAATAATGGAGCACAGCACATCAAGGTTCCCTGCTTTCGGGAAGTACGGGCATAAAGCTGATGAAGAATGTCACCCAAGAGAGTGGGTACAGGATTGCGAGAGATGAAGATTTTTATCGCATTCACATCAACAAAGGAGTCAGAGTTCGGAAACAATACCAAGCCATATATCAAAAGAGCCAGAATATCTTCGAATGCCTTGAAGTCTAGAATATCCCAGAAATAATTAGCCTTACCAACCAAGAACTTAGTCAGAAAGCCCTTTACTCCGCTTATAGTTTCCCAATTAGCCATTACCTCATCTTTGGTCAAATGAAGGGCTGAAGCAATCTCTTCCGGCCTAAGAATCTTCTCCCAACCAGTAAACGGAGTCTGCTCCACAATAGAGATACCGAGCAGATCAGAGAACTCTTCTAAGGTGGGAACCAACTGGTAGTCCTGAAAAGTAAAGCAATGGTACAACGGATCATAGAATTGGACTAGGACACTCATCATCTGCTTGTCCAATTTGGAGGTGACCAAACTGAGAAGAGACCCATGTCTCCTGATGACGGAAGTAGTATCAGGCATCTTTGCAACCAATTCTTTAAGCATAGTGGGAACCTGGACAAAGTTGATCCGGATGGTATTCCTATGCATGGGCATCATGATGACCTACAAACCAGAACAAAGATGAATCCCTCCTGTCTTTGAAATAGGTTAGTCCAATGCAAGATGTATGCAATGTCATGATGTCATGATGTCATGATAGTAAGCACACCATAAGTATCCATAAATAGCAAACATGGTAAAGGCACACAAGTCACACAGAGAGCCCTTAGATTTCAGGATGGTAAGGAGCTTAGGTACTACCCTCTTTCAGTTCAGTTAGTTTATACTTGTCCTAAAAATAGTAACCGGGTTCTAGAGGATCTCAATATCACCGACTACCCTCAATCGGTCATAATTCCAGTTTAGCAACCTTTTCTTGCGGCCGGAACCATCGCGGGAGTTTAGTCTCAATGAGTGTAGCATACTGCTACTGTTCTATGGCCAAGTTGGTCAATTTAAAGGTTCTAAGGTCAGCTGGTGCTTAATGACCCCTTAGATGACCCATATTCTCCTCGTTCCAACACAAGGGATATCAGTACAATCTAAAGTGCCACACCAACGTAGCTACTGCTTCAACTGTATCGGTTTACGCCGTACAGTTCCCTCATAGTTTATTGCTACTTACCTAAAGTGTATCCCCAGATCCGGGTTAGGATCTATAGTAACTCCGATACAAGCCCACAAATATAAAGCATACAAGTCAAGAAATTGAAAACAATATGAACTATTCCTAAGGTACACCCCACTTATTAAGCATCCCCAGCAGAGTCGCCAGTTCTGTGATACGGTGGGAGAGAACTGACTGTTTTTTGGAATGCTGGTTTGTGTTTTCCGTTTGTTTTTGCAAAATGTCACGGTAAGCAAGAGTCGCCACCGTCTTTTATTTTATCCAACAAGGAAAGGAAAAAAGCACAGAAAAATTCCTTTTTCGAGATGTTTCTCGGGTCCGGGGGGTAGATTATAGAAAAGGAAGGTGTTAGCACCCTTTCTATCCGTGGTTATCCACGGGCTCTTAGGTACTTGCTCAAAGTGTTATCAAAATTTACTTTTCTTTGTGTTTGTGGGTTTGAAAGAAGTTTTTGTTTGAAAGGTGTAAGTGCGAAAAGTTTTATTTTGTTTTGAAAGGAGCAAGTACTTAAGAACCATCTACCTACTCGAAAAAGGAATCAATATGTGCTAATATCCTTTAGACAATGCTATCCCACTGTGAATGAATAGGTAACATCGTTGTTGGAGTTTTAGGGTCAATTCGATTAAGGGACGTGTGGTCACTAAAGCAATGTTAGGACGCCTTAGCGGTAACCCTAATGTCTTAGATCATTTTTCCGAGGCAACCGTTTCGAGGCAACTATGATCTTTGGACAAGAGGGAGACCTCTAAAACTTCCTATACTCAATGACCACGTTCTAAGGCAACCAAGTGAGGTGTACCCTAAGAGTGTGCATGTGCGAGTGTGTTGTTTCGGTTAATTTTATCTTTGTACATGTCAATGGTTATCTATGTTGATTTTAGGTTTAAACATTTGATCTTGCCATGCATTCCCTATTATCAAACATCTAACAGTTTTATAAGTTACGAAAATTAAATTGCGGAAATTAAAACTAACTATTACAAGGCGTCGGGTATTTGCATCGCCAAAAACAACCCTTGAAATTAAAATGCGGAAAATAAATAAAGCGATAAAAGTATTAAAAGCCCTATTAAACTATTACACTCCGAGAAACAGATACAATAATATGATAAAAATGGAACGCGTGCGAGAAATTAAATCGGGCGCATTCTAGGGTTTTGACCCTTTGGTTATTAAAGAAAAGATTTTTTTTGGTTTATTTTGAATTAAAAGGAAATAATACTAATTAAATTAAATAAATAAATGAATTAATTAAAAAAGATATTTTTGGATTTTTTGATATTTAAAGAAATAAAAATAAATTAATCAAAGTTAACAAAACCTAATTATCTAAATTAATTTTAATTATTTGCAAAAGATATTAAAGTTATTTCCTAATTAAACTAGATTAATTAAATTAATTTATTTAACTAAAAATAAAATACTGGAAATTAATTCTAATAATGAAAATATTTTTGGTTTTTATATTTTAATAAAGAAAAAGTTTTAATTGGTTAGTTAAAAATAATAATGAAAATAATTAAACAAAAAAACAAGAATAAAAAATAAGTATAGAAGAGAGTGTTTGGGCCTGATTTTTGGAGGTTTGAATAGCAAATTCAAAGCCCATTTGTATGCAAGCCTGACTGACTTTTGCAATCCCATGTGGCACGTTGACTAGAGCATATGGTAGGCTTTCATTCTGGACCACCAGATCTGGCCTGGGGCCATCTGGCAGATGATTGGAGGATGGTGTATGACGAACCACACGCTTGGTTGTGTATTGAATAACCTGCAGAAAAATAATACAAAGCTTTTGAGGGACCTGGGATTAGAACCTAGGTCCAGTGAGTCACTAACGTATGCCACTACCACTGCACCAACACGCTTCATTTGTTATTATAATGGATAATAAATATTATAATGGAAAACACAATAATATGCCAGAAAATTAAAAACACGCGCCAAGTATTTGAATGGAGCAATAGGATGGGGACACGTTGTCGTCCCTGTCCTCAAATTTATACAGAGATTACCTGCGGATTTAAATACGCAGCAAAAGGCATAGGTCAATTCCAAAATCCATGGTTGTACTCGCCTCTTCATCCAATGCCATGGTTGTACTCGCCTCTTCATCCCGGTCTCAACCATGTCCATTAATAGACCTAATTTCACCTGTATCAAAAACCCCTAAAAAAACCTAGGAAACCCTACAATGGCGTTTTGCATTATAGATCACAATAATGAAATTGATTATTACAGAAAGTTAGCAAATGTCATGAGGAATCAGAATATGCAATCGTTTTTGAGAATGGATGCAAGAATAAAGACTTAAGATTTCATGAACATAGAGGATTCGTGAGATGCTTACAGTGCTCTAGGGTGTGTGTGAAAGCTTGTTAGGGATTGGTTTCGCTTCAGTGGATGTCCAGCAATGGATTGGTGATGAGATTTGGCCTTGAAAACACCTCTATGCTCGATTTCAGTTTCAAGCTTTTTGACAATTTTTTCAAGTTTGCTTCTTGTGATTTTGCAGCCCCTAACCTCTAATTCGCGTTCCTTTGCATTGTATATGTATGCTGCATTAGATTAGGTCAAGTTTTGGGTCTTGAATCTTTGTAAATCAATGCTTGGAGATATGATTTGATTCACCATTGATAACCTTCCAATTTGGTCCAAAATCCAATATTTTTGTACATGAAAAGCTTGATATGGATTTGATCATGATCATGATGATAATTAAGACCTATAACAACCAAAAATATCCTAAGTAATCAGTATTTGGATTTTATTTGATTTAAATTGATTTAAAATGAAATAATTCATTAAAAAATCAAATTAAATAATAAAATTGACAAATGGTCACAAGGCTGAATATAGGGCACGTGTGTAGTGTGACAAGATCAAATCAAGTGGAAAGGAATGGGCCCATTTGACAAAATTTGAAGTTTTGGGGATAGTTGACTTTTGGCAATTTTGCAAAAATGCCCAACTTCAACAATGCATAACTTCTTCAATTTTGAACTTTTGGAAGTGTTATTTGACTTTTTAGAAAGCTTAAGATGTCCTATAACCAACCCTTTTTTTCTCATCTCATTTGTATATTCCATGCTCAATTTATAATCTTTGGCAAAAAAGGTGTTTTTGTTGACTTTCAAAAATGACCTGTAATGTCCAAATTTGTAACTTTTTGTGAGTGAATTTCTTGATCTTGGGGTATGAAGATGGATTGTAGGAAATTGCATCCTATTAAAAATGAGCTTTGGATGGGTCATTTCTCATAAAGTATGAGAAAGTTATGCTTGGTCAAAGTTGAGTTGACTTTTCCTACAAAACCCTAATTTAGCAAATTTTGAGTCTTGATGAATTTTGAGCAATCCTTGATGAATCATGATCAACCCTTGATCAAATGATGAAATATCCTTCAAAATGATAATGTTGACAAAAAATATTGAAGTTTGACTATTTATAGGTCACAATTGACTTTTGCCCTAGCACCGTCGATTTTTGGACCCTTTGAGCAATTGAATGACCCAACTTCCTCTACAAGGCTTGAAATTTTACATGGATGAAATTGAGAACATATTAGGACATTGGAGAGCACTTGAGGTCATATGGATGTAAGGAACTTGATGCAACACAAAACCCTAATTTGAGGTTGACTGCTTTAGGAGATAGCTTGACTGTCCAACTCTTGAGCAATCTTGAGCCACTTGGAGATTTTTCTTGCAATGTCTTGGAAAATATGAGAGGGAAAATTTTGGGGTACAACACCATTGCTTCACTTTTCCTGATTATGAACTTGTTCCTACTCTAGAAGAATTCTCACAACTCTTGAGGATTCCCATTTTCAAAACTACCCTTCAACAGTATCGAAAGAGATCCAAAACCTGAAGAGATTTCCCAAGCACTACACTTGCAACAATCTGATATCACAACTAATTGGGAAACAAGGAGTGGTGTCAAAGGTTTCTTATCCAAGTTCTTGTTTGAGAAAGCTCAAGATTGTTGGAACTCTTTGGACTTACAAGCTTTTGAGGAGATTGTGGCCCTTCTCATCTATGGGATGGTTTTGTTTCCAAACCCTGATCAACTCATAGATGTAAATGCTGTCAAAATCTTCATATCTCGTAATCTGGTTCCTACCTTGTTGAGTGATATCCTACATTCTTTTCATTCTCGCACTATGATGAAGATAGGGTTCCTCATGTGTTGCACTCCTCTCTTGGCAAGATGGTTTATTTCGCATCTTCCCTAATCTGTGTTAAAGAACGAGCAAGGTTCGAGGTGGTCCCATAGGTTGATGATGCTCAGACATTTAGATGTTCATTGGTGTTCTCGATCCTTGGAGAATGCTACTATCATCGACCGTTATGGTGAATTCCCTAATGTCCCTTTACTTGGCATTAGAGGAGGTGTCACTTACAATCCTTGCTTAGCCTTACGCCAGTTTGGTTACGCCCGAAGGGATGGTCCACATGAGATGCTCATTCAAGGAGTGGTATTCGACTACAAGAGCGACGACCAAAGCTATCGTCAGAGGTTTATCCGAGCATGGAGGATGGTAAGCAAAGTGGATAACAAGACGTTGGGACGCAATAATTCCATTCCTCTCGAGCCTTACCTTAAGTGGGTACGAGATCGTGCTCATAAACTTGTGATGCCTTATCCCTCCATCTTACCAGTTATCATGGAACCTGTGGTTGAACGAAATGTTCTGTACACTGTTCTCCATCCCGACATGCCTACCTCACTCGAAAACTTACAAAAAAGTTGGATTCAGCTAAAGGAAGAATGAGATACTTTCGAGGCTCAATTTTATGCTAGCGAGAAGAGGGTCTTGGAGCTTAAAAATCAGCTACAAGAAGAGAAAAGTGTGAACGCCTATCTCGCGCCGAAGAGGATGCGTTCAGTCTTTTCATCTTAAAGAGTTATTTTGTAAGCCCAAGAGGCATGTTGTAATCTTTTGAACCAACTAATGAAAATTGACGTTTGTTCATTCTTGTCTATACAAATTTAAATCTCATAAATCCTTGAAATCATTTGCATATACATTCCATGCATCATAACATGACAGGTTTTCATACAATATGTTTCCTTATCTTTCTGCTATTTATTTCAGCCAGATGGATCTAGAGAAAACTGTAAAGGATATTCAGGCACAAAACTCTCAATTACAAGAGACTCAACTGGCCCTAGCTAAGGGGCAGCAGGACATGATGGAATTATCGGCAGTTAAGAAGAAGACCAAGAAGAAATCACTGCTCAACATGGGTAAAAGGTTCAAAGAGTCGGTTCATTAGATCCCGATAGTAGAAGACTCATCTAAAGAAGACGAGAATCAGATTGGTGAGTTAAGAGTACCCAGGTTGACTGTGGTAATGATCATGCGTCTGATGATGATTATTTTAATGAGCAATATCCACCCACCGATGTCAAGTACAAGCAGTTAGAAGACTGATTGAAAGTTATTGAAATCCAAGTTGTCCCTGGTTTAGATTTAGATGATTTGGGTTTGATCTTCGGGGTCGTCATTCCCCACAAATTCAAAATACCAGTCTTTTGCAAAGTACGATGGAGTTTCCTATCCTAAACTTCACTTAAAATCTTATGTGCGCAAGATACAACCGCACACTGATGATAAGAAACTATGGGTTCAATTTTTCCAAGAGAGCTTGACCAAAACACAACTAGAATGGTTCTACCAGTTGGATGGTTCCCGCATCAATACTTGGTAAGACTTAGCTACCGCCTTCTACCATCAGTACCAGTATAATTCCGACTTGGCATCAACAAGAGTGCAGTTGTAAGATATGACAATGGGGAAGGACAAAGGATTTAAGGAATACGCACAAAAGTGGAGAGACATGGCCAGTAGGGTTCAACCACCTTTTACTGATAGAGAGCACATTGAAATGTTTATGGGCACTTTATCTGGTCCTTTCTTTAAGTTTTTGGTTGGTTGTTCTTCTTCCGGATTCACCGAATTAATCTTAACTGGTGAAAGAGTTGAAAGAGGCATCAAAAGTGGGAATATCTCTGTAGCATCAGCCTCCACTACCAATCCTGTCAAGAAACCTTTTGCTGCAAAGAAGGAAATCAATGTTATGTACGGGGAAAGGGCCCGTACCAAGAAGAATGATCATTTGTATGTTAACGCTGTCCGAATCTCCAATCTAACTCCTACTCCAAGACCATCTGCTAATCATCAATGTTTTGAAACTCCGAGAAGAAAATTCAGGAGATTAGGCATGTCACTATCTCAAGCCCTTAAACACTTTCTAAAGGCTAATTTAGTGACATTATGCAATCCTCCTACCAACCTTGATACCCCTTCACCAAAGTATAATCCGAACGCTAAATGTGCTTACCACTCAAGCATCCCCGGGCATGAGACTGACCAATGCTAGACCTTGAAGAATAAAATCCAGGATTTGATTGATAACAAGACTATTGAGTTCGATCCTCCTCTAATTCCGAATGTAATCACCACACCTATGCCGAACCATGGCAAAGGTTTTAATGTTGTTGAAGATACAATTTTCATTGACTCTGTTGAAGACTTGACTACTCCTTTGAACATCATCAAAAGGAATTTGTTGAAATCCGAGATCTTACCTGGCTGTGTGAAAGACTGTGTTTTCTGTACCAAACAACTCAATGGATGCGAAGAGATGAAGAAAGGCATTCAACACCTGATGGATAGCCATGAAATTCTATTTGAGAAGACTCTGCTTGCCAAAAGTTTTACTAATAAATATGAAGATCTCTCCATTATCACCATCTCAAACAAACCTCTTAGGATCTCCTCCAAAGGCCCTATCAGGATTTCAAATGAACCCGTTGTTGCTCCCTTAATAATTACCAATTCCGGACCAATTCCCTACTCTTCAAACAAGGTAGTGCCATGGAACTATAGTGCATAGGTGTTTTACCACGGGATAAAACAAGATGCTTGGATCGAAGAAGAAAAAGCTGATGATGTTGGTAACATAACTGGCTCAAGCAAAGTAACTAGAACTGGGAGAATATTTTCACCCAATATCTCACCACCAGTTGTTACAAAGGAACCCATCCGCATTACTGCTGCCAAGCCAAGTACTGATACAAGGGGGAAGGAGAAGGTTGTTGAGCCGGTCGTGACAAAAATACCCGCAAAGGACGTTGATGATGGAGAACCCTCCGCTCGTGAGATGGACGAGATCTTGAAGAAAATAAAAAGGAGTGACTTCAAGATTGTGGAATAGTTGGGGAAAACCCGTTCTAAGATTTCTATGTTGTCATTACTACTTTGTTCCGATGCCCATAATCGGACATTAATCAAATTCCTGAAAAAGTCTCATGTCCCCCAAGAGACCACAACAAACCAATTTGAGAATTAAGTGACTAGCTTGACGATTGATAATGGCTTGGGATTTTAAGATGCTGACCTAACACGTCTTGGGAAGAACCACAATAAAGCTCTATATGTTTCTGTCGAGTGCAAAGGGACTACCTTAGCACATGTTCTAGTCGACACTAGTTCTTCTCTAAACATGCTACCCAAGGGAGCGTTAGACCGTCTAGACTGCGAAGGTTTGGTCTTGAAACCCAGTGATATCATCGTGAGGGCCTTCGATTGATCAAAAAGGACAGTTCATGGGGAGGTAGATCTTCCAATCAAGGTGGGATCCCAAATTTTCAACTCCACCTTCTACATCATGGATATCCGTCCTTCTTATTCTTGTTTGTTGGGTCGCCCTTGGATCCATAAAGCTAGGGAAGTAACGTCCACTCTTTATTAGAAACTCAAATATCCTGTCAAGGGGAGAATTGTCACCGTCTGTGGAAAGGAAGAGTTTATGGTAAGCCACCTTAACTCTTTCAAGTACGTGGAGATGGATGGAGAATTCATTGAGACCCTGTGTCAAGCCTTTGAAGTTGTACCAGCAATGGTTGCTGCTACCAAGTGTTCCTCTGATTAGAGCAAATCTATCAAAGTCATGTTGAAGATGGTTTCAGTCAAAGATGCTCGTGCTGTAATTGAAGAAGGAAGCTGTGATAATTGGGAGCAACTCCTCGATATCCCATTCAAAGAGGACAAGTTTGGTTTGGGTTTCACCTTCAAGGCTCAGAAAGAAGTGAGGCGTGTTCGTGCAGGAAATCTACCTCTTCGTATTGGAAGCCATGAAGTCAACGCTGTAGGTGATTCTGATGAAGAAGTTGCATTTGAATATTGGGTGTATCCTACTACAACGGAGCTGAAAAATTGGCATGCAAAGGACTTTGTGCCCATCTCCTTTCTTGAGGATTAATCTACTTGTTATTGCTTTTCTTTCAATTCAAGAACATTTTGTCTGTAACATTTAACATTGACTTTTAAGCCATGTGCCTGGGCCAGGGAATTTTGGTCCATTTCTCAAGGGTTTTATTTATGTTCATCTAATCATATGATCATTCAATACAAATCATTGGACTCTTTTGCATTCAAATCTTTATGTTCATTGTCTTTCTTTTCCTTCAAATACATTTTCCAAAATAGCCATGTATCTTACAAGCACACACACATACACACTCTTGCAGGTCCTCATCCACTCTGGATCTTATTGCTAATGACTCTATTATTGCCGACTATGAATTCAAATATCCAATCAACCAAGCCTAAGTCGAAGGCGAGAAAGATTGTGAAATACTGGGAGAACTAGCCAGACTTCTACAAGAGGAAAAAGCTATTCAGTCGCACGAAGAGTCAGTTGAAGTCATCAATCTGGGTACTGAGACAGACAAGAAGGAAATCAAGATCGACGCTAACTTGGAAAGCAGTGTCAAGAGTAGGTTGGTTCAAATGTTACGTGACTATGTGGAAGTGTTTGCTTGGTCATATGAAGATATGTCGAGGTTAGATACCGACATCGTAGTTCATCGTCTGCCGACAAAAGAAGACTGTCCTCCCGTCAAACAAAAGGTTCATCGCATGAGGCCTGATATGTCTGAGAAGATAAAAGCTGAAGTGATGAAACAATTTGATTCAGGGTTCCCAGTTGTGGAATACTATCCCTAATCGGTTGCAAATGTGGTGCCAGTACCGAAGAAAGACAGAAAAGTTTGCATGTGCGTAGACTATAGAGATCTGAATAGGGAAGCACCAATGATGACTTCCCTCTACCACACATTGATGTCTTGGTCGATAACACTGCTCAGCATAAAGTCTTCTCTTTCATGGATGGCTTCTCAGGCTATAATAAAATTAAGATGGCTCTCGAAGACATGGAGAAGACCACTTTCGTTACGCAATGGGGCACCTTTTGCTACAAGGTCATGTCGTTCGGGTTGAAAAATGCAAGGGCAACATATCAACGGGCTATGATATCTTTGTTTCATGATATGATCCATCATGAAATAGAGGTATATGTGGATGATATGATTTCTAGATCATAAACTTAAGAGGAACATCTCGATCACCTTTACAAACTATTTGAAAGGATGAAAAAGTACAAGTTGAGGTTAAACCCTAACAAGTCCACATTTGGAGTACGATCGGGAAAGCTTCTAGGTTTTGTTGTCAGCAATAAAGGCATTAAAGTTTATCCTGCCAAGGTAAAGGCCATCCAATAAATGCCAGTCCCCCACTCTGAAAAGGAAGTTAGAGGATTCTTGGGTCGTCTCAATTACATCGCTCGCTTCATATCTCACTTGACTGCTACGTGTGAGCCAATCTTCAAAATCTTGTAGAAAGATCAAGTAGTCAGATGGAATGATGAATTCCAGGATGCCTTCGACAAAATCAAAGAATTTCTACAAGAACCTCCTATTCTCATGCCTCCATTTGAAGGAAGACCCTTGATCATGTACTTGACAGAACTAGAGAATTCTATGGGGTGTGTGTTGGGCCAACATGATGAGTCTGGCTGAAAAGAGCATGCTATTTACTACCTGAGCAAAAGGTTTACCGACTGTGAAACCAGATATTCACTGCTCTAGAAAACTTGTTACTCTCTAGCATGGGCTGCTCCTCGGCTAAGACAGTATATGTTGACTCATACCAGTCTGGTTATTTTTGCACCCCAAAATGTACCCTCTTGATTTAGGCTTATGTTTCATCATGAACATCATAGTGCATTGCATTCATACATTGTGATAGGATCAAAATACTTTGGTGACCAGGTTTTCCTCAAGCTTTGAAGGTTGATGGCATTAACAATTTGCTCAAGAATAATATTATCATCTAAACTTTTGAATCTTTCAAGCTTAAAGGTTATGGCATATCTCAAGATGTTTTTACCCATCTCTTTGGATTCATCAGCCAAATTAGGGTTTGCTTGAGCAAGATTGTTGGCCAATGTACAAGTCTTGATTTTGGGAGCTACAACATTTCTTTTATATTTAAAAGGACTTTGTACAAGAAATTGGTCAAGATGCCCAGAGGATTTGAAGTTTTGAAGATGATTCATCAGTCTCCTAATGTGTTGACCAAAATTAGGGTTTGGGATTTCATCAAGATTTATTGATAATTTTGAAGTGAAACTTCGCACATGGCCTTTATATGTTTGTAAGATCATATGCTTGAAGTTTTGATCATCAATTTTAAAGATAAGTGGATCAATTGATTCAGAGGGGCAAAATGGTCATTTTGGCCCAAATCAGTCAAAGTCAAGGTTGACCAAGTGAATTTTTGGCCAACCATCATTGCAAGGATGTACTTTTCATATTTCAAGTCCATTTTGGTTATTGGATCAAAGAGATTGAAGTTTGGGTTGAAACTTGTTCTTGAAGAAACCCTAAAGGTTTCTAATTTTGGAAAATGAAGACTTAATTTCAAAAATTCATATTTTATTCATCTTTGATCAACAAAATGCAAATGAAATATGCTTGGAAAGCTAAGAGAATTATATTTCACCTCCTTTTGGTCTCATATTCAAATTGGCATGGAATCAAGAGTTATGGTCTTTTGAAGTTACAAAATTATAGGCCATTTTTCAAAATTATTGAATTTCAAGCCAAAGTTTGAGAACCTTAATGGATTGATTTGCAAAAACTATAAACTAAGGGTTTGTATATATTTTCAATACCTTTTCAAATTGTGCTCATTTGTGCCAAAACTCAAAAGTGTGAGCAAGTTATGAGTTTTAAAAGTTTGGGGCATTTCATGAAATTTGGAAAATATGCAAAATGGCCATTTCTTGCAAACTCAAGTTTTAGTCATTCTCCTTGCCTCTAATCAAGCCCATTGGTAATTTGTGACATGCTAAGGCCCATCATGCCAAAGTTTGAGCTGCACATGGGCAAAGGAACAAGGAATTCGTGGTTTTGCAAAAACTTGCTCAAAATTGCCTAATCACCAACACAAGCTTAATGCAAGGATTTAAGTCCTAATCTTGTTGCTAATCTCTTCCTGAGGGAAAATGGATTAAAATGCACGAAGAAAGAAAGCCAACGCAGGAGGGAATGAGAGGCTGCATGTGCATACTTAATTTTGGCCAAAAGAAGATTTCTTTGATTCCAAGAGCTTTCAGCGCGAAAAATCTATTCTACCCTCCTCCCGATGCTCTATATACTGAGAAGCAAGCTTCAGTGTGAAGGGTTCGTGCCTCATTTCATCAATCAAAGTCAAAAACTCCATAACTTGTAGCTCTGCATTTTTCTTCGATTCTTCCATCTCCCTTGCGCGTTTTGGCCAATTCTTCTTACATTCTCTTCTCCAAGTGATAAGGATCGTAGATCGAGGCTTAGATTGTAACTGGAGTGAAGGAGACAGTAGATCCATTTTTTCCCAAAGGTATGAATTCTCAACTTTGAATTCCGATTTCTAGCCATGCTTCGTGTGATTTAAGTTCATAATCATGTTGTTTGAAGTCTATGGAATGATTCTGAAGCTTTATAGCGTTTAATTTGATGAATTATGCATGTTTGGATGTTCTGAAACTCGTGATTCAGATTGTTTTTGTTCATCTTCATGGCTTGATTATGGATGTTGTGGTTGATGATTTGATCTGATTCGAATTGCTATGGACTCCTTGCCATGCTAGCTTTGATTTGCCTTTGATTTCATGAAAAATAATGCAAAATTGAGTGAGTTGTGTTGATCTGAAAGTGAGCCCTAATCCTGAGTTATGCGCGCGTTTTTTGAATGGCCATAGGTTGAAGATGATGTGGTGGCACATCCTGATTGGTCCATTTGAAATTTTGGTTTATTTGAATTTTTGTTTTATAATTTGATTTCCATGCTAAAAAATGATTGGAAAATTCTGAAAAAATTATCATAAATTCAAAATAATATTTATGACTTTGTGTATTTTTTTGATATTTTTTTGGAATTATCTGATTGGTTAAAAAAATTTATTAGGTTTAATTAATTAATTGATCAAAGATAATTTTTGTTTTAATAGTTCCTTTGACCTAAAAAATCCACAAAAATTATTTGAGACTCCCAAAATAATGTGAAAATTGATTCTGACTTTGGTTCATCATTTTTTTTATTTTTTATTTTAAATTTTATTTCAAAGGATATTTGTAATATATGTTTGTTTTTATTTTATTTTTAATAATTATATTAATTCAAAAATTCCAAAAAAAAATCATGTAATCAATTTTTTAATCATAGAACCTGATCATATTTTTGTTTTGCCTTTTTTGTGATTTTTTGTTATGCTTTGCATTTTCTTGCCTTTAAATAATAATTTCATTATTAATTGTTTGTTTTTTGGTTTTTAATATTTTCCTTTTATCCAAAAAATCACAAAAAAATTCAGAGATGTATGTTTTAGTCCTAATATTTGAATATAATTTTGTTTGGCCATTATTCTAAATTTTTGATTAAATATTATTTTGATATGTGAATATTCGTTAATTACATAAATGTTTGAATATTAATTTCTTTCTTGACTTTTCCTAATTCAAAAAATATGAAAAAAAATATATTCTGACTTTTAGAGTTTCTTGGTGATTGGTTGGACTTTGGTTTGATTTGTTTGAATTTCAACCCTATTTAATTAATATTTGGGATTAAAAGTGAAAATCTAGGGTTTTTGTTGCTTATGATGCAAGTTTATTTTCAAAATTCACTATGCCCTGTTTTTTCTTGGGATGCAGGTCTTGATCATGGTTCATGAATGTATTGAGGATTTGAAAACCATTTTTCTTGAATTATTTGACTTGGTTTGACATTTTTCCACAAATAATTTTGAAAACTTGTCTAGTTTAGTGTTTTTGCTAACTAGTCTTAAACTTTGCACTTCACTTGACCCCTTCCTCAATCATTCATGAACTTAGGGATTGCATTCTGACTTCAAAACACTTCCAAGATGTTAATATATTTTTGGTTTGAATTATGGATCCTTGTTTCTATTTTTGGTGTAATTTTGAAGTGAAGGTACCCAATTATATTTGCATGTTTTGTTGCAATTTGTTTGTTGGTCAATGAACTTGAGTGAGGCCTATAATTGGGAACCTAATGATCATGTTGGTTCTGAATTTCCCATGTTAGGTCAAGCCATTCCACTTAGAAGCCTCATGTTTGAATATTTTGAACCATCTAATGCCTTATGTAGGTTTCATCTCCCATTGTATTCATGAAGTTGTGTTTGAATCAATTGTGCATGATTGAAATGTATTTGCTACTGACCTTCATGGTTCTTGTTCAAATTATTCTCAAGCTCTTATGATCCTTGATTGACACTCAATTGTCAATTCAACATGGTGATAGGAAAAAACAACATTCCTCTGATTCTTTTGACCTAATCTGTGCATATGCTTGTCTCCTCTTGCTTATGATGTCTAATATTTGGTAAATTTCCACCATGATTATTCTAACTTCTTCACCTTTTGGAATACCAACTCAGTTGTTGAATATGCGAGGCACTCTGAGAAAGTTGCCACCTTTGGCTTGAGGCTTTTGTGTTCCACTTTATTTGTGGAACACAGTGTATTACATTGGCATTATTTTTGTGTTTGGCATGCTTGATGGTTTATGCAGGATATACATATCTATGATTGTGAATGCCATACATTGCCCATGGGATTTGCTCATATATGATAAATTACTTACATCTTGATGGTGCAATTGCTGACTCAATTTGTCTACTGATGCCAACTTGCTTGAAGTTTCTCTGGGTTTCTTTTACTCTTGCTTGATTGCTATAGATAGTTATTTGTTTGGTACTATACTTCCTCCTTTCTCCCATTTTCATTCCTCATAATTCTCTGATTGCATGATGGGACCTCTGTTGCTGATATATGTCAGGAGGCCCTCTGGTTTTTGTCTGATTGCATGTATTTTGTTTGTTGTTGATCGATGAGTCACTCAATTTAGATATTGAGATCACGACTTCGCTCTCATTGCATGCTCCCTATAGGATGTTTATTGCTTTTCATCTTTAATTGTTGATTGATGAGTCACTCAATTTAGATATTGAGATCACGACTTCGCTCTCATTGCATGCTCCATATAGGATGTTTATTGCTTTTCATCTTTAATTGTTGATCGATGAGTCACTCAATTTAGATATTGAGATCACGACTTCGCTCTCATTGCATGTCCCCTATAGGATAGTTTTGTTAAGCTTTCTTTGACATGATGATTAAGGTAGGAATCCATGTATGCTAACATAGG
The DNA here is from genome assembly GCA_948472305.1 of Vicia faba. NCBI lineage: Eukaryota > Viridiplantae > Streptophyta > Magnoliopsida > Fabales > Fabaceae > Vicia > Vicia faba. The sequence goes on along the minus strand of OX451737.1, from coordinate 635,961,140 downwards.
ATAGGATCTTCCTTTAACCTCAACCTTAGGGTCAACCATTGTATGATAACACTAGGGATAATGCTAGGCTAGTTCCCCTTAGTTGTTCTTCCTTTCTTTGTATTCTGCATCTTAAAACAAAAACTTGTTTCCTTGGAAAATCATAAAACACTTCTAATGAATCCAGACTCTTCCTCAAAGTAAAATATACAAACCAATCTTACTTTGTCTGTGCTATCTTGAAGCCGGTGTTTCGCCATCGCACATATTTGTTATCCTACTTTGATTCTCAATGTCATTGTTAGGTGGGATGTTTTGCCATCCGTCCTATTGATGTTTTTCCATCTCTACCATGATATCTTTGTTATCTTTTTATCGACGTTTCTCCATCGCACATTTGTTTGAAGCCGGTGTTTCGCCATCGCACATGTTTGTTATCCTACTTTGATTCTCAATGTCATTGTTAGGTGTGATGTTTTTCCATCCGTCCTATTGATGTTTTGCCATCTCTACCATGATATCTTTGTTATCTTTTTGCCGATGTTTCGCCATCTCACATTTGTTTGAAGCCGGTGTTTCTCCATTGCACATGTTTGTTATCCTACTTTGATTCTCAATGTCATTGTTAGGTGTGATGTTTTGCCATCCGTCCTATTGATGTTTTTCCATCTCTACTATGATATCTTTGTTATCTTTTTGCCGATGTTTCGCCATTGCACATTTATCTTGAAGTCGGTGTTTCGCCATCGCACATGCTTTTTATCCTACTTTGATACTCAATGTCATTGTTAGGTGCGATATTTTTCTATATGTTTTATTGATGTTTTTCCATCTCTACCATGATATCTTTGTTATCTTTTTGACGATGTTTCTCCATCGCACATTTGTTCGAAGCCGATGTTTTGTCATTGCATCTGTTGGTATCCTGCTTTGATTCTCAATATCATTGCTAGGTATGATGTTTTGTCATTCGCTTTATCATTTTATATCTTGCCATCTTTGACATATTACTTTGTTGTTACTTAGTAGATGTTTGATCACTTCATTTGTTTGATTGTTTTACTTGATGTTTTACCATCTTGACTATCTTTGTTTGTCTTAATTAAAAAACACAAACCAACCAAAACACATATGCCGAACTACGGCTGATCTGATTCCTTAAAAGGGATACGTAGGCATTGGGGTAGGGCCTAACCAAGCACGTCTTTTTATTTTCCCTACATTATTTTCTTCTTCCTTTTGCATGCATTCCCTCTTCATTTTTAAGCCATAGACATAGGATTTGACCACACCCATTAGATTAGACAACAAGAGTGGATACCGTAGAGTACTACGGGCGTGTGGGGTGCTAACACCCTCCCCTCGCGTAACAGACTCCCTTACCCGATCTCTCGGTCGAAAGACCGTTATTTCTACCTCTTCAGGTTTTCTCGATGTTTACCTTTCCCTTTCGGTGGGATAAAAGACGTTCGGTGGCGACTTCATTGATGTTTCATTACATCCAGATGACAGGTCTCGGTCGCGTAGTTTCAGCTGGCGACTTCACTGGGGACAGGTTGACCTTTTGCTGGTCCATCCCGGAGTCGATCCTAGATCTTGTTTGTTTTCTTTTTGGGTGTTTATTTTACCGCTTTGCATATTTACCTGTTTACATTGCATCCTATGTGCGCTTTACTTTCTACATACTGGATTTGGCTGGACTGTTTGGTTTATGGATTTTCTTGGTGGGTGGGTTGTTCCATGAGGTAAAAGGCCTCATACCCAGGCTATGAGTGAATTCCATAGGAACTAGGAATAGAGTGGCCATGGCAGCTATGAGGCAGATGCTTTGTAGACCTGACCATGAGACCCATGACTTCGGAGGTAGTTCGGATAGGTGTTATCGTATGATAATACCGACATTCGAGCTCTCGTACTCTGATTTGGCTTTAACCTTACCTTGACCTAGACTACACCCGTGAGAGGGGCGGGAAAACTTTTCTTACATGTACAGGTACTGTTGGTGACTTTGTGTTATGAAGGTGACTCAGGTTCCCATGACAGTTTTGAAGCTTTGAGATTCTCTTTTGATCTTAAGTGGTGTTGTTCTGTAATGGTCCAGCCACGATCCAGTGTGAAACTTTGATCCTATCATATTGCATCCTGGCATATTTATTTCTAAAAAAAAATGATGTAATAAAAATAACTAGAATGCGCATGTCATTTTCCAGGGACATTCAAGAGTCTTCTTTCCATCAGAAATGGTCGGTCTTCCTCTAGTTGTGTCCGATTCAGTTCGTGTTAAAGAGCTCACCAGGCATACTTTCTCTTATCAGATTCCTACCATTGATGTGGCCGAGTTGAAGAGGTTGAGTTCTTATTTGGCGGGTGATGTTCTGAACAACTTTAGCAAGAATTATGGCAACTTGTTACTAGTCCTTAATACTCCAGTTGACCCGATGACTTTGATCACTCTCTTCCAGTTCTATGACACAGAGTTGTGGTGCTTTACTTTCCAAGATTATCAACTAGTTCCTACCCTAGAAGAGTACGCATACCTACTTAATATCAGATTGACCGATGAAGTTCCTTTTGTCCAAGTGCCGGAAAAGCCAAAGTTCGAAGTCATTGCTGAAACTCTCCATTTGAGTTGGAAGGAGGTGAAAGACAATTGGAAGTCCAATGAGAGTATTGCAAGGTTTTATTTGGATTTCTTAGTGAAGAAGGCTGAAGATTGGGCAAAGAAAGGAAATTGGAGTGACTTCAGTTCTCTGTTTGCTCTCATGATATACAGGATTATCCTCTTCCCTCACAAGAGAAATTTTGTGGATTTGGCGGCCATATGTGTTTTTAGAAACAGGAACCCGATACCGACACTCTTGGCAGATACTCTCTACACCATCCATTCCAGGAACAAAAAAGGAGATAATGTAGGTTTATGTCATTCGATGTTGTATCAATGGTTTACGTTGCACCTACCAGTAAGTGGTCCTTTCGTGGATACCAGGCATTCTCTCAGATGGTCATCAAGGCTCGTCAACCTTACTTCTTTTGATATCCGGTGGAATTATGATATGGGGGAAGTGCGAAGTGTTGTCACTAGTTGCGGAGATTTCCCTAATGTTCCCCTCATAGGAACTAAGGGGTGTATCAACTACAATCCTGTGCTTGCTTATCGCCAATTGGGATATGCAATGGATGGACGACCAAAGGTTGAGGAAGTGTCTGAATAAGTGTATTTCTCTAGAGGAAGTGATCCTGAGATGTTGAAAAGAGTGACAAATGCTTGGAAGGGAATTCACATGAAGGATAGAACTACTTTGGGCAAGAAGGTTCCTATTGCTAGGGTTCCTTACATGGAGTAGGTTAAAGCCAGGGTTAAGATCTTACGGTTACCATTTGCAAGGTCAGCTCCTTTATACGAGCAACCTTCTACTGTTACAAGTAACACAATGCCTACCGAGATGTTTACCCAGGTTCATGTTGAGAACATTCAACTTCGTGCAAAAGACCGCGAGGCGGGGATGAAACTCTATTGGGCAGATTAAGAAAGGGCCGACTTAGCTCGTAAAATCAAGGAAGCTAAAAGGGAAACTTCTGATGCAACTGGTTTTAGGAAGAGGTCTCATGCTAAAATGGAAGAAGAATTGAGTAAGACTTAGCAAGAGTGTCGGAAGCTTCAGGCCTCAGAAAATATCTATAAGAAGAAGATTCAGAACTTAGAAAAACAGCTCAAAGACAAAGATGCTCAGCTTAAGAAGGAAGTGGCCTAGAAACGTGTCGCAGAAGATCGGTCCAGAGAAAGTAAAAGAGTCATATCTCAAATTTTGAAGGAGAAAGCCAGACTTGAGGAGTACTGTCAACACCTTGAAGCATGTTTAGTTCCGGAGATTTAATTTTTGTTGTTTACCCTTGATATATTTGGTCACCCCCAGAATTGTTGGAAGGGGCCATTTGTTTTTTGTTATTATTCAGTTCTTTTTACTTTTTATTAAGACATGTATTTAGATGTTTATCATTTTTTCTCTTATTTGTCTGAAGTCACTTAGACATCGTTTCTTTCGTTTGTAAATAATTGAGGTGTTCATCCTATTATCTTTTCTCTTTTGATTGTATGGTTGCACGCCGTGAATGATGAACAAATGGATTCTTGGATACTTGGAAATGACAAACATATCATGCACATCATGCATTTCATAACATTGCAGGTTGTCTCAAGACGGTTTTCTTATTTTGCTGCTATTCTTATCCAAAATTCAAGACGACTACTCATCAGTATTCCACCAGAAATAACTTGCCGAGACAGATGGAACAGGTTCAAGCTGAACTCGTTGAAATGAGGGCCTAGATGGCTACTCAGATGACTCAGTTCATGGAGGTCATCACCAACGTGAATCGATGACAGGAAGAACTGGCTGCTATCGTCAACAACCAGTGTCGCCATCCAGGCGATGGTGGAAATCAAGGGCTCTATCAGGACGTTTCTATAGGAATGGGGGATGTGCAAGATCAGCCTGCTGGAAATTTTCATGGGATGCCGGGAAACCCTTTTGTGCGTAACGCAGGGCAGTTTCCTCTGTCTCCTGGACCACGTCTTGTGGGAAACAAAAGAGTTAATCAGGGTGGTGTCAGGAACTATTAGGATCAGGATTTTGACTTTGACCAAGATGAAGACCAGTTTTCTGTGCGGCGTTCAGAGCCGGGGGTTCAGGTTGAGGATATGAAGTATCGTTTGTTGGAAGAGCGTCTAAAGGTTGTGGAATGGCAAGGAGTCCTTGGCATGGATGCTAATGATCTTGGGTTGGTGTCTGGGGTGAAAGTTCCTATAAAGTTCAAGCCTCCTACATTTGAGAAGTACAACAGAACGTCGTATCCTATTACCCATGCAACTGCTTATTTTCGGAAGATATCGGTTCATACCGAGGATCAAGGACTCTTGATTCACTTTTTCCAGGATAGCATATCTGGGGAATCCCTGGAATGGTACATGAAACTAGAGAAAACTCATATTCGCTGCTGGAATGATCTTGCCCAGGATTTTGTCAAACATTATCAGTACAATATGGATATGGCGCTTAATCGCACTCAGTTACAGAATATGTCGCAAGGACCAAAAGAATCTTTCAAGGAATACGCTCAGAAGTGGCGTGAGTTGGCTGCGAGGGTTCAACCTCCACTCATGGAGAGAGAACTCATTGATATGTTTATGAGTTCCCTGCAAGGACCGTTCTATGAGCACATGATAGGAAGTACTTCGGCAGGATTTGCAGACTTGGTTATGGCTGGTGAAAGAATTGAAGTGGGTTTGAAATTGGGAAAGATTCAGATTGGAGGTTCTAGCAGCTCATCCGGGGGCAGTAAGAAGCCATTCAACACTTACCCTAAGAAAAGGGAAGGCGACGCAAGCGCATTTTACTCTCATAGAGGACGAAGAGAGGATCGTCAACACCAACAAATTAATGTTGTTTCTATTCATGTTAATGCTCCTCCACAGCAGAGACCAAATGCAATGCCACAGCAACAAAGACAGCAAGATGCTCCCCGTCAGTATAATAACCAACAACAGAGATAACCCAGGAAATTTGATCCCCTACCAGTAACCCTTAATGAAGCGCTCCACCACTTGCTTGATTTGAAGTTGATCAATTTGAGAAATATGCCACCACCACCCGCAAGACTCCCTGTTAACTACGATGCTAATGCAAGATGCGAATTCCATTCAGGCGGAGTTGGTCATTCTACTGACAATTGTTTTGCATTGAAGTGTAAGGTGCAAGACTTGTTGGATTCTAAGGCGATTGAGTTTACCCCGGTAACTGGTCCGAATGTTACTCAGAACCCGATGCCTAGGCATGAAGGAGGCATTATCAACATGATTGATGATAATGGTGAAATTTTGAATTTAATCATGGATGTGGAACAAGTAGCTACTCTGTTGAGTTGTGTTAAGAGATATTTGCTTGACAAGTCTATTTTCCCAGGTTTTACTTTGAAGTGTTCCAAGTGTAGATAGCAACCGAAGGGCTGTGATGATTTGAAAGCAGGTATCCAATTGTTGATGAATGAGAGTTCCCTGCAGTTCGATAGAAAACCGAGCTACCACGTTGTTACCGAAGAAGATATTGCTGTGATATCTATTCCTTACACCCCTGCGCGTATTCCTTCCCCATCAAGGGCACCCCCTCTGTTGATTACGGTACCTGGACCTACACCGTATACCAGTGAGAAAGCTGTCCCGTGGAATTATGGTGCCGATGTTTATTATCACGGGGTAAAGCAAGAGGTTAATTCTCGTTTGTCTGAGGAAGAACATGTTGAAAGTGAGGAAGAGGAAGTCCATAAATTTTCCGATGTGGGTCGAATGACTAGAAGCGGGAGAGTATTTGGTCCTTCCAATGTGCAAGATGCGGTTGATGCTTCTGCAAGAGAAAAAGGAAAACAACAGGTAATGATTGGTAATCCAAGGGTTACGCCAGCCAATGTGACTCAACCAAATCCGATACCAGAAGCTTCTTCAGTTCCCAATGAGCTTGAAGAATTGATGCGAATTATCAGAAAAAGTGATTATAGCATAATTGATCATCTGAGCCATACTCCTTCTAAGATGTCTATCTTATCTCTGTTGATTTATTCAAAACCTCACATAAATGCTTTGATGAAGTTGTTGAAGAATGCGTTCGTGCCACATGAAATAATGGTCAATCAGTTTGAAAATGTCTGCGCTAATATATCTACTGGGAATGGTTTGGGCTTCACCAATTTTAATCTTCCTCCAGAGGGACCAGACAATAACAAAGCGTTGCATATTTCAATGTAGTTCAGGGGCACTACTTTATCCCAGGTTTTGGTAGACACTGGATCGACTTTAAATGTATTTCCTAAGTTAGCATTGATGAAGATTGATTATTCTGGACTAGAGTTGTGCCCTAGCAATTTGATGGTGAAGGCGTTTGATGGGTCTCGAAGGTCGGTATTTAGGGAGGTGGAGCTACCAATCAAGGTTGGTCCTCGCACCTTCACGGCTACATTTTTTATGATGGATATATAGCCAGCATACTGTTGCTTGTTGGGGAGGCTGTGGATTCATAGAGCAAGAGCATTTACTTCTACTCTTCATCAGAAGCTCAAGTATCCCGCAGAAGGAAAGGTGATAACTGTATACGGCGAGGAAGAATACATCGTAAGTCATTTGACATCATTCCTATACATTGAAGTTGAAGGCGAAATACATGAAACTCCGTTCCAGGCATTTGAAACAGTTCATGCTGTCAATTTTCCTCCTCCAGAGCAGAAAAAGAAATCGGAAACTGTTATGTCTTCTCTCAAAGATGCAAAAGCTATATTAGAAGGTGGTAACCCTGAAGGTTGGGGTCAGGTGTTATACGTTACTCCGAAGTTTGATAAATTTGGTCTTGGTTTCAGCCCAGGTCAACAAAGTTCAACACCCAGAGCATCTAGTTTATCTACTCCTGTGAAGTTTTCCCGCCCTTGTGTTACTCAAGAAGGACACGTCAATGCAGTTGGCAATGATAGGGTTGATGGCTACAATGTTGAAGATTGGATTCATCCAAGTATTCCGGGCCAGACACTCAACAATTGGAATTCTGTGGATGTTATCCAAGTTTCAAGCGCTGAGGAGTAATTTTCTTGTTTCTTTTATTATCATATCATAATCCCTACGCTCTGCCCAAGGCGTATTGAATCATTTGTGTAGGGCCACCAAGTTTATTTTTCAAGTTTATCATGAAATAAAGGACGTTTTGCATTCAAAATTTTGCTTCTTTTCCTTTTATTTTTATTTGGCAATGTTTCTCTTTCCACACACTGTCACTAAAAAATGCAAAAATGTCATTCATGCAGATGCACTTCCACCACCGATTCTATCAATAATGACTCTGTTATGGCTCATTATAACTTTGATATCCCTATTTATCAAGCTGAAGAAGAAGCATATGAGGAGTGTGGTCTTCCTGAGGAATTATCAAGACTGTTGAAACAAGAGGAGAAGGTCATCCAGCCGAATCAAGATTCAATTGAGGTGGTGAATATTGGCACAGAAGAGATAAGAAGAGAAGTCAAGATAGGGGCTGATCTCGAAGAAAGTGTAAAAGCCATATTGATTGAGCTACTCCGTGAGTATTCTGATATCTTCGCTTGGTCTTATGAGGATATGCCTGGGTTGGATACAGACATAGTGGTGCATCGACTACCGCTCAAAGAAGGTTGTTCTCCCGCCAAGAAAAAGCTCCAAAGAACTCATCCTGAGATGTCCAAGAAGATCAAGGAGGAGGTTCAGAAGCAGTTGGACGCAAATTTCTTAAAGGTTGTCAATTATTCGCCATGGATTACAAATATTGTGCCTGTACCCAAGAAAGATGGTAAGGTCAGGATGTGCATGGATTATAGGGATTTGAACAGGGCCAGCCCTAAAGACGATTTCCCTCTTCCGCATATTGATGTGTTGGTTGATAATACTGCTCATTCTAAGGTGTTCTCGTTCATGGATGGCTTTTCGAGTTACAATCAAATTAAGATGGCTCTGGAGGATATGGAGAAGACAACATTCATCACGCCTTGGGGAACTTTTTGCTACAAAGTGATGCCGTTTGGTTTGAAAAATGTCGGGGCAATATATCAGTGCGCCATGGTCACTCTCTTTCATGACTTGATTTACAAAGAGATTGAAGAATATGTAGACGATATGATTGCTAAGTCTGACACAGAGGAGGAACATCTTGTTCATCTGTAAAAATTATTCGAGAGGCTGAGGCACTTCTTGCTAAGGTTGAATCTGAATAAGTGCACCTTCGGGGTGAGATCCGGCAAGCTGTTGGGTTTTATTGTAAGTGAAAAAGGTATCGAGGTGGACCCGGCTAAAGTCAAAGCGATACAGGAAATGCCTGAACCGAGGACAAAGAAGGAAGTACGTGAATTCTTGGGAAGGTTAAACTACATTTCTAGATTTATTTCTCATCTCACAGCCACCTGTGAACCTATGTTCAAGTTGTTGAAGAAAAGTCAAACAGTGAAATGGAATGAGGATTGTCAGAAGGCCTTTGAAAAAATAAAAGAGTATTTGCAAGAACCTCTGATATTCATGCCGCCGGTGGAAGGAAGGCCACTAATCATGTACTTAACTGTGTTGGAGACCTCAATGGGTTGTGTCCTCAGTCAGCACGACGAGACAGGGAAGAAAGAGCAGGCTATTTACTACTTGAGTAAGAAGTTTACGGATTGCGAGTCAAGGTACTCATTACTGGAAAAGACTTGTTGTGCGCTTGCCTGGGCCGCCAAACGTTTTAGGCAATACATGCTAACTCACACCACCTACTTGATATCCAAAATGGATCCAATTAAGTACATTTTTGAGAAACTAGCTCTTACAGGCAGGGTAGCCCGTTGGCAGATGATACTCACTGAATATGATATCCAATACACTACTAAAAAAGAAATTAAGGGTAGTGTACTGGCCGACCATCTTGCTCATCAGCCCATGAACGATTATGAACCAATGATGTTTGACTTTCCATATGAGGAAATTGTGTATATTCGAGATTGCAATATGCCATACCCAGACGAAGGACCCGAGCCGGGATCACGTTGGATGCTTGTTTTCGGTGGTGCCTCCAATGCCATGGGCAACAGTGTCAGAGCTATTATCACTTCCCCTGAGGGGTACCATATTCCTTTCACGACTCGTATTTATTTCGATTGCACTAACAACATGGCCGAATATGAAGCTTGCATTTATGGCATTGAAGCGGCGATCGACTTGCGCATCAAGTTTTTGAAAGTTTACGGGGATTCCAATCTTGTTATCAGCCAGATTAATGGAGATTGGGAGACTCGCCATCAGAACCTAATTCCCTATCGTGAGCATGTTACGAAGCTGATTCCGTACTTCGAAGAGATCACGTTTGAACATATTCCCAGGGAAGAAAACAATCTAGCTGATGCACTGGAAACTTTGTCCTCCATGTTCAAGGTTAAGTGGGCTAATGAGGCACCTTCCATTATCATCAAAAGTTTGAGTGAGCCAGCTTTCTGTTTTGAGGCAAGTTTGGAACCAGATGGTAATCCATGGTTTTATGATGTTAAGCAGTATTTGGAAACACAAGAGTACCCGAAAGGGGCATCCGTCACAGATAAGACGTTCTTGAGAAGATTTTCAGCCAAATTCTTTCTCAGTGGTGGTGTGTTATACAGAAGGCATCATGATGGTCTACTGCTCAGATGTGTTGACAAGAAAGAAGCGGCTAGGATCATTGAAGAGATACATGAAGGTGACTTTGGGACCCATTCTAACGGGCACACCATGGCTAAAAAGATCTTGCGAGCAGGTTATTATTGGTCCACCATGGAGACCGACTGTTACAATCATGCGCGGGTTTGCCACAAATGTCAAGTCTATGCTGATAAGGTGCATGTGCCACCAATACCTTTGAATGTCTTGACTTCCCCTTGGCCGTTTGCGATGTGGGGAATTGATATGATCGGAAAAATTGAACTGACTGCGTCCAACGAGCTCCGTTTCATTCTGGTTGCCATCGATTATTTTACAAAATGGGTCGAAGCTGCATCCTATGCCAATGTCACCAAGCAGGTGGTAACTCGGTTCATTAAGCACAACATTATCTGTCGCTACAGAGTGCCCGAGAAGATCATTACCGATAATGGGTCTAACCTGAACAACAAGATGATGAAGGAGCTTTGTGAGTCCTTCAAAATCAAGCATCATAACTCTTCCCCATATAGACCAAAGATGAATGGCGCTGTCGAGGCGGCCAATAAAAATATCAAGAAAATCGTGTAGAAGATGGTGGTAACCTTTAAAGATTGGCATGAGATGCTGCCTTTCACTTTGCACGGTTATCGCACTACTGTGCTTACTTCGACTGGGGCAACCCTATTTTCATCAGTTTACGGCATGAAGGCAGTACTACTAGTAGAAGTCGAGATTCCTTCTCTTAGGGTCATGAGAGATATTGAGCTAGATGAAAGTGAATCGGTACAGAATCGGCTGAATTAGTTAGAAATTATTGACGAAAAGAGGTTGACGACTGTATGTCATGGTCAGGTATATCAACAAAGGATGAGGAAAGATTTTGATAAGAGGGTACGACCTCAGTGTTACAAACATGGTGACCTTGTGCTCAAAAGGATAATTCTTCCCCAGGGAGATCCCAGAGGCAAGTGGGTTCCAACTTATGAAGGTCCTTTCGTGGTCAGAAAAGTTTCCTCTAGAGGAGCGGTGATGCTCACAACTATGGATGGAGAGTATTTCCTTCTCCTTGTGAATGCTGACGTAGTTAAAAAATACTTTGCATAAAAAAATAATAAAACCCGCTAAACTGAAAACCCGAAACCGCGGTTTAGGCAAAAAGAGGGTGTCCTGGTGAATTGAAAACCCGAAAGGGCGGTTCAGGCAAAAGTTAGGGACTTAAAGAAAATGACTACGCTCAGCATGGGCCCTTTGTTTCTTTCCTTCATTTCATCACCTGACATAAGCTCGAGGCTAATCCAAGTTTGATCTGTTTGAAAGCAGGAAGATGAGAGTCATAAGAGTCATGGTAGAGTCGGAACTTGATAGATGTTCACATTCACATTACCATTTGTAAACACTTGTTTGTTTTAATTTTGTAATTTCTTGCTTCCCAATGTAAATGCCTTTTTCACAGGCTAATTTCTCAAAATCAATAGAATATCTTCTTTCAAGTATACGTATGCTTTTCTTTTCTTTTTTTATTTTGCTTGCAAAAACGTCCAGTATTTTTGATGAGCATGTGCATATAAACTTCGTGGCCCTTACATAAATATGATAATCTAAGTCATGGTTGGCTGATCGCTTGAAATACGGATAACAAATACCACTACTACTTGTGCAAGGGGCATGTTCGTTTCTCTGTTTGGTGGACTTCTCTTTCACTCTTTTAGGCTTTTTTGCCTTGCAGTTTTGTTTCACAGCTCCGAACCGTTGTTAACAATCATAGGTCAGGGTAATATCAAGGAAATGGACAGTCAGTGGGACCATTGAACTTGGTTGGAGATACTTCTTCCCCATAATGGCTTTTATTACGTTTCTTTGCCGCACGTTCATGTGTTATCCTGATTGATTGTTTTAGCATTGTCTGCATATAGGATTTTGTTTATAGCCGAATGTCAGTCCTGATGCGTTGAATATTTTTGCCTTGAAAAATTGTTTCATTTTATTTAATCCATCCAGTATAACTCTTTAATTGTTCTCCGGGAATTTTGATACCAACTGTGTCAATTCTTTTGCGTTACCAAGAGTTTGGAGGAGGAAGTTTAGCTAAAAAAGTAACTGTAGCGGTATGATTTCAAGTAGAACCCTGTTGACGATGTACAAGCATTGTTTCAATCCCCAAACACTGGAGATATAAGGGAGTTAGACCCTCGTTAACCCCTCTGAGCCTTCGAAGTAGGAGTTTTTTTTCCGTTACAAAAAACCTTTTTAACCAGGGGCAGGGTAGATGTTCAGTTAATTTGACCAAGCATTCAAAATTCAGAAGGAATGTCCCATCTGAGGATCACTACACTTTATCTTTCACATCATAAGATCAAAAATGTCTAAACCACGATGTTCATTTCCTCACAAAGTCTTGAGGTCGAGATCGAATCGATACAATAATGGCTATTCCTCGCCGACCAAGGAATGAGGCATTTGTTTTCTTCAAAAAAATAAAATAAATAAAAAGAGAAAAAAAAAAGTTCAAAGACCTAAAGTCATAATGACCTGTTCAAAGTGGAAAGTATGAATAAGAAAGAAACAAAAAGCCCTGCTAAGTCAAAACTTGAAAACAAGTTGCTTAGGCAAAAGTTAGGGCATCCCGCTGGACTCCCAAAATGGAAATTCAAAAGATTTTTTCCAGGAAAAAGTTAGGGAAAAGAAGATCCTAAAAAGCAAAAAAAAAAGGGGGGGGGGGAAAGATTGTTTAAATAAAATTTTCATCAAAGGAAGAACAATAATGTCAACAAAAAAAAACCAAAGCAGCAAAAGTTAAGTGACAATCATGCTGGAAGATTTGTCGCGATCACTCAACCATCACAAATCCTTTTGAAAGATGAATGCTTGTGATAAGTCAACTGAACTTAGGACAGGAGAATATCACGAAGGGGGTGGGCACCAAATAACTTGAGCCTTGAAAAACTTTTTTTCAAAAGAACCTTGAACCAGGCCACGTTACAACCTCTAAAAGTCCTAACTGAAACAAGGGTTTAACTCAAAAGCGTACTGCGACAGGATAACATTTCCTAAACGCCCGAAATATGTGTTGCATAACGGTGTTGGTATCTTATCGCTCACATTTTTAACTCATTTATCAAAAAGGGGAAAGAAAAGTTTTAAAACCTTTTTGCACTCTAGCCAGTGATTCGTTCACAACAGAGATGCGACATTTTGTTAAAGTTTTCAACTTCAAGGCTTAAATCATTATCGCATCAGGTCTACCATTCTCAATAAACATTTTTCTGTATGCAAATCAGCTGTTTGACATCAAAAAGAGTACACGTTGAATACCTGTAAAGAGCTTAATGATGGTCAAAAAGGGAATGTTCGGATTTTTTCTTCTGCCTATCCCCTGTGAAGTTTCGTTTCCCCAGTGAAGTTTCCTTTCCCCGGTGAAGTTTCGTTTCAGCAGCAAGGTTTTGTTATTCAAGGGATTTTCTTTCAAAAAGCCTCGTTCCAAGACTTCAAGTTTGGATATGTCGCCTATCCCCAATGGAGTCTTTAGCTTGGAACCCACATTCTGGAGGAGTTTCAACTCCCCAACAAATTTGCCAACAGGGATCCCTCGCTTCGACCTCTCAGTTCCCAGCCGATCTATTGACCGGGGCCTCGTTATGTCTAGAATCTTCTCTTTTTCTCCAGTAAGGTTCTGATACCGTGTGACTATCTGCGGGGTTCGTCCTTTGGTTGCATTCCAACAATATCTCTCAGACAAGATAATCTTCAACAGAATTCTATCTCTCCAGTGAAGTCCCACCTCTTCAGCAGAGTTTTGTTCCCCCAGCAAGAGGTTTTCTTCCTTTTCCGGAAGATGCAGTGTCGACCTGATCTCCCCCGGGAATTCGCAATTTATTTTTGGGGCTCCTCTCTTTGTTTATGGCCCGTTTCTGCTGGTTGCTCGTTTGTTCCTCCGTGAAGTTCCATCTCTTTGGGTTTCCCTCTCCAGCGGTTCCCCGTATTTTCTCCTCTCCTTTGGATTTTGCAATTTATTTTTGCAAGTCATGTCGGATACTGACCCCATGGTTGTTGGCTTCTCAATTGGCCATTCCCCAGTGAGACTTTTAAACATGCATCATTACATTACATCTACCAAAGCGCGTAAAATTTCCATTGTATGGAGCATTGCGCTATAAAAAAATTCAAACATACATCAGAACATAAGCCATTATTATTTCCGTCATCCTAAGTGATTTTCTAACACTTCGGATTTAATCCCCAGCGAGGTCTTCGTCCTCATAATCTCAGTTTTCTCCCTATACCAATATCCTTTTGACGTCAGTCATTTGTTTATTTGAGTGTCTACTTTTGACTATAGCTCAGTTTTACCCTGGCACGGTCTTCTCGGGTTTAGTCTTTACTACCCTCTCTAGTTCACTCCAATATCTATTGGTGCACCTTTTCGAATACCAGTTTCGCCCTGATATTCGCTTTTTGCAGGTTTTTAGGTGTACGCCCTGATCTCCTCGCTTTGGGTCGAGTTTCGCCTCGTCGCCTGTGCATGAAATCCAGTTTCATCCTGGTACTCATCTAGTTTAGTTCCGTCTAACTAGTTGTTGAGTCGAGTTTTGTCTTGCTTTTGCTTTCCTACCCTGGACTCTTTAACGATGTTCGTTTACGGAGTGCAGTATCTGTGCTGCGTCCCTGGTTTGAAATCAGTCTCCTTTGCTCCTTGGATTCTCCTATCAGTTTTCGTCACTGTTTATCCATCGATCTGAGACCAGCAGGTGCTCTGAGAAACATGCACTCTTATCACTTTGCTTTGGGTCGAGTTTCGCCTCGTTACCCGTGCGTAAAATCCAGTTTCGTCCTGGTACTCGTCTAGTTTAGTTTCGTCTGACTGGTCTTTGAGTCGGGTTTCATCTCGTTATTGTTCCTCATTTATGAGATTCTGTCAGTTCCTTCATACTGTCTATCTTAGTTGAGATTGGAAAGTGTTCCTAGAATCATGTACTCTAGCCACTTTGCTTTGGGTCGAGCTCAGAGTTTCGTCTCCTCACCCGCGTACATTTTCTGTTACGGAGTTTAGTTTCGTCTGTACTTTGTTGGTTGAGTTTTGCCTCACCCTTTCCTTTTGAAGCCCAGTTTTACCCTGGCAAGTTTGTCCGGAAGTTTAGTTGCATCTACTCTTCTTTGTTTTTGCTCTGTCTCAACCTGGATTATGGCTTCATTCTGACACATGTCTTGGGAGTTTTGTCTCCGTTTCTTTCAAGAGTGTAAATTTTCGGGTTCTTTCATATTCAAACATCGTCAACCCTGAACGCTCGAAAGTTATCACTTTTCTCACTTATCATGTTGAAGATATTTGAATAGGGGCAGCTGTTGCACCCCAAAATTTACCCTCTTGATTTAGGCTTATGTTTCATCATGAACATCATAGTGCATTGAATTCATACATTGTGATAGGATCAAAATACTTTGGTGACCAGGTTTTCCTCAAGCTTTTAAGGTTGAGGGCATTAACAATTTGCTCGAGAAGAATATTATCATCTAAACTTTTGAATCTTTCAAGCTTAAAGGTTATGGCATATCTCAAGATGTTCTTACCCATCTCTTTGGATTCATCAGCCAAATTAGGGGTTGCTTGAGCAAGATTGTTGGCTAATGTACAAGTCTTGATTTTTGGAGCTACAACATTTCTTTGATATTTGAAAGGTCTTTGTACAAGAAATTGGTCAAGATGCCCAGAGGATTTGAAGTTTTGAAGATGATTCATCAGTCTCCTAATGTGTTGACTAAAATTAGGGTTTGGGATTTCATCAAGTTTTCTTGATAATTTTGAATTGAAACTTTGCACATGGCCTTTATATGTTTTGAAGATCATATGCTTGAAGTTTTGATCATCAATTTTGAAGAGAAGTGGATCAATTGATTCAGAGGGGCAAAATGGTCATTTTGGCCCAAATCAGTCAAAGTCAAGGTTGACCAAGTGAATTTTTGGCCAACCATCATTGCAAGGATGTACTTTTCATATTTCAAGTCCATTTTGGTCATTGGATCAAAGAGATTGAAGTTTGGGTTGAAACTTGTTGAAGAAACCCTAAAGGTTTCTAATTTTGGAAAATGAAGACTTAATTTCAAAAATTCATATTTTATTCATCTTTGATCACCAAAATGCAAATGAAATATGCTTGGAAATCTAAGAGAATGATTGTTCACCTCCTTTTGGTCTCATATTCAAATTGGCAAGGAATCAAGAGTTATGGTCTTTTGAAGTTACAAAATTATAGGTCATTTTTCAAAATTATTGAATTTCAAGCCAAATATTGAGAACCTTAATGGATTAATTTGCAAAAACTATAAACTAAGGGTTTGTATATCTTTTCAAGACCTTTTCAAATTATGCTCATTTGTGCCAAAACTCAAAAGTGTGAGCAAGTTATGAGTTTTGAAATTTTGGGGCATTTCATTGAAATTTGGCAAATATGCAAAATGGTCATTTCTTGCAAACTCAAGTTTTAGTCATTCTCCTTGCCTCTAATCAAGCCCATTGGTAATTTGTGACATGCTGAGGCCTATCATTCCAAAGTTTGAGCTGCACATGGGCAAATGAACAAGGAATTCGTGGTTTTGCAAAAACTTGCTCAAAATTGCCTAATCACCAACACAAGCTTAATGCAAGGATTTAAGTCCTAATCTTGTTTCTAATCTCTTCCTGAGGGAAAATGGATTAAAATGCACGAAGAAAGCAAGCCAACACATGAGGGAATGAGAGGCTGCATGTGCATACTTAATTTTGGCCAAAAGAAGATTTCTTTGATACCAAGAGCTTTCAGCGCGAAAAATCTATTCTACACTCCTCCTGATGCTCTATATATTGAGAAGCAAGCTTCAATGTGAAGGGTTCGTGCCTCATTTCACCAATCAAAGTCAGAAACTCCATAACTTGTAGCTCTACATTTTTCTTCGATTCTTCCATCTCCCTTGCGCGTTTTGGCCAATTCTTCTTGCATTCTCTTCTCCAAGTGATAAGGATCGTAGATCGAGGCTTAAATTGTAAATGGAGTGAAGGAGACAGTAGATCCATTTTTTTCCAAAGGTATGAATTCTCAACTTTGAATTCTGATTTCTAGCCATGCTTCGTGTGATTTAAGTTCATAATCATGTTGTTTGAAGTCTATGGAATGATTCTGAAGCTTTATAGCGTTTAATTTGATGAATTATGCATGTTTGGATGTTCTGAAACTCGTGATTCAGATTGTTTTTGTTCATGTTCATGGCTTGATTATGGATGATGTGGTTGGTGATTTGATCTGATTCGAATTGCTATGGATTCCTTGCCATGCTAGCTTTGATTTGCCTTTGATTTCGTGAAAAATGATGCAAAATTGAGTGAGTTGTGTTGATCTGAAAGTGATCCCTAATCCTGAGTTATGCGCGCGTTTTTTGAATGGCCAGAGGTTGAAGATGATGTGGTGGCACATCCTGATTGGTCCATTTGAAATTTTGGTTTATTTGAATTTTTGTTTTATAATTTGATTTCCATGATTTATTTTCTTGCTCAAAAATGATTGGAAAATTCTGAAAAATTATCATAAATTCAAAATAATATTTCTGACTTTGTGTATTTTTTTAATATTTTTTTGGAATTATCTGATTGGTTAAAAAAAATTATTAGGTTTAATTAATTAATTGATCAAAGATCATTTTTGTTTTAATAATTCCTTTGACCTAAAAAATCTACAAAAATTATTTGAGACTCCCAAAATAATGTGAAAATTGATTCTGACTTTGGTTCATCATTTTTATTATTTTTTATTTTAAATTTAATTTCAAAGGATATTTGTAATATATGTTTTTTTTAAAACTTCTATTAATTCAAAAATTCCAAAAAAAATCATGTAATCTTGTTTTTAATCATACGACCTGATCATATTTTTGTTTTGCCTTTTTTGTGATTTTTGGTTATTGTTGCACCCCAAAATTTGCCCTCCCATATTCTTCAAGAAATTGCCAAGCCAAGTCACAAAATTCCCCAAGGGTTGCACAGTGCAAAGGTCTCCTATACAGTCAAAACTAGGGTTTGTATTCTGGTCAAGAAATTGAAGTTTTCAAAGGCCCAATCAAGTCTCATGTGCCCACAAATGTGGTCAAGCATCCTCATATCAAGTTTCAAGGCATTCAGCTCAAAATTGCACAGTCAAAACCCTAATTGCACTACAGTCAACTGTAGGGGCAAAATGGTCATTTGACAGTCAAAAGTTCAAATTTTTGGTCAACATATCATTTTGAAGCCACAAACATCATTTGATCAATGCTTGATCATGATTCTCAAAGTTTGGCTCAGAAATCATCAAAGATGCAAAAGTTTCCTTATTTGGACAGCTGAAAAAGTCAACTGAAATTGACCAGGGCATAACTTTCACATGGATTATCAGAAAAATTCCATCCAAAGCTCATTTTGAAGAGAAAGACATTTCCTACAATTCATCTTCATACTCCAAGTCCAAGAAATGCTCTCACAAAAAGTTATCAATTTCAACATTATAGGTCATTTTCAAAAGTCAACAAAAAGGGACTTTAAGTCAAAGGCCATAACTTGAGATTGGAAAATCAAAATGACATGGGACCAAAGGCATTGGTTAAAGGACTCAAAGACCTTTCCAAAATGTCCAAGAACATGAGAAAAGCTTAAAAATTGAGCAAGTTATGCCTTGTAGAAGTTGGGAAATTTTTGGATATTTTGAAAAGTCAACTTTGATCCAAATGACCTAAAATTGCTAATGGGCCCATTTTTCTTCCATGATTCATCATTCTAAGCATGTGCACGACCACTTGGCCCAAAGGGAAGTATTTTCTCATTTTTTATTTATTTATTTGAATTATTATTCATATTAATTCATTTAAATTATATAAATATATGAAAAATACCTAACTTGACCTAAAAAATCTTTTCATGCATGTTTTACCCTCAATATCTCGTGCACATCCCAATATGGCAAGATTTGGTTTGATTTGAGCATGATTGAACAAAGAGCACATGAAAAAGATATGAAACATAATGGTGAAAAATCAAATATTGAAAACTATGAATGAAAAAGATTTTGGCCAATTTTGTTAACCTAATACCTTCACTACATAATCAGAAACATAAACCTAATGCCCATAGACTGAAAGCTGCGCAGAAAGAGCCATTGAAAACTTGGAAAAAATAGCCAAAAAACTCAATACTGAAAATCGATTTGCAGGTGGTTTCAAGCCAAGATTTTGATCCCATTGGCTTCCTGAAGCTTCAAGGAAACGATTCCAATCCAGATCATCCATTATAACGCCAGGAATCGGTAAAACGAGGGCCAACTGTATCAAGAAAAACTCATAAGCGTACATCACGATTCATGCATCCATTATCACTTTTAATGCTTGATTTACATTCCTTGTGAAGTTCTAAAGCTAACCATTGTATTTAATCGAATTATTATGCATCGTATATGATTTCACCATAGTTGATTTCTAGGGTTTTGCAGGACTGGAATTTAGGGCTTTTGCAATAAGGAAAAATTAGCCCACGAAACCATGACCATTCAAACCAGCTCATCTGGACGAAGAAGATAGGACCATCGCGCTCCATTTATGAGTGCTCAGAACCCATTCGCTATTTTCCCATAAGCCATCTAAAACGACGCTAAAAAAACCGTTGCTCAATGTTTTATATTTCAGGGAAGGTGGAGAAGATGATTGCATGTCACACGTTGATTGGCTTATTCAAAATCTCGCGCTCATTTCCAAGCCACTAATCCATTTTCTTTTATAACAGTTGTTTGTTTATTATATGTAAAACGCGTTAATTGGCACAGACGGCAGGCATAAGGATTGGCAAAGCTCAAGACCTGGGTTCGAATCCCAGGTCTTCATTACTTTCTATATTATTTTTCAATAACGTTTCCCATGCAGCTTCAGTAACATAGACGTACCATATGCCCCCTCATCCGAGCGTCCACGCGTCTAGCATATTCAGATCAAAGGCACCGGATGGATGAACACCCTACACCCCAGTCAACATGCCACATAGTGCTTGGAAAAGTCAGCGAATCTGAAGCTTGCTGGGCCAGGATTCTTGGGCCTATACCTCCATATTGGGACTTCCACCCCCCTGGTTTGCAATTCTTTTTTTTATTATTTTTTCTTATATTTCATTTTTAAATTATTGTTTATTTGTTTTATTGTTTTGCTTTAATTAATTATTTTCATAAAATATCAAAATGCCTAAAAAATCAGGAAAAAAAGATGAAAACATGATAAATAATTTTTATTTTAATATTTCCATGTAAATAAATTAATTTAGATTAGAGTTTTAATATTAATTCTTTTAATAATAAAAATACAAAAATATAGAATTAGGTTTAATTTTTATCCCTTTTTAATTTGTTTCCTTTTTTTACCATAATATTTATTATATTTATTTTTCTCATAATTGTACATAATTAATTAGGGTTTCATTTAGATTTTAGTTTAATATTTTCACAATAAATTTAAAAGCTATTAGAATTAGGGTTTCCCTTTTAGTTTAATTTTAATTAACTCCTTTTTTCATCAAATTCCCAAAATACTAAAAATACCCAAAATACATTTTCTTTTAATTTTAATTTTAATTCCTTATTAATTTTAATTTTGCAAAAGGGTCCAACGCCCATATTTTTAATCGTTTAATTTACGTATTTATTTTATTGCTTAAATAATCATGTATCTCTCCCAAAGCGTTGTAACTTAAACTTCTCGCATTATTCAATTTCGTTATTTACTTTGCTTTATTTATTTTCTGTCAAATCGGGTCCGGTTTAATTTTGGCAATGTGGACCCGCGCCATTTGTAATAGCCTTAGATTTACTTTTTTTTCCGCAAATATTTTTAACTGTTAACCAAGCATGAAAGAATGTATGTCAAAATAAAATCAAGCGTAGAACACCAATAAACATGACAAGACAAAATAAATGAATCTGACACACGAATCGCACACACCACCCCTAGGGTACGCCTCACTGTTGCCTTGCCTCGAAAGGTGATCGTCGAGTAGAGGATGTCTTAGTAAGTCCTCATGATCCGGGAACCTGGCATGAGGGTAGCTTCTAAGGTGTCTTCCCATTGCTCTGGTGATCACCATGTCCCAAACCTCGAATTGACCCGAACACCTCCAACGGTGGTGCTACCTACCTCTCAATGGTGGGATGGCACTACTTTAAAGGACATTTACACAGACGAATTCCTTAGGGTAGGTAGACGACTCTAGATACTTGCTCTAATTTCAAAACAAATTCAAAAAATACTTTTCACACCGACACCTTTTCAAAAAGCTTTCGAAAGCAATTTTTCAAACACTCTTGAGGACCGATACAAGAGTCGAACTGGAATTTTCAAAGAAACTTTTTTAAAACCCACAGTTGAAAAGCAACAAACCATTTTTGAAAACACAAGTGAGAAAGTATCTAAGAGCCCATGGATAACCATGGATAGAAAGGGTGCTAACACCTTCCCTTTCTATAATCTACCTCCCGAACCGAGAGCGATCTCTTTAAGGAATTTTTCTGTGCTTTTGTCCTTTCCATTTGGAGAAAATAAAAGACGGTGGCGACTCTTGCTTCCGCGACATTTCGCGAACCAGCGTTAAACAGTCAGTTCCAGATCCACCGATCACAGAACTGGAGACTCTGCTGGGGAATTAAACTTAAAGTGAGGTATACCTTAGGGTTAGTTCATAACTGTGTTTTCAATTGTCTTCTTTGCTTGCTTTACTATTGTGGGTTGTATCGGAGTTACATAGATCCTAACCCGGATCTGGGGATACCCTGTTTAGGTAGCATAAGCTGTGAGGGACCTGTCCGGCGTATACCGACATGGGTGAAGCAGTGGCTACGTTGGTGTGGCGCCTCGGTCTGTACCGATATCCCTCGTGTTGAAACGGGGAGAATATGGGTCTTCCAAGGAGTCATTAAGCACCAACAGACCTTAGAACCTTAAATGACCCAACTTGGCCAATAGAACAGTAGCAGTATGCTACGCCCATTGAGGCTAAACTCTCGTGATGGTTCTGGCCGCAAGAAAAGATTGCGATGCTGGAGTTATGACCGATGGAGGGTAGTCAATGATATTGGGATCCTCTAAGAACCCGATTACTTTGATAGGACAGGTATGAACCAACAAACTGAAAGAGGGTAATACCTAGACCTCATGCTGGCCTAAACTCTAAGGGTTTCTCTTGTGTGACTTGTGTGCCTTTGTACTTGCCTACTTGCATGCTTGTTAGCTGACACATGAACTACTTGCAGGTTTTGTTTATAGTCCTTAACTAGGACTCATGACAGGGTTTACCAAATTTCTTGCAGGTTTTGTTTATAGTCCTTAACTGGGACTCATAACAGGGTTTACTAGATCTCTTGTAGGGTTTGTTTATAGCCCTTAATTGGGACTCATAACAAAGTATACTGAATTTCTTGCAGGGTTTGTTTATAGTCCTTAACTGGGACTCATAACAGGGTTTACCTACATCACCCCATGCATAGCATGACATCATACCATTGCATACATCCTAACCCATTTCAAGGATCTCAAGGGCTTGTGATACAGGTCATGGTGAATCAATTATCCCAGCAAGGGGCAAAGAGGATTTATTTTCCTCTAGCCAAGGTTGTCAGAGGCTATGACCCACTTGATATGGTGAGCTTTGACACCTGAAGAATGATCCCCTAGCTAAGGTTATCAGAGGCTATGACCCACTTGATATGGTGAGCTCTGACTCTTGAAGAAGGTTCCCTTAACCAAGGTTGTTTGGAAATCAAAACCAGACATGATGACTAAAGTCAGGGGCTATGACCCACTGGATATGGTGAGCCTTTGACCCTTGAAGAAGGATTTTCTACAACAGGAAGTTTCTTCAATCAAGTCACCAGTTTTCAACTCTAACAAGTTTCTCTGTTTACCCCTCGAGGTCCTTGAAATCATTACATACATATCATACATATCATCGCATAACAGGTACCCTTTCTCTGCAGGTTGCTTACCTTCTTCGCTGTTTATTTCAGCAGTCTCGTCATGAATCCTGAATCTTCAACCGAGCACACTATCAAGGCCCTCCAGGCTCAGAACGCCCAGTTCCAAGGGCTGATCATGAATTTGACCCAGGGGCAGCAAGATCTGAAGGCTCTGCTCTTAAAGAAGGAAAAGAAGAAGAAGAGGACTGTTTTGTTCAGCCCTAGACGCAGATCTGGGGACACCCTACAGTATCAAACTGAGAGGACAACTCCATCTGTGAGGGAAAGCAGTCACCATGAGAGAAAGGTGCCTAGTCCGGTGGTCTCCGACAACGAGACAGATTTCAACGACGAGCAGTACCCCCCGGCTGAGGATAAGTACAAACAGTTGGAAGACCGGTTAAGTGCTATGGAGATACAAAAGGTGCCTGGCCTGGACTTCGAGGATTTAGGTCTGTCTTCTGGGGTAGTGATCCCGCACAAGTTTAAGGCACCTGCCTTTGCTAAATACGACGGGGCATCCTGTCCTAAATTGCATCCAGGTCTTACACAAGGAGGATCCAGCCCTATACAGCTGACAAAAACTTATGGATCCATTTCTTCCAAGAGAGCCTTTCAGGGACTCAGCTCGAGTGGTTCTATCAACTGAGTGGAGCCAATATTCGCAGCTGGGAGGACTTGGCCACTGCTTTCTACAAGCATTACCAGTACAACGCTGACCTCGCTCCTACGCGCACTCAACTTCAGGGAATGTCTATGGGTGCAGGCGAAGGTTTCAAAGAATATGCTCAAAAATGGAGAGACTTTGCTGGAAGGGTACAACCACCTCTAATTGACCGTGAGCTCGTTGACATGTTCTTGGGGACTTTGTCTGGTCCATTCTACAACCACCTGATTGGGAATTCTTCTGCTGGGTTCACAGATCTTATCTTGACTGGGGAGAGAATTGAAGATGGTATCAAGTCGGGGAAGATTCAAGAAACCGCACTTGCTGATGCTCAGAAAAAGCCCCACAGTGGGAAGAAAGAGTCCAATGCTATCCATGGTAAACAGGGTCGTCATGATGTAGGGGCAATCCAGATTTCTGATCCCACGCCCGTTCAACCAAGAAAGAGCAATAGGCGTAGGATAAAGCATCAAGATAGGAAGTATACTGACATCAACATGTCTTTGGCTCAGGCATTACAGCAATTGCTGAAGGCAAAACTGATCACACTAAAGGATCCTCCTCAAAATCCTGACACTTCCTCTCCCAAGTACAACCCGGGTGTGAGATGTGCCTACCATTCTGACAGTCCTGGACATGACACCGACGACTGTTGGACCTTGAAGAACAAGATCCAGGATTTGATTGACGCCCAGGAGGTCAAGTTTGGACACTGATCCTACACCGAATCATCGAGAATGTCTTTTGTTCATTCAAATGTTCAAGCTGTATTTTTCTTTGATTGTTCAAACATTTGTTCATTATTAAACATTGTTATGTCATTAATGCATCGCATGTCTGTTTTGAAACAATATATTCGTATTCACTATACGCAAATTATTTTCATATTTTTTTTGATGTCAACTCTTGATCTTAAATCCTAAGCCTCTTGAGGGAGGATGACGAAAACGATACCATAATCTACAGTATGCTTTTGAACAGACCCCGCTGATGAGGTACAGGCATTGTTTCAATTCCTAAACACTGGAGTAATAAGGAAGATAATCCCTCGTCAACCCCTCTGAGCCAAAGAAGTAGGAGTTTTTCTTTTCGAAAATTAAAACCCTTTATCATAACCTGGGGCAGGGTAGTTCTCTCAGTTGATCCAAGTGCGCAACAAATGGCACCAAAGAGATCCTTACAAAAAAAGAAAGACAGTGATGGTTCCGAACAATCGTAAAGACAGGCAGTCATTATCAAAAAATTCATAAATGAAAAGCCCATTAAGTCAAAACCCATGAAGGAGACTTACAAAACTGGGGCATCCCGCTGACTGTAATTCCAAAAAAGGAAACAGTTCAGGCAAAAAAGAAAGGGATAACACAAAAATTAGACAAGAAAGAGGTCTTACAAACCCTCAACAAAAAAGGAATGACTGCCTATTCAAAATAAGTTATCAACATCCGAATCATCACCGGAAAATCAGAGCAAGGTCTAACATATGATCAACTGAGTTTAGGTTTGGAGAACATCACGAAGAGCGGGTGGGTACAAATAATTTGAGCCTTTATCCTTTGTTTCTTAAACCGTGAACCAGGCCACGTTATAACCCTCAAAAGTCCTAGCTGAAGCATGGGTTAGTTCGAAAGCATACTGTTACGAAAGGTATCCTGACTCCTGAAGGCCTACGGTAAAATACGGAGTTGACATCACGTTTTATAAACAATCACCTGTTTTATGAAAAAAGAATGCATTTTCAAAATCTTCAAGACAGACATAAGCTTTGCATTTTTAACATAACTTTGTTTGCATATGACTTTTCGTTTGAACATCAGGGAAATTCGCACGATGAATGCCTAATGAACAGAAGCACTTCCAATCAAGGGGCATGGTATGATCATGGTCCGTCATCTGGGGCAGTTCAGTCAAGATTCGGAGAATCTCTCAAAGGCCAAATAGCCTGGGGCAAATCTCCGCCTGAGTCACTTGGGGGCATCTCAAACAACGAATCTTGCCTGATCAAACATCTTCTGGTGGCATGACAACACACTTCTAACAGGGGCAACTCCCTACATCCTGAGAGCACGGACATATTCGGAAAAAAATACTATGCATAATCAAAGACCCGCTAGGTTGACACACCTAGGCAAAAATAAGGGCTTCCCGGCGAACCAAAAGGGTTCGGGCAAAATGAGGGATGAAAAAAAAAAATTATGTACACCCGGCAAGTCGAAAACCTGAAAAGGCGGCTTGGGCAAAAATGGGTATCCCGGTGGACTGAAAACCCGAAAGGGCGGTCCAGGCAAAAGTTAGGGATTAAAGCGTACGACTATGTCCGTCATCTTGTCACCTGTCTACCAGAAGAAGGTTTGTCCATCAACCACTATCAGCACCTCACAGGTCTTCCTCTCATACCTCAGAAACAGGGGCAATAAAGAGTTGTCTGAGCAATCTAATTGTTCCATCCTCCAAGGTACCAAGGTGGGTTCAGCTAAAGGACATAACCAGATATCCTAATCCCCCCAGAGAGTGAGCCAGCAAGCAATACACTTCCCCCGAGCAAAGCTACAATCAAACTTAAACAAGTTGGGTATTCTCCAGCAGATCTCAACCTTCCCCAGCAGCATGTGTATTCTTAACAAGCATCCCCGACAGTCTTGGCCTAAAGATTGTTCCCCGGCGGTATCTCAACATTCAAAGGAATCACTTCCCCCGCAGTTCCAAAACTTCCCCAGGAGAGTCCAATCTAGTTCCCCAAGAAAGTTGGAATCCATCTCCCCAAGCAGTAAGCCTACCCCCAGTAGATTCTGGAAGCTTACCCTCGCAGAGCACGAACGCATCGCCCGGCTTTATTTAAAGAGTTATTTCCTCAACAGGATATAACTGGGTTATCCTCAGCCAAAAGCCACGGAAAGAGCGTCCTCGACGTAGTTCTTTCCTATCCCCAGCGAAGTCTATTCACACTTCCAACAACAAGACATCCTCAGCAAGTTACTATCAACATTCAGCAAAGTATCTCTCTCCCCACAGAGTGTTGCTTCCCAGCATGGTCGCTAGAGTATCTTTTCTCCCCGCAGAATCTTCCATTTGCCAAGTTTATTCCGCAACGGAGTCATCTTCTCCTACCGGTATTCTTGCAGTTATCATCCCCAACGGAAGCAAAATCTATTCTTCAACATCAACCCAGGATACGACTTCCCGGCACCCGTCAAGGATTTACTTTCCTAGACGAAAAACACATTCATAAAACGTCACATACATCATTATAGCATGCATAGACGCATCATATCACCCCAATCTCGTTTATTTTTGAGAACATCCTAAAATCAGGTAATTCATGCATTATGACATTGCATACAACTAATTCGTTACTTTTTCAGGAAAGAACGATCAACAGATAAAAGTCTTTACCCGTTGAGGTAGTAATCGTCCCAGATTCCTTCATCATCCTGCTGAGGTAGTAATCGTCTCAGATTCCTTCATCATTCTGCTGAGGTAGTAATCGTCCCAGATTCCTTCATCATTCTGCTGAGGTAGTAATCGTCCCAGATTCCTTCATCATTCTGCTGAGGTAGTAATCGTCCCAGATTCCTTCATCATCCTGCTGAGGTAGTAATCGTCCCAGATTCCTTCATCATCCTGCTGAGGTAGTAATCGTCCCAGATTCCTTCATCATCCCGCTGAGGTAGTAATCGTCCCAGATTCCTTCATCACCCTGCTGAGGTAGTAATCGTCCCAGATTCCTTCATCATCCTGCTGAGGTAGTAATCGTCCCAGATTCCTTCATCATCCTACTCAGGTAGTAATCGTCCCAGATTCCTTCATCATTCTGCTGAGGTAGTAATCGTCCCAGATTCCTTCATCATCCTGCTGAGGTAGTAATCGTCCCAGATTCCTTCATCATTCTGCTGAGGTAGTAATCGTCCCAGATTCCTTCATCATTCTGCTGAGGTAGTAATCATCCCAGATTCCTTCATCATTCTGCTGAGGTAGTAATCGTCCCAGATTCCTTCATCATTCTGCTGAGGTAGTAATCGTCCCCGATTCCTTCATCATATATTTGGAGTAGCAATCGTCTCAGATTCCTTCATCACATCCTTATCAAAAAAACCTCCTCTGGTTCAGTCAGATCGACCCTAAGATCTCCCTGATTCTTATCCCAGTAGAAGACACCCAAGATTTTTCTCAACGAGCGTTGTTGAAGTTAAAGTCACCCAAGATTTTTCTCAACGAGCGTTGTTGAAGTTAAAGTCGCCCAAGATTCTCTTACCATTCATGCTAAGGCAGTAACCATCCCTGGTTCATTCATCGCCGTTTGAAGCTCCAAACTCAGCTCCTGTAACCAGTCAGGACATATCTATACCAAGCATCTGAAATCCACTCCTGCAACGTGTCAGGTACTCATTTTTCTCTTTTGCAGGTATGCAGGTTCTCGCTAAGGAATCTCCTACGCAATCAACATCCAGATGGCATCTATAAGCCCATCATCCTATCCAGCAACCTCTAAATGGCATCTATAAGCCCATTCCCCCATCACTGTTACTATGTGAGCGCAAATTTCTGGGCACTCTAGTGTCCAATCATCTTCTACCCTCGGATTACGAAAGGCACGTCAGCCAATCTGCATCCTCAGGTCTAAGAAGTTTGAACAGGGGCAACTGTTGCACCCCAAAATTTGCCCTCCCATATTCTTCAAGAAATTGCCAAGCCAAGTCACAAAATTCCCCAAGGGTTGCACAGTGCAAAGGTCTCCTATACAGTCAAAACTAGGGTTTGTATTCTGGTCAAGAAATTGAAGTTTTCAAAGGCCCAATCAAGTCTCATGTGCCCACAAATGTGGTCAAGCATCCTCATATCAAGTTTCAAGGCATTCAGCTCAAAATTGCACAGTCAAAACCCTAATTGCACTACAGTCAACTGTAGGGGCAAAATGGTCATTTGACAGTCAAAAGTTCAAATTTTTGGTCAACATATCATTTTGAAGCCACAAACATCATTTGATCAATGCTTGATCATGATTCTCAAAGTTTGGCTCAGAAATCATCAAAGATGCAAAAGTTTCCTTATTTGGACAGCTGAAAAAGTCAACTGAAATTGACCAGGGCATAACTTTCACATGGATTATCAGAAAAATTCCATCCAAAGCTCATTTTGAAGAGAAAGACATTTCCTACAATTCATCTTCATACTCCAAGTCCAAGAAATGCTCTCACAAAAAGTTATCAATTTCAACATTATAGGTCATTTTCAAAAGTCAACAAAAAGGGACTTTAAGTCAAAGGCCATAACTTGAGATTGGAAAATCAAAATGACATGGGACCAAAGGCATTGGTTAAAGGACTCAAAGACCTTTCCAAAATGTCCAAGAACATGAGAAAAGCTTAAAAATTGAGCAAGTTATGCCTTGTAGAAGTTGGGAAATTTTTGGATATTTTGAAAAGTCAACTTTGATCCAAATGACCTAAAATTGCTAATGGGCCCATTTTTCTTCCATGATTCATCATTCTAAGCATGTGCACGACCACTTGGCCCAAAGGGAAGTATTTTCTCATTTTTTATTTATTTATTTGAATTATTATTCATATTAATTCATTTAAATTATATAAATATATGAAAAATACCTAACTTGACCTAAAAAATCTTTTCATGCATGTTTTACCCTCAGTATCTCGTGCACATCCCAATATGGCAAGATTTGGTTTGATTTGAGCATGATTGAACAAAGAGCACATGAAAAAGATATGAAACATAATGGTGAAAAATCAAATATTGAAAACTATGAATGAAAAAGATTTTGGCCAATTTTGTTAACCTAATACCTTCACTACATAATCAGAAACATAAACCTAATGCCCATAGACTGAAAGCTGCGCAGAAAGAGCCATTGAAAACTTGGAAAAAATAGCCAAAAAACTCAATACTGAAAATCGATTTGCAGGTGGTTTCAAGCCAAGATTTTGATCCCATTGGCTTCCTGAAGCTTCAAGGAAACGATTCCAATCCAGATCATCCATTATAACGCCAGGAATCGGTAAAACGAGGGCCAACTGTATCAAGAAAAACTCATAAGCGTACATCACGATTCATGCATCCATTATCACTTTTAATGCTTGATTTACATTCCTTGTGAAGTTCTAAAGCTAACCATTATATTTAATCGAATTATTATGCATCGTATATGATTTCACCATAGTTGATTTCTAGGGTTTTGCAGGACTGGAATTTAGGGCTTTTGCAATAAGGAAAAATTAGCCCACGAAACCATGACCATTCAAACCAGCTCATCTGGACGAAGAAGATAGGACCATCGCGCTCCATTTATGAGTGCTCAGAACCCATTCGCTATTTTCCCATAAGCCATCTAAAACGACGCTAAAAAAACCGTTGCTCAATGTTTTATATTTCAGGGAAGGTGGAGAAGATGATTGCATGTCACACGTTGATTGGCTTATTCAAAATCTCGCGCGCATTTCCAAGCCACTAATCCATTTTCTTTTATAACAGTTGTTTGTTTATTATATGTAAAACGCGTTAATTGGCACAGACGGCAGGCATAAGGATTGGCAAAGCTCAAGACCTGGGTTCGAATCCCAGGTCTTCATTACTTTCTATATTATTTTTCAATAACGTTTCCCATGCAGCTTCAGTAACATAGACGTACCATATGCCCCCTCATCCGAGCGTCCACGCGTCTAGCATATTCAGATCAAAGGCACCGGATGGATGAACACCCTACACCCCAGTCAACATGCCACATAGTGCTTGGAAAAGTCAGCGAATCTGAAGCTTGCTGGGCCAGGATTCTTGGGCCTATACCTCCATATTGGGACTTCCACCCCCCTGGTTTGCAATTCTTTTTTTAATTATTTTTTCTTATATTTCATTTTTAAATTATTGTTTATTTGTTTTATTGTTTTGCTTTAATTAATTATTTTCATAAAATATCAAAATGCCTAAAAAATCAGGAAAAAAAGATGAAAACATGATAAATAATTTTTATTTTAATATTTCCATGTAAATAAATTAATTTAGATTAGAGTTTTAATATTAATTCTTTTAATAATAAAAATACAAAAATATAGAATTAGGTTTAATTTTTATCCCTTTTTAATTTGTTTCCTTTTTTACCATAATATTTATTATATTTATTTTTCTCATAATTGTACATAATTAATTAGGGTTTCATTTAGATTTTAGTTTAATATTTTCACAATAAATTTAAAAGCTATTAGAATTAGGGTTTCCCTTTTAGTTTAATTTTAATTAACTCCTTTTTTCATCAAATTCCCAAAATACTAAAAATACCCAAAATACATTTTCTTTTAATTTTAATTTTAATTCCTTATTAATTTTAATTTTGCAAAAGGGTCCAACGCCCATATTTTTAATCGTTTAATTTGCGTATTTATTTTATTGCTTAAATAATCATGTATCTCTCCCAAAGCGTTGTAACTTAAACTTCTCGCATTTTTCAATTTCGTTATTTACTTTGCTTTATTTATTTTCTGTCAAATCGGGTCCGGTTTAATTTTGGCGATGTGGACCCGCGCCATTTGTAATAGCCTTAGATTTACTTTTTTTTCCGCAAATATTTTTAACTGTTAACCAAGCATGAAAGAATGTATGTCAAAATAAAATCAAGCGTAGAACACCAATAAACATGACAAGACAAAATAAATGAATCTGACACACGAATCGCACACACCACCCCTAGGGTACGCCTCACTGTTGCCTTGCCTCGAAAGGTGATCGTCGAGTAGAGGATGTCTTAGTAAGTCCTCATGATCCGGGAACCTGGCATGAGGGTAGCTTCTAAGGTGTCTTCCCATTGCTCTGGTGATCACCATGTCCCAAACCTCGAATTAACCCGAACACCTCCAACGGTGGTGCTACCTACCTCTCAATGGTGGGATGGCACTACTTTAAAGGACATTTACACAGACGAATTCCTTAGGGTAGGTAGACGACTCTAGATACTTGCTCTAATTTCAAAACAAATTCAAAAAATACTTTTCACATCGACACCTTTTCAAAAAGCTTTCGAAAGCAATTTTTCAAACACTCTTGAGGACCGATACAAGAGTCGAACTGGAATTTTCAAAGAAACTTTTTTAAAACCCACAGTTGAAAAGCAACAAACCATTTTTGAAAACACAAGTGAGCAAGTATCTAAGAGCCCATGGATAACCATGGATAGAAAGGGTGCTAACACCTTCCCTTTCTATAATCTACCTCCCGAACCGAGAGCGATCTCTTTAAGGAATTTTTCTGTGCTTTTGTCCTTTCCATTTGGAGAAAATAAAAGACGGTGGCGACTCTTGCTTCCGCGACATTTCGCGAACCAGCGTTAAACAGTCAGTTCCAGATCCACCGATCACAGTTATGCTTTGCATTTTCTTGCCTTTAAATAATAATTTCATTATTAATTGTTTGTTTTTTTTGTTTTTAATATTTTCCTTTTATCCAAAAAATCACAAAAAATTCAGGGTTGTATGTTTTTAGTCCTAATATTTGAATATAATTTTGTTTGGCCATTCTTCTGAATTTTTGATTTAAATATTATTTTGATATGTGAATATTTGTTAATTACATAAATGTTTGAATATTAATTTCTTTCTTGACTTTTCCTAATTCAAAAAATATGAAAAAATATATATTCTGACTTTTAGAGTTTCTTGGTGATTGGTTGGACTTTGGTTTGATTTGTTTGAATTTTAACCCTATGTAATTAATATTTGGGATTAAAAGTCAAAATCTAGGGTTTTTATTGCTTATGATGCAAGTTTATTTTCAAAATTCACTATGCCCTGTTTTTTCTTGGGATGCAGGTCTTGATCATGGTTCATGAATGTATTGAGGATTTGAAAACCATTTTTCCACAAATAATTTTGAAAACTTGTCTAGTTTGGTGTTTTTGCTAACTAGTCTTAAACTTTGCACTTCACTTGGCCCCTTCCTCAATCATTCATGAACTTAGGGCTTGCATTCTAACTTCAAAACACTTCCAAGATGTTAATATATTTTTGGTTTGAATTATGGATCCTTGTATCTATTTTTGGTGTAATTTTGAAGTGAAGGTACCCAATTATGTTTGCATGTTTTGTTGCAATTTGTTTGTTGGCCAATGAACTTTAGTGAGGCCTATAATTGGTAACCTAATTATCACGTTGGTTCTGACTTGCCCATGTTAGCTCAAGCCATTCCAATTAGAAGCCTCATGTTTGAATATTTTGAACCATCTAATGCCTTATGTAGGTTTCATCTCCCATTGTATTCATGAAGTTGTGTTTGAATCAATTGTGCATGATTGAAATGTGTTTGCTATTGACCTTCATGGTTCTTGTTCATATTATTCTCAAGCTCTTATGATCCTTGATTGACACTCAATTGTCAATTCAACATGGTGATTGGAAAGAGCAATATTCCTCTGATTCTTTTGACCTAATCTGTGCATATGCTTGTCTCCTCTTGCTTATGATGTCTAATATTTGGTAAATTTCCACCATGATTATTCTCACTTCTTCACCTTTTGGAATACTAACTCGGTTGTTGAATATGCGAGGTACTCTGAGAAAGTTGCCACCTTTGGCTTGAGGCTTTTGTGTTCCACTTTATTTGTGGAACACAGTGTATTATATTGGCATTATTTGTGTTTGGCATGCTTGATGGTTTATGCAGGATATACATATCTATGATTGTGAATGCCATACATTGCCCATGGGATTTTCTCATATCTGATAAATTACTTACATCTTGATGGTGTAATTGCTGACTCAATTTGTCTACTGATTCCAGCTTGCTTGAAGTTTCTCTGGGTTTCTTTTACTCTTGCTTGATTGCTACAGATAGTTATCTGTTTGGTATTATACTACCTCCTTTCTCCCATTTTCATTCTGCATAATTCTCTGATTGCATGATGGGACCTCTGTTGCTGATATATGTCAAGAGGCCCTCTGGTTTTTGTCTGATTGCATGTATTTTGTTTGTTGTTGATCGATGAGTCACTCAATTTAGATATTGAGATCACGACTTCGCTCTCATTGCATGCTCCCTATAGGATGTTTATTGCTTTTCATCTTTAATTGTTGATCGATGAGTCACTCAATTTAGATATTGAGATCACGACTTCGCTCTCATTGCATGCTCCCTATAGGATGTTTATTGCTTTTCATCTTTAATTGTTGATCGATGAGTCACTCAATTTAGATATTGAGATCACGACTTCGCTCTCATTGCATGTCCCCTATAGGATAGTTTTGTTAAGATTTCTTTGACATGATGATTAAGGTAGGATTCTATGTATGCTAACATAGGATAGGATCTTCCTTTATCCTCAACCTTAGGGCCAACCATTGTATGATAACACTAGGGATAATGCTAGGCTAGTTCCCCTTAGTTGTTCTTCCTTTCTTTTCATTCTGCATCTTAAAATAAAAACTCATTTTCTTGGAAAATCATAAAACACTTCTACTGAATCCAGACTCTTCCTCAAAGTAAAAGATACAAACCAATCTTACTTTGTATGTGCTATCTTGAAGCCGGTGTTTCGCCATCGTACATATTTGTTATCCTACTTTGATTCTCAATGTCATTGTTAGGGGTGATGTTTTGCCATCCGTCCTATTGATGTTTTGCCATCTCTACCATGATATCTTTGTTATCTTTTTGTCGATGTTTCGCCATCGCACATGTTTGTTATCCTACTTTGATTCTCAATGTCATTGTTAGGTGTGATGTTTTGCCATCCATCCTATTGATGTTTTGCCATCTCTACCATGATATCTTTGTTATCTTTTTGCTGATGTTTCGCCATCGCACATTTGTTTGAAGCCGGTGTTTCGCCATCGCACATGTTTGTTATCCTACTTTGATTCTCAATGTCATTGTTAGGTGTGATGTTTTTCCATCCGTCCTATTGATGTTTTTCCATCTCTACCATGATATATTTGTTATCTTTTTTCCGATGTTTCGCCATCGCACATTTGTCTTGAAGCCGGTGTTTCGCCATTGCACATGTTTGTTATCCTACTTTGATTCTCAATGTCATTGTTAGGTGCGATATTTTGCTATATGTTTTATTGATGTTTTGCCATCTCTACCATGATATCTTTGTTATCTTTTTGCCGATGTTTCTCCATCGCACATTTGTTTGAAGCCGATGTTTTGTCATCGCATTTGTTGGTATCCTACTTTGATTCTTAATATCATTGCTAGGTGTGATGTTTTGTCATTCACTTTATCATTTGATATCTTGCCATCTTTGACATATTACTTTGTTGTTACTTAGTCGATGTTTGATCACTTCATTTGTTTGATTGTTTTACTTGATGTTTTACCATCTTGACTAGCTTTGTTTGTCTTAATTAAAAAACACAAACCAACCAAAACACATAAGCCGAACTACGGCTTATCTGATTCCTTAAAAGGGATACGTAGGAATTGGGGTAGGGCCCAACCGAGCACGTCTTTTTAATTTCCCTACATTATTTTCTTCTTCCTTTTGCATGCATTCCCTCTTCAGTTTTAAGCCATAGACATAGGATTTGACCACACCCATTAGATTAGACAACAAGAGTGGATACCGTAGATTAATACGGACGTGTGGGGTGCTAACACCTTCCCCTCGCGTAACAGACTCCCTTACCCGATCTCTCGGTCGAAAGACTGTGATTTCTCCCTCTTTAGGTTTTCTCGATGTTTTCCTTTCCCTTTCGGTGGGATAAAAGACATTTGATGGCGACTTCATTGATGTTTCATTACATCCAGATGACAGGTCTCGGCCGCGTAGTTTCAGTTATTTCTAAGATGGACCCAATCAAGTACATCTTCGAGAAACCTGCTCTTTCTGGACGGATAGCCAGATGGAAAATGATCTTGACTGAGTACGACATTCAATAAACAAAACAAAAAGGCATCAAAGGAAGCATACTAGTAGATCATTTGGCGCATAAAGCTATCGATGATTATCAGTCTATGAACTTTGACTTCCCGGATGAGAACATCATGCTGGTGACCGACTGTGCGAAACTTGGACCGTATGACAGACCTGAACAAGGATCCCGATGGACTATGGTCTTCGACGGGGCTTCCAATTCCTTGGGTAATGAAATTGGTTTTGTGATCATATCCCCTGAAGGTTGCCACACTCCATTCACTTCCAGACTATGCTTTGATTGCATGAACAATATAGCTGAATACGAAGCATGCATTTTGGGTCTGAAGGCTGCCATTGATTTGAGGATCAAGCATTTAAATGTGTTTGGGGATTATGCTCTAGTGATTAGCCAAGTAAAAGGAGAATGGGAAACTAAGCACCATAATCTCATCCCTTAAAAGGAACTTGTGCTATCCTTGATTCCTTACTTCGAAGAGATTACCTTTGAACACTTCCCTAGGGAAGAAAATCAGTTGGCTGACGCCCTGGCAACCATGTCTTCAATGTTCAAGGTCAGATGGGATAAATAAGCCCCTATGATTACAATTGAAATATTCGACGAACCTGCACATTGTTGTGAGCTTGACACTAACATAGAAAAGCCTTCGTACCATGAGGTGATGAGATACCTTGAAGCACAAGAGTATCCCGAGGGAGCATCCATCAATGACAGAAATTTCTTACGAAGATTTGCAGCCAAATTATTCCTAAGTAACGAGATATTATACAAGCGCAACCATGATTCTACTATACTCCGATGTATGGACAAGAAGGAGACATAGGAAATTATGGAAGACATGCACGATGGTCTCTTTGGAACTCATTCAAGCGGACATACGATAGCCAAGAAAATCCTAAGAGCTGGCTACTATTGGTCAACAATGGAGACTGATTGCCATCAACACTCAAGAACTTGTCATAAATGCAAAATCTATGCTGACAAGGTCCACGTGCCTCCTATCCCTCTAAACATCATGACCGCTCTGTGGCCATTTGCAATGTGGGGCATTGACATGATTGGAGAGATCAAGCCAACCGCTTCCAATGGACATCGCTTCATCCTGGTCGCTATTGATTATTTTACCAAATGGGTCGAAGCCGCCTCGTTTGCCTCAGTCACCAAGAATATGGTAGCCAGATTCATCAAACACAACCTCATCTGCCGCTATGGTATCCCCGAAAGGATCATCACCGACAATGGGACTAACCTCAACAATGTTATGATTACCGAGCTTTTCACTCAGTTCAATATCAAGCATCACAATTCTTCTCCATATAGACCTAAAATGAATGGCGCAGTCGAAGCAGCCAACAAAAACATTAAGAAGATTGTGCAGAAGATGGTAGTAACCTATAAGGACTGGTATGAGATGTTACTGTTTTCTCTACATGGCTATCGTACTTCAGCTAAAACTTCAACTAGGAAACTCCCTTTTCCTTAGTCTATGGAATGAAAGTTATTTTTCCAGTAGAAGCTCAGATTCCCTCACTAAGGATAATGAATGAAGAAGGCCTAGGCGAAGACGAGTGGATTCAGACAAGATTGGATCAATTGAACTTGATCGACGAAAAACGATTGGATGTTGTTTGTCATGGTCAGACATACCAGAAACGTATGATCAAGGCTTTCAACAAAAAGATCAAGCCTCGAGTATATCAAGATGGTGACTTGGTGATAAAGCACATCATTCTGCCACAAGGAGACCCCAAAGGCAAATGGACTCCCACCTACGAAGGGCCATTTGTTATTAAGAGAGTGTTCTATGGCGGTGCCATGGTGCTAACTACCATGGATGGTGAAGACTTCCCACATCCTATAAATGCAGACATACTTAAAAAATACTACGCATAAGAGACCCGCTGGGTTGAGACATCTAGGCAAAATAAGGGCATCCCGGCAAACCAAAAGGTTTGGGAAAAAATTAGGGATATATGCAAAAGATTGTACACCCGGCAAGTTGAAAACCCGAAAGGGAGACTTGGGCAAAAATGGGTATCCTGGTGGGCTGAAAACCCGAAAGAGAAGTCCAGGCAAAAGTTAAGGATTGAAAGGGTATGACTATGTCCTGTAGAATCACCACAGTCAACTTTATCACCAAGGTCCAAGTTCAAACAGTCCAAGATCAATCCAATAAACTTCTGTCAACGGCAAGGGTCATTCGAAGACATTGGGGCAATAGTAGAGTTGGAATGCAATGAGATCATTTCACATGGCTATTTTTTTTTGTTTTCTACCTTTGTTTTCCTTTCG
Source organism: Vicia faba (assembly GCA_948472305.1). Classification (NCBI taxonomy): domain Eukaryota; kingdom Viridiplantae; phylum Streptophyta; class Magnoliopsida; order Fabales; family Fabaceae; genus Vicia; species Vicia faba. Next base: position 635,923,145 of record OX451737.1, on the reverse strand, counting down.
ACGATTTCCTCTTACTAGGATCTCCGTCTCTTTGTACAAAAAACGCCTATTCATGGGCAAAATATCAATACAAATATACTTTGAAGTGCAAACTTTCTATTTTGTTTTGAATACAAATCTATCCAATGACTAAAATTGAACGAACGTATGCATATGAACATGATTAAAACTATTTGGCACAAGTGTCCTGCTAAGCTGCAACCAACATCTCTTTAGTATATATGGAATATCCCGACAGAGTTATTAACATTATCCCCACAGATCGGCTACAATAAACCAATCTCCAACCAGAGTCTAAATCTCTTGTAAACTCTCTCCCTAACTAAGTTGATCCTACAAGTAGAAGCCTTGTGGATCTCTTCCTCAAAGTACTCGCCTCTTTAGTAATTCAACAAGTATTACTCAATGGGGTTTATTTCCCCAACAAACAACAAGTAGCATAACTCCCCAACCGAGTGCAAATTCCCCCGGAATTAGTCTATCTTCCCCAGCTGAATCTGTTGTCCCCAACTGAGTATATCCTCCCCAAGCTAAGTATATCCTTCCCAAGCTGAGTATATCCTCTCCAAGTTGAATATATGTCCCCAGCTGAGTATATCCTCCCCAAGCTGAGTATATCCTTCCTAAGCTGAGTATATCCTCTCCAAGCTGAATATATCTCCCCAGCTGAGTCTGTCTTCCTCGACTGAGTCCACACTCTCCAGCTTGAGTTTGTATTTCAGATTATTACACATCATAGGGCCACAACCCCTAATCCTCAGTAAAGTCGTCAGCAAAACCTTTACTATCTCCAAAAGATACTATGAAGCCTGGACCCGGCCAAATATTAGTACAATTTTTTAAGTTACTATGGAGCCTGTGAAGGGGTGAAAAACACAAGAAGGGGGGGGGGGGTTGAATTGTAAAACTGGAAACTTAAAGCAAATGACAAGGTATTTTTATCCTGGTTCGTTTGATCTCAAACTACTCCAGTCCACCCGTCAAGGTGATTTCGCCTCTCTCCAACGAGGTCTTAATTCACTATATTCAACTGAATACAAATCTGCTTTAGCAACTGCTAAAACCTTCTTGATTCAAACCACAATCCGGTTTGTCAAGGCAACACTTTCTTACAAAGGTATAAGCAAATGTGTGTGAATGTTTCTACAAAACTATATCACAACTGTGATGTTTACACAAATGAAGCTTAGAATACTAGGTTGCTAAACACTAATAAAGTATCAGAGTTTGTTGGTTTAGCAAAACTTGTAGAGTGAAGATTATTGTTCAGCTTTGTGCGTGTAGAGAGTTTGGAAGCATTAGCCGTGATAATCTTCAAAGCTTGGTTTATATAGCACTTGAGAAGATGAACGTTGAAGCAAATATTCTTGATTCAATGCTATTAACAAGCTTTCCTTTTTTGAGCAGATCTTGTCTAGAATGATGCCGTTGGTATTGATTAGCTTTCAATGCACAGTACCGTTGCTTCTTCAATGCATGTTCTGGCTTGGCTCATTCTGATTCTGCTTCGCTGCTGATGAACTATTTGATTCTGTATCAGAGTGTTTTACGCGCAGTTCTGTTCATCAAGCTTCAGCATGTGCAAGCGTTGATCATCTGATCTTGACGTTCTGATTCAGCAACTTCTGATGCTGATGTGCAAACTCATATTCTGATGCTGAAAACGTGATCTTGCTTATTTTAATCAGCATATCTGCAAATCAGAGCATAGTAATTTTAGGTAGCATATAATTCAATCAAGAAATATTTAACTACTATATCTTTTCACTTTGTTATCATCAAAACTTAAATATAGGGTACTAGATTCAAACATTGTTCTAACAATCTCCCCCTTTTTGATGATGACAAAAACTAGATATTTTAAATGAAAAAATAACGTGAAAAGTTATCAGAGCTATGTATCAGAATAAGAAGTACGGAGAAGTTAGAGTTAAGAGATACTCCCCCTGAGTTTGTTACTTCCCTTTAATATGCGTGTTCTTCAGAGTCAGATCTTCTTCTATCTTTGAGCATCAGATTATAAGTCTTTGACTTATCAGAGAGCAGAGCTTCAGAGCTTTTCCTGTCAGAGCTTTGCTTCGGATCAGAGTGTTAGGACGATCAGAGCTTCATATTTGATCAGAGCAACATGAGCTTCTAGTTCTTAGTCTTCATAGTGTTCGGAGCTTCCTTGTGCCTGTAGACTTAACAACAAAACAGAAAAACATTTCAAGTAATAGAGTTAGAATGTTTGAGAGTTTCTGTCTAGTTAGCCGTTATTGATTTTAAATATCATTCTTGTTCTCCCCCTTTTTGTCAGCAATCAAAAAGTGTTAGTGATGTGCTAAAACAATTTAGATCAGAAAAACAAATTATATTAAAAATAGTTCAGAGCAAAGAACATTACACAAGCATAGTCAAAACATAGTCAAAAGTACATCAGAAAATGAAGAAAATATAGAGAATGTCATGCATGAAAAAGAAGTCAAGGTTGTGGGGGCATGCGTGAGAACAGGCTTTCCAGCATTGCTTGAATCTTTTCAGAAGTTGCATTCTGCTTCTGAACCATGGTGACAACAGTATCAATCTTGCTGTCCTGGACATTCATTCTTGCTTCCATCTTCTGATCATTCTCTTCCATCCGCTGCTGTAGACGCAAGTCATTCAGCCTTAATTCTTCCAGAGCCTGCCTGTCCAAGGCAGCTTGAGAACTTTCAGCAGGAGGAAGCTTCTCAGAACTTTCAGCTACATCTTCTGCTGGATTTTCTTCCTGAAGAGTCTTGTCTTCTCCTGAAGGTTGCACCTGTGCAGCTTGCTCTTTCTCAGACCACGATTCAGAGTCCAGAGGGAGCACAACTTCTTGAGGCAGCTGACTCTCAACTTCCTTCAGCAGCTTGCTAAAGTTCTGTTGAGCCTGCTCATAGTTGACGTCCTGCAGCTTGAGTGCTTCAGCACGAACCCATACTCTGAACTGTGACCAGAGCTGATCAGAAGCAGCTGGGTCCATCATCCCCGGACAGACTTGCTTCAAGGAAGCAATCCACTGCAGCATACCTGTTTCAAAGTCCAAAATACCAGAGCCAACATCTAATTGCTTTGGTTTGGGAATGGCCAATTTGTGTCTTAAATCAGCAAGACGTTCAAGACTTGTTAAGTCAATGAATGTTTTGCTGGGGTTCTCAGAGGATTGGTTTTCAGAGGTGTGCTGAGGTGCTGTTTGTTTTGGAGGATGGTTATCAGAGTCAGAGGATATATCTATTGGAGTGGTTGGAGTTTTTGGAGGTGTTGATTCCTCTGATGATGGTAACTGGGGTCTGACAATGGTGGTTCCACATGGCAACTGTATTGCCAGCGGTGAAGGTTGAGGTGAGTGGGGATCAGAATGATGAGGAGATGGGGTTTCATAGCGGTGAAACTCTGGTTGAGGTGAGGGAGGATTATTTTCTGATTGAGGAGGTGGAATCTCTGATTGCTCAGGGATCAGAGGTTCTTCTGTGATAGGTTGATGAGATTGTGGTTCTGGTTCTGGTTGATGTTCTGGTTGTATTTCTGGGTCAGGTTGAGGAGGAGGAATATTTGGTGGTTCAGAGTGAGGTTGAACAGAAGCATGTTCACGCTCAATGTCAGCTAGCACTCTATCAAGTGCTGGTGTTGTTGAAACAGTTGGTTGTTGTTTGGGAATTTTGATTGGAATTTTAATTCTGGTTCTTCTGAGTTGTAAGGCCTCAGAAGGGTCTTCTGGTATGGTTTCATCAATAGTGGGGATTGGAATGGATATTCTGTGAGAGGTTTGAGGAGGAGCAACAGATGTTGGAATAGTAGAGGAAATTGAAATAGGAGCAGCAGATGGATTACCTCGTTTCTTTGGAGTCTGGTGAGATGATCCTTCTGCTTTCCTCTTCTGTGACTTCTTCTGAATCACTTCAGGTTGAACTTGACTCAGATCTTTGATCTTCAGCTTTGAACCTGCATCTTCTTCCTTGTAAGAATCTGGGTACTTGATAAACATATCAGGTTCAGTTTCAGAAAATCTTGGGAAATCACTTAGAGGCACTCTTCTTCTGGAGATGTCAGCAGTTGAAGAAGCTCTGGGTTCCTTCCTGATATTGTCTATCAGCTTCATCTTTTTCAGGTTCTTAGCATTCAGCGGTTTTCCAACAGTTGGTTCAAAATTGCCCAGTACTTTAGCTTCGCTCAGATAATCTATCAGCTTATTCTCTGTCAGAATATCTGATATGAGCCTCCCAAACGGTATCCAGTCCCTTTTGGTCCTTTCTTCTTCTCTAGTCTCTTTCACACTAGTCTTCAGATGATTGAACAGGAAGTGTGCCAAATTGATCTTCACCCTCTGATCAATAAAGTAGATCAGAAATTGCTGATCCACGTTTATATAGTCAGGAGAGCTTGTTGGCTTCCTGTGATTGAAACAGCCTAGAACAATCTTGGCCCACACTCTGCAGTGATCCTTCAGATCCTTGATTTTGCTGCTGGGAAAACCAAGAGTGAGTATGCAGTTGGCTACCACACCTATATCAGGGCATCTATCAGCCATGTCCACACAACGGACTCCACCACCACTTTGACCAATTAACCTAGCAATGAGGTCTTCAGAAATTATTATCTTCTTTCCCATGACAGAAGAGATGACTAGATGCTTATCAATCTTGGCATGAATCCAAAATTCTTTGACAAGCTCTGGGAAGGTTGGTCCAACCAGTCTATCAAAGTACCTCTCCCACTTTTGAGCTTTGACTTCCGCAGTTAGGTCAAATCCATTATCCTTCAAACTTTCGAAATCGATGATTAATTCAGAGAGAACCTCAAGATTCTTTACCGGTGTGAGAAGAGTTCTGGTAGGCGCTTGATATTGCTCAGAGGTTTCCTTCTTCTGATTTCCTGCAGAAATGCTGGAGGATGCCATTGTTCTCACACAAAAAGCTTGAGAGTGATTTGAGAAAAGCTAGGGTTTTGAAGGAGATATGCAGAAAATACTTGAGATATTATGAGTAAGCGTAAAGATTAAGAATGAAGAGTAATGTGCTTAAATAGAATTTTCAAAAATTATTTTGAAAAATAAAACGTTTTTAAGAGAGAGAAAAAAAATAATGATTGCCATTAACAAGCGTGATTACTTTTGCATTTAATGCTTGCTGATTTTGGGGGATTTGAGAAAGATACTTAAAAACGGTTACCAGACATGTGTCTCAATGCACCCAATCAGCGCTTTGCCTTCTCAGAAACGTGCACGCGTTCTGCTTCAGGGATTTGCTGATGATTGGATGACACTTGTTTGATGTAGTGATCAGCACGTCTGTATTTGAGATTAGACTCTCAGATCTTTAGACTTGCCTCTGATACAATCTGCATGTTCTATCTTTCTAAAAGAAGATTGATCAGAAGTTCACAGTAATATAAATACATTCTGAAAGATAAAAATATGGAATTAAAGCATTTTCATTCTGGGCATACTTTCATGCTGAGATGTTTCAGAATGAAATTAAACCTATCTTCTGAAAGGGGTTTAGTAAAGATATCAGCCCATTGATGGTATGTATCTATAAATTTCAAGTTTAAAATTCCTTTCTGAATATAGTCCCTAATGAAATGATGTTTTATTTCTATATGCTTAGCTCTAGAATGTAAAATAGGATTCTTACTTAAGCAAATAGCCGAAGTATTATCACAAAGAATAGGAATGTTACTCTCAAAAATCTGGAAGTCTTCAAGCTGACTTTTCATCCAGAGCATCTGTGTGCTACATCCAGCTGCTGCTATGTACTCAGCTTCTGCTGTTGACAGGGCAATAGTTGATTGCCTTTTGCTGGACCACGAGATCAGATTTTCTCCCAGAAACTGGCAGCTTCCAGAAGTACTTTTTCGTTCCACTCTGTCTCCAGCAAAATCAGCATCGCAGTAGCCTACTAAACTGTAATCACTAGATTTTCTATAAAACAAACCCAGATTAGTAGTACCTTTCAGATACTTGAAAATTCGCTTAACAGCTGTTAAGTGAGATTCTCTAGGATCTGATTGGAATCTAGCACAAATACATACGCTGAATAGAATATCAGGTCTTGAAGCAGTCAGATAAAGGAGAGAACCAATCATACCTCTGTAGACTTTCTGTTCTACGCTTTTGCTTACCTCTTCTCTTTCCAGAATGCACGTGGGATGCATTGGAATCTTTGATGGCTTACATTCTGAGAGGTCAAATTTCTTCAGAAGATCTCTGATGTATTTGCTCTGATGAATGTAAGTTCCCTCTGGAGTTTGATTGATCTGAATTCCTAGAAAGAACTTCAGTTCCCCCATGAGGCTCATCTCAAATTCTGCCTGCATACACTTAGCAAATTTTCTTCCAAGAGAAGGATTAGTAGAACCAAAGATTATATCATCAACATAAATTTGACAGACTAAAATGTCACTCTTAACTGTCTTACAGAATAGAGTGGTGTCCACTTTCCCTCTGGTGAACTCATTTTCAAGCAGAAAGTTACTTAGCCTTTCATACCAAGCTCTGGGAGCTTGTTTCAGACCATATAGTGACTTTTTCAGTTTGAAAACATGTTCTGGATGTTTTGTATTTTCAAAACCTGGGGGTTGGTGAACATACACTTCTTCTTCTATATAACCATTTAAGAATGCACTTTTGACATCCATCTGATACAGAGTGATGCCTCTATTAACAGCAAATGAGATTAAGAGTCTGATAGATTCTAACCTGGCGACTGGGGCAAAGGTTTCTGTATAGTCTATCCCCTCTTGCTGACTATAACCTTGTGCAACCAGTCGTGCCTTGTTTCTGACGACTTCACCTTGTTCATTAAGCTTGTTTCTGAACACCCATCTTGTTCCAATGACGTTGAATCCTTTTGGTCTTGGAACGAGATCCCATACGTCGTTTCTGGTGAATTGATTCAGCTCTTCTTGCATTGCCAGAATCCAGTCATTGTCCAGAAGTGCTTCATCAATGGAAGAAGGTTCAATCAGAGACACAAGTCCCATCAGAGTTTCTTCAGAGTTTCTGAAGCTTGCTCTTGTTCTGATTGGATCTTCCTTTCTTCCTAGAATAGTCTCTTCTGGGTGATCCAAACTGCTTCTGGGTAATCTCTTCTGAGGTTGATCAGCAGCAGTTGTAGGATTTCTAGCATTGCTTCTTTCAGACGTTGAAGGAATGTCTGTGTTGAGAGCTTCTGATGACTTGTCTTCAGAACCTGCAAATTCAATTTCTATACCTGCAAGATTTTCATTCTGCTTTGACTTTTCAGAGTCAAGCTTGTCATCAAAACGAACACTGATTGATTCTTCCACAATCTGTGTTTCTGTATTGTATACTCTGTACCCTCTTGAGCGTTCAGAGTATCCTAACATAATACACTTCTGTGCCTTAGAATCAAACTTGTTCAAATAATTCTTAGTATTTAACATATAGCAAGTACATCCAAATGGATGAAAATACGAAATGTTGGGCTTTCTGTTCTTCCACAATTCATATGGAGTCTTTTCCAGAATAGGTCTTATTGAGATTCTATTCTGAATGTAGCACGCTGTGTTTATTGCCTCTGCCCAGAAAGTCTTAGCAACGTTTGTCTCGTTGATCATGGTTCTGGCCATTTCTTGCAATGTTCTGTTCTTTCGTTCTACAACTCCATTTTGTTGGGGAGTTCTAGGACAAGAGAAATCATGCAGAATGCCTTTGTCATTAAAGAATGACTCAAAATCTTTATTTTCAAATTCTCCACCATGATCACTTCTGACTTTAACGATTCTAAGATCTTTTTCATTCTGAACTTGGTTACAGAAGGTAACAAACACAAAGTGTGACTCGTCCTTGTGTCTTAAGAACTTTACCCATGTCCATCTGCTATAGTCATCTACGATTACTAACCCATACTTCTTGCCACTGACAGAAGCAGTCTTAACTGGTCCAAATAAGTCAATGTGCAGAAGTTCTAATGGCTTAGAGGTAGAAACAACATTTTTGGATTTAAAAGAGGGTTTTGCAAATTTGCCTTTCTGACATGCTTCACACAGAGCATCTGAATTGAACTTCAAATTTGGAAGTCCTCTGACCAGATTGAGTTTGTTAATCTGAGATATTCTTCTCATACTAACATGCCCCAATCTTCTGTGCCAGATCCACTGCTCGTTGTTAACAGACAGAAGACATTTTACGTTCTGACTCTTTAGTTCAGAAAGTTTGATTTTGTAAATGTTGTTTTTCCTCTTACCATTAAATAGGATAGTCCCATCTTTCTGACTAACAGCTTTACATGATTTTTGATTAAAGATTATATCATAACCGTTATCACTTAATTGACTTATGGATAACAGGTTATGCATCAATCCATCAACAAGCAGAACATTATTAATAGAGGGAAGATTTCCGTTACCTACAGTTCCAGAGCCAATTATCTTTCCCCTCTGATTGCCTCCAAAGCCAACGTGGCCTCCAGGCTTAAGTTCCAGGCTTTGGAACATATGCCTTCTTCCCGTCATGTGACGTGAGCAGCCAGAGTCCAGGTACCATGACTGGTGTTTCTGACTTGCTGCTAAAGATATCTGCAACATGTATTATTTTATCCTTAGGTACCCAGATCTTCTTGGGTCCTGATTTGTTAGTTTTACCAAAACTCTGGTTGAATTTTGGTTTCACAAAGTGATTACTACTAGTATATTTGATGTCATGTGTGTGACCATACACAAAGTGTGAATTTAGAGGAGTGTGTTTAATAACTAAATCCATGACATTTTTAGGTGTAGGAACCTTACCTAGGTATCCTATTCCTTTCCTGCCGTTTCTGCTAACTCCATAGATCATTGAAGCCATTCTGCTTCTATCTATGCTTTTAGCAAGGAACTTCTGGAAACTATGATCATACTCCTTGATGATCTCATCAGCGTTGCTGGGAGTTTCAGCAATTGGTTCCTTCTGAGAGTTTTGTAAAGAGTTTTCTAATTTTAAAATTTTATCTCTCAGCTCAGAGTTTTCCAATTTGAGACTCTCAGACTTATTAGAGTCAGATTCAAGAGTCCTTTTCAGGTCTTTGAATTTAGCTCTAATCTGCTGATAACGTTCCAGAATTTCATTGAGGCTTTCAGCAAGTTCAGCCTTTGTAAAATTAACAGCGAAGTTAGGGAATACCTCTTCTGTGTCTGATTCTGAGTCTGAGTCAGAAGCTTCACTGTCATCTGGAATGTTAGCCATAAGCGCTATGTTCGCCCTTTCATCATCTGATTCTGAGTCAGCTTCAGACGAGTCAGAGTCATCCCATGTGGCCATGAGACTTTTCTTCTTCTCTCTTCCAAACCTCTTTTTGGGCTTTTCCCTCTGAAGCTTTGGACAGTCACTCTTGTAGTGTCCTTGCTCATTGCACTCGTAGCAGATGATGTCTTTTGTATTTGGCTTCTTGCTACCTGAGGAGCCTTCAGATCTTCTGTATCCAGAGGAAGAATCTGTCCTTCTGTATCTGGAAGACGACTCGTTCTGATCAGATCTTCTGGGATTCCTGAACTTCCTTTGTCTTTGCTTCCACAGTTGATTTACTCTTCTGGAGAGAAGAGAAAGCTCGTCTTCTTCTGATGAGGATCCATCAGATGTTTCTTCAACTGCCTGCAAAACTTTAGATTCAGATTTTCTGTTAGATTTTAAAGCTATAGGCTTACCTTGCTTCTGAGGCTCGTCAGCTTCCAGCTCTATCTCATGACTTCTGAGGGAGCTTATAAGTTCCTCCAGAGTGATTTTGTTGAGATCTTTCGCCAGCTTCAGAGCAGTAACCATAGGCCTCCACTGCTTGGGTAAACTTCTGATTATCTTCTTGACATGGTCAGCAGTAGAGTATCCCTTGTCCAGAACTTTGAGACCAGCTACCAGAATCTGGAATCTAGAGAACATAGTTTCAATGGATTCAGATTCTTCCATTTTAAACGCCTCATACTTCTGAATGAGCGCCAGAGCTTTTGTTTCCTTGACTTGAACGTTGCCCTCATGCGTCATTCTGAGAGAGTCAAAGATGTTCTTAGCTGTGTCTCTGTTGGAGATCTTCTCATACTCAGTATAGGAGATAGCACTGAGTAGGATGGTTCTGGCCTTATGGTGATTCTTGAAATCACGCTTTTGTTGATCAGTCATTGATTTTCTATCAATCTTCTGACCAGTTGCATTAACAGGGTGCGTGTATCCATATATCACCATATCCCACAGATCAGCATCATGTGCTAGAAAGAAGCTTTCAATTCTGTCTTTCCAGTAGTCAAAGTTTTCTCCATCAAAGACTGGAGGTTTGCCGCTGAATCTGTCTCTGTCCTCATTGGTGTCATTGCTGAAATGAGAGTTGTTTCCTGCCATTGTGTTTTTCTGACGCTGGATCTTGTACTGACACGGTTAAGTGTTTTAGCTCAGAACCAGGCGCTCTGATGCCAATTGAAGGGGTGAAAAACACAAGAAGGGGGGGGGGGGGGGGGTTGAATTGTAAAACTGGAAACTTAAAGCAAATGACAAGGTATTTTTATCCTGGTTCGTTTGATCTCAAACTACTCCAGTCCACCCGTCAAGGTGATTTCGCCTCTCTCCAACGAGGTCTTAATTCACTATATTCAACTGAATACAAATCTGCTTTAGCAACTGCTAAAACCTTCTTGATTCAAACCACAATCCGGTTTGTCAAGGCAACACTTTCTTACAAAGGTATAAGCAAATGTGTGTGAATGTTTCTACAAAACTATATCACAACTGTGATGTTTACACAAATGAAGCTTAGAATACTAGGTTGCTAAACACTAATAAAGTATCAGAGTTTGTTGGTTTAGCAAAACTTGTAGAGTGAAGATTATTGTTCAGCTTTGTGCGTGTAGAGAGTTTGGAAGCATTAGCCGTGATAATCTTCAAAGCTTGGTTTATATAGCACTTGAGAAGATGAACGTTGAAGCAAATATTCTTGATTCAATGCTATTAACAAGCTTTCCTTTTTTGAGCAGATCTTGTCTAGAATGATGCCGTTGGTATTGATTAGCTTTCAATGCACAGTACCGTTGCTTCTTCAATGCATGTTCTGGCTTGGCTCATTCTGATTCTGCTTCGCTGCTGATGAACTATTTGATTCTGTATCAGAGTGTTTTACGCGCAGTTCTGTTCATCAAGCTTCAGCATGTGCAAGCGTTGATCATCTGATCTTGACGTTCTGATTCAGCAACTTCTGATGCTGATGTGCAAACTCATATTCTGATGCTGAAAACGTGATCTTGCTTATTTTAATCAGCATATCTGCAAATCAGAGCATAGTAATTTTAGGTAGCATATAATTCAATCAAGAAATATTTAACTACTATATCTTTTCACTTTGTTATCATCAAAACTTAAATATAGGGTACTAGATTCAAACATTGTTCTAACAGCCTGGACCCGACCAAATAATAGTCAGCTTCTCAAGTCACTATAGAGCTTGGACCCGACCAGATTATAGTACTACTTTCAAAATACTATGAAACCTGGACCCAACCAAATAATAGTTTAATTCTCCAAAGATATAGAAGAACCTGGACTCAACCGGACCAAGGTTTAACTTGTAATCCTCAGTAGAGTTTGCCTCTACCCCAACAAGTTACTGTGAAGCCTGGATACGACCAGATATTAGTTTTCAACTTCAAGTAAGTTATTATGAGGATTGGATCTGACCAGATAGAAATTACCCTCAGAAATTCATTGTGAAACCTGGAATCTGACCAGATAACAACTAAATCCCCAAGAAGTTTATTATGAAACCTGGACCCGACCAAATAGCAATTAACTTCACCCACCGCAAAATCTGTAAATCCTGGATCCGACCAGATATCAATTTTCAAGCAAGTTATTGTGAAGCTTGGAGCCCGACCAGATAACAACTAGCTACAATTCCCAGCAAGACACTATGAAGCCTGGACCTGGCCAGATAATAGTATAACTCTTCAAAAACTGTGAAGCCTGGACCCGACCAGATAGCAGTTACCATTTCAAGTTACTATGAAGCCTAGACCCGACCAGATATCAGTTCAACTTCATCTTTTCTAGCCAGTTACTGCAAAGCCTGGATCCGACCAGATAACAGTTAACTTCCTTATCCCCATCAAGTTGTTGTGAAGCCTGGATCCGACCAGATAACAATTCAATTTCAAGAAATTTTCTACAAAGCCTGGAATCCGACCAGATAACAGTTAATTTATTCTTCCCCAGTAAGTTACCATGAAGCCTGGATCCGACCAGATATCAGTTGACTTCCTTATCCTCGAAAAATTGTGAAGCCTGGATCCGACCAGATAACAACTGACATTCAAAAGATATTCCCTAGCGGAAACATCCTTTCAACAAGTTTAAAGATATGTATACTCTTCATCCCCAATAGTGATCCGGGATTCAGCCTTCCAAAACTCCTCAGCAGCAGTCAGAGATTTATTTTCCCAGACAAACATACATCTCACATTAATACATCATATCATATACATACAAAATGCATTTAGCATGATCTCATTCATCTTGTGAGCATCATGCATACATCTGCATTTAACTAACCTCTTTTCTCCACAGGTAAAACATCAAGTTTTAGTCTAAATCAACAAAATATTTGTGATGATACTTCTCCCATTGTTTACCAACATCCCTCCAAATGGCATCTATAAGCCCATTCACAATACATCTTCGAGTGCAAATTTTTAGGCACTTTAGTGTTCAATCATCTTCCACCTTCAAGTCACGAATGGCGGATCCTCCAATCTAACTCTTTAGGTTTAACAAAGATTGAACAGGGGAATTTGTTGTACCCCAAAATTTTCCCTCTCATTTATCAAGTAATCTCTCACAAGATCTCCTTTGGTTCAAGACTGCACAAGGGTTGATCAGCTCAAGACACCTCCTCAAGCACTAATAACTGAAAACTAGGGTTTGAGTTTGCACAAGGACAAATGGAATTTTAATGTCCCATATGAATTTCATGTATAATTTTGGACTCTCAAGATTTCTCATGTCAAGTTTCAAGTCTTAGATCACATTCTTGCTCAGTCAATTGATCAGTTGACCTAAAATCAGCTGTATTGGGGAAAAGTCAAATGTGGTCAATTTACAGTCAAACTTCATAATTTTTTATTCATATCAACATCATGAACTCATATATGTCATTTTATCAAGTTTGGATGACAATTCCACAAGAAATTTGATCAGATCATCAAAAGGGCAAAATGGTCAAAATTAGGGTTTTGGCTGAGAATGTGCAATTTCTGATTTTTGACCTAGCAAATGATTGATTGGTTTAATTTATGATCTCAAGGATTAAAATTCATCATTTTTACCTAATGGCATGGCTCAAAACATATCTCAAGATTGATTGGTTGACAGATGAATTTCAGTCAACTGATGAAAAGTCAATTGTACACTAAAAAGTCAAACTTTGACTTTTTGGTCAAAATCAAGTATCAAAGATCACAATTCATCAAAAAATGTCAAAATGTGAAACTTGTTCATCAATAAATCAAAGAGTCAAGATTTCATTTTGAAAATTCAAAATTTCTAAACTTAGAAATTTGTCCAAGTGTTGAAAATTTCATATTTTTTCACAACTTTGAGCCAATTTTTCACCATGATGCAAGATGATTCAAAGGAAACTTACAACATGAAAGTTGTAGATATCAATGAGATTTAAAACATTGTATAACACAACTTCTCCTAGAAATTCATGGATTTCAAGTTATAATTTTGTGAATACATGTTCATGAAACTTGGAAACTTAGTGAAATTTTGCCCTAGTTTAGGCAAGATTTTGACCTAACTTCATGGAAATTTTTCACATAGTTACAAGATAAATTTTCAAAAATGTCAAAAATAGGTGTTGTAGAGGATGTTACAAGATTTCCAAAATGTCCAAGAACTCATTGAGATCATACTTGAGCAAGGATAATCAAAGGCAAGAAGTTAGGGTTTTCAAACTTGAATTACAAGCAATTTCTTGATGAACACATGAACCAAATCCATTTTAGGATGCATAATCTTTGCTTTGCAGGCATCAAACTTGTTTGTCACTCCATAATTAAATGCTTACACAACTGATAGAGCCATTCTCCAAGCATTTGAGCCATTATCCAAGTTGCATTTCCATTTATGGCACAAAGTTACCATTCCATTGTTGAAAAGTTGCTTTAATCACAAAGTCAACTTGTCTTGAGCTTCTAACTTGTTCTTTCTGCACACACAACCCCTATAAACCAAAAGCAATGTTTCTAAGGCATGTGGGAACTCAGAACATGCTTGTACAATACTTGGAGATTTGTCTTTTCACTTTTCTTCAAAAGCAAGTTATAGAGCCAAAAGGCTAAAACTCAGAAGTCTTGAGTGCATTTGATCTAAAAGTTTTCCATACATATACACAAGTCTATTGCAAGCAAATGCACGATTTCGAAACACTCCCAAACTCCTTGAAAACTCAGATTGCACAAAAACTCCATTGTTATCCAGGACCTGACCTAAAAGTCCTATCTCTCAAACCACTCGTGTGTTTCCTCTCCAAATCCTCTCAAAAGCTTCCTTACTTCAAATACAACTCATCCTAATCCTGTTCATAAACCTTAACACCATTTTTACCATTGTCCAAGCTCAAAAATCGGGGTTTGTAACTTGACTTCTCCAAGCCATTTCAGCCACTCTCAACTCAAGCTAAGCATTACATTAGCTTCCTAGAGACTCAAGGAAGCTAACCTGATCATTGCAGCACCTTGAATCAAACTCAAACTCATTTCACGATTTTCAGTTTTTAGGTATTTTTCTTGAACTTCTATCTTCTTATTTAGGCATTGTTAGGCTTGCAATTGTGATGATAAAATGTAGACATCATTGTCCTGAAGCTATACATGTCCATAGATTTCATTTATTTTGATTGAACTAGGAGAATTTTGAGTTTGAACTTTCTAAAATATTTAGGTCAGAATTTGATACTTTCAGAAATTCTCATTCATCTTTGATTTATAGCTTATGATATTTATATGGTTGGATTCATATGGAAAAATGGAGCAACTTTCATGTTTTCACTTTTCATTTTTGTTGAGAAATGGTGAAGTTACAGGATCCATGGCTGGAGGTTGAAGATGAAGTTGTATTCAGGGCATAACTTAGATTATATATTTATTGTTTTGTTTATATCAACAGATGTATTGCCACCCCAGTGGTAAAGCACACGCCTTTTAACCTTTGGGACATGGGTTCGAGCCCCAATGGTACCCTTTTGTTCATTTGGCACATTTTCTTTTCTTTTTTGTTTCAGCTTGCAGTGCTGGGCCTCCAAACAGATGGGCCTTTTTTTTTTTTGTTTTTTTCTAACCCCTGTTTACTTCTGCACCCCTGGCCCATTATTTTCTTTTATTATTTCATTTCCTTTTTCATTTTTATTTTTATTTTAATTTCTTATTATTATTATTATTATTATTATTATTATTATTATTATTATCATTATTATTATTTTTATTAATGAAAAATCCAAAAATATTTTATTTTATTTATTTACATATTTAAAAAATGCTCATTTACATGTTTTATTTTCTTTATAAAACAAAATGAACAAAAAATATTTTCTTAACAATTTAATTATTTATTTTTAATAATTAATATTTAGATTTAGGTTTAATTATTATTTTTCTCTTTTATCTAAAAATAATTTAGAATTTTGGTTTCTTTTAATTAATTAATTTTCAAATTTATTTCATTAATTTAAAACCTTTACATAAAAAAAACCCTAAAAATGCTTTCTAACTTAATTTCTTTTCTTAATTAGTTTAAGTTTAATTTTGTTTAATTTTAATTAATCATTTTCTTTAATTAGGTCAAAACTAAACCCTTAACAAAAATCAAACAAAAATCATTTCTTTTTCCATTTACATTTGTACATTATATTTTCAATTCTTGTATGTTATTTAATATGGTTGTAATAGATAATTAGGTTTAATTTTCTTACAATCTCCTTTTGTAAATTTGTATACCCCCTCCCCTAATGATGTAATAGCGTAGTAATTTTACTTTCCGTAATTTATCGCTTTATATAAATACTAGTAATTAGGATTTGTATGGAAAGACTAAAATCAATAAGTTAGCAAAACCTAATTCAAGATAAACAAGCATGTAAATCAAACACATTCGTACGCTTGCACCCTTATGGTAATTCCACTTTGTTGCCTTACAAAAATGGCCATGTTGTGCACGTGGGATATCTTAACAAAAAGCAATAAAAAATACATGATCATAGCCCCTCGATGACGGTATCAATGTCCTTTCAAAATGATCTTAGTCCCTCAAAGAGAATTTCTAAGATATTTCACAACATTGCTATCATGGCTATTCTATGACCCACGCCCATCCCTTTACATCCAAAGATAAAGCTTCTTACAAAATCAAGGGTAAGATAGAAATATCAAAGGAAAGGAAGAAATGAACAAAGACTTTTGAGTGGGTAGATTGTTCCTAGTTGCTTGCTCAATTTCAAATCAAACACTCTTGCTTATTTTCAAACAAACACCAACACTTTCAAAAACATTTTCAAAACATTTTTCAAACTTGAAACATTTTCAAAAGCTCAACACTTTGTATACGTTCTTACAAACGAGAACTATTACAAAGTTTGCTTAAACGATGGCTCCTTTTCAAAATACTTTCAAAACCATACAAAACACATTTTCAAACAAAAGCAAGTGATCTAGAAATAAACTAAGAGCCCATAGATAACTATGGATGAAAAGGGTGCTAACACCTTCCCTTTTTATAATCTACCCCCCGAACTCAAGAAATAATCTAACCGTAACATTTGCGATAAAGCGCAAAACACCCAAGTCAGTTCTTCCACCGTATTACAGTGGCCCAAACCTATATTTGCAATCCCAAGTATGTTAATTTAAACCCTTTGATCCAATAACCTTGAGATTCATTGTTAGGAGACTTTGGTTCTACCAATCCTCTAATGGATCTTCATCAATTTTGGTCAACGCAGATCACTTAAACATCATTGATCATTAAATGTTGCCTTGAGGATTCTTAAATGGATGATATACTTGACAAAAAGAAAATGCAACTTGTTGTTGAGAGGCTTTGTTTCTACCGATCCTCTAATGAGTTCCAAATGCAAGTTTCAAGATGATCATCCAATTAACCATTAACTTCTAACAATTGATTTTATTTTATGCTTTTATGTTATGCTCTTTACATTATGTACCATTTATTTTAGCATTTAAATTTCATGCTATTTTTCATCTTTGCTCACTTTAGCATTTACTTTTATGTTATTTTGATTTTGCTCACTTGAGCTTTTCTTTTCCTTTTGAAGATACTTAATAATCAACATGAACCATAAAAAACATTAATGATACTTGGACTATTTGGTTACTTTCCTTGGCATTACGGAGTATTGGACTTCTTGGACTTAAGATTAGAGACCTTGACTTATGTTGGAGACCTTGTGATCTTAATTGATATTTTGTCTGGAGTTCTAGAGGTTTACCTCAAGACATTGGGTTGTTTGTCTATTTTGTGTGCAGGTAATTGTGATTACATGATTTGTTTGTAATCTCGAATTCACCCGTATATAGTCGTTACTCTGCCCAATTTTTGTGAAGACTTAATGCAATTAAAGTTTTGTTTTATCAAGAGGTCTAATATCTTTGCTTGATTGGTTTCAGTCCAAAGAATGTGAATTCTATCTTGACTCATAATGTCAAGTGTTAGCTTCTTTTTGGTTAAATGGTTCTTCTACCTAGCTTTTATCTTATGCTTTAGGATAGTCCCTTCATCTCCTCCCATCTTCTTTCATTTCAAAAATCTTCTCCCTCCTTTTGAAAACTCTTCTTGTTTATAAACTTGAACCACTTTCATAATAAACTTGGACTTAGGTCCATGCATTTTCAAAACATTTTCATAAATAAAATTCAATCAACTTAATAATACCTTGACATTTTTGTGAGAATACTAAAAGTCAACCAATCTCATTCAAATCATTTTGCCACTATGGCTTTTGCTTTAAAAAACTTTTCTCAAAAGATTAGACTCTTGTCAATCCTTATAGTGATGCAAACAACTATACTTCTACAATATGTAGTGAAGAGAGATATTTTCCACTTGGGTGTTGAGTGAGGTTTTGTTGATTTTAAAATCCAAGCCATATCCTCCATTTTGAGATGATGCAAATACTCCTTTCTCATGATTGTGGGTAGTAAGTATATTTTCCACACGGACAATGACGATGATGTCTTATCTCATAAATTTAACCAACACACTTGTGTTTTAATATTTTTAAAGGTGAACTACGTGTACCCTGATCCCTTATTGAAAGAAAGGTGGTACGTAGGCACTAAAGGTTCACAACCGCGGCGGGTGAAAAAATCCTAAAAAATATTTTGTTTCTCACCTCCATCATCTATTTTTATACAACATTTTATAGCCAAAATATACAAATTTTACAAAGAGATTCCTACGGAGTACCGTAGATGTTTAGGGTGATAATACCTTCCCTTTGAATAATCAACCCTCTTACCTTGAATCTTTCCCCCTCTTTTGGGTTATTCGCTCTTTTCCCATTCCTTTGGAAACAATAAAGTGCGATGGCAATTTTTATTTTGATCTGTATAAGTCAAGTCAATCCAATGACTTAGTCTTAACATTTCTACCGCTATAGAAAAAAATGGCGACTTCACTGGAGAAGTACACACCTCTTGTTGGTCCATCCCTAAGTGGGTTAAACCTATCTTTGTTTATATATGTATATGTGTTATTGTTGTATTATATATGTTATATATATGCTTGTCTGAATTTTCCTGGTTTTCAGGGTGCTTGGTGATTTCTCATAAGTCCTATACCCAGACTTGGGCAAACATTAAGAAAGGACGGGAGGTATAGTCATGTTAACTTTGATGGAGTGATCCCAAAAAATGAGGCATGAGATCCCCCACTCAGTGGAGGCCCCTTTGACTATAGTGTCGTTTACTGAGTAATCGGGAAGACATACTGCTTTCAACCTGGGAGCCTAGTGAAGCTGAGGACCATAGAATACCTAACCAATCTTGGCCTTTTAAGTGTTGTGCAGAAGCTATGACGGAGTAATCGGGAAATAGTTGTCACGCAATACTATGCTCGGACAAGTTTTTTCTTGAGAATATTACTAATTACCGAGTTAATCGGGAATTTGGTAATATCCGAAGGAATGATGTAGACTTTAGGAACATCTAGAGCCTTGTTTGGTAGGTGATAAACTTTTAGATCAAGCCTTATGGGTATTACCTTTGACCTCATGCTCGTGACGTTGAACCTATGAACCCTATGCTTGTGATCTTGTGTGTGATTGTTGCATCATGCATCCATGCACCCATGAGCATTGTTTTAACCAAATTTTAAGGAACTTAAGACTTTTTCTTGCAAACATCACCATTTTTGTAATTATGGATTTTAGAAAGAGTACTAAGAAGTCCAATATCAAGAGTCCTGATTCGGAAGAATTGAGAAAGCCTTAATCCTTGGTATCTATTCCTTGGGACTTCAAATTCTCTTAGCTATCTTGAAGACGGATTTCTCTACGCTCTTGATCTAGTTCCTAAATCCTTTGTGTGATTCGGTGGCAGAATCGACTATTATACTGGTTTTGTGTTTGTATTCTCAAATGTTGCGGTAAGCAAGAGTCGCCACCGACTTTTCTTTTATCCAACAAAGGAAAGAATGAAAAGAATAGAAAAATACCTCTTGGGATTATTTCTTAGTAAGGGGGTAGATTATGGAAAGGGAAGGTGTTAGCACCCTTTCCATTTGTAGTTATCTACGGACTCTTAGATGCTTAGCTCATTTTGAAAATATACCTCGTGCTTTCTGTGTTTTGAAAAGTATTTGAAATGCCAATAGTAAGACGATTTTATTTATGAAAACTCTTGCATCAGTCCTCAAGAGTGTTGATAAAGCATTTTTGAAAATGTTTTGAAAGTGGTTTGTGTATGTGTAAAAGTTTGTTTTTGAGCAAGAATCTAACAGCTATCTACTTTTACTCGAAAGGATTGTTCTTTTTCTCTTTTCCTTTAGACAATGCTATCCTACTATTAGTCAATATGTAGCCCTAGTCGCTGGATGTTTTAAGGGACATTCAAAGGGACATTTATAGTCACAAAGGCAACTGGGCAAGAAACCTTAGTAACTACCCTAGGGTTTTAAGATCATTTTAACCAAGGCAATGTCGAGAGGGTCATCGAGGGACATATGATCTTTTAAACCGGAGGATAGCCACTAAAATCTCTCACGTTTCGAGAGTTGTGATTGTTTTTCCAAAGGCAACCAAAGTGGGATACCCTAAAGGTGCGCATGTCCAATTGTATTGTGTTTTAGTTATTTATCTTGATGTTAGGTTTTCTAGCGTTTGATTTTGATCTCTTTCCATACAATCCTAGTAATCATACATCTAAGCAATTAATATATGTATAAAAGATATAAAGAGCGGAAATTAAATCCTACGCTATTACATGGCTTCAGGGAGGGGGATCACATTTCCAAAATTGGGGAAAATAATAAAGAAAGCAAAGAAGTAAATAGTCCTAATTAATTCTATTACATCCCAATAAGCAGTTACAGAAAATATGAAAATAAATATGCGAAAGATAAAAATGCGTGTGAATTGAAATGATGTCTAATCCTAAACTCATTCTAAGTTAAAAAAGAGAACTCTTTTTGTTGTTTTTGTTTATTAAACTAAATTAAGTATAATTATTAAATTAAAATAAAACTAAAAGAAAATTATTAATTAGAAAAATTAATTCTAATACAACCTAATATTTTTGTTGTTTGTTTGAGAAATAGAACTAAAATTGATTAGAATCCTAAATCTATTGATTTTAAATTAAACTAAATGTTAAAGTAATTAATTAATTTATTTATAAAATTAGCTCAATTAATAAAAATACTAACCTAATGTTTTTTGTGATTTTATTGATTTTTATAGTTAAATAAAGAAAATATTTTTTTGAAGTTAATAAACTAAAAAAAAAAGAATGAATAAAAAGGGATAAATGGGCCTGGTACTGATTAGCAAACAGGGGGGTTTGATCTAAAAACGTTGGCCCCAAACAAAACAGGACCCAAGAGCTGTGCTGGATTCTCTATTGCCAGCCATTGAAGGTCTACCATGAGGCTGCGTGTTGAGATGCTTGGATCTGGATCAAGAGGTGACGGGCTGATGGCATATGGTAAGCATATTTTGTCTATGGATAATGGATCTGCAAACAGAGTTAGAAAAAATAAAAATGCAAAAGGCAGGGGTCGAACCCCTGACCTCTCACACACAACGCCTTAACACTCACACACCCAACTATTGGACGACTTTACAACCGTTCGTATAAGCACAAATAAATACATATAAGGTAAAACAAGTCATATTGTTGAGTTGTCACATGCGCACTCTCCAGTGGGCCCACCTGTATTTGAATGGGCCAATCAAGATTTCAGAGAGAGAGATCCACTATCTGGATCCATCCAATAAGATGAGAGAATGAAGCCACACCAGCTTCTTGACCTAGATCCAGTCAATCCAACCACCGGAGCTAGTGGTTTCCACTGTCTTCTCTGATGGGAACCCCTGCAAACATGATCGAACAACAACAAAAAACATGCAGTCTGATTTTAAAAAGACCCCTGATTACGAATATGGCCTCTAAAATGGCTAAAGCCTCGTGTATCATTCGAATCGAATACGAAACACTAACGATGGTCAAGTAAGTAACCATGCATTTCTGACGTTCAAAATGACACGTGATCATCCAAACATGCCCTAAACTACATTTCTAGTATACATGTACCATCAAAAGAGATTAAATGTTCATGCAATTAAAGATTCAAAAAGGGGGAGATTTCTTACCACTGGTGGAAGAGGAAAGGCCGTTATAGGGCGTTTCAAGTATCGTGATGGGAAGTGATGAATCCTGGAGGGCTCAGGGACATGCTATGATGCTTACTTTTGATTGAGGGAGGCTGGAATTTTCTTTTGAGTTTATTACAACTTTGCTGATTTTTTTGCAATTTTCGTGTGGCACCTATGGGGAAATGTGTGTGTATAGGCAAAATGTTTGTCTCCGGCCCTTTTGCTTGCGCTTTAGCTTTGTATTTATAGGGGTGCATCAGTGAACAAAAGTGGCAAGAATCAACCATTAACCATGGCTTTGAAGGCAGAATCGAAAGCCTTAAAAGGTTTTTTTTTAAAATGATTTTCAACCCTTTTGGGTTTTGAATGAACCTGGACAGGTTTTTCATCTTGACTCTTTCGAATTCCCTCAAGTTTTTTCCTTCGATTTGCTCTAAGTTCCAATTCGAATGACTCTAGGCTTCAATTGGATTTGCTCACGGTTTCATCCTCATGACTTCTTCGATTGAGTCCATCTGCATTGGTTGTTTGAACTGGAAAATTCTCCTAGTCGAACTCCATTCTTATTCTCTTCTATTTCCCTTTCTTGGAGTTTCATTTTGTTCACCTCCTTCGAACACAATTTTGACTCCAATCCTACCTTTTGTTTTTCGTTTACAAGGATATCCTTAGTGATCCTTAGTTCACCTTCGATTAGTGAATACAACTTGTATTGCACCAGTCGAAAGATAACCTATGAGCACCTTTGATCACCAAACTCCCTTGTACATTCAAGCACATGCCTGAAACATATTGATCCTAAAACTACAAGATGACTCATATCTGGATGACTCATTTCTAGCTGTCCTTCGATCACACCATGTTTGAAGGTTGCATGTCCTTCGAATCATTATCCTTCCTGTTGTACCCCAAAATTTTCTCTCCCATATTTCTCAAAACATTTCAAGAAAGATCCACAAGTTGCTCAAGGTAGTCCAAGGGTTGGCCAGACAAGCTCTCTCCTAAGGCAATCTTCCTCAAATTAGGGTTTCATGTTGCATCAAGATACTTGAGTCCAAGGGACATCAAATGCTCAACATTGTCCTAATATGTTCTCAAGATCATCCATGTCAAGTTCCAAGCCTTGCAGAGGAAGTTTGCTCAGTCAATTGCTCAAAGGCCTGAAAATCGACTGTGCTAGGGAAAAAGTCAATTGTGGCCCACATACAGTCAAACTTCAAGATTTTAGGTTAACATCCTCATTTTGAAGTATATTTCATCATTTGATCAAGGGTTGATCATGATTCATCAAGGATTGCTCATAATTCATCAAGACTCAAAAGTTGCTAAATTAGGGTTTTGTAGGAAAAGTCAACTCAACTTTGACCAAGCATAACTTTCTCATACTTTTTGAGAAATGAGCCATCCAAAGCTCATTTTGAATAGGATGAAATTCCCTACAATACATATTCATCTCCCAAGTTCAAAATATGAACTCACAAGAAGTTATGAATTTGGATATTATAGGTCATTTTGGAAAGTCAACAAAAACACCTTTTGGGTCAAAGCTTCTTACATGAACATGGAAGATCCAATTGATATTAAACCAAAGAGGTCTCTTAGGGGACATCCTAAGCTTTCTAAAACTTCCAAGAACACCCTCATAATGTTAAAATTGAGAGAGACATGCATTGTCAAAGTTGGACAATTTTTGAAAAAATGCATGAAGCAAATATTGACCAAACTTGGATTTTTTCCAAATGGGCCTATATTTTAAAGTTTGAAACTCATTCCTAACATGGTCCACGACCTCTAAGCCCACCCATACATTTTTCTACTATTTATGCTATTTATTTTGATATTTTATTCATTAAAATTCAGAATTAAATAAATAAATAGTAGAAATAATATAAATTTTGACGTGAATCCATTTTGTGAAAGTTTTATGCTGGTTTATGTCAATTGATTTCGTGCAATAACTCTTCAAATATGTCCAGGTTCATCCACATGTGAAAATGGCATAAAATCATCAAATATGGAATTTTTTTCAAATTTTGATCATGGTCTTAAAACACAACATTATGAGGGAGATTCTTTCCATGCTTTCTTGTATCATCATTCTCCTCTATAAATATAGAGCCATACAAGCTTGAAAGGGACGGAAATCCTCTCTAAAAATCTCTCAAAAAGCTCTTCAAAAAGCTCTTCAAAAAGCTCTCAAGAAATCAAAGAATTGGTGCAAGTCATATCTCGAGGTTCCGGTCTCTCTCAATTGACATCAAGCCTCAAACCATCCTCTTGAAGTCCTCAAGAGTCTTACAAGGCCCAAGAGCAATCCATCACACGCCTAACACGCCCCCCATTTGACAACACCGGTTTGGTAAAATTTTAAACTTTGAATCTCTATTTTTAATCACATTTTATGGTATGCTAACGTTTGTTTGAGTTTATATAGAATAGTTATGGATGGTTGAATCATAGGTTCCACGCAAGAATTAAAAAACACCATGGTTAGAGCATGAAGCTTTCGAAGATTCGGGCCTAGGGATTTCTGATGATTGCACCCCATGTTTACTTTTGCTACTAGGCCCATCTTTATTTTCATGTTTTATTTGTTTTGTTTATTTCTTTTAATCCCTTTTATTTTTTCATCAATAAACAAATATAAAAATCACATAAAAATAGATTTAGGAATTTTTTCTTAATTAAATTTTAATTTTAGGTAAAACTTTAATTTCTTTTTGTAAAAAACTTAAAAATAATTAGAATAAATAGGTTTTATTACTAACTTAATTATATTTTATTTTTTCCTAAAATAACCAAAGAAACCAAAATAGGTCATGTAATTATTTTTATTAATTAATTTAATCAACTAATTAATTGCATATTTAATTTAGAAAACTTATTTCTTTTATTAAAAACAAAAAAAAACAATTTTTCTTTTAATTAGGTTAGAAAGGTCAAAACCTTAAATTCTCGTCGATCTTAATTCTTCTCGCGCGCTTTATTTTTATTATTTACCATATTTATGTAACTTCCTACAGTTTGTAATAGTTTAATTAGGACGTTTATTTACATTTATCGCTTTATTTTCAAAGGGTTTGTTTTTTGCTATGTAAATACCCGAAGCCTTGTAATAGCGTAGTTTAAATTTCGCACTTTAAATTTTGCAAATTATTAATTGTTAGGTGTATGATATAGGGATGCATGACAAGAATGTATGATTAATTTTAAAATAGTTAGATCACCCTAAATGTGCAAATATAAATAAACTGAAATTGAATCATTCGCACATGCGCACTCCTAGGGTACACTCCCACTTGGTTTCCTTCGGTAAACAGTCATTGAGTATAGGATGTTTTAGTGGGCGTCCTTTTTTCCAAAGATCATAGTTGCCTAAAAAAGGTAGCCTCGAATATTGTTGCCTCGGATGATTGATCTAAGACATTAGGATTACTACTAAGACGTCCTAACATTGCTTTAGTGACCGTACGTCCCTTTCGAATTGACCCTCAAAACTCCAACGACGGTGCTACCTACTCACTAATAGTGGGATAGCATTGTCTAAAGGAAACGAATACAGAACGATTCTTTTTTCGAGTAGATAGATTAGTTCTTAAGTACTTTCTCATTCCAAACAAATTTTTCACACTTACACTCCTTTATAAACAAAGTTTTCAAAAACACTTCATTACACTCGAAGACATAAGCAAAAGTTAAATCGAAGTCAAAACAAAAACTTTTCAAAGTGCACAAACACAAATAAAATAATTTTGAAAATGATGAGTAAGTACCTAAGAGCCCGTAGATAACTACGGATAGAAAGGGTGCTAATACCTTCCCTTTCTATAAATCTACCCCCCGTACTCAGAAATATCTCGAAAAAGGAATTTTTCTGTGCTTTTTTCCTTTCATTGTTGGATAAAATAAAATACTGTGGCGACTCTTGCTTAACGCGACATTTTGCGAACACAAACGCAAAACACAAACCAGCAAAATTTCCTTAACAAAATAGGGAAACCACGTCCCGGTTCTGGCCACCATATCACAGAACTGGCGACTCTGCTGGGGATTAATTTAAGTGAGGTGTACCTTAGGATTAGTTCATCATATTGTTTTCAATTGTTTGATTTGTTTGCTTTATATTTATGGGCTTTGTATCAGAGTTACTATAGATCCTAACCCGGATCTGGGGATACCTTTTAGGTAAGTAGCAATAGACTGTGAGGGAACTGTACGGCATAGACCGATACAGTTGAAGCAATAACTACGTTGATGTGGCACATTAGTTGGTACCGATATCCCTTGTGGAGCAACAAGGAGAGTATGGAGCTACTAATGGGTCATTAAGCATCAACTGACCTTAGAACCTATAATTGACCCACTTGGCCATAGAAAAGTAGTAGTATGCTACACTCATTGAGACCATACTCTCGCGATGATTCCGGTTGCACGAAAAGGTTGCTAAACTGGAATTATGACCGATCGAGGATGGTAAGTGATATTGAGAACCTCTAGAACTCGGTTACTATTATTAGGACAGATTGAACTAACTAAACTGAAAGAGGGTAATGATGTGCGATCGACCTAATGTGTCTAACAGTATCTTAACTGCAAGTGCACAGCCTATCGCGGTAGTAATAAAAAGATGTCGAACCCACAGGGACTTTGTAATCACTCTAGTGCTATAAAGGTTTGCTAGTTTAGCTAAGGCGGATGCTGTCACGTTTGGTTTTTTAGAGGTTAAGGTAGAGGAAAACTAAATTGAATTAAGGGAATAATAATAATAAAACGGTCGGTATGTAATATAGTGAACCTAAGTGGATCTAATCAAACCTAAGCATATAAAGGTGTTTAACTTAGATGGTTCTGTAGAAATTATCAGTTTAAAAACCCTCAACTCACACTTTCGTGGTCTTATCTCGGATTATACCCCTAAAGCCCTATGCCTTCTCTCGTTAGCCTATAAGTGTTTAGAAAATACTCTTTGAAAACTTAATAAAATCTAATTCGTTTTAAAGCACTCTCGCTGTATTTAAATCAAAAGCCTAACTTTAGATATCCGGTTAAAACCTCAAACTTTCGTGGTCTCGATCCTAACCTATTCTACTTTTCTTACTCTCGTAACAAAAATATTGATTTTAATTATAAAAAGTCACAGCCAGAAATTAAGTTAATTTAGATTTTAGCTTAGGAACAATTTAATCCATTTGGTTCCTATTATCATATCCCGATTCTAGAAAATTAGCTAGTCATAGTACTTGAAACAGACATAAAAGAAATATAATCGGGAAAGAATAAAACATTCATGACAAATAAATAAATAAATAAACGTAAAAAAATTGTATTAAAATTAAATTAAATGCGATTAAAAACCTGAATAATAATATTATTCCTCAAGCTCCCTCTTCCACAAGTCGGCAAGATTGGAACCTTCGGAATCGGAACTTGAAACGAATTCTGAGGCTAAAAATAAATTCTAACTACAATAGCAATTTCCTAATGTTGGAAATAGCTATTAATTGGTAAAAGGGAAATAAAGCAAGAACAAAAAAATGCAAACGGACTGTTCGTAAATTGGCAGGGCTTTCGCAAGAAATTCTGTAAAAAAAAAACTCTCTCTTCCTTCATTGAAATATCTCCTATTTATAGAAGAGAATTTTTGAAGTTAAGAAAAATTAGGAACGTGGACTTGTACTACTTGAGTGGAGGAAGACCAGGACTGGTCGTTGGTGAGGTTGAGAATATGTAAGAGTTGAAAAGATCCTTCCATTACATTGCCCACGTCTCTTGTTCTTCATGACATTGAATTACGCGTGCGACGGTCGTCATGAAGAGGTGATGGTCATAATGCGCTTAAATAGCGCGTTACATTCGTCAATGATGTGTGACGAGTGTTCTTCATGTTGTGGGCGCGTTACGCTCGTAATGGAGGTGTGACGACCGTCACAACATCAAACTTTGCAGAATTTTGTAGATTAGTTCTCTTTCTTCTGATTTTTATGTTAGCTTTCTTCATGTGATCTTTTTTCACTAAATTGATTTGAAACATGTTGTACCTGTGAAAAGACATAAAAACTCGGAACAATCGGGAGTTAAATGGGTTAATGTAGTATGAAAATCGATTAAAAATGTAGCAATTATATGATATAATTTCTCGTTATCAAATTCCCCCATACTTAAACCTTTGCTTGTCCTCAAGCAAATAATCATTTAGAAAGATCAAACAAGTTTTATCAG
The DNA here is from genome assembly GCA_948472305.1 of Vicia faba. Lineage (NCBI taxonomy): Eukaryota > Viridiplantae > Streptophyta > Magnoliopsida > Fabales > Fabaceae > Vicia > Vicia faba. Next base: position 635,895,066 of record OX451737.1, on the reverse strand, counting down.
GCGCACATGCATGACATACCTTTGATTTTTAAAACAATTACGGGAAATCCTCGTCAGTTCGACCAATACTTAAGTGAAACACTAAAGATACGCTAATGACACAACTTTTTCCTTTTTAGCAGCGAGATAAGAAGGATATTTCATTGATCAGGCATTGAACACTTATATTCATCGGCTCCCCACGAGGTTTGTGTCAAGACGGTGCTGACTGTTAATATAAACTACTAGGGGTTTCTTTAGAACTAAAACTCAAGATATAGGTATAACGGTTATTGAAACGGATCGCGTAAGTAGGAAGTCTAAGGTGTCATAACCGTATCGATCTTGTTGAATCGTTCTCGGCTTCCTAACTAGGATTTATTTAAGATAGGTATGTCGGGCTAATGCGAAGATAAAGCAAAAATTTTTGGTATGGCTAAATAAAGCGGGGAAGAATTTAAACTGAGAAATATCGTAAAAAATTACTTGTTTATGGTAAATGGAAAGGTACCTCTCCCATATTATATCCGACATTGTCCTCAATGTTGCGGTATAAAGGCGGGGAAATACAAATGCAAAAACAAACAAAAATAAAAAGAAGCAGTAAAAGTAAACTACTTAAGAATAAAAAAAACTACTGATGGCCATGTCCTCTACTCCTGGTGCGTGATCACCTGGTAGGCGTGGCTTCCATATTAGTGTCCTGGTAGCCAAGGGTGCTGACGTCCAACCTTAAAGCGTTTGGTTCAGACAGGGCCTCGTCCAACCTCTCATTCATGCTCCGCTGGCCAGTCAGAATCTGAGCGTTTTGTGCACATAAATAATCATATTGCTCCTGTTGTCGTCTTTCAAGTGAGGCACTCATTTGATTTTGCTGATGGATGGCTCGAAGAATTTCTTCAAGAGTAATAGGAGGTGGTGCGGATGAAGGTCCTGGAATGTCGTGAACAGGGGCAGCACTGTCCAACTCTTCTTGCATCTCGTCTGCTGGGGCATTAGGCTGGTCTTCATGAATAGGAACACGGCCCTCGGGAGCTGCAGGATTGAATAACCAGTTGGCTCTATTTTGTGGGTCGATTCGGTCCCTGCAAGGCAAAGTAATGTTATGATAAACAATGTTTCGGATCACATGATGGAATCTGCCATCCTCCCTCTCATAAATGAGGTGTGATGCCTTGCAGTGGTCCAGAGTCAGCAATGCCGATGCAATAGAAGGCATATCTGTGAGAGCGACACCATGATTCAGAGCTATGGCAAGAGAAGTGGCAATCCCTCCTAAATAGAAGGGTTTTCCGCCTCTAGCACAAATGGAGTGAATATGGGCCAATAAAAATGGGGCAGCGTTGATCTTCTAGCCGTTGAATGCACAGTTCATGAAGAAAAGCTCCTTGGAGTTGAGCTTGTGGTTGCTGTCTCGGGCGAAGATGGTGTTGCAGAGGATGCGGTGAAAGTATCGGATAGCCAGATTATGGGTATGGGTGGCATTGAGGTGGTCATAAGATCCGACACAAATGTTGGTCATACTGTGCCATAAATTAAAAGCTTCCTCGCCGAAATTATCCAGCACCCGGAGGTGGACACCTTCGTCATAACTGAAACCGAGCAGCCGTGCGATATCCGTTTGGGACAGCTGATACTCAGTTCCAAACATACGGAATTTGGCCACGCCTGAGAGTTGGTTTGTGGCTCCAGTGGGAGTAATGTATGAAAAGGAACTCAGAAACTCCAAGGTGAGAGTTTCGTAGATGGGTTGCGGTTGGCGGCACAGGTTCCATAAGTTCACATTCTGCAAAAGTTGTCGGACACTCTCTAGCAGTCCCAAATTTCTCAGACAAACAAGGTCAACATACCGAGTTGGTTGGAGACCCCGACGTTGGAATTTCTGGAATTTTAGTCTTTGGGTTTCACCTTGCTCGCCGGCTCTGAAAGTGAGATTGGGGATTTGCTGGTTATTGGCCATATTGCATGCAAGAGATTGAATCGTGAAAGGGTTTGGAATGTGGATAGAGTAGTGGAGTGATGGAATTTAAGTGTTGGAGTGATTGAATTTAAGAGAAAATTGAATGGGTGCTGTTACGGTTTTGGGAAAAAGGAAAGAAGAAATGGGAAGGAGAAAAACTTCTGTAATAGAAGAATATGCTTTTGAGCGTGCGTGACGACCGTCACAGTGGGCTGACGGGCGTAATACGGTGAAACGTGTGTTACGCTCGTCGTGGGGATGTTACGATCGTTACGGATTCAAATAATTGTATTTATGAAATAAATGAAACTGTTTAATTCCAAGACCTTATAACACATTAATTCAACACAATAAACATGCAGATTAATTTCAACACACATCTTATAAAATTTTTTTGCAGAATGATAATATATATAGTGAATTTAATATTTGATGTAGCGCGCAGTAAATTTAATGAAAATGAAAATAAACTGAAATTGAAATAAATATCTGTTTCTAACAGAACTTTAAAAATTGTAGAAAGTAAACTTTTTTAAAATGAAATCTTAAACTACCTAGAAACATAAAACAAAAAGTAAAAATAAATGCTGATTCAACTACTTCATCCCATTCACGTTTTCAAATCTTCGAAAGCTGCATTTATGTGATAAAATTGCTCCATAGTTATATCAGTTAAGCCCATTACGTCCATACGCATGCTATTTAACTCGTTCTTGATTCCATTAATGTCCGTCAGATAGACATCCAGTGTAGTAAATATTTTATTCAAATTTTCAGCGTATTCTCCTTTTGTTATTTCAGGGGCATCAATATCCTCTGCAATTTTGTTACCATCATGGTAACCAGAAGGGGTCTCAGGATCACTCTCATCAGAGATCGTGGCATCATTAACTTGGTAGGATTGTGGTGTCTCAGGTGTTGAAGGATGGTCGGGAGGGTTTAGCTCATACAACCAATTGTCTCGATTGTGGGCACTTACTTTAGCATGGTTTGGAAGTGTAAATACCGTGACAACTTCATCCCTTATCAGGTATTCGAAAGGTGCAGGACCTAGATTACCTATTATTCGTAGGTGGAAACAGAAATCAATATTCATAGGGCGGATTGAATCAAATTGTGTACACCTATGCAGTTGGTATCTAAGTCCGAGGGCATTGGAAATCATGGTGACTAGGCCTCCTACGATGATTGGTTCATTAGGGTTCTGAGAAATGCGAGAAAAGGTTTGCATCAAGAATGGAAATGCATTAACAGGTCGGCCTTGGGTCATACACTACAGTAAAAACATCTCATCTTTAGATACTGTAGTACGGTTCTGTTCTTTTCCGAATATGGTATGGGCTAGAATCTTATGGAAATAGTGGATAGCGGGGTTGTGTATTTCATTATTGTCCATGCTATCCGGCTCAGGGTGGTAGTTTCCGGTTAAGGTCCCCCAAAAGTAATCTAGCTCGAAATCCATTAATTCTGTCTGGGTGGTAGTAAAAGCAAAAGGTCCGCTAGGGAATCCTAGAAGGTCGACTAATTCTTTATGGTTATAAGCAAATTCAATACCAAATAGTATGAAAGCTATAAATCCCTTTCTAGTTCCGAAACCGCGCTCAAATATATGAACTAAGGAGCTCAAAAATTCAAGGGTAAGCTCGCGGTATGTAACAAACCTAGACTTAATGTGGGCTTTTTCCCATCCCAGTTGGTTAAACAGATAAAGGACACTATCCTTAATGCCTAAAGTGTCCATTATTGGTTCATCATAATACAATGTCATACCAATATTCCTGTGTGATAATTCCTCAAATCTCCTCATTTGGTTCCTTCCTCTAAAAGTGGTTTCCATAGTAAATACTAAATGGGGGAAACAAATCAGGGGAGAAGGTAGGATAGAAAAAAGACTTTTTCAGAAAACCTGTAGTGAATAAAGTTGTTTGAAAATCAGCAGCAGTTGTATAAAGATTTTTAGGAAAAATGGAAAAGAAAATAATAAAAATAAGGCTTTGAAAGAAATAAATGCAGAAACGGAAAAGAAAATCAAGAGTAATAAATAAAAACAAACGGAAATAATAACAAAAACAAATAGGTGGATTGCCTACCACTAAGCGCTTTCTTTAACATCATAAGCCTGACATAGTGCCTAGCAGTAGATCATTCAGGGGAAATAGTGGGTAATTATAAGAGTTTTAGACTATTCGCATAGTTTCTATTCTCGATATGATGATATTGTTTTAAGCGCTGCCCGTTCACTGTGAACGGGTCACTATTCCTACCCTTAATTTCTATTGCTCCGCTAGGGAATATTTTTGTAACTTCAAAAGGACCAGACCATCTGGATTTCAGTTTTCCAGGAAAAAGCCTAAGTCTAGAGTTAAATAATAGCACAACGTCTCCTACACTGAATTCCTTCCGGGATAAGCGCTTATCGTGCCATCTTTTGGTTCTTTCCTTATATATTTTGGCGTTCTCATAAGCGTCTAATCTTAATTCTTCTAATTCATTCAAGTCGAGGATTTGCTTTTCTCCAGCAACTGTGTAGTTTATATTGAGCGTTTTGATTGCCCAATATGCCTTGTGTTCTAATTCTACTGGGAGATGACAGGACTTTCCGTACACAAGTTTGAAGGGTGTAGTTCCTATAGGGGTCTTGTAGGCTGTCCTATAAGCCCATAAAGCCTCGTTAAGCTTAGATGACCAATATTTCCTAGACGTGGCGACAGTTTTCTCTAGGATTTTTTTAATCTCTCTATTCGAGACTTCGACCTGTCCACTGGTTTGTGGATGATACGGTGTTGCTATGCGGTGTTTGACTCCATACTTAGATAATAATTTGTCGAATATTTTTGAAATGAAATGGGATCCACCGTCACTAATGACAAGTCTAGGCACACCAAATTTTGGAAAGATTGTGTTTTTAAATAGCTTAATTAATACTCGTGTGTCATTTGTAGGAGAGGTTATAGCCTCAATCCATTTTGAAACATAATCGACAACTACGAGTATATGCTTGTTTCCGAAAGAAGATGGGAAAGGTCCCATGAAATCGATTCCCCAAACATCAAAGATTTCTACTTCTAGTATTCCTCTTTGAGGCATTTCATCGCGTCTTGAAATATTACCGGTGCGTTGACACCGATCGCAGTTTTTAATAATGATGTGGACATCCTTCCATAGATTAGGCCAGAATAGGTCGGCTTGTAGGATCTTTGCATAAGTTTTAGAAGTGCTGGCATGTCCGCCATAGGGAGATGAATGACAGTGAGAGATAACATCTTCTATTTCTTCTTCAGGTACGCATTGGCGGAAAATTCCGTCCGGTCCTCTTTTAAACAATAAAGGTTCATCCCAATAATAATACTTGAGATCATGGAAGAATTTCTTTTTCTGTTGGTAAGTTAAGTCTGGTGGGAGCGCACCTGCAGCTAAGTAGTTGACTATGTCGGCATACCATGGCAATCCCATGGTTGTATGGACCGCTTCCCCGACTTCTTTGGCTTTTGGTTTGTTTTGGTCCAATTGAGCTAGATTGCTTCTTATTTGTGCTATCAGCTGTTCATACAGAAAATCATCGTTAATCGGTACTTGTTCGGGTTTTATACCTTCTAATCTTGACAAGTGGTCTGCTACGATGTTTTCCGTTCCTTTCTTATCCTTAATTTCTAGATCAAATTCTTGCAAAAGTAGGATCCATCTGAGGAGTCTTGGTTTTGCATCCTTCTTAGTTAGTAGATATCTGATAGCAGCGTGGTTTGTGTAGATGATTATCTTTGCTCCTACTAGGTAAGAACGGAATTTGTCAAGCGCAAAGGCAACTGCTAATAGCTCTTTCTCAATTATGGCGTAGTTCATTTGAGCTGAGTCTAGCGTTATACTGGCATAGTAGATTGCGTGAAGTTTCTTGTCCTTCCTTTGTCCAAGAACTGCGCCTATGGCGAAGTCGCTCGCATTGCACATGATTTCAAAAGGTAATCTCCAATCGGGTGGTTGCATGATTGGTGCGGTGATGAGGGCTGATTTTAGAGTTTCAAACGCTTTAAGGCAATCTTCGTCGAATATGAACTCAGCGTCTTTCATTAATAGACAGGTAAGTGGTTTAGTGATCTTCGAGAAATCCTTGATAAATCGTCGGTAGAACCCGGCGTGTCCTAAAAAACATCATATTTCTCGAACGGTCTTAGATGGTTGAAGTTCTTTTATGACTTCTATCTTGGCTTTATCAACTTCAATTCCCTTGTTAGATATAACATGTCCTAGTACGATTCCTTCTCTGATCATGAAATGGAATTTTTCCCAGTTAAGCACGAGGTTTACTTTCACACATCTTTCTAAAATCTTTTCTAGGTTTGATAGGCATACTTCAAAACTTTGCCCGCACACAGAGAAGTCGTCCATGAACACTTCCATGATGTTATCGATGAAATCTGCAAAGATTTACATCATACATCGTTGAAAGGTTGCTGGGGCATTGCACAATCCGAAGGACATTCATCTATAAGCGAACGTTCCATAGGGACATGTGAATGTAGTCTTCTCTTGATCATCAGGGTGAATAGGAATTTGGAAAAATCCGGAATAACCATCTAGATAGCAGAAGTAGGAATGTTTGGCTAATCGCTCTAACATTTGATCTATGAAGGGTAGAGGAAAATGGTCTTTTCGAGTAGCTTTGTTTAGTTTCCTATAATCAATTCACACTCTATGCCCATTTACCACTCTTTGCATTATCGGTTCGCCTTTTGCGTTCTTCACAATAGTGATACCTCCTTTCTTCGGTACGACGTGTACTGGGCTAACCCATTTACTGTCGGAGATTGGATATATGATTCCTGCTTCCAATAGCTTCTTAATTTAATCCCTGACTACAGTGTTGAGGATTGGGTTAATCCTTCTTTGGAGTTCTCTAGAGGTTTTGCAATCTTCTTCTAGCATAATACAATGCATACAAATTGAAGGACATTTTCCTTTCAAGTCGGATATGTTATAACCTAATGCAGTCGGGTACTTTCTTAGGACGTCTAAAAGTTTCTCAGTTTCGAGCGTTCCTAAACTGGAATTGATTATTATTGGTCGCGTACATTTGGTATCTAGGAAGTCGTATCTTAGGTTCCTGGGTAAGGTTTTTAATTCTAAACCTGGTTTCTTCGGACATGGCATATGATCAGGTGTAAGTGCTAGACTTTTGCTTAGACTATCATCTTGGTATGGTTCACGCCAATTGTCATCTTCGAATATCAGAGGGGTTTGGATTTTCATTATTTCAGAGTATATGGTCTGTTCCGCTTCCATCTCTCTTATGCACTCGTCTATAACGTCGATTAGATAACATGTGTCATTCATGGCTAGTGCTTGTAAGAATTGAGTGAGGATGAATTCCACTTTTTCCTCTCCAACTTCGAATGTCAGTCTGCCCTTCTTTACATCAATTATAGCTCTAGCTGTGGCTAGGAAGGGTCTTCCTAATATGATAGGAGTAACTGAGTCCTCAGTAATGTCCATGATTATGAAATCGGTCGGGATATAGAATTGACCTATTCTAACTGGAACGTTCTCCAGTATACCTACAGGGTATTTAACTGATCAGTCAGCTAATTGAACGGACATTTTTGTGGGTATAAGTTCTCCCATTTCTAGCTTTTTGCAAATAGATAGGGGCATGACACTAATACTTGCTCCCAAGTCGCATAGAGTTTTGTCTATGACAAACTTTCCAATGTTACAAGGTATAAAGAAACTACCTGGATCTTTTAACTTAGGGGGAATATCGTTTTGAATAATAGCGCTACACTCAGCAGTAAGTGTAACTGTTCCATTGTCTTCTATCTTTTTCTTGTTAGATAGGATTTCCTTGAGAAATTTAGCATACGAGGGCATCTGAGTGATAGCTTCTGTAAACGGTATTGTGATATTCAGTTGTTTCAGAAGTTCAACGAATTTCTTGAATTGGCCCATCATTTTGGAATTGGTAAGTCTCTAAGGGTACGGAATCGGCGGTTTATAGGATGGTGGAGGCACATAAGGATTTTCTTTCTCCACTGCCTCTTGGTTCTCGTTTTCCTTTTCCTTTGGTTCATTCTCATTTTCATTTGGCTTGTTCTGCTTTTGGTACATGGCTGGATTTTCGAGTCTTGGATCAACAGGTCCGTCAAGTTCTTTTCCACTTCTCAGTATTACGATGTTAGCTTGTCCTTTTGGGTTAGATTGTGGTTGACCAGGGAAAAATCCAGCTGGGGCAACAGTAGATGCTTATTGTTAAGCCACTTTTGAAATTTGAGTTTCAAGCATCTTATTATGGGTAGCCAAAGCGTCAACTTTACTAGATAATTGTTTAATCTGCTCATTAGTATGTAAATTTTGATTTAGAACATCTTTATTAGTTTGAGATTGGGAAGCAATGAAATTTTCTATCATGATTTCTAGATTAGACTTCCTAGGGGCATTGGATGTATTAGGTCCATTGTTGGGGTGATTTGGGGAAGCTTTTGGATAGCCAGGTGGTGTGGCAGGAGCTTGTCCAGGTGCGTACAACGCATTGTTGCTTTTATATGAAAAGTTCGGATGATTCTTCCAACCAGGGTTATAGGTATTGCTATAAGGGTTTCCCTGTACGTAATTCGCTTGTTCAGCTGGGACTCCTGTTAGAAGTGGGCATTCTGGAGCAGGATGTGATTGAAGACCACATAGATCCAAGCTTGAGCTACTGCAGCCACGGTAGCTACGGGGGCGGTAGTAAGATTTTCTAGCTTTTGGGTAAGGGCTTCTACTTTAGCGTTGACTTGATCCAGACTATTCACTTCAATCATGCCACCTTTTGTTTGAGTTTTTTCCATATTAGCTCTTTCGCTTCCCCATTGATAATGGTTTTGAGCCATGCTTTCGATAAGTTGATTTGCTTCGGTATACGGTTTGTCCATCAATGCACCACCATCAGCAGCGTCTATAGTCATTCTTGTGTTGTACAAGAGACCATTATAGAACGTATGAATGATCAACCATTCTTCTAAACCATGATGAGGACAGAGTTTGATCATGTCCTTATAGCATTCCCACGCTTCAAAAAGTGATTCGTCATCTTTTTGTCTGAAACCATTGATGTTGGCTCTGAGCATAGCAGTTTTGCTTGGTGGGAAATATCTAGCTAAAAAGACCTTTTTCAACTCATCCCATGTGGTTATTGAGTTTGAAGGAAGAGATTGGAGCCATGCTCGAGCTCTGTCTCTTAAAGAAAAGGGAAATAGGCGCAATCGTATCGCCTTGGGGTTTACACCATTCGCTTTTACAGTGTCTGCGTACTGCACAAACACTGACAGATGTAGGTTTGGGTCGTCAGTAGGAGATCCAAAAAATTGGTTCTGCTGAACGGCGGATAGAAGCGAAGGTTTCAGCTCGAAATCGTTTCGAGCGATAGCAGGAGCGGCAATGCTGTTGTGGGGCTCTGCTTGAGAAGGAACTGCATAATCCTTAAGAGTACGAGGTGGATTTGGTACGTCTGCCATCTTAGATTCTTCAATTAATTCAGGGATTGAGATATCAGGAAGCTTAGTCGGAGGAAGATTGTTAAGATCACGGTATTCTTGAACTCGACGTCTTACTCTGAGATAGCGCTCGATATCGTTGATTTGTAGATGCAAAGGCTCACTTCGGGAGCGAGTATTTGGCATACAACAGAGGGAAAAATAAATAGTTGCCTTAGTCTATACAGTACTACTTTATGAGTGCACTAGTGACTAAATCAAAGTCCCCAGCAACGGCGCCAAAAACTTGATGTGCGATTGACCTAATGTGTCTAACGGTATCTTAACTGCAAGTGCACAGCCTATCGCAGTAGTAATAAAAAGATGTCGAACCCATAGGGACTTTGTAATCACTCTAGTGCTATAAAGGTTTGCTATTTTAGCTAAGGCGGATGCTGTCACGTTTGGTTTTTTAGAGGTTAAGGTAGAGGAAAACTAAATCGAATTAAGGGAATAATAATAATAAAACGGTCGGTATGTAATATAGTGAACCTAAGTGGATCTAATCGAACCTAAGCATATGAAGATGTTTAACTTAGATGGTTCTGTAGAAATTATCAGTTTAAAAACCCTCAACTCACACTTTCGTGGTCTTATCTCGGATTATACCCCTAAAGTCCTATGCCTGCTCTCGCTAGCCCATAAGTGTTTAGAAAATACTCTTTGAAAACTTAATAAAATCTAATTCGTTTTAAAGCGCTCTCGCTGTATTTAAATCAAATGCCTAACTTTAGCTATCCGGTTAAAACCTCACACTTTCGTGGTCTCGATCCTAACCTATTCTACTTTTCTTACTCTCGTAACAAAAAGATTGATTTTAATTATAAAAAGTCACAACCAGAAATTAATTTAATTTAGATTTTAGCTTAGGCACAATTTAATCCATTTGGTTACTATTATCACATCCCGACTCTAGAAAATTAGCTAGTCATAGTACTTGAAACAGACATACAGGAAATATAATCGGGAAAGAATAAAACATTCATGACAAATAAATAAATAAATAAACGTAAACAAATTGTATTAAAATTAAATTAAATGCGATTAAAAACCTGAATAATAATATTATTCCTCAAGCTCCCTCTTCCACAAGTCGGCAAGATTGGAACCTTCGGAATCGGAACTTGAAACGAATTTTGAGGCTAAAAATAAATTCTAACTACAATAGTAATTTCCTAATGTTGGAAATAGCTATTAATTGGTAAAAGGGAAATAAAGCAAGAACAAAAAAATGCAAACGGACTGTTCGTAAATTGGCAGGGCTTCCGCAAGAAATTCTGTAAAAAAAAACTCTTTCTTCCTTCATTGAAATATATCCTATTTATAGAAGAGAATTTTTGCAGTTAAGAAAAATTAGGAACGTGGACTTGTACTGCTTGAGTGGAGGAAGACCAGGACTGGTCGTTGGTGAGGTTAAGAATATGTAGGAGTTGAAAAGATCCTTCCATTATGTTGCCCACGTCTCTTGTTCTTCATGACGTTGAATTACGCGTGTGACGGTCGTAATGAAGAGGTGACGGTCGTAATGCGCTTAAATAGCGCGTTACGTTCATCAATGATGTGTGACGAGCGTTCTTCATGTTGTGAGCGTGTTACGCTCGTAATGGAGGTGTGACGACCGTCACAACATCAAACTTTGCATAATTTTGCAGATTAGTTCTTTTTCTTCTAATTTTTATGTTAGCTTTCTTCATGTGATCTTTTTTCACTAAATTGATTTGAAACATGTTGTACCTGTGAAAAGACATAAAAACTTGGAACAATCGAGAGTTAAATGGGTTAATGCAGTATGAAAATCGATTAAAAATGTAGCAATTATATGATACGATTTCTCGTTACCAGGTAATACCTAAACTCCATGCCAGCCTAAAATTTAAGGGCTATTGTGTGACTTGTGTGCTTTCAACTTGAACTACTTGCACATGTTTGTTACCTAACAACTAGAGTTCCTTGCAGGTTTTTTTTACAGTCCTTATCCAATACCTTGGATTTCTTGCCGGATTTACTTGTTTACATTACCTCATACTTTTGCTTAAACGCATAACATACACATTATAACATCATGCCTTAACAATTCCTTAACCATTTCAAGGATCTCAAAGGTTTGTGATGCAGGTTATGGTAAATCCAACGTCTACCAAGGGGAAAAGGAGATTTATTTTCCTCTATTCAAAGTCATCTAGAGATCAAAACACGATAATTTGAGTCGGTGGCTATGACCCACTCGATATGGTGAGCTTGACTCTTGAAAAAGGACTCTTGATGACACGAAGTTTCTTCAATCAAAGCTGCAAAATTCAAATTCTAACAGTTTCTTGTTTACCCTGCGAGATCCTTGAAAACATTGCATGCATATATCATACATATCATTGCATAACAAGTCTCCTAGTATAGGTCTCTCATGTTCTCGCTGTTTATTTCAGAAATGGCTCTCCAACTAGACACTAGAGATCTTCAAGAAACTCAGTTCAGGGAAATATTCCTAAACCTGTCCAAGGGGCAGGAAGAGTTGAAAACACTCCTCGTTGGGGACTTGGTCAAGAAAAGTTCTGAAGACAATAAGGACGAACGACTGGAACAACTGCAAGTTGAGGTAGATGCAATAAGAACCCAAATGTTGGGGCAGACGACCCTTATCCAAAGCTTAGCTCGGGAACAAGAAGAGCTAAGAATCATTATCAACCAGCTTCATCAAGACAAATACAACAATATGAAGCAAACATTCCAGGCCGGGGACCAAGTCATTTATCAGCCTCCAAGAAGACAGGGGTTTGGTTTGGTGAAGGGTGGACCTTTCCAAATTGCTACTACATCACGGGTCCAACGACAACCTCGCCAAAAGCAATGGGTTAATCAGGGTAAGCTAGATACTCCCAAAAGGCAGTTCACTAAGCTCAACATGCCTCTGTCTCAAGCTTTACAACACCTGTTGAGATTGAATCTGGTGACGTTAAGGGACCCTCCTTAGAATCCCCACATAGCCTCCCCAAAATACAATCCTGATGCAAGGTGTGCATACCATTACAACAGCCCGAGGCATGATACTGATGACTGTTGGGCATTGAAAAACAAAATTCAAGACCTGATCGATAAAGGAGCATTGGAATTCACACAAGATGGTCAACTGGAATGTTTTTGTCAATCCTCCAAGGCTCACCATTTGAAGTGACAAGTCCTGAGACGAGAAGACTTTTTGTTCATTAGAATTTTCAATTTGTAATTTTATTTTGATTGTTCAAACATTTAGTCATATTAAAACTTTATTACTTTATCAATGCATTGCATATGTCTGTTTTGAATCAATCCATTCGTATTCACTATATTCAAATTGCTTTCACTTTTTTTAATTTTTAACTCTCGATTAAAAACTCTAAGCCTTTAGAGGGAGGATGACGAAAATGATATCAAAATCTCTACAGTATGCTTTTGAACAGACCCCGCTGACAATGTACAGGCATTGTTTCAAATCCTAAACAGTGGAGTTATAAGGAAGATAATCCCTCGTCAACCCCTTTGAGCCAAAGAAGTTGGAGTTTTTTCTTTTCATGCAAATTAAAAAACCTTAATCACAACCTGGGGGTAGGGTAGTTTTCTTAGTTAATTCGGGTGCACAATGAATGGCATCAAAGAGGTCCTTCTAAAACAAAAGACGGTGATGGTTCTGTATAATCGTCAAGACAAGAAGTCATTATTTTCCGAAATAAAAGCCCATTAAGTCAAAACCTATGAAGGAGACTTAAGAAAAACTTGGGCATCCCGCTGACTGTAATCACAAAAGAAATAGTTCAGGCAAAAGACAGGGATAATAAAATCAAAAAGAAAGAGATCCTACAAACTCTCAACAAAAATGACTGCCTGTTCAAAATAAATTGTCAGTATCCGAACTGTCGCTGGAATATCAGAGCAAAGACTCAAACAGGATCTAAATACACAATTAGCTGAGTTTAGGATCGAAGAACATCATGAAGAATGGGTGGGTACAAATAAAATTTGAGCCTTTATCCTTTGTTTCTTGAACCGTGAACCAGGCCACGTTATAACCCTTAAAAGTCCTAGCTGAAGCATGGGTTAGTTCAAAGGTATACTGTTACAAAAGGTATCCTGACTCCTGTAGGACTTGCTGTAAATCCTGAGTTGACATCACATTTTACAAAATTTTCCTGTCTTACTGAAAAATGCATTTTCAAAAATTTCAAGACAGACATAAGCTTTGCATTCTTAAAATAACATTGTTTGCATATGACTATTTGTTCAACAACAGAGAAATTTGCACGATGAATAACTAGTGAACAAAAATCTTCTCAATAAAAAGGATCACCTCAAGTGAAAAAAGCACTTCCAACCAAGGGGCACGGCATGATCATTGTCCATCATCTGGGGCAGTTAAGTCAAGATTCAAGGAATATCTCAAAGATGCCAAATAGCCAGGGGGAAATCTCCATCTGAGTCACTTGGGGCATTGGACATGAATTCCAGCAATGAATCTCGTATGATCAGACGAACATCTTCTGGTAGTATAGCAACACAATACTACCGACAGTGACAAACTCCCTACACTCTGAGAGCGTGGACATAGTCAGAAAATACTACGCATAAATAAAGACCCGCTAGGTTGACTGGCCTAGGAAAAAATAAGGGCATCCCGACGAACCAAAAGGGTTCGGGCAAAAATTAGAGATAAAAACAAAAAAAGATTTGTACACCCGGCAAGTCGAAAACCTGAAAAGGAGGCTTGGGCAAGAAAGGGTATCACGGTGGACTGAAAATCTAAAAAGACAGTCCAGGGAAAAGTTAGGGATTAAAGCGTACGACTATGTCCCGTCATCTCATCACTTTCCTACCAGAAGAAGATTTGTCATTTCAATCGGCAATTACCAAGCACCTCATAGGTTGGAATAATACTCGATCCACAAGGTCTCCACATGCACCTTCTCCCGCAGATACAGGGGCAGAAAAGTCTCGATACAAAGTCATTGTCATATCCTTAGCCCGCGTCCCAGTAACATCTACACTCCCCGCAGTGTAAGAAAAGGACAGTGGTGTTAATTCTCCCCAGCTTAGGCTCGCAACCACGAATGGGTCGGTAAGATTCTCCCCAAGCAGAGTTTATCTATCACCAGCACTGGAAGATTATCCCCAGTGGAGTCTGGAAGATTATCCCCAGTAGAGTCTAAAAGATTATCCCCAGTGAAGTCGCCATTAGAAAATCATCCCCAGCGGAGTTCATTCCTTTCACAGATAGAAATTCAATCCCCAACAGGGTTCACTGTCACCAGCAACAGTAATTCATCCCCAGCTGAGTTTTATTTCTCCAAATCAGCAGATCTTCTAGCAGAGTATATACTCCTCACAGAGTCATTTCCTCGTCAGTCCATTCCCCAGTGGAGTTATTCTCTCCTGCAGGATTATTCTCCCAATCATCTTCGGTCGTTATCTCCAGCAAGTGAAACTCTTTATTCTCCAACAACAGTCAGGGATTTATTTTCCCAAACTCGGACGTACCACAATAGCATTTCATGTTCATATATCATGACGTACGCATACATATTGCATACAACAAAATTTCATTTATTTTGAGAACATCATCATACAATGCATGTCATGCATCATATACAATTAATCATGTACCTTTTCAGGAAAGATGGTTATGATCAACAACTTCCTGCAAGTTCAAGATTAACTCCAGAAACTAAACAGACTTTACACGGGTTCGTCACGAAGAAATCTTACACGGGTTTCTCCTAAATAAAACTTTACGCGGGTTCGACACAAAGTAACCTTACCCAGGTTCCTCCTGAAGTTTTACACAAACTTATCACAAAGTAACCTTACCCAGGTTCCTCCTGAAGTTTTACACGAACTTCACTTATCACAAGGTGACCTTACCCAGGTTCCTCCTGAAGTTTTACACAAACTTATCCCAAAGCAACCTTACCCAGGTTCCTTCAAGGTCCCGATGTAGTTTCACCCAGACTCATCCTGAAGCAACCTTACCTAGGTTTCTTCCCGGTTCAGATGCAGTTTTACCTAAACCCATCATGGAGAAACCTTACCTAGGTTCCTTCTCAGTTCAGATGTAGTTTTACCTAAACCCATCATGGAGCAACCTTACCTAGGTTCCTTCTCAGTTCAGATGTAGTTTCACCTAAACCCATCATGGAGCAACCTTACCTAGTTTCCTTCTCTTCCCCATGTAGTTTCACCTAGACTCATCCTGGAGAAACCTTACCTAGGTTCCTTCTCTTTCCTGATGTAGTTTCACCTAGACTCATCCTGAAGCAACCTTACCTAGGCTCCTCCTCAGTCCCGATGCAGTTCTACCCAAACTCTTCACAAAGCAACCTTACCCAGGTTCCTTCTCGGTTCAGACATAGTTTTACCCAAACTCCTCACAAAGAAACCTTAACCAGGTTCCTTCTCAGTTCAGACGCAGTTTTACCCAAACTCCTTACAAAGCAACCTTACCCAGGTTCCTTCTCGGTTCAGACGCAGTGTTATCCAAACTTCTCACAAAGCAACCTTACCCAGGTTCCTTCTCGGTTCAGACGCATTGTTATCCAAACTCCTCATGAAGCAACCTTACCCAGGTTCCTTCTCATAACCATACTATCTAGGTTTCTTTTCTCTTATCTCTAGACAGCAGTCCACAATACTGTAAGACCCAGACCTATCAAACACGATCGGTTTCACCTTTCCCTAGTAGGTCACGGTGCAACTTGTACACAACTAGATACGCAGTTCACTTCCACTTCCTCAAGCCGAAGTTAATTCCTCAGTTGAATAATGGATGACTGAAGTTCCTAAATGTCAGCAGAGATGATTCCTCAGTTGAAAAACGGATGACTGAAGTTCCTAAATGTCAGCAGAGATGATTCCTCAGTTGAACAACGGATGACTGAAGTTCCTAAATGTCAGCAAAGATGATTCCTCAGTAGAATACGGACGACCGAAGTTCCTAAAATTCAACAGAGATGTTTCCTCATTGGAATACGGATGACCGAAGCTCCTAAAATTCTACTTCTCTCAACAAAGATCATCCCTCCCCAGTAGAATCTTCCTCAACGACAGGTATACAAGCTCTCTCTAAGGAATCTCTTATGCGATCGACACTCCTTAAGATGGCATCTTTAAGCCCATCCCCTCATCAGCAATTTCCAAATGGCATCTGTAAGCCCATTCCCGACATCACAAGACAATTACCACTTCATGCGAGTGCAAATTTCTAGGCACTCTATTGTTCAATCCTCTTCCACCTTCGGATTACGAAAGGCACGAAAGCCAATCTACATCCTCAGGTTTAAGAAAATTGAACAGGGGAAGCTGTTGTACCCCAAAATTTTCCCTCCCATATTTCTCAAAACATTTCAAGAAAGATCCCCAAGTTGCTCAAGATAGTCCAAGGGTTGGCCAGACAAGCTCTCTCCTAAGGCAGTCTACCTCAAATTAGGGTTTCATGTTGCATCAAGATACTTGAGTCCAAGGGACCCCAAATTCTCAACATTGTCCTAGTATGTTCTCAAGATCATCCATGTCAAGTTTCAAGCCTTGCAGAGGAAGTTTGCTCAGTCAATTGCTCAAAGGCCTGAAAATCGATTGTGTTAGGGCAAAAGTCAATTGTGGCCCACATACAGTCAAACTTCAATATTTTTGGTCAACATCCTCCTTTTGAAGTATATTTCATCATTTTATCAAGGGTTGATAATGATTCATCAAGGATTTCTCATAATTCATCAAGACTCAAAAGTTGCTAAATTAGGGTTTTGTAGGAAAAGTCAACTCAACTTTGACCAAGCATAACTTTCTCATACTTTATGAGAAATGACCCATTCAAAGCTCATTTTTAATAGGATGAAATTACCTACAATCCATCTTCAGCTCCCAAGTTCAAAATATGCACTCACAAGAAGTTATGAATTTAGATATTATAGGTCATTTTGGAAAGTTAACAAAAACACCTTTTGGGTCAAAGCTTCTTACATGAACATGGAAGATCCAATTGAGATGAAACCAAATAGGTCTATTAGGGGACATCCTAAGCTTTCTAAAAATTCTAAGAACACCATCATAAGGTTAAAATTGAGAGAGACATGCATTGTCAAAGTTGACAATTTTTGAAAAAATGCATGAAGCAATTATTGACCAAACTTGGATTTTTTTTCCAAATGGGCCTATCTTTTCAAGTTTGAAACTCATTCCTAACATGGTCCACGACCTCTAAGCCCACCCATACATTTTTCTACTATTTATGCTATTTATTTTGATATTTTATTCATTAAAATTCAGAATTAAATAAATAATAGAAATAATATAAATTTTGATGTGAATCCATTTTGGGAAAGTTTTATGCTGGTTTATGTAAATTTATTTTGTGCAATAACTCTTCAAATATGTCCAGGTTCATCCACATGTGAAAATGGCATAAAATCATCAAATATGACATTTTTTTCAAATTTTGATCATGGTCTTAAAACACAACATTATGAGGGAGATTCTTTCCATGCTTTCTTGTCTCCTCATTCTCCTTTATAAATATAGAGCAATACAAGCTTGAAAGGGACAAAAATCCTCTCTAAAAATCTCTCTAAAAGCTCTTCAAAAAGCTCTCTAAATGCTCTTTAAAAAGCTCTCCATAAATCAAAGAATTGGTGCAAGTCATATCTCGAGGTTCCAGTCTCTCTCAATTGACATCAAGCATCAAACCATCCTCTTGAAGTACTCAAGAGTCTTACAAGACCCAAGAGCAGTCCATCACACGCCTAGCACGCCCCCCATTTGATAACACCGGTTTGGTAAAATTTTAAACTTTGAATCTCTAATTTTAATCACATTTTATGGTATGCTAACGTTTGTTTGAGTTTATATAGAATAGTTATGGATGGTTGAATCATAGGTTCCACGCAAGAATAAAAAAATACCATGGTTAGAGCATGAAGATTTCGAAGATTTGGGCCTAGGGATTTCTGATGATTGCACCCCCTATTTACTTTTGCTACTAGGCCCATCTTTATTTTCATGTTTTATTCGTTTTGTTTATTTCTTTTAATCCCTTTTATTTTTTTATAAATAAAAAAATGTAAAAATCACATAAAAATAGATTTAGGATTTTTTTCTTAATTAAATTTTAATTTTAGGTAAAACTTTAATTTCTTTTTGTAAAAAACTTAAAAATAATTAGAATAAATAGGTTTTATTACTAACTTAATGATATTTTATTTTTTCCTAAAATAACCAAAGAAACCAAAATAGGTCATGTAATTATTTTTATTAATTTATTTAATTAACTAATTAATTGCATATTTAATTTAGAAAACTTATTTCTTTTATTAAAAACAACAAAAAAACAATTTTTCTTTTAATTAGGTTAGAAAGGTCAAAACCTTAAATTCTCGTCGATCTTAATTCTTCTCGCGCACATTATTTTTATTATTTACCATATTGATGTAACAGTCTACAATTTGTAATAGTTTAATTAGGACGTTTATTTACATTTATCGCTTTATTTTCAAAGGGTATGCTTTTGGCTATGTAAATACCTGAAGCCTTGTAATAGCGTAGTTTAAATTCCGCACTTTAAATTTTGCAAATTATTAACTGTTAGATGTATGATATAGGGATCATGACAAGAATGTATAATTAATTTTAAAACAGTTAGATCACCCTAAATGTGCAAAGATAAATAAACTGAAATTGAATCATTCGCACATGCGCACTCCTAGGGTACACTCCCACTTGGTTGCCTTTGGTAAACGGTCATTGAGTATAGGATGTTTTAGTGGTCGTCCTTTTGTCCAAAGATCATAGTTGCCTCAGAAAGGTTGCCTCGGATATTGTTGCCTCGGATAATTGATCTAAGACATTAGGATTACTACTAAGACGTCCTAACATTGCTTTAGTGACCGTACGTCCCTTTCGAATTGACCCTCAAAACTCCAACGACGGTGCTACCTACTCACTAATAGTGGGATTGTGTTGTCTAAAGGAAACGAATACAGAACGATTCTTTTTTCGAGTAGGTAGATTAGTTCTTAAGTACTTGCTCATTCCAAACAAATTTTTCACACTTACACTACTTTATAAACAAAGTTTTCAAAAACACTTCATTACACTCTTGAAGACAAAAGCAAGAGTTAAATCGAAGTCAAAACAAAAAATTTTCAATACGCACAAACACAAAGAAAACAATTTTGAAAATGATGAGCAAGTACCTAAGAGCCCGTAGATAACTACGGATAGAAAGGGTGCTAATACCATACCTTTCTATAAATCTATCCCCCGTACTCAGAAATATCTCGAAAAAGGAATTTTTTTATGATTTTTTCCTTTCCTTGTTGGATAAAATAAAAGACGGTGGCGAATCTTGCTTACCGCGGTATTTTGCAAACACAAACGCAAAATTTAAACCAGAAAAATTTCCTTAACGAAATAGGGAAACCACGTTCCTGTTCTGGCCACCGTATCACACTTCCACATGTTTCTTTGGATAAAGTAAAAGCTTTTTTATTCCAAAATATTCTTCTTTTCAAAGTGCCCATTCAAACAAACGTGTCAATTGAAAGGTCTTTTCTTGTAGTGTTTCGAATAGCTTATATTTCCATGATTCGAAAACAACACCCTTCGATAACTTTACTAGCTCTTCCAATCGAAGACCTCAGAAAAGCCTTATCACGCTTTCTTTCGATCTAGCCTTCCTTGGATGTTTCTAATAACTTATATTTCAGTGGTTCAAAAGCGAACCCTTCGAAGCTCCTTATTAGCTCTTCCAATCAAAGACTTCCTAAAAGCCTCCTCACATTTTCCTTTGAATTAGCCTTCCTTCGATCTTTCAAATTATCCTGCATATTGCTGTCGAGGCTGCTTCGACCCAAAAGCCCTTAGGTATATCTTCAGCCTTCGATCTACACTTTGTCATGCACACTTCTTTTCTTTCTTTCAGCTATGCCATTATGATGAGACATATAGGGTTCCATGAAAATCATTTAAAGACATGGAACTCACACATCTCGGTACAAAATGAAATTAGTTGAAAGACCACTTCTTAGGAGGAGAATTTATCTGATCAATTCTTAGTCAACCTTGAGAAATTGGGGACCTTAATGAGCATGCCCTTGAATAAAATGGGAGGGAAAATTTTTGGGTGCAACAGCTACCCCTGTTCAATCTTCTTAAATTTGAAGATTTAGATTGGCTTGTCTTCCATTCGTGATCTGAAGTTGGAAGATGATTAAACACTAAAGTGCTCAGAAATTTGCACTCATATGAAGTAACGCCGTTGGTTGATGATGTCAAGAATATGCTTACAAATGCCATTTGGAGAAGATGACTGAGATTTGTCGGAGATGGGCTTAAAGATGCCATCCTAAGTAGATGTTGAATTCATAAGAGGTCTCTTTGTGGGGATTCTTGTTCCTGTTGTCTGAGGAGGACTTCATTGGGGAATGTTGATTTCTATTGTTCTCCTGCTTGAGGAAAAGTCTGTGGGGAATAGAGTCTAGGAGCTTTAGTTGTCCATGGCTCTACTGAGGAGTTATCTCTGGACTAGAGAGATAAAAGTTAGTTGTTTTCTGGTTGAAATCCAGGCTTCACAGTAACTTGCTGGGAAGAACGAAATTAACTGTTATCTGGAAATGTATTAGAAGGAGCCTGTGTAGGGATGCTTCAGGATGAGTCCGTGTTAAACTTCATCTGGAGATTGTGAGAGAAACCCATGCAAGATTTCTTCAGGATGAGCCCGTGTAAAGCTGTATCTAGAGATCATGAGAAGGAACCCGTGTAAGATTGCTTCAGGATGAGCCTGTGTAAAGCTGCACCTGGAGATCATGAGAAGGAACCCGTGTAAGATTGCTTCGTTTGGTCGTGTAGATAGTTACCCCGTCTTGTTTCGGGGATTGATCCATAGTTAGTTGTTCATAGATAGTTGTCCTGTCTTGTTTCAGGTATTAATCTGGGATCTGCTTTTGTTGGTCGTTGAGATAGTTTCCTTGTCTGGTTTCAGGAGTTAATCTCTAACCTAATAGAAATAAGGATAGTTTCCCCGTCTTGTTTCCGGAGTTAATCTTCAATCTGCTCATGTAGATAGTTGTCCTGTCTGGTTCCAGTTATTAATCTATAATCAATCATTCACATATAGTTGTCCTGTCTTGTTTCAGGTATTAATCAGAAACTTGTTTTTGCTAGTTGTTGAGATAGTTTCCCTGTATGGTTTCAAGAATTAATCTCTGACCTAAGATAAAGAAGGATAGTTTCCCCGTATTGTTTCATGAGTTAATCTTCAATCTACTTATGTAGGTAGTTGTCCTGTCTGGTTCCAGGTATTAATCTATAATCAGTCGTTCACAGATAGTTGTCATGTCTTGTTTCAGGTATTAATCTAAGATCTGTTTTTGTTGGTTTGTTAAGATAGTTTCCATGTCTGGTTTCAGGAATTAGTCTCTGACCTAAGAGAAAGAAGGATAGTTTCCCCGTCTTGTTTCAGGAGTTAATCTTCAATCTGCTTATGTAGATAATTGTCATGTCTGGTTCCAGGTATTAATCTAAATCAGTCATTCACAGATAGTTGTCATGTCTTGTTTCAGGTATTAATCTGGGATCTGCTTTTGTTGGTCGTTGAGATAGTTGTCCTGTCCGGTTTCAGGTATTAATCTATGACCTGGTCTTGTAGATAGTCACCTTGTCTTGTTTCGGGAATTGATATACACTCAGTCGTTCAAAGATAGTTGCCCTGTCTGGTTTCAGGAATTAATCTGGAACTGTTGAAAATTGGTGATGATATTTGTCTGCTTGCTAACTTTCCCGAAAAAGGTAAAGAGTCAGTTGTATGCAGTGCCATGATGCATGAGATGCACCGGGTAATGATATTCTTAAAATAAATGAGACTGTGATATATGCATTTATGATGCATATGCTATGATAATTGTAGAATGATGTATGAATGCAATGTATGAACGTATCTGTTATTCTACTGCAGTGTTGATGAACTATGGAAAATAAATCCATGATTGTTATTGGGGATGAAGATTGTAAGTCTTCAAATTTTGTTGAAGTCGAAATGCTGAGAGACGTATTTCCTTTGTTAAAGAAATAAACTTTGTTAAAGAAGGGAAACTCTGTAATTCGCCTGGGGAATTTTATGAAATCCTGCTGGGCAATCCTAAAAGCTTATGAACTAGGCAAGGGAATTCTTTAAGATGCCGGGACAGTAACTGGAGATTCTTTCTCTTCCGGGGATATCAAAAACTTTGACATCATTAGGCTCTGAACTGAGGATATGGCAACGACTTTACAGTAGGATGTCTCTTCCTCTGTATCTGATGGAGAAAGTATCTACGGGGATTTGCATATGGCCTTTAGACATTGTCCTGTTTCTTAAAGCCATTAGTAACTGTCTTTCTATTTTTTATGCGTGTATTTGTAAACGGTAATCAAATTCAAATGCATATGTTCAAAAATAATCACTGGACATTTTTTGCAAACAAAACAAAAACATAAAAACAAATAGTTTCGCACTTTCAAAGAGATAGTTTTGGTATTAATTTGAAGGAGTTTTGCCTATAATAGGCCTTTTTGTACAAGGAGACGGACATCCTAGTAAGACAATGTCATCGTAAGAATGAAAACTATATAAAATAGTATACAAAGAAAAACAACAATGTGAAATAATCCCATTGATTTCCCATTCAGCTATTGCCTTTATGTCTTTGAGCGTCTCATCTCTTTGCTGCTTGTCTGAAGCTGACTAGATTGATTAGTACCATTTGAGCTTGATAGTTGATGTTGAAAACTGGCTGTAAGGTGATCCAACGGGACATAGTTATACGCTTTAAATCCCAAACTTTTGCCCAGACCACTGTGATATGGTGGCAGAACCGACTGTTTATACTGGTTTTGCATTTGTGTTCGCAAATGTTGCAGTAAGCAAGAGTCGCCACCAACTTTTCTTTTATCCAAATTAAGGAAAGGGTTAAAAGAACATGAAAAAAAACCTTTTCGAGAGTTTTCTGAGTAAGGGGGTAGATTATGGAAAGGGAAGGTGTTAGAACCCTTTCCATCTATATTTTTCTACGGGGTCTTAGATGCTTAGCTCATGTTTTAAAAACTGTTTTGCTTTGTATGTTTTGAAAAATGTTTTGGAATGGCTTAGTGCTGCAATTTTCTTTGTGATAACTCTTGTATCAGTCCTCAAGAGTGTTGACAAAGAAAATGTCTTTTTAAAAGTTGTTTTTGAAATGTGTAGGTGTAAAAAATTTTGTTTTGAGCAAGCATCTAACAACTATCTACTTGTACTCGAAAAGGTTCATTATTTTCCTCTTTTCCTTTAGACAACTCTATCCTACTATTAGTGAGTAGGTAGCCCTATGGTTTGATGTTTGAGGGACATTCGAAGGGACGTTACGGTCATGAAGGCAACTTGGAAAGGAAATTTAGTAACTGTCCTAAAGTTCTAAGATCACTTTTTACCGAGGCAACATCGAGAGGGTCATCGAGGGACTTGTGATCTTTCAAACTAGAGGATAGTCACTAAAACTTCTCACGTTTCGAAAATTGTGACCATTTTCCGAAGGCAACCGAAGTGGGATACCCTAGAGGTGCGTATGTGCAATTGTGTTTAGTACAACTATTTATCTTGCACATTTAGGTTTGCTAACGTTTTAATTTTTCATTCTTGTCATGCAATCCTAATTACTAACAATAGTATATATAGTAATTTAAAGTGTAGAAATGTAAAGTACGGGAATGTAAATCTTACGCTATTACATGTCTTTGTGAGAGGTACATTATAGAAATGCGAAAAGTAAAGTCCTAGTTACTATTACAAACTGGGAAGCAGTTACAATGAGATGAAAAAAATGCGAAAGTAAATAAATGCACAAACGAATTAAAAGGGACGCCTAAATCCTAAGGAAAAGAAATATTTTTGTTTGTTTTATTTTATTTTAAGAAAATACAACCTAAGTCTATTTAATTTTAATTTCAAGAAAATGTTAAAATGATTAATTTTTTATTTGCAAATTAATTTGATTAATAAAAACTAATCTATTTTTTTTTGTGATTTTTTTATTTAAAGTTTATTCAAATGATAAAGTCAATAAAGAAATAACGAAAACAAAAATAAAAATACAAAGGGGCATCCTTCGATCCAGGGAGAAAAATGGGAGGCTTCGATCCAGGGGAAAATGGGAGGCTTCGATCTAGAGAAGGAAATGTCTCCTTCGATCTAGAGAAGGAGCTGTCTTCTTCGATCCAGGAGAAGATGGTTATCCTTCGATCCAGTAAACGGATGTTACCCTTCAATCCAGTGAAACGATGTGGCTTTCGATCCAGAAGGAATTGTTGAAAAGGCTTGATGGATCACCTATGAGGACACTGAATCTGCAAAGGTATGTTAGCAAAACAAAGATACAGGACCTAGGTATCGAACCCAGGTCCTTCGATCATATGTGCATTGGCCTGTTCAGGCTGGATCTGCAACAAGTGTTAGAAACAAAACAAATGCATACTTGGATGTTAAACCTAGATCCTTAATCCTGAATACAAATCAAATTCCTTACAAGGGTTAATATATCATGCAAATGTAAAGTTTGGTCTTTTTCCAATTCTTACCAACAGTTGGAAGCTTCGATTTGGCACTTCTGGATGTGGAGATGCTTGCTTAAGGACTGGTGTGGACTCCTGGATGCAAGGTTTTCGTCTAGCTAATGCTTGTATGGGCAAGAATACTTTTGTCTGATGTAGTGGATGTGTGTTCCCAATGGTTTTTTCCCCTCTTTTTTTTTGTGTGTTTTCTCCTCTTTGCAATGTGTCCTAGGCCTTGTATTTATAGGAGTGTGAGGGTGCATGAAAATGGCAAGGGACAACCATTTAACTAGGCTTTTAAAGTCATGAGACAAGAATCAGACATATTAAAATATTTCCTTTTTTGAAATATTCATTCCTCTTTGGAATCTTGAATGAACCTAGACACCTTTGTCTTTCAAATTCCTTCCAGCCTTGCCCTTCGATTGGCCTAGAGTCTTGATTTGAAGTGTTCAAAAACCTCCTTATTAGAGCTTCTTCGATTGAGTCTATTTACTTGCCCTAGCTACTTGACTCAAACGAAAACTTCAATCTGGCCAAAGGAAAACCTCCTTTGTCACCACCTTCGAATACCATTGCACAAGAGGCCTGTGCCTGGCCACATGTAGGACCAAGACCCATCATAAGACAAGCTTGTATTTAGTAACCATGTGTCCTTTGAATGGACCAATGAATGCTTCTTCGAAGGGATCTCATGACTGTGCCTTCGAAGGGACTCACATGCGTGTCATAGTATGAAAAACTATTTCAAATGGGACTAATGCCCAGTCGAAGCTGGCACAAAGGCAGCCAATGCCTTGTGGGTCGAAGGGAGTTTTTTTCCTGGTGGATTGAAGGCAAATCCGAAGGAGTCTTAGCCTTGTGTGCTGAAGGCAAGCTGAAGAAGGGGGCTTTGCCTTGTGAATCGAAGGCATGTATGAAGCAGCCCTTTGTCTTGTGAATCAAAGACAAGTGAAAGGGGCCTTTTGCCTTATAGATCAAAGGAAAGTGAAAGGGGCCTTTTGCCTTATAGATCGAAGGCAAGCTGATGGGTCTTTGCCTTGTGAAACCAAGGCAAGTATGAGGATGTTTTTCCTAGTGAATCAGAATACACATGTAGGAGGCCACTTCTTGTGGATTGAAGGGAACTTGTAGGGGATTCTCACCTAAATGAAACTTGGACCAATGTTTTCTTGAAAGGGGAACCAACACGCAATCAAAGTTAATGGGCCAATGCTTGGTCGAAGGGTTTTAGACACCTAATTGAAGCTTGTTAACATGCTAATTGAAAGGCCCTTTTCTCTGATGTGCCAATCGAAGGACATTACTCAGATGATAATCGAAAGCCATTGTTGGCATGCCAATCGAAAGGCACTTTGCTATCATTCAAAATTTTCATTTTTCTTTTGGCAAGTGTTTGTAACCACCCATGTAAAAGAAACCTTGGGAAACATGAGAGGGAAAATTTTGGGGTACAACAATCGCCCTTTCGGATTTTCAGTCCAAAGGGATACCCTTTTTTTCCCAAGCTTCTTTTTCAGGTTTTCGACTTGCCGGGTGCACAAATTTTTTCCATATGTATATCCCTAATTTTTGCCCGAACCCTTTTTGTTCTCCGGGATGCCCTTACTTTTCCCTAGGCCAGTCAACCTAACGGGTCTTTGTTCATGCATAATGTCTTTTAACTATGTCCGCATTTACAGGGTGCAGAAGGTCACCATCGTCCATAGTGGTTAAGATCATGGCTCCGCCAGAAAATATGTTCTTGATCATAAATGGCCCTTCGTATGTGGGGGTCCATTTTACCCTAGGATCACCTTGCGGCAGGATAATGAGCTTGATTACTAGGTCACCAGCCTGATATACCTGACGTTTGACCTTCTTGTTAAAAGATTTAATCATTCATTTTTGGTACATCTGACCATGGCAGACAACCGCGAGCCTCTTTTTGTCAATCAGGTTCAATTGGTCAAGTCGATTCTGAACCCATCCGCCTTCATTCAAACCCGCCTCCTTCATGATTCACAAGGAAGGGATCTGGACTTCAATGGGTAGGACAACTTCTATGTTTTATACTAGAGAGAAAGGAGTTACCCATGTTGATGTGCACACTATGGTACGGTAACCATGAAGAGAAAACGGTAACATCTCGTTCCAGTCTTTGTATGTCACTGTCATCTTCTGTATGATCTTTTTGATGTTTTTATTAGTAGCCTCTACAACACCATTCATCTTCATCCGATAAGGAGAAGAGTTATGATGCTGGATTTTGAATTACGCGCGGAGCTCGATGATCATAATATTATTGAGATTGGTACCATTATCCGTAATGATTATTTCTGGAATACCATACTGACATATAAGGTTATGTCAGATGAATCGGGCCACAACATTCTTGGTAATAGAAGAAAATGAGGCTGCTTCGATCCACTTTGTGAAGTAATCAATGGAAACCAAAATAAAGCGGTGCCCATTAGAAGCTGTAGTTCTAATCTCTCCAATCATGTCGATACCCCACATTGTGAATATACAGGGAGTAGTCAAGACATTTAGAGGAATCATAGGCACATGTACTTTATCAGCATAGATCTAGAATTTGTAAAAAGTTCGTGAATACTGATAACAGTCTGCTTCCATAGTGGGCCAATAGTATCCTGCCCGTAGGATCTTTTTAGCCATTGTGTGCCCACTGGAATGGGTGCCAAAGGTACCTTCATGCAAATCTGCCATATTCTTCTCTACTTCACTCTTATCTACACACCAAAGCAAAGTAGAATTGTGGTTGCGCTTATAGAGGATTCTGTTACTGAGGAAAAACTTGGCAGAGAACCTTCTTAGGAACTTCTTATCATTGACTGAAGCTACCTAAGGATACTCTTTGGCTTCAAGGTATCTTTTGACTTCAAGGAACCAAGGTTTGTCCACTACTTCTTCAGTATCAACCTTATAACAGTGTGAGGGTTCATCCATTCTCTCAATAGTGACCTGAGGAGCTTCATTATCCCATCTGACCTTGAACATGGATGGCATAGTAGCTAGCGTGTCCGCTAGTAGATTTTCATTTCGTGGAAAATGCTAAAAGGTAACTTCTTCGAAATATGGAATTAGTGTTAACACATGCTCTCTGTAAGGGATGAGATTAGGATGCTTCGTGTCCCATTCTCCTTTGATTTGACTAATTACTAAGTATGAGTCTCCAAATACACTCAAGAATTTGATCCTCAAGTCGATAGCAGCTTTGAGACTCATGATGCATACTTCATATTCAGCCATGTTGTTGGTACAGTTGAAACATATCCTGGAAGTGAAAGGAGTATGACAGTCTTCGGGAGATATGATCATATCACTGATGCCATTGCCGAGTGCATTGGAAGCCCCGTCAAAAACCATAGTCCATCGGGATCCTTTTCCAGGTCCTTCATCCGGTATAGGTTCTTCATAATCAGTCACTAACATGATGTTCTCATCCGGAAACTCAAAATTCATGGATTGGTAGTCGTCCACAGCCTGTTGAGCCATATGATCAGCTAGTATACTTCCCTTAATTGCTTTCTGGGTTGTGTACTAAATATCATATTCGGCCAGGATCATGTTCCATCTTGCTATTCTTCCAGAGAGTGCGAGCTTCT
This sequence comes from Vicia faba, assembly GCA_948472305.1. Taxonomy (NCBI): domain Eukaryota; kingdom Viridiplantae; phylum Streptophyta; class Magnoliopsida; order Fabales; family Fabaceae; genus Vicia; species Vicia faba. Next base: position 635,866,447 of record OX451737.1, on the reverse strand, counting down.
CAAAGATGTATTTGATATGATCTATTTTAGATATCAACAAGGTAGTGTGGGTCAACATATACTGTCTTAGTCGGTGAGCAGCCCATTCCAAAGTGCAAAAAGTTTTCTCGAGCAGTGAGTATCTAGTTTCACAGTCGGTAAACTTTTTGCTAAGGTAGTATATTGCATGCTATTTTCGACCAGACTCGTCATACTGCCCCAACACACACCCCATTGAATTCTCTAATACTGTTAAGTACATGATCAGAGGTCTTCCTTCAATTGGCGACATCAAAATTCGAGGCTCATGAAGATATTCCATGATTTTGTCAAAGGCGGTTTGGCAATCGTTATTCCACTTCATTGCTTTATCTTTTTTCAGTAATTCTAAGATTGGCTCACAAGTAATGATTAGATGGGAAATGAATCTGGCAATGTAGTTTAGACACCTCAAGAATCCTCTAACCTCCTTCTCAGTGTGGGGAGTTGGAATTTCTTGTATGGCCTTAACCTTTGCAGGGTCTACTTCAATAACTTTGCCGCTGGAAACGAAGCCTAAGAGATTACCAGATCTTACTCCAAAGGTTCATTTATTCGGGTCCAACCTCAGTCTGTACTTCTTCAGCCTTTCGAATAGCTTCTGCAGGTGATTAAGGTGCTCCTCTTTAGTCTGAGACTTGGCTATCATATCATCAACGTAGACCTCTATCTCGTGATGGATCATATCGTGAAACAAATCTACCATGGCACGATGATAGGTTACCCTGGCATTCTTTAACCCAAATGGCATAACTTTGTAGCAGAAAGTGCCCCACTGTGTGGCAAAGGTTGTTTTTTCCATGTCCTTAGGTACCATTTTGATCTGATTATACCCAGAGAAACCATCCATGAAGGAGAATACCATATGTTGTGCGGTGTTGTCAACCAGAACATCAATATGGGGAAGCCGAAAGTCATCCTCGGGCTTGCCCTATTTAGGTCTCTGTAATCCACACATATACGTACCTTACCGTCTTTCTTAGGCACCAGAACCACATTAGCAACCCATTGTGGTTAAGAAATAACATCTAAGAGACCGGTGTTGAACTGTTTCATGACTTCAACTTTGATCTTTTCTAACATCTCAGGACGCATACGATGAACTTTCTATTTCACTGGAGGGCAGTCTTCTTTTATCGGTAGGCGATGAACCATAATATCAGTGTCAAGTCCCGACATGTCTTCGTATGACCAGGAAAAGATCTCAATGTAATCATGTAACATCTGAATTAACCGCTCTTTGACATTATGCTCCAGATTGGCACCTATCTTGACTTCCTTCTTATCCTCTTTGGTACCCAAGTTCACTGTCTCAATCGGCTCTTCATGAGGCTGTATTGCCCTTTCCTCCTGTTGAAACAGTCTGGCAAGTTCTCCTGGTACTTCACAATCCTCCTCACCTTCATCCTCAGCTTGGCAGATCGGACTTTCAAAGTCATAATTGGTAATAGTAGAACCGTTATCAATGGGATCCAGAGTGGATGTGGATCTGCAGTTTGATATGTGGGTGTGTGTAAGAGAGCATAGCTATTTTTGATAAAGTAAAAATAGAAAAGAAAGACATAGAGCATAAAAAATTGTATGCAAAACGTCCAATGTTTTATTCATGACATATGAATATGAAGTAATAACCCTGACAAATAGATCATTGTGCCTCGGGCAAGACATAAGGCTTTAGAGTATTAACTATTCAAATATTACATATCCCAAACAAATAAAAAAGACAATTACTCTTGAATAAAAGTAATAGGAACAAAATCCTTGGCCTCCCAATTGTTGAGTCCACTGCTGATAGTTGGAGAGATACATTTTTCCATGTCGCAGGCATTGTCACTATCTTCCAAAGCATTGATTTCATGCTTGTTGATGCGTATTGGTTGTCCTCTGGCACAAGCACGACAAACAGCTCTTTGGGCCCCTGAAGTAAAACCCAAACTAAACTTTTTAGATTTGTAGGGGATTGTTGTACCCCAGAATCCCCCCCCCCCCATTTTCACTCATGACATGCTTCTAGAGGTCCTCAATTACTCAAGGATGACCAAGAATTGACCAAACAAATTCTCCTCCTAAGGAAACAAACCTCAACTAGGGTTTCAATTTTAAGCAAGATGTCTGAGTCCAAAGGATCCCAAATGTTCTCCATTGTCCTAATATTTCCTCAAGGTCATTCATGCCAAATTTCATGCCTTGACCGACAAGTTTGCTCAGTCAACTGCTCAAATGCCTGGAAATCAATTGTACTAGGTCAAAAGTCAACTGTGGCCTAAACACAGTCAAACTTCAAGATTGTTGGTCAACATCAACATTTTGAAGTGTTATCCATCATTTTATCAAGGGTTGATCATGATTCCTCAAGAAATGCTCCTAACTCATCAAAAGTCAAAAATGGCAAATTAGGGTTTCTATAGGAAAAGTCAACCAAACTTTGACCAAACATAACTTTCTCATACTTTATCAGAATGTTTTCCTCAAAGGATAATTTTGAAGAGAATCCAATTCCCTACAACTTATATTTGGCCCTCAAGTTCAAGAAATGCCTCAATCAAAAGATACAAGCTCATACATTATAGGTCCTTCCAAAAAGTCAACAAAAACACCTTTTGGGTCAAAACTCCTCACATGAACATGGAAGATCCAATTGAGATGAAACCAAAAAGGTTGTTTAGAGGACTTCCTAAGCTCTATAAAAAGTCTAAGAACACCCTCTTAGGGTTAAAATGGAGAGAGATATGCCTTGCTAAAGTTGACTAATTTTTAGAAAAGTGCATGAAGTCAATATTGACCAAACTTGAATTTTTTCCAAATGGGCCCATGTTTTCATGATTGAAACTTGTCCCTAACATGGCCCATGACCCATTAGCTCATTCATACTTTATTTCATTATTTTTATTATTTATTTTGATTTATTACTCATTAAAAGTCAAAATTAAATAAAGAAATAATAGGAAATATGTAAGATATGATTTGAAGATCTTTTTCTCATCAAATGAAGAGAAAAACATGCTGGCAAATCAAAGGAAATGCGTGGGAATTGTTTGAGCAAGTTTTAGCCGAAATAAGAAACTTAAAATCCAAAGGCAAATCAAAACTTTTCTACATAAATATTCAAGATTCAGTCCACTTTTGTTACCCTAATACATCTATATATATGCATAACATTGCCAGACCATGAGAAAGGAGGATTGGCCGCATATAACACACACAAAAAGATCCAATTTTTTCACAAAAAAGCGACAATCAGATTGATAGTTGCAGATGGATTCAAGGAGTTTTGATGTTTGCAATCCATTCCTGGGGACATTCTGAAGCTAACGGCATCATTCCCAAGCATCAAAGCACCCAAAATCATCACTTACATCATCATGGTTTGCACCTTATTTTTTGAAATCGATTTTGATCATACATGCGTTAGAAATAGATTTTGAGTATGAATTATTGTTTGTATGAGCATTTAGAACGTATTTGAATGGTTAATTTCCAGTTTTTATGCATATATGATAACCTGCCATTGTTAGGGTTTAAAAGTTTGTTTTAGGATTTTCAGGTATATGCAAAATTGGGCCTAATAAAGTATCCCGTCATGCTCAGGGGATCAAACCCAATTGATTCATGTCTTTAAATTGAATTTATATTGCTTTTTGTGAACTTTGGAGATTTGTAGGTGTTTTAGTGACGAATATAGTCTGTAGGCAAAAGTGTTGGGCTAAAACGACGGACAGCTGAAGAAGATGATGGCGTGGGATGACCTGGTTGGACCATTTGAAAACAGCGCACGTTTTTTTTCTTAAGTAAAATTCTGGGCATTTATTTTGATTATATTATTGTGTTTGTTTGTATAAATGAATGAACACTTGGCTCAGATGGTAAAGGAATCGCGTTGGAAGGGAGAGGACCTGGGTTCGAGTCCCAGGTCCAACGTTTTATGTTTTCTAACTTATTTCTTTCAGATCCAAGGTATTTCCTTCCCCTGCGTACACCATACACCATCGACTCTCCAGCCATGAGATCCCAGGTGTCCAGATCCAGCACACCAAACTTGCAGTCCCATGGTGGACCTTCTAGAGGCCACAATACTGAATCACACGGAAGGGGTTATTGGGCTTGTGGACCTGGGCCTTGCAAATCCAACATGCACCCCCATATTGCTAACGCACTTCAGGTCCATTCTTTTTTTCCTTTTTATTATTTTTTATTTAATTTCTTTGTTATTTTTAATTATTTCAAAAATCATTTTTCTATTTAATCATAAAAATCAGTAAAATAAAAAAAAATAGGATTTAGGGTTTTTTATTAAAATTAATTTTATAAATTAATTTGATGTAATTATTTTGATTTATTTCTTTAAAATAAAATCAATTAGAACCTAGGTTTAATTGCAAAATCTTTTTTTCAAAAAATATAAAAAATATTAGTTTTTTTATTCAGAATTATTTTTTTTAATTAATAATTTTTCTAATTAATTAATTATTTTCTTTATCATTTAACTTCTTTTTCAAATAAAAAACAAAAAAATACTTTTCTCTTAACCTATGTGTGTTTTAGGGTTTAGATGCTTCGTTATCCTTCGCGTGTTTGTTATTTTTTCCGTATTATTTTCTAATTCTATAATTGTTCCTGGTTTGTAATAATTAAATTATATTTAAATTCCTGCATCTAATTATGTAACTGCCCCAAGGACCTGTAATAGTTAGGAACTTTATTTTTCCGCAATTTATTTTCCCGCATGATAAACTGCTTAGATGAATGGTTAATAGGATTGTATGGAAAGATAACGATTAGTTGAACATAGATAACCCTAAATGCGCAAGATAATATATCTGAATCAAGCACACTTGCACATGCTCACCCCTAGGGTATCTCCCACTTTGGTTGCCTTCGAATGCGGTCACAATTCTCGAAACATGAGAATTTTTAATGGTTGTCCTTTAGTTCAAGAGATTACAAGTCCCTCGATGACCCTCTCGACTATCGCCTCGGTTAAAAAAGTGATCTTAGGATTTTAGAACAGTTACTAAGAATTCTTGCCCAGTTGCCTTAGTGATCGTAGATGTCCCTTCGATAGTCCCTCAATATCCAACGATAGGGCTACCTACTCACTAATAGTAGGATAGCACTGTCTAAAGGGTAGGAGGAAAAGAACACCCTTTTTCGAGTAGATAGACTGTTCTTAAGTACTTGCTCAAACCTAATCTTTATACACTTACACACTTTTCAAACTTCTTTTCAAAAACGATTTATCACACTCTTGAGGACTGATACAAGAGTTACCATAAACCAAACGGAAATCTGTCAAAACACACAAACACAAACAGTTCTCAAAAATGAGCAAGAACCTAAGAGCCAGTGGAAAACCACAGATGGAAAGGGTGCTAATACCTTCCCTTTCCATAATCTACCCCCCTTACTCAGAAAATCTCTAAAAAGGTCTTTTTCTGTTCTTTTCACCTTTTCCTTTGTTGGATAAAAGAAAAGTCGGTGGTCGACTCTTGCTTACCGCGACATTTGCAAACAAAAAACGCAAACCAGTTTTAACAGTCGGTTCTGCCACCGTATCACAGAACTGGCGACTCTGTTGGGGAACAAAATAATAAAGTGGAGTTTACCTTAGGGTTTACATCATTTTTGCTTATTTGACTATTTGTTTGCTTTACTTTTAAGGGTATTGTTTGGGTACTATAGATCTTACACCCGGATCTAGGGAAACCTTTTAGATAAGTAACAATAGATCGTGGAAACTGTACGGGGTATACCGACACGGTTGAAGCGATGGCTATGTTGATGCGACACTTTGGTTGGTACCAGTAGCCCTTGAGTTAATCAAGGAGAATATGAGGCCGCTGCGTGGTGTCATAAAGCGTCAACTGACCTTAGAACCTTTAATTGAACAAATTGTCCATTAGGACGTAGTGAGATGGCTGTTGTGATACGGTGGGGAAACTGACTTGAGGTTTTGCGTTTTTGTTTGCAAATGTTGCGGTTTAGCAAGAGTTGCCACCGACTTTTCTTTTATCCAAAAGGAAAGGTGAAAAAGCAAGGGAAAGACCTTTAGATATGTTTTTGAGTTCGGGGGGTAGATTATGAAAAGGGAAGGTATTAGCACCCTTTTCATCCATGGTTTTCCATGGGCTCTTAGTTACTCGCTAGATCACTTGCCTTTGTTTGAATGTGTGCTTGTGATGTGGGTTTTGAAAGTGTTTTGAAAATATAACTTTGTAATGATTCTTGTTTCTATAAGAACGGGTACAAAGTGTTGTTTCGAAAATAGTTCAAAGATGTGTTTGTGGAATGTGTTTTTGAAAGTGATTTTGAAAAGGGTTTCCTTTGTAATGGCTCTCATCTCTATAAGAATGCGTATAAAGTGTTGTCTTTTGAAAATGTTTCAAATGGAAGTGTTGGTGTATAAAATGTTTTTGCTGTGAGAAAGCGAGTAACTGAGAGCGAACCTACCTACTCAAAAGGTCTTAGATGTGCTTTTCCTCCTCCTTTAGATGTTTTTATCTTACCATTGATTTGGTAAGAAGCCCCATCGTTGGATGTGAAGGGATGGGTGTTGGATCATCGTATGATCATGATAGCAATGTTGTGAGATGACTTAGCATTTTTCTTTAGGGACTAAGATCATTTCGAAAGGCAACTTTGATAGCGTCATTGAGGGACTATGATCTTATATTTTCGTTTATGCTAAGACATACCACATGCATAACATGGCCATTTTTTAGGCAACAAGTGGAGTTAACCTTAAGGGTGCATGTGTGAATAGTGTGTTTGATTTGCATGCATTTAGTCTTGATTAGGGTTGTCTATTTTGTTGTTTTTATCTTTCCATACACACCTAACTGCTAGCGTTTACATTTTTGAAAGCGATAAATTGCAAAAATGTAAAGTCCTACGCTATTACAATGTTTAGGGGATGGGGTATACAAGTTTATGAATGGGGATTGCAAAGAAAATAAGCCCTAAATTACTATTACAACCATATTGAAATGCATAAGAATGTACAAGAAAATGTGAAACAAACTTATTTTGTTTTAAGAAAATATTTTGGTCTTTTGTTTTACGAAATAAAATAAAGTGTGAAGGAAATACTTTTGATGTTTGCTGATTAATGGAATGAAGAGTGATAGCAAAAATAATGAAAAAACGAAAAAGAATCAATGTGTTGCTGATAAAAATGAAGTCAGAGGTTCTGACCCTGGCACGCTGCAAAACAGAAACCTGTTAGTTAAAATGTATAAGGTCAGAAGTTCTGAACCCACTGAGAACACAATAGTTTATAAAAGTTCTGATATTACTGGTAATAAAACAGACTCCAGAAATACTGGCGCAACTGACAGAACTTGGTCTCTCTCTATGCTAGTTAGAACATATGTAATTTGGTTATTTCTCCATAAAACAGAAGACATGCATAGAACAGTTATAGCAGGTGTCATGGTGTTTCAGAAAATAAGAAATATCAGAACTATAAATCAGAGGCAAGCATGTATTTGCTATTCCTAACTCTGAGTTCTAGTTTCTTCAAGAAGTTCTGAACTAATTTATTCTCTACTTAAGCAGGCAGGTGCATGAAATCTCAGAATATGTACAACATCAGAAACATGATATCTACATTGTATTTTTGAGCATGTAAATCTGGTAATACTTAAGTAATATGGTGAGAGTCAGCAGAAACTTATCTTGTAACTGGAAGAAGTTATGTAAACCGGAGTTAACCTCAACTCTGATGATGCTCTGAACAGCTTCTTCACGTACTTAGTTAGCTGGAAGTTTTCAACTTTTGAGGATGGCAAGGAGGTGATGTTCTAATTTCTTTGAGTGGATTGATGGAAAGTGTATGGTAGTATAAACACATAAGTTTAGGCAGTTTTCAACGTGTGGATCAGAAACAGTGTGAATGATTTTTAGTCAAGAAATATTTGAGAACAAGTGGAGTTTGAATGCAAAGAACCAACAGTTAACAGGTTTTTTGTGTTGTGTTTACAGTTCTTGGAACTCTTGGAATTCTGGCAGAGATTCAAGGCTTTTCTTTCTCAAATTTTCCACCTCTTTTCAGCAACTTTTTCCTAGACCTCTTCTTAGTGACCAATGGTGTTCTATTTATAGGAAAATTTTTATGGGTTTGAAATGTCAAGTAGCTCCAACATCATACGCTAGATGCTGACTTGCTCTTGAAGCAAGTTCGAAAAAAGGTGTGATAGTTGACAGTTTTTAGCCTAGGCTGGATTAGCAAGCAGGGATTAAGGAAAAGTAAACCCATAAGCGAAAAGTAACGCATGAACTCATACCTAATTTTGTACAAAAGTATTTCTATGCTACACGTGGAGAGATCCTTTGGAAAAAGACTCAAAAGTGGTTGTGAGCATTAATGAGCATTAAATGATGATGAAATTTGTCAAAAATTAGAAATCGTGTAATGTGAGATTTTGCATCATTGCTTAATTCTGGATCAGAAGTTCCATTTCAGCGTAGTCTAGAACAAAACACCCTACTTCTGATCTTAGTATCCTGTTGCCTCAGCAAACTCTGAAGGATTCCCCAGGCTTTCTAGTAACCTTCTTTGATTTACCTTTGAAAACTCTGGATTAGAAGTTCTGCTTCAGTGTATCATCCAATCTTCTGATCCTCTTACCTTCTGGCTCCAGCAAGTTCTGAAGGAGCTTTCAGGCTTCATATTACGCTTTATTACCTTCTTTGCATTACCCTAGTAGACTCTGACTGAACTTGCATATATGCTGAAGAGCCATGTTCTGACTGAAGACTATATGTTGAACCATGTTTACAACTTCTGATTGCACCTGCCTGGAGGCTGGCTCAGAAGTTCTGAAGTGTCATTTTTCTTAAATACTTAGAAAAAATCTCAAGTATTTAGAAATTTGGCTTTTCCACAGTAAATTTGACTTTTGAACTTTTTGATGATACAAACCTCATATTCCAACATGTCTTGATGAAATATGATTTTAGAGATTTGATTTTGATCCAAAAGTCAAAGTTTGACCTTTTAATGTGAAAATGACTATTTTCCCTTACAGACGACTGTCTTGAAAAAATTTGTAATTCAAAGTTCGGGATTGGATGGAAGTAAACCTGAGGATCCAGGGTGATTTCTTGAGAAAATGAGAGGGCAAATTTTGGGGTACAACAGCTGCCCCTGTTCAGTCTTCTTTAACCTGAAGAGTTAGATTGGCGAGATTTTCCATTCGTGACTCGAAGGTGGAAGATGATTGAACACTAGAGTGCCCATAAATTTTCACTAGGCGGCCATGTGAGGAATGTGCTTAAAGATGCCATTTGGAGAGGTGATATAATCTTGTTGGAGATGCCATCCAAGAATGCTTGTTGAGATGTAATCTGTAAGTTGACCATCAGAATGGCGTCCGTGTCTGCAGCCTGTTTGTATTGTATCAAAAGTTGAGTCTGAATGAGTATCAGAATGGCTTCCGTGTCTGGAGCGTATCTGGACTGTATCAAAAGTAGAATCTGAATGAGTATCAGAATGGCTTCCGGGTCTGAAGCATATCTGAACTGTATCAAGAGGTTGCATCTGAATGAGTATCAGAATGGCTTCCGTGTCTGGAGCGTATCCAAACTGTATCAGGAGGTGTCTTTGAATGAGCATCAGAATGGCTTCCGTGTCTAGTACGTATTTGGACTGTATCAAAAGGTAGAGTCTGAATGAGTATCAGAATGGCTTCCGTGCCTGGAGCATATCTGAAATGTATCAAGAGGTTGAATCTGAATGAGTATCAGAATGGCTTCCGGGTCTGAAGCGTATCTGAACTGTATCAAGAGGTTGCATCTGAATGAGTATCAAAATGGCTTCCGTGTCTGGAGCGTATCCGAACTATATCAGGAGGTTGCATCTGAATGAGTATCAGAATGGCTTCCGGGTCTAGAGCGTATCTGAACTGTATCAGAAGTTTAATGAGTATCAGAATGGCTTCCGGGTCTTATGCGTATCTGAACTGTATCAAGAGTAGAGTCTGAATGAGTATCAGAATTGCATCCGTGTCTAGTGCGTATCTGAACTATATCAAGAGGTTGAGTCTAAATGAGTATCGGAATGGCTTCCATGTTTGGAGCGTATCCGAACTATATCAGGAGGTGTCTTTGAATGAGTATCAGAATGGCTTCCGGGTCTGGAGCGTATCTGAACTGTATCAAAAGTAGAGTGGTAGCTATTAACCTTATCCTGAAAAGGGTAAAATGTTAGCTAGAATGTAAAGTCACGTTGTATGAAATGCATGGTGTAATGTATTTGTTTTATCAATGTTTATGATAAATGTGTACGATGGATGCGTATGTGAGCTGATTTGCTGTATTGCTGTCGGATTGAGGAAAATAAATCCCTGAATGCTGTTGAGGATATGCGAATCTTCATGTCTTGAAGCTGAAGTATCGATGAACTTTTGTAGACAGAAGTAAATTTTGTAGTGAGGGAAATTCCATGTATTGCTTGCAAGTTCTGTTTGGGGAATCTGGAGAAATTGGATGATTTCTACCGGGGATTGACAAACTGGAAGCTTTGTTCCACTGGGGAGTAGCTGGGAGTTTTGTTCCGCTGGGGAGTAGCTCGGAGTTTTGTTCTGCTGGGGAGTATCAAAAACTCTGTGGGGAATATGGAATGGTCTAGAGATATGTTCTTATCCTTTCGACCCATCAATAATTACCTTTCTTATTTTGTTTATTTGTAACCAGTGATTATGTTCAAATGCATATGTTCAACAATGAATCATTGGATGTTTTTACAAACAAAACACAAGTGTGAAGCAAAAGACAAATAACTTTGGCAATTTTAGAGTGATATCTTTGTATTGACTTTGAATAAGTATTTTTGTACAAAGGGACAAACACTCTAGTAAGAGAATACTGCCGTAGAAAAGGAAAATTTTGATACAAAGAAAAGATAGCTATGTGTATAAAATCACATGGGGTTCCCATTCTTCTATAGCCCTTGTATCTCCGAGCATCTTGTCCATTTTGCCTTGTCCAAAGATGATTGAATTGATCAGAGCCTCTGAGCTTGTCGATAGAAGCCAAAGATTGCCCACAAAGTGATCCGACCAGACATAGTCACACGCTTTAATTCCCTAATTTTTTCCTGGACTGCCCTTTCGGGTTTTCATCCCACCGGGAAACCATTTTTTGCCCAAGTCGCCCTTTCGGGTTTTCAACTTGCCAGGTGTACAAACTCTTTGTTTTATCCATAATTTTTTCCCGAACTTTTGGTTCGTCGGGATGCCCTTGTTTTGCCTAGGTATGTCAACCTAGCGGGTCTCTTATGCGTAGTATCTTTTGACTATGTCTGCGTTTGTAGGGTGTGGCAGGTCTTCGCCATCCATGGTGGTCAAGATCAATGCCCCAACGGAGAAGATGTTTTTGATTACAAATGGTCCTTCATAGGTAGGAGTCCATTTGCCCCTGGGATCACTTTGTGGCAAGATGATACGTTTGATCACTAGATCCCCAACTTGATAAACTTGGCGTCTGACTTTCTTGTTGAAAGCCTTGATCATCTGCTTTTGATACATTTGACCATGGCAAACAGCAGTAAGTTTCTTTTCATCAATCAAATTAAGTTGATCAAGTCAAGTCTGGATCCAATCGTCTTCGTTCAAGCCTGCATCTTTCATAATCCTCAGATAAGGGATCTGAACTTCAATAGGCAAGACAACCTCCATGTCGTAAACCAAAGAATAGGATGTTGCCCCGGTTGATGTGCGAGCTGTGGTACAATACCCGTGGAGAGAGAATGGTAGCATCTCATTACAGTCTTTGTATGTGACTATCATCTTTTGTATGATCTTTTTAATGTTTTTATTTGCAGCTTTGACAACACCATTCATCTTTGACCGATAGGGAGAAGAATTGTGATGCTGAATCGTGAATTGCTCGCATAATGCGGTAATCATGGTGTTGTTGAGATTTGTACCATTGTCAGTGATGATCCTTTCCGGGATACCATACCGGTAAATAAGGTTTTGCTTGATGAAGCGGGCAATAACATTCTTGGTAACGGAAGCGAAGGAAGCTGCTTCAACCCATTTCGTAAAATAGTCAATGGTCATTGGGATGAAGCAGTGTCCATTAGAGGCTGTCGGTTTGATTTCCCCAATCATATCAATCCCCCACATAACAAAGGGCCAAGGAGCCGTCAAGACATTCAGAGGAACCGGAGGTACGTGCACCTTGTCAGCATAAATTTGACACTTATGGCAGGTTCGAGAGTGTTGATAGCAATCTGCTTCCATGGTAGACCAGTAATAACCTGCCCGTAGGATCTTCTTTTCCATCGTATGCCCACTGGAATGGGTGCCAAAAGTACCTTCATGAAATTCATCCATGATCCTTTCAGCTTCAACCTTGTATATGCACCGAAGCAATACGGAATCGTGATTGTGTTTGTACAGGTCCGTCATATGGCCTGAATTCTTCAGTTGTCTAATGTCATGATGTCTTCATCTGGGAATTCAAACTTCATGGACTGATAGTCTTCTACAGCTTGGTGAGCAAGGTGATCAGCTAGTATGCTACCCTTTATAGCTTTTTGTGTAGTATATTGTATGTCGTACTCTTTTAGGATCATATGCCATCTCGTTATTCTCCCGGAAAGAGCAGGCTTCTCAAAGATGTACTTTATCGGGTCCATCTTAGATATCAACAAAGTTGTATGAGTCAGCATATACTGTCTTAGCCGCTGAACAACCCATGCCAGAGCGCACCAAGTTTTCTCGAGCAGTGAATATCTAGTTTCATAGTCGGTAATCTTTTTGCTCAGGTAGTAAATGGCGTGCTCTTTTCGGCCAGACTCGTCATGCTGCCCCAATACACACCCCATTGAGTTTTCTAAAACAGTCAGATGCATGATCAATGGTCTTCCCTCGACTTGCGGCATCAACACATGAGGCTCTTCTAAATATTCTTTAATTTTGTCAAAAGCAACTTGGCATTCATCATTCCATTTGACTACTTGATCTTTCTTCAATAGCTTGAAGATTGGCTCACAAGTAGCTGTTAGGTGAGAAATGAATATGGCAATATAGTTCAAGCGTCCCAAGAATCCTCTGACTTCCTTCTCAGTTCGAGGAGCAGGCATCTCTTGTATAGCTTTAACTTTGGCAGGATCGACCTCAATACCTTTGTTACTGACGACAAATTCTAGGAGTTTACCAGACCGTACTCCAAATGTACACTTGTTTGGATTCAACCTCAGCTTGTACTTCTTCAGTCTCTCAAACAACTTTTGTAAGTGATCAAGGTGCTCTTCTTCTGTTTGTGATATGGCTATCATATCGTCTACATAGACCTCTATTTCATGATGTATCATATCGTGAAATAAAGCTACCATGGCACGGTGATAGGTTGCCCCAGCATTCTTCAGTTCGAGTGGCATCACTTTATAGCAGAATGTGCCCCACTGTGTGACAAATGTTGTTTTCTTCATGTCCTCAGGTGCCATTTTGATTTGGTTGTAACCTGAGAATTCGTCCATGAACGAAAACACTTTGTGTTATGCCGTATTGTCCACTAGGATATCAATGTGGGGAAGTGGAAAATCATCTTTAGGGCTCTCCCTATTCAAATCTCTGTAGTCCACACACATTCGTACTTTGCCATCTTTTTTAGGTACGGGAACAATGTTGGAAACCCATTAAGGGTAGGAAGTGACAGCCAAGAATCCAGCATCGAATTCCTTCATGACCTCTGCTTTAATCTTTTCTGACATATCAGGCCTCATGCGACGGACCTTTTGCTTCACTGGCGGGCAATCTTCTCTTGTAGGCAGATGATGTACCACGATGTCTATATCAAGTCCTGGCATGTCTTTGTATGAACATGTGAAGATTTTAACATAGTCGTGTAGCAACTGAATTAGACGCTTCTTGACGCTGGGTTCCAGATTGGCACCCACCTTGACCTCTTTTTTGTCCTCCTCGATACCCAGGTTGATTGTATCCACAGGTTCCTCGTGAGGCTGAATGGTTCTTTCCTCTTGTTGTAGAAGTCTGGCAAGCTCCCCTGGTACTTCACAATCTTCCTCACCTTCGTCTTCAGCTTGGTAGATCATATTCTCAGAGTCACAAAAGGCCATAGCAGTATCGTTACCCATGGGATCCAGAATAGATGGATACCTGCATTGTGGGTGTGTGTAAGGGTATAGCTATTTAAAAAAAAAAGTAAAATGTAAAAGAAGAACAATGAACACAAAAGTTTGTATGCGAAAAACGTCTGTGATCTATTGATGCCATATGAGGATGAAATAATAACCCTTACAAATAGACCATTATGCCTCGGGTAAGACACAAGGTTTTAAAAGTGCGAATTGTTTTTGAATATTACAGATCCAACAAAACGTAAAGATAAATTACTGAGGGATGAAAGTTATTGGGACGAAGTCTCTAGCCTCCCAATTGCGGAGTCCTCCTTTGACAGTCGGAAAGATCCAATCCTCTAAGTTGCAATCCTCTTCACCATCTTCTACTGTGCTGACCTCACGGTTGCTAATCTTCAACGGTGGCCCTCCAGCACAGGCACGACATACATCCTTTTGAGCACTTGAAATGAAACCTAAGCCAAACTTGTCAGATTTATACGGGATATCCGGAAGTTGCCCCCAGATAGTGCATCCCCCCTTCTCTATTACTGCTTTGGCGTCCTTTAGAGATGACATCCAGAGTGGAGGCCTTGTAATCTTGGGAGTCTGGGACACAGTCTTGGTCACTGCTACCTCTTGGGGGACCTCTTCGAAGTGTTGAAAAGGAGTTTCAATGAACTCGCCGTCTAATTCCATATATCTGAAGGAATTGAGATGGATAATCATGTATTCTTCCTCTATGTGGACAATAATAATCTTTCCCTGAACCAGATACTTCAGCATCTGGTGCAATGTAGAGGTGACAGTGCTAGCATTATGGATCCATGGCCGACCTATAAGACAAGAGTACGAAGGGCGGATGTCCATTACATATAAAGTTGATTTGAAAGTTTGAGTCCCAACCTTTATGGGGATATCCACCTCCCCGTGTACCATCCTCTTCGAGCCATCAAATGCCCTTACTACTATGTTGCTTGGCTTTAGTGTCAGTCCTTCGCAGTCATGTTAATCAAGAGCTTTCTTCGGTAATACATTCAAGGATGAGCCAGTGTCCACCAAGACATGGGCCAGAGTTGTGCCCCTACACTCTACTGAAACATGCAATGCCTCATTGTGCTTCCTTTCCCTCGATTTCAGATCGGCATCTGAGAAGCCTATGCCGTTATCCGCTGTCAAGCTAGCCACGCAGTCTTGAAATTGATCAGCAGACGTCTCTTGAGGCACATGGTCCATTTTTAGGAATTTCACCAAGGCTTTCGCATGAGCCTCAGAACACAGTAGCAATTCCAGCATGGAGATCTTGGAGGGAGTCTGCCCCAATTGTTCAACTACATCGTAGTCGCTCTTCTTGATAATTTTTAGGATTTCCTCCATTTCTTTCTTAGACGTCTCGAGGATAGTCAGTGATTGGGCCTTCTTCCGGACAGGCTCAACCAATATGCTTTTCCCTCGAGTTTTAGCAGCAGGAGTGTTGGTAGGAATGGCAACAGGGGTTGTGTTAGAACATAGTTTGATTTTACAACCCTCAATTAGAGTTTTGATGATAACAAAATACAAGAATAAATAAATTGTAAGATTTTTATATAAGACATATATGCTACTTAAAATTATGTTTTGTGTTTACAGAAGATCATATCAGCATCAGAAGATCAGTAACATGTGCTACACGCTGAAGTTACCAGATCATACGCTGAAGCTTGATGACCAGAATCTGCGCATAAAATACTCTGACTCTGATCAAAGATCTTTACCAAGTCATCAGCACTCAGAAGCGTCCTCATCCAGTTAAAGCAAAGAACACTCTGATTATCATAAAGAAGACTCTGAAGCGTTACTAAGCATTCAAGACAGATTAATTACCAACGGCTTTATCCAAGACAAGATCTTCTCAAAAAGGAAAGAACGTTATTATCATTGAAAGTGATTTATGGACAACAACGTATCTTTGCCTTTGCTATATAAATAAGTTAGTGTGAGAAAAGAAAAGGCTAATAATCTACACGCACGCACTCATACATTTGCTAAGCTTTCCAACCACGCTCATTCAAATGCTTTAGCAATCCGTTTTCATTCTAAGCTTAAATTTGTGTATTATCACAGTTGTGGTATACTGTTTTATTAGAAAACATCAAACACATTATTTGTTCAATTATTTGTAAAGAGATTTCCTTGAGATAAACCGGTTTGTGGTTATACTCAAGAAGGCTTTAACAGTTGTTAAAGTAGTAGTTGTATTCAGTTGAATATAAAGGATTAAGACCTCGTTGGAGAAAGGCGAAATCACCTTGACGGGTGGACTGGAGTAGTTTGAGATCAAACGAACCAGGATAAAAATACAGTGTTGTCTGCTCATTTGATTTAAGTTTTACAATTCAACCCCCCTTCTTGTGTTTTTCACATCTTCAATTGGTATCAGAGCGCCTGATTCTGAGCTTATAACACTTAACCGTGTCAGTACAAGATCCAGCGTCAGAAAAACACAATGGTAGGACCAAATGAAAACATCAGCAATGACAACAATAAAGAAAGAGACAGATTCAGTGGCAAACCTCCAGTCTTTGATGGAGAGAACTTTGACTACTGGAAAGACAGAATTGAGAGTTTCTTTCTGGCCCATGATGCTGATCTGTGGGACATGGTGACTGATGGATACACACACCCAATGGATGGAAGTGGTCAGAAGATTGACAGGAAAACAATGTCTGATCAGCAAAAGCGTGATTTCAGAAATCATCACAAGGCCAGAACAATTCTTCTCAGCGCCATCTCTTATTCAGAATATGAAAAGATATTAAACAGAGACACTGCAAAGAATATGTTTGACTCTCTGAGAATGACGCATGAAGGCAACATTCAAGTCAAAGAAACCAAAGCCCTTGCACTCATTCAAAAGTATGAGGCATTCAAGATGGAAGAGAGTGAATCAATAGAGACTATGTTTTCAAGATTTCAAATTCTTGTTGCTGGTCTAAAAGTTCTTGACAAAGGGTATTCCACTACTGATCATGTTAAGAAGATCATCAGAAGCTTGCTAAAACAGTGGAGGCCAATGGTCACAGCGCTTAAGCTAGCCAAGGATCTCAACAAAATATCTCTGGAGGAACTTGTCAGCTCCCTCAGAAGTCATGAGATAGAGCTACAAGCAGATGAACCTCAAAAGCAAGGTAAGCCATTAGCTTTAAAATCTAACAGAAAATCTGACTCCCAAGTTTTGCAGGCTGTAGAAGAAACCTCTGATGGGTCCTCATCAGAAGAAGATGAACTGTCTCTCCTCTCTAGAAGGGTGAACTAATTATGGAAGCAGAGGAAAACGAAGTTCAGGAATCCCAGAAGATCAGAAAACCAGAATGAATCTTTCTCCAGATACAGAAGGTCAGAATCCTCCTCTGGACACAGAAGATCTGAAGGTTCTTCAGGAAACAGAAAGCCAAACAACAAAGATATCATCTGCTATGAATGTAACGAGAAAGGGAACTACAAAAGTGATTGCCCAAAGCTTCAGAAGGAAAAGCCTAAAAAGAAGTTTGGCAAGGAAAAGAAGAAAAGTCTCATGGCTAAATGGGATGATTCTGACACATCTGAAGCTGACTCAGAATCAGATGATGAAAGAGCAAACATAGCTCTCATGGCAAACATAACAGAAGACAGTGAAGCTTCTGAGTCAGACTCTGAATCAGATACAGAAGAGGTATTCCCTGACTTTGCTATAAACTTTACTAAGGCTGAACTAGCTGAAAGCCTTAATGAAATTCTGGAAAGATATCAGCAGATCAGAGTCAAATTCATAAACCTGAAAAGGAATCTTGCTTCTGACTTTGATAAGACTGAGAGTCTCAAATTGGAGAATTCTGAGTTAAAAGATAAAATTTCAAATTTAGAAAATCTATTGCAAAACTCTCAGAAGGAAACAATCCCTGAAACTCCCAGCAGTGCTGATGAGATCATCAAGGAGTATGATCACAGCTTTCAGAAGTTTCTAGCTAAAAACATAGATAGAAGCAAAATGGCTTCAATGATCTATGGAGTTAGCAGAAATGGCAGAAAAAGGATAGGATATCAAGGTAAGGTACCTACACCAAAGAATGCCATGGATTTAGTTATAAAACGCACTTCACTTGATTCACACTTTGTATATGGGCACACACATGACATAAAATACACTAGTAGTGATTACTCTGTCAAACCAAAATTCAACCAGAGTTTTGGTAAAACTAACAAATCAGGACCCAAGAAAATATGGGTACCTAAGGATAAAATAATACATGTTGCAAACATCTTTAGCAGGAAAGCAAAAACACCAATCATGGTACCTGGACTCTGGCTGCTCACAACACATGACGGGAAGAAGGCATATGTTCCAAAGCCTGGAACTTAAGCCTGAAGGCCACGTAGGTTTTGGAGGCAATCAGAGAGGAAAGATCATTGGCTCTGGAACTGTAGGTAATGGAAATCTTCCCTCTATATGTAATGTTCTATTAGTAGATGGATTAATGCATAACCTGTTATCTATAAGTCAATTAAGTGATAACGGTTATGATATAATCTTCAATCAAAATTCATGCAAAGCTGTTAGTCAGAAAGATGGGACTATCCTATTTAATGGAAAGAGGAAAAACAACATTTATAAAATAAAACTTTCTGAACTAAAAAGTCAGAATATAAAGTGTCTTTTGTCTGGTAACAACGAGCAATGGATCTGGCACAAAAGATTGGGACATGTTAGTATGAGAAGAATATCTCAGATTAACAAACTCAATCTGGTCAGAGGACTTCCTAAACTGAAGTTCAATTCAGATGCTCTGTGTGAAGCATGTCAGAAAGGCAAGTTTTCAAAACCAGCTTTCAAATCCAAAAATGTTGTTTCCACCTCCAAGCCATTAGAACTTCTGCACATTGACTTATTTGGACCAGTTAAAACTGCTTCAGTCAGTGGCAAGAAGTATGGGTTAGTAATCGTAGATGACTATAGAAGATGAACATGGGTAAAGTTCTTAATACACAAGGACGAGTCACACTCTGTGTTTGTCACCTTCTGCAACCAAGTTCAAAATGAAAAGGATCTTAGAATCGTCAAAGTCAAAAGTGATCATGGTGGAGAATTTGAAAACAAATATTTTGAGTCATTCTTTAATGACAAAGGCATTCTGCATGATTTCTCTTGTCCTAGAACTCCCCAGCAAAATGGAGTTGTAGAACGAAAGAACAAAACATTGCAAGAAATGGCCAGAACCATGATCAACGAGACTAACGTTGCTAAGATCTTCTGGGCAGAGGCAATAAACACAGCATGTTACATTCAGAATAGAATCTCCATAAGACCTATTCTGGAAAAGACTCCATATGAATTGTGGAAGAACAGAAAGCCCAACATTTCTTATTTTCACCCATTTGGATGTACATGTTTTATTTTGAATACAAAAAATTATTTGAACAAGTTTGACTCTAAAGCACAAAAGTGTATTATGTTAGGATACTCTGAACGCTCAAGAGGGTACAGAGTATACAATACAGAAACACAGATTATGGAAGAATCAATCAGTGTTCGTTTTGATGATAAGCTTGACTCTCAAAAGTCAAAGCAGAATGAATTACTTGCAGGTATGGAAGTTGAATTCACAGGTACTGAAGACAAGTCATCAGAAGCTCTTAATAGAGACACTCCCTCAACATCAGAAAGAGGCACTGCAAGAAATCCAGCACCTTCTGTTGATCAACTCCAGAAAAGACCATCCAGAAGCAGCATGGATCACCCAGAAGAAACAATCTTAGGAAGAAAGGAAGATCCAATCAGAATAAGATCTAGCTTCAGAAACTCTGAAGAATCCCTCATGGGACTAGTTTCTCTAACTGAACCAACAACAATTGATGAAGCACTTCTGGACAATGAATGGATTCTAGCAATGCAAGAGAAGCTAAATCAATTCACAAGAAATGACGTATGGGATCTAGTTCCCAAACCAAAAGGATTCAACGTCATTGGAACAAAATGGGTGTTCAGAAACAAACTGAACGAACAAGGTGAAGTCATCAGAAACAAAGCACGATTGGTAGCACAAGGTTATAGTCAGCAAGAGGGGATAGACTATACAGAAACCTTTGCTCCAGTCGCCAGGTTAGAATCTATCAGACTTTTAATCTCATTTGCTGTTAATAAAGGCATCACTCTGTATCAGATGGATGTTAAGAGTGCATTCTTAAATGGCTATATAGAAGAAGAGGTATATGTGCACCAACCCCCTGGTTTTGAAAGTTCAAAAAATCCAGAATATGTTTTCAAACTAAAGAAGTCACTCTATGGTCTGAAGCAAGCTCCCAGAGCTTGGTATGAAAGACTAAGTAACGTCCTGTTAGAAAAGGAATTCACCAAAGGGAAAGTGGACACAACCTTATTTTGTAAAACAGTTAAGAATGACATTTTAGTATGTCAGATTTATGTTGATGATATCATATTTGGATCTACTAAACCTTCTCTGGGAAGAAAGTTTGCTAAGTGTATGCAGGCAGAATTTGAGATGAGCCTAATGGGGTAACTGAAATTCTTTCTGGGCATCCAGATTAATCAAACCCCAGAAGGAACTTACATTCATCAGAGCAAATATGTCAGAGAACTTCTGAAGAAATTTGATCTCTCAGAATGTAAGCCATCAAAGATTCCAATGCATCCCACGTGCATTCTGGAAAGAGAAGAGGTAAGTAAAAAGGTAGAACAAAAGGTCTACAAAGGTATGATTGGTTCTCTTCTTTATCTGACAGCCTCAAGGCCTGACATTTTATTCAGTGTTTGCATTTGTGCTAGATTCCAATCAGATCCTAGAGAATCTCACTTAACAACAGTTAAGCGAATTTTCAAGTATCTGAAAGGTACTACTAATCTGGGTTTGTTTTATAGAAAATCAAGTGATTACAGCTTAGTAGGATACTATGATGCTGATTTTGCTGGAGACAGAGTAGAACGTAAAAGCACTTTTGGAAGCTGCCAGTTTCTGGGAGAAAATCTGATCTCATGGTCCAGCAAAAGACAATCCACAATTGCTCTATCAACAGCAGAAGCTGAATACACAGCAGCAGCTGGATGCAGCACACAAATGCTCTAGATGAAAAGTCAACTCGAGGACTTCCAGATATTTGAGAGTAACATTCCTATCTTCTGTGACAATACTTCTACTATTTGTCTTAGTAAAAATCCAATTCTGCATTCTAGGGCTAAGCATATAGAAATAAAACATCATTTTATTAGGGACTATATTCAGAAAGGGATTTTAAACTTAAAATTCATTAACACAGGCCATCAATGGGCTGATATTTTTACAAAACCTCTTTCTGAAGATAGGTTCAACTTCATTCTGAAACATCTCAGCATGAAGCTCTGCCCAGAATGAAATTGTTTTGATTCTATATATTAACCTTCAGAACTTTGTTTATTTTTCTGTGAACTACTGATCAATCTTTCTTCAGATCTTTAGAAGTGCAGATTGTATCAGAATCTATCCATGAAGATCTGAGCGCTTCATTTCCAGGATAGAGATGTGTTGTTCACTCAAGCAAACAAGTGTCATCCAGTCATCAGCTATTTTCTGAAGCTGAACACGCTTTCACGTTTCTGAAAAGGCAAAAGCGCTGATTGGATGCATTGAGACACATGTCATGGGTAACCGTTCCAAATATCTTTCTGAATCCCCTAAAATCAGCTATCATTAAATGCTAATAATCATTATTAATTTCTATCTCTTGACGTTTATGTTTTCAAAATTGTTTAGAAATCTATTTAAACACACTTCACACCATTTACACTCTTTTACCTTCACTTTCATTTTCTCTCAAACTTACTGATTTCAGTGTTCTTACTTTCTCAAGAAAAACCCTTTCAATCTTTTTCACAAAAACCTTCGTGTGAACATGGCTTCTTCCAGCATTCCCACTTCAGGTTCTCAGAAAACTGTTTCATCTGAACAATATGAAGAACCCCACAAAATGCTTCTAACACCAATCAAAAACCTAGAGGTTCTGTCAGAATTAATCGTGGATTTCAACAGTCTTAAGGAGAATGGGTTTGATCTATCTGAAGAGGTTAAAGCTCAAGGCTGGGAAAAGTATTTTGATAGACTGGTGGGTCCAACATTTCCTATTCTGGTAAAGGAATTTTGGATTCACGCTTCTTCTTCAAATCATCAAGTTACGTCTTACATCATGGGGAAGAAGATTGTTATTACTGAAGACCTGATTGCAAGACTCATAGGGTACAGTGGTGGTGGTGTTCGTTGCATTGATATGGCAGAAAGGTGTGTTGATGCTGCCCTAATTGCAAGAGAAATCTTCACTCTAGGGCTTCCCTCCAGCAAGATAAGGGATTTGAAAGATAAACACAGAATTTGGGCCAAGATAATTCTGGGGTGCTTCAATCACAGGAAGCCTACCAGCTCTCCTAATTACATTAATATTGATCAGCAGATTCTGATCTATTTCATCTCTCAGAAGGTCAAGATAAATCTGGCTCATCTGTTGTTCAACCATCTCAGAACAAGTGTCAAAGAAACAAGAGAAGAGAAGCGAACAAAAAGGGATTGGATACCCTTAGGAAGACTGATATCAGATATTCTAACAGAGAATAAGCTAATTGATCATCTGACAGAGGCTCGGGAAATCAGCTCTCTGGAAGCTACTGTTGGCAAGCAGCTGAATGCCAAAAATCTGAAGAAAATGAATTTGATAGAGAACATCAAGAAGGAGCCCAGCGTCACTCCTTTTGCTGCAATCTCCAGCAGAAGAGTCCCTCTGGACAACTTCCCTCTGTTCTCAAAGATTGACTCTAAACCAGATATAATTCTGAGATATCTGGATGCTTGCAAGGCTGATGGTACAACACCAAATCTGAATATTCAAGATCTTCAGTAGAAGGCTCCAGAGGTTGTTCTGAAGAAGACAAAGAAAAGAAAAGCTGTAGCAGAAGGATCATCTCAGCAGACTCCTAAGAAGAGAGGTAATCTTTCTTCTGTAACTGTTTTAGATTCAACTGTTGTATCAACATCTATCCCAATACCCACTCAATCTGAAAACAAAACACCACAAACTTTTGATGATTTTGATCTTGACTTTAACCCTTCTGAATCATTAACTCTAAGAAGATCTCGCTCCCAACCTCAAAATCCAAATATTGTTGAAACCCAACAAGAACTTGAAAAAGTTCTTTCTGATATAGACCAACACACTTCTGCTCCCGAACCAGAAAATCCAAATCCAAACATAGAACCACAACCAGAAATTCCCATCTCACCACAACCAGAAATTCCACTCTCTCAAGAACTAGAAATCCCACTACCTTCATCTCCTCAACCAGAAATTAATCCACCCTCTCCTCAACATGAACAAACTCCACAACTTGAGATTCAAACCTCTGAGGGTCAACCCTCTGAATCCCCTGAACCAGTAC
This sequence comes from Vicia faba, assembly GCA_948472305.1. NCBI lineage: Eukaryota > Viridiplantae > Streptophyta > Magnoliopsida > Fabales > Fabaceae > Vicia > Vicia faba. Next base: position 635,842,913 of record OX451737.1, on the reverse strand, counting down.
CTCTGGCCATTCGTTTGCCCCTTGGTACCTTTGTGAATATTCCTCAACTTCCCTCTTCACCAGAATTAACTCCACCAAATTCCCCATCAAGTCCAATCATAATTCCTGACTCTCCCACTCCCTCACCAAAAGACAATTCAGATGACCACAGCAAGACTGTCATTGATTTAACAGTCCTTGAACGCCTTGCTGCAATAACCAACAAAACTACTATCCCAAAACCAAAACATCCAGATGTTGGTTCCAGCATATTGAACTTTGAAACAGAAGTACAGAAGTGGATCACTTCTCTGAAACAAGCAAGTCTGGAACTGGTTGATCCTGCTACATCAGACTATCTCTGGACAAAATTCAGAAGATGGGTATGCTCTGAAACCTTTAAGTTGCAAGAACAGAGCTACGGACAAGCTCAACAGAACTTCAGCAATATGCTGAAAGAAATTGAAGTTCCAGTTCTGAGCAAGCTGCTTAAGGAAGAAGTTCTCCATCTGGACATTGCCCCTTGGTCTGAAGAACAGATGATTCTTGCTAAAGAACAGGGTCAAGAAGAAGATATTGCTGAAAGCTCTGAGAAGCATCCTATTTCTGAAGATCCTCAAGCTTCCTCCCTTGACAGGCAGACTCTTAAAGACTTGAAAAGATCTGATATGCTGATGAATGAAAGAATGGATAAACAGGACAGCAAAATTGATGCAATAGCGAACATGTTAACTCAGCAACAGGAAACCAACACCCAAATCAAGAGCATGTTGGAGGCTTTGTTCACACGACTTCCTCCTCCTTCTTAGAAATTTCCTTGTTGTTTTTATAATTTGTTATCTATAATATTTTTACATGTTCTAAACTTATCATTGCTTCTGTTTTTTTTAAATATAAATGCATTTTTAGCTCTGATTATTTTAGCTCTGATTATTTGTGCTTTTTGATAACTGACAAAAAGGGGGAGAAAGAATGATATTTTTCAATAACGGATTACTGAGACATAAGTCTCAAACATTTTGACATTCTGATCTATTTGAATTCCTTTCTTCTGAAAAGCTTGAATAGGTACAAAATTCTGACGAAAGAAACAATAAAGTACAGTAAAGTTATGATGCTCAAAGACTCATGGAATTAAAAGGAAGTAATCAACTCAGGGGGAGTTTTCTCTTCTTAGATCTGATATCTTTTATTCCTTATCTTTAATCTCTGATACCTTTTATTCTTTATTTTTAATTGAAAAAAAATCAGGTTTTTGTCATCATAAAAAAGGGGGAGATTGTTAGAACATAGTTTGATTCTACAACCCTCAATTAGAGTTTTGATGATAACAAAATACAAGAATAAATAAATTGTAAGATTTATATATAAGACATATATGCTACTTAAAATTATGTTCTGTGTTTACAGAAGTTCTGATGGAATCAGCATCAGAAGATCATATCAGCATCAGAAGATTAGTAACATGTGCTACACGCTGAAGTTACCAGATCATACGCTGAAGCTTGATGACAACAATCTGCGCATAAAATACTCTGAATCTGATCAAAGATCTTTACCAAGTCATCAGCACTCAGAAGCGTAATCATCCAGTTAAAGCAAAGAACACTCTGGTTATCATAAAGAAGACTCTGAAGTGTTACTAAGCATTCAAGACAGATTAATTACCAACGGCTTTATCCAAGACAAGATCTTCTCAAAAAGGAAAGAACGTTATTATCATTGAAAGTGATTTATGGACAACAACGTATCTTTGCCTTGGCTATATAAATAAGTCAGTGTGAGAAAAGAAAAGGCTAATAATCTACGCGCACGCACTCATACATTTGCTAAGCTTTCCAACAACGCTCATTCAAACGCTTTAGCAATCCGTTTTCATTCTAAGCTTAAATTTGTGTATTATCACAGTTGTGGTATACTGTTTTATTAGAAAACATCAAACACATTATTTGTTCAATTATTTGTAAAGAGATTTCCTTGAGATGAACCGGTTTGTGATTATACTCAAGAAGGCTTTAACAGTTGTTAAAGTAGTTGTTGTATTCAGTTGAATATAGTGGATTAAGACCTCGTTGGAGAGAGGCGAAATCACCTTGACGGGTGGAATGGAGTAGTTTGATATCAAACGAACCAGGATAAAAATACAGTGTTGTCTGCTCATTTGATTTAAGTTTTACAATTCAACCCCCCTTCTTGTGTTTTTCACATCTTCAGGTTGTAACGGCTTCGCCAATAGGAGCACTTGCAAATATGATAATGGGTATAGAAGTAACCTTTGGAGCAGCCACGGGTCCAAAAACTGCCTTTGGGGGGGCAATTTCTGGAGAAAAGATCCTGTCGCTTCGGGTAATTTTACTAGTTCCGGCAATATTGCTAATGTTAGAATCTTCTTCTTCAGAGTTTATCTCTTCGGCGGCCAGCCCATCTTGTTTGATGCCATGGTAGTAAATTCCCCACCATAATTCCATGACACAGTTTTGTCTGATTCATATGGGACTGGCCCATGCATTGTGATTATTAGAGGAGTTGTTTTCGGAACTGATGTAATTCTAACGGGTCTTTTGGTGGAGACCCTGGAAGAATTAGCGGAAATGGTAATGATTGAAACGTCTTCAACAGGAATAGGTGAAACAAGAGTACTTTCAAACAAAATTTCTTTGTTGTCTATCAAGCGTTGAATGCCTGTTCTCAACAAAGGACAGTCAGTTGGTGAGGATAAGCAGAGATGGCAAACTTCATTACAACCCGAGAACACACCGACTTTCAACAAGTTTATTTTAATGGTTGGAAGTGGAGTCACGAGTTCATCAATCGTGGGTACAAATAAATCTTCTTCAATAGCATTGGTATTGTGACCATGTCTAGGCATAGGAGAAGAAATGACGTTTGGCTTCTCGGGCGTATCAAACTCAATTTCTTTTGCTTCAATGAGGTCTTATCTTTTGTTCTTTAAGGCCCAGCAGTTATTAGCATCGTGACCAGGACTTTTCGAGTCATATGCGCAACGGGCATTGGGGTGACAATAAGGATATGTTGTATTGGGGTTTTTCGGAGCTTCTTTCAAGGTTTCCAAGTTGGATCTCAGAAGATGCGGTAATAGTTGAGACGGAGTCATGTCAATTCTGGTGAATTTCCTGACTGGCCTCTCCATCCTTGGTTGATTATTTCTTTGTTGATTAGGCATAGGCTTTGGAATCATAACAGCCCCTACCATTGGTCGGCGTTCGGCTCTCCCTCGGTTTCTTTATGGATGTACATCAGCTACCTCTTTCTTCCAAATAAAAGGCTTCTTTACCGCTGTAGAAGAAGATGAATCCTTTTGAATTTTTCCATTTTTTATACCGGCTTCTACCCTCTCTCCGGTTAATATTAGCTCAGTAAATCGTGCAAATGAGCTTCCAATTAAATGGTTGAAGAAAGGGCCAGATAAAGTGCCTAAGAACATGTCCACCAATTCCCTTTCAGGCAGAGGGGGTTGAACTCTTCCAGCCAGATCCCTCCATTTGTGCGCGTAATCCTTGAAACCATCATTGGAAACCATGACCATACTCTGAAGTTGAGTACAGGTAGGCGCCAAGTCGGTGTTGTATTGATATTTCTTGTATAAAGCTGGGGCAAGATCTTCCCAATTGTGGATGTTGGCTCCTTCTAGTTGGTAGAAGCAGTCGAGTTGTGTTCCAGACAGGCTATCTTTGAAAAAGTGCACCCATAAGTCTTTATTGGCGGTGTGGGGTTGGATTTTTCTTACATATAAGCGGAGATGCATCTTAGGGCATGACGCTCCATCATATTTAGCAAATGTAGGCGCTTTGAATTTCGGAGGAATCATAATCCCCGACACTAGTCCTAATTCCTCAAAGTCTAAGCCTGGAACCTTTTGTACTTCCATCGCGCTCAATCGCTCTTCAAGATGTTTGTACTTGTCATCTGCTGGAGGATAATGTTCCTCAGAGTAGTCTTCCTCTTCTTCCTCCTCTTCAGATTCTAACGGGACTGCTGTTTCCTTGCCTTTCCCCTCTCCTTCACCGGATGTTGTTGTAAAATTTAGAGTCCTTCTCATCTGCTCATGAAATCTCCTCCCCATGTTCAAGACTCCATTTCCCTTTTTTGTTTTCTTTTTCCTTTCTTCAGCTAGCAGAGTCTTCAATTCTTCTTGCCCCTTGGCTAGGGTCACGAGCAATTATCGAAACTGCGTGTTCTGAGTCTGGAGATCTTTCACTGTCTGTTCGAGATACATCTTACTGAAATAAACAACAAAGAGAGATGAGGAACCTTCATTGCAAAAGACCTGTTTATGTTATGATGAATGATATGTGCATATGCAATGTTTTTGTGGATTTCAGAGATTCAAGTTTGTTTTAGACAAAGAAGGAACACACGTTATATTAATAAGATAAATTTTTAGTACATCAATGCCATTTTGACAAAATAATACCAAACTCTAAGATAAAAAAGTAGTGCGCATCCTCTTTGGTGCAATGTAGGCGTATAGAGTTCGCTCCTCCTGAAGTAGCCTAGTGAGTTCCAAAACCTTCTTCTCGCTTGCGTAGAATTGGTCTTCGAAGGTATCTCTCTTTTCTTTGAGTTGGATCCAATCCCTTTGTAGGTCTTCAACAGATGTGGGCATGTTAGGATGTAGGAGAATGTATGGAACATCTCCTTCCTTGACAGGCTCAACGATTACCGGGAGAATAGAGGGGTAAGGCATCATAAGACTTTGAGCACGGGTCCGTACCCACTTGAAGTAAGGCTCAAAAGGGATGGAATTATTTTGCCCCAAAGTCTTTCTATCCACCTTGTTTAGCATCCTTCAATCTCGGATAAATCTCGGGTGAAGACCTTGATCGTCGTTGTCGTAGTCGAATACCAAACCTTGAATCAGCATCTCGTGTGGGCCATCCCTTCGGGCGTAACCAAACTGTCTTAAGGCTAAGCAAGGGTTGTAGGTGATGCCTCCCCTAATGCCAAGTAGAGGGACATTAGGGAATTCTCCACAACGATCAATAATGATAACATTCTCTTTGGATCGGGAGCACCAATGAATGTCTGAATGTTTGAGTATCATTAATCTTTGTGACCACCTTAACCCTTGTCATTCTTTAAGACTGATTGGGGAAGATGAGAAATAAACCATCTTGCCAGGAGAGGAGTGCAACACATAAGGACACCTTTTTTCCTCATTGTGCGAGTGTGAAAATAGTGTAGGATATCCCCTAGCAATGTAGGCACCGAGTTACGTGACATGAAGATTTTGACGGCACTCACATCTATGAGTTGGTCAGGATTGAGAAACAAGACCATCCCATAGATGAGAAGAGCCATAATTTCCTCAAAGGCTTGTAAGTCCAAGGAATTCCAACAGCTTTGGGCTTTCTCAAAGAGGAACTTTGCTAAGAAACCTTTGACACCACTCTTAGTTTCCCAATGAGTTGTGACATCAGATGAGTGCAAGTGCAGAGCTTTAGCAATCTCTTATGGCTTTGGGTATCTTTCCGTACCGTTGAAAGGTAGTTGATTGAGAATGGGAATCCTCAAGAGTTGGGAGAATTATTCCAAAGTAGACACAAGTTAATAGTCGAGAAATGTGAAGCAATGGTGCAAAGGATCAAAGAACTGAAAGAGCACTTTCACCATATCCTCATCTGTGTTGGAGGTGACCAAGTTGAGTAGACGACCATGTCTCTCAGTGAATGGAGAGTTCTCAGGGATCCTTGAAGCTAGCTCCTAAAGTTGTGGAGGAATTCTTACAAGGTTGACTTGGATAGTTTTCATGCGAAGTGAATCCATATCCTACAAAACAAGAACAAAGATGAATCTCCAAAATCCTTGAAATGGTTAGTAGATGTATATGATGTTCATGATGTCCATGATGTTATGTACAATTACGCATATACAAGCAAAGCAAACAAGTTCTTAGTTTAGTCTTGCATGGGGTTTTATAGGTAAGTACCCTCTTGAAGTTTAGTTGGCTTAAACTTGTCCTAATAATAGTAACCAGGTTCTAAGGAGCTCAATATCACTGGATTGTTCCCTTGGTCATTGTTTCAGCTCAAGCCTCTTTAATGGCAACCGAAATATCCCAAGAAACCAACCCTCAATGAGTGTAGTATCGAGTATCTACCAACTTCGGACTGCACCAAAGCCGGTCATCTCACTACATCCTAAAGGCCAAGTTGATCAAGTAAAGGGTTCTAGAAGTTCATCAGTGCTTTATGACATCACTTAGCAGCCCCGTATTCTCTTTGATTAACTCAAAGGCTACCGGTACCCACAAATATGTCACGCTAACATAGCTATTTCTTACACCATATCGGTATACCCCGCACAGTTTCCACAATGTATTGCTATTTACCTATAATGTATCCCAAATCCGGGTAGAGGATTTCAAACCCAAACAAAGAACCATAATGTAAAGCATACAAGTCAAACAATGTAAGCAAATAAATGTGATCTAGTCCTAAGGTAACCCCACTTTTATAAAATTCCCCAGCAGATTCGCAAGTTCTATGATACAGTGGGAGAACTGACTTGAGGTTTTGCATTTGTGTTCGTAAATATTGCGGTTTAGCAAGAGTCACCACTGACTTTTCTTTTATCCAAAAGGAAAGGTGAAAAAGCACAGGAAAGACCTTTAGGGATGTTTTTGAGTTCGGGGGGTAGATTATGAAAAGGGAAGGTATTAGCACCCTTTTCATCCATGGTTTTCCATGGGCTCTTAGTTACTCGCTAGATCACTTGCTTTTGTTTGAATGTGTGCTTGAGATGTGGGTTTTGAAATTATTTTGAAAATATAACTTTGTAATGATTCTTGTTTCTATAAGAACGCGTACAAAGTGTTGTTTCAAAAATAGTTCAAAGATGTGTTTGTGGAATGTGTTTTTGAAAGTGATTTTTAAAAGGGTTTCCTTTGTAATGGCTCTCGTCTCTATAAGAACGCGTACAAAGTTTTGTCTTTTGAAAATGTTTCAAATGGAAGTGTTGGTGTATACAATGTTTTTGTTGTGAGCAAGCGAGTAACTGAGAGCGAACCTACCTACTCAAAAGGTCTTAGATGTGCTTTTCCTCCTCCTTTAGATGTTGTTATCTTACCATTGATTTGGTAAGAAGCCCCAATGTGTGATGTGAAGGGATGGGCGTTGGGTCATCGTATGATCATGATAGCAATGTTGTGAGATGACTTAGCATTTTTATTTAGGGACTAAAATCATTTCGAAAGGAAAATTTGAAAGCGTCATTGAGGGACTATGATCTTATATTTTTGTTTGTGCTAAGACATCCCACATGCATAACATGGCCATTTTTTAGGCAACAAGTGGAGTTATCCTTAAGGGTGCATGTGTGAATAGTGTGTTTGATTTGCATGCATTTAGTATTGATTAGGGTTGTCTATTTTGTTGTTTTTATCTTGCCATACACGCCTAACTGCTAGCATTTACATTTTTGAAAGCGATAAATTGCAAAAATGTAAAGTCCTACGCTATTACAATGTTTAGGAGATGGGGTATACAAGTTTATGAATGGGGATTGCAAAGAAAATAAGCCCTAAATTACTATTACAACCATATTGAAATGCATAAGAAAATGTGAAACGAACTTATTTTGTTTTAAGAAAATATTTTGGTCTTTTGTTTTAAGAAATAAAATAAAGTGTGAAGGAAATACTTTTGATGTTTGCTGATTAGTGGAATGAAGAGTGATAGCAAAAATAATGAAAAAAGGAAAAAAGAATCAACGTGTTGCTGATAAAAATGAAGTCAGAGGTTCTGACCCTGGCACGTTGCAAAACAAAAACCTGTTAGTGAAAATGTATAAGGTCAGAAGTTCTGAACCCACTGGGAACACAGTAGTTTTCAGAAGTTCTGATATTACTGGTAACAAAACAGACTCCAGAAATGCTAGCGCCTTTGACAGAACTTGGTCTCTCTCTCTATGCTAGTCAGAACATTTGTAATTTGGTTATTTATCCAAAAAACAGAAGACATGCATAGAACAGTTATAGCAGGTGTCATGGTGTTTCAGAAAATAAGAAATATCAGAACTATAAATCAGAGGCAAGCATGTATTTGCTAATCCTAACTCTTAGTTCTATTTTCTTCAAGAAGTTCTGAACTGATTTATTCTCTATTTAAGCAGGAAGGTGTTGAAATCTCAGAATATGTACAACATCAGAAACATGATATCTACATTGTATTTTTGAGCATGTAAATCTGGTAATGCTTAAGTAATATGGTGAGAGTCAGCAGAAACTTACCTTGCAACTGGAAGAAGTTCTGTGAACCGAAGTTAACCTCAACTCTGATGATGCTCTGAACAACTTCTTCACGTACTTAGTAAGCTGGAAGTTTTCAACTTTTGGGGATGGCAAGGAGGTGATGTTATGAGTTATTTGAGTGGATGGATGGAAAGTTTATAGTAGTATGAACACAAAAGTTTAGGCAGTTTTCAACGTGTGGATCAGAAACTGTGTGAATGATTTTTAGTCAAGAAATATTTGAGAACAAGTGGAGTTTGAATGCAAAGAACCAACAGTTAACAGGTTTTGTGTGTTGTGTTTACAGTTCTTGGAACTCTTAGAATTTTGGCAGAGATTCAAGGCTTTTCATTCTCAAATTTTCCACCTCTTTTCAGCAACTTTTTCCTGGACCTCTTCTCAGTGACCAATGGTGTTCTATTTATAGGCAAACTTTTGTGGGTTTGAAATGTCAAGTAGCGCCAAAATCATACACTAGATGCTGACTTGCTCTTGAAGCAAGTTCAAAAAAAGGTGTGATAGTTGTCAGGTTTTAGCCTAGGCTGGATTAGAAAGCAGGGATTAAGGAAAAGTAAACCCACAAGCAAAAAGTAGCGCATGGACTCATACCTAATTTTGTACAAAAGTATTTCTATGATACACGTGGAGAGATCCTTTGGACAACGACGCAAAAGTGGTTGTGAGCATTAATGAGCATTAAATGATGATGAGATTTGTCAAAAATCAGAAACCCTATAATGTGAGATTTTGCATCATTGCTTAATTCTGGATCAGAAGTTCCATTTCAGCGTAGTCTAGAACAAAACACCCTACTTTTGATCTTAGTATCCTGTTGCCTCAGCAAACTCTGAAGGATTCCCCAGGCTTTCCAGTAACCTTCTTTGATTTACCTTTGAAAACTCTGGATTAGAAGTTCTGCTTCAGCGTAGCATCCAATATTCTGATCCTCTTACCATCTGGCTCCACCATATTCTGAAGGAGCTTTCAGGCTTCGTATTACGCTTTATTACCTTCTTTTCATTACCCTAGCAAACTCTGACTGAACTTGCGTAGATGCTGAAGAGCCATGTTCTGACTGAAGACTATGTACTGAACCATGTTTACAACTTCTGACTACACCTGCCTGGAGGCTGGCTCAGAAGTTCTGAAGTGTCATTTTTCTTAAATACTTAGAAAAAATCCCAAGTATTTATAAATTTGGCTTTTCCATAGTAAATTTGACTTTTGAACTTTTTAATGATACAAACGTCATATTCCAACATGTCTTGATGAAATATGATTTCAGAGATTTGATTTTGATCCAAATGTCAAAGTTTGACCTTTTAATGTGAAAATGACTATTTTGCCCTTACAAGCGATTGTCTTGAAAAAAAAATTAATTCAAAGTTCGGGATTGGATGGAAGTAAACCTAAGGATCCATGGTGATTTCTTGAGAAAATGAGAGGGAAAATTTTGAGGTACAACAGCTGTCTTTGGTGTATTCCCAAAGTCGACAGATACTCGATGTTATACTTGTTGTGATTTAACTCCTGAGTTTTGTTTAGTTGTGAGTCAATCGCCTATTGAAACGAAACTTAGGGGAAAGATCAGTGATATTGAGATCCCTTAGAACCCGGTTACTATTACTAAGATAGGTTGAACCAATCCAAACTTCAAGAGGGTATCACCTTAAAACCCATGCAAGCCTTAAACCTAAGGTCTTTGGTGTGATTTTCTTGTGCTTGCTATATCTGTGATTTCTTAGCATAATCATGACATAATAACATCATGCCATAACATTTCCTTAACCATTTCAAGGATCTCAAGGGTTTGTGATGCAGGTTTTGATAAATTCGATGTCTAGCAAGGGGCAAGGGGATTTATTTTCCTCTAGCCAATGTCGTTAAAAGACTAAAAAACGACAACTTGAGTCAGGGGCTATAACCCACTTGATATGGTGAGCTTGACTCTTGTAGAAGGACACTCAACGATACAGAGTTCTTCAATAAAGGCTAAAGTCAACTCCTAACATCGCTTTGTGCTTACCCCGTGAGATCCTTGAAAACATTGCATACATATATCATACATATCGTTGCATAAGCAAGTTTCTCATCTTTTCGTTATTTATTTCAGCAAAAGAAATGGCCCTTGAACAAACAGTAAAAGACCTTCAAGATTAAAATGCTTAGTTCCAACAAATGTTCCTGACTTTGACCCAGGGACAGGAAGACCTAAAAGCTTTGATCGTCAAAGAGAAGAAGAAGAATGCAAAGAAACTGGTTGGCATCCTGAATATGGGAAGAAGACTCGGAGGACCGGTTAAGGGAGCTCTAGATCTTTCAAATCCATCAAATAAGGGGGACAATCATGAAGAAGATAGCAACTCGAGGAATGATGAAGATGAAGCTAATTATTCTGAGGAGCAATATCCTCCTGCTGATGATAAATACAAACAACTGGAGGATCGTCTCAATGCTATGGAGATTCAGAAGATATTTGGCTTGGACTTTGAAGAATTAGGGCTGGTTTCTGGCGTGATCATCCCACCAAAATTCAAGGTGCAGACATTCGCTAAGTATGACGGTGTTTCCTGCCCTAAGTTGCACTTAAGGTCCTATGTCAGGAAGATCTAGCCTCACACTGCTGACCAGAAGTTATGGGTCCATTCCTTCCAAGAAAGTTTAGCTGGCACGCAAATGGAGTGGTTCTACCAGCTAGAAAGAACATACATCTATACCTGGGAAGACTTGGTTGCTGCTTTCTACAAGCAGTACAAATACAATACTGACCTCGCTCCAACTCGTACACAACTTCAAAGCATGTCTATGGGTTCTAGGGAAGGCTTCAAAGAATATGCCCATAAATGGATGGATCTAACTGGCAGGGTACAACCTCCTCTGAATGATCGGGAAATGGTAGACATGTTCATGGGCACTCTGACAGGCCCGTTCTTTAGTCTGTTGATTGGGAGTTCCTCATCTGAATTCAGAGATGGGTCTGACTAGAGAAAGGATCGAAAATTGTATCAAGGGTGGGAAGATCCCGATGGCTGCATCTTCTAATTCTGAGAAGAAGCCATTTGCTGGTAAGAAGGAAGCCAATGTTGTGTATGGCCAGAAGGGTCGTAATAAGGAAGACGGCCATAATCGATCTGTGGGGGGGTAATACTGGTCTCTAATCCTACGCCTATGCAACGAAACCAACAGGGGAACCGGTATAAAGAGTTCATACCTAAGAGACAATTCACCAGAATTAACATGTCACTAGCTCAAGTGTTATAACACATGTTGAAAGCGAGATTGATTATGTTAAAGGCTCCTCTACAAAATCCCAATACTTCTGCATCTAGTTACCACCCCGACGAAAGGTGTGCATACCATTCTGATAGTCCTGGACATGATACAAATGGATGTTGGGCTCTGAAGAACAAAATTCAGGAAATGATAGACGCCAAAGAGATTGAATTCGACCCTCTAGAGACTCATAAAGTGATCACTGCTCCTATGCCAAATCATTGAGAACGTCTGTTTCATTTTTTATTTTTCATTTTTAATTTCATTTGTTGTTCAAATAATTATTGTTATGCCGAACTTTGGTTTTCCCATTAATTCATCTCATATGTTTGTCTTGAATGATTTCATTGTCATTTTATTTAAATTGTTTTCTTGCTTCCTTTACGTGATATTCGACTCTCGATTAAAATGTTATAAGCCTTTAAAGGGAGGATGAAGAAAACGATACCACAATCTCATACAGTGTGCTTTTGAATAGACCTTGCTGACGATGTGCAAGCATTGTTTCAAATCCCAAATAGTGGAGTTATAAGAAAGATAATCCCTAATCAACCCCTTTGAGCCAAAGAAGTAGGAGTTTTCTTTTCACACAAATTAAAACCCTTAATCATAACCTGGGGCAGGGTAGTTTCTCAGTCAATTCAGACGCACATTCAGTCGCAATCTTCCACTTCGTACATAATGAATGGCATCGAAGACGTCCTTCCAAATCAAAAGACGGTGATAGGTTTCGCGTAATCATCAAAATAATCAGTCATTATCTCTCAAAGTAGAAGCCCATTAAGTCAAAACCTATGAAGGAGACTTAAGAAAATTGGGGCATCCCGCTCACTAATCACAAAAGAAACAGTTCAGGAAAAATACAGGGATAGCAAAATCACAAAAAAAAAGGTCCTACAAATCCTCAACAAAAAAGAAAAGGTTAAAAAATTGACTGCCTTCTCAAACAAACATTCAATCTCTGAACCATCACCGAAATATCAAGGACATTCCAAAACTCAACTGGGATTCAAAATGCACAATTAACTCAACATAGGACTGAAGAACATCACGAAGAACAGGTGGGTACAAATAAATTTTGAGCCTTTATCCTTTGTTTCTTAAACCTTGAACCAGGTCACGATATAACCCTTAAAAGTCCTAGCTGAAGCATGGGTTAGTTCGAAAGTGTTGTACCCTAAAATTTGCCCTCGTATTTTTCCACAAGAAATCACAGCTTCGGGCTTTTCCTGATTTTTCCAGACTGGCTCAAGAATCGGTCAAACAGACTTTTCTCGTTAGACAGATAAAATTGGGGTTTTCATTGATTTTAAAGCAGTTCAGGCAGATTGCCAAGGTTTGGTTGAATTGGCTCAAGTTTTGATCAGGCAGGCGCTTCTCTGACATTTAATCAAGAACTAGGGTTCTGTGTGCATATTTCTCAGAAAGAATTAATTCTTTAGTTCTTCTCAGTTTACTCTAAAATTTGGACTGAGTCATTTGGATTAAGTTTGCAGTGTTTGATTAAATTAGTAAAAAGGAAAATACATTTGGGCATGTGTTGATTTGACTGTGCATTGCTATGTTTTATTCGAAATGCTGGACGTTTATTAATTATTTATTTTTCTAAAGTCAGAATAATTGGATTTACATTCAATTGTTTTAATTTAAGAAATTCAAATGATTAAGCAGACAACTGAGAGGAAAGATATATCTGGCAAATTTGGATTTTTATTCATCTTTAAATTATTTGTTACAGTTATTATTTGTACACTGTAAATTTATTTACAGAGGTTTACATTGATAATTTTACAATAAGATATTACAAAGATATTCCTAAGTCTTCAATTCTTCATCCTCCATTTGTTGCTCTCCAATGCTCCATTGAGTTTTATCTGCAAAACAAAGAAAAGAAAGAAAAGTCAAAGCAGATAAAATAATTAAAAGCAGACAGATAAAAAAAATTGGGTTCATCATTAAAAGCAAATGGCCGGAATCAGTATTGCCCTCTCTGCAAATCACGAGATTTCTCCCGGTTCACAAAGAGGGATGAAAATAATGCTTGCAAAAAAAAAGGGTATGAATGCACAAAGTTATGATTTTGCACAAGTTCAAATTGTCAACCAACTGCATAGTGTCCAAACAAACAGCATGCCTAACCAAAGTCCAAATTGGACAGCAAAATGTCAAAGCAACTAAGCCAAAGATATCAAAAGATATCAAAACATCAACAAGTACAAAAGGCTATCACAAAGAAGCATAAAATCTGGAAAGAGATAAAGTATGCAGAGGCAAAGCAACTAGTGCAAGCAAACTTTTCATTTCATCATTTTCAAGGCCATTTGCTTTTTCAGAATTAGTACAGTGCTAAGCAATATTATATGCTTTTAATCTGTCAAAGAAGGAGAAAGAAGAAAAAAAGAAGAAAGGGCTTACAGGCTTAGGCTTGAAGAAGAGATATATAAAACAAAACTGAGATAACACAGTGAGAAAAACGAGGCAGATACAACATAAACAAAAAATCAGAACCTCATAAAACTGTCAAAAAAAAAAGAAACAGAACTGCCCAACCAGTAAAGCTCCCAACCTTTTCAAAAACCTGCATATGCCTTAAAGCCTAACAGAAGCCTTTCATCCAAAAAAATATACAAAACATTCAGGACATCAAACCTTTCAAGCTTTGCATCAACCAAACATAAACTCACAACACAGGCCCTGTCAAACAAAGCCTAAAAGCTCTTAACTTATAAACAATTCCAGGCCTGCCTAAGTAAACCAGCATATCCAAACTTCACCAAAGCCAAACCTGCATAAAACATTGCCTCTAAACAGCATAAGCCATTAAACCATCCAAGCCTTACCTGGTCAAGCATCAGAAGCCAAGCTGATAAACACCCAAGCCTGTAAACAACTGAAGCACTCAAGCCCTCAGAACTTTGTTCATCACTGGGAAAAGAAATCATCCAAGGCAACTCAGTATCTCAGAGATATTCAAAACATACCAAACATATCAAGCAAGCATACAAGGCATCAAGGCATCAAGCTAGCATACGATCCAACAAGAAGAAGAAGAAAAGAAATAATACTCACCAACATCATCATCTCAGAGGCAACTTAAAATCAAAAACATTCGAACCAACACAAACCCTCAGAACATTGTCATCACTGGGTTAACATACAGGGACACAACACATTCAATAGCATATCAAAGGAATCAAGCCATTTCACAGGCAACTCAGAAGCCAACAAGAGGAAGAAGATAAAGAGGCAACTCAGAAGCCAACAAGAGGAAGAAGATATTCAAAGCATCAAAGCCATCATACAGAAGCGAGCAAACAGCAGAAGAGAAAAAGACATTAAGGCAAGGGTTCTCAGATCATCATCACAAAACCCTAAAGAAGGTAAAGATATAAACTAGGAAGCAAGGTTCAGAAGCATCACGCGTTTCCTTCCCTCCGGCCCTCCAAGCGCCTCCAAGCTACCGTCTTTCTCCATCTCCAAGGACCAAAGGTAGTATCCCTAACCTTTGTCTTTTCATATACCTCAATCAGAATAAACAAACAACATTATTTCCCAATCAGAAACAATAATAGCACTTAATCAAAACATGAAATCAAAAGGAGCTAAGGCATAAAGAAGATTTGTTTTTACCGTTTCTTGGCCCTACTATGCTCATCCATGGAGGAAGGAAGACGGATGATGGTGTTGGTGGCTGGGTAAGGAAGGGTTTCATTCAGAAAGCTCAAAAGATGAAGAGGACGAAAGCAACGAAGACGAACGACGACGGCGCCTCTGTGTTCAAACAAACCCTAACACCCAAAGTGAATAACTCAGTTGTAACCCTAAACAAAAAAAAACGCTGTGAGACCACTTGGGCCTTGCTCTTTTGCCTAATCAACCTAAGCCCATTAAGCGTGCATACACCCCCTCTCCTGGCGCCTCACCCCTTTGCTTCTGTTTATTGGTTTCAGCTTGGGCCTTTTTTCTTTCCTAAGGCCCATCTAATCCCTTAGCCCTTTTTATTTCTAAACTAATCTCTTTTTTACATAAAATCACATCTTATCTTTTTATTAAACAAATTAATATACTTCTTTTTTTTACATTAAATTCTTATACTAATACATTTTCTTTATTTTGTCAAATAAAACAATACTTCATTTTATACTAAAAATTGTCTTTTAATTTTGTTATATTAAAAAGAACACATAAATATTAGATTGAATTAATAGAATAAAAACTCTCTTTAATAAATCTTTTCATACAAATTTTACTATTTGTTTCTTTTATTTTTATTACATTTTAAAACATAAATATTAATTTTCTTAAATTTGAGCATTTTTGTTTAATTTAGATTTTATACATAAAAACAATAAAATATCTAAAAATACAATTAAACTTAAAACATTCTTTTCTTTTCTTAAAATATTTTGCTTTTTACATATTAACAAAATACGCGAATACAAAATTAAATAGACAATATTTTATAATACATTAAAATTCACATTTTTCTCAATTGGTAAATAAATCTCAATCACTTACACATTTACAATACACAAATACGTCGATACATTTACTTTGCTTTACACATATACATTTGCTATTCTTGTACATGGTTATACATTATATTTTACATTTGCGCAATTTGATTTGGTTGTAATTATTTGGATACTACTCTCCTATAAGTCTCATCCCTATTTGTAAACATTTGTATCCCCACTCCCGGATACTTATTTGTAATAGTGTAGACTTTAAATTCCCGCAATTTACCGCTTTCAAATATACCATGGTTAGACCTAGGGTTTGCATGTACATAAAATCAAACGCTAGATGACCTAATACAAAGACAAATACATGAAATCAATACACAATCACACTTGCACCCCTAGGGTAATCCCGCTTGTTGCCTTCCAAAATGGGCCATGCTTGCACGTCGAGTTTCTTTGACAAAATAATTCAAATGATCATAGTCCCTCGATGACGCTTTCGAAAGTTGCCTATCAAAATGATCATAGTCCCTTCAAGAAAATTTCCAAAGACAC
This sequence comes from Vicia faba, assembly GCA_948472305.1. NCBI lineage: Eukaryota > Viridiplantae > Streptophyta > Magnoliopsida > Fabales > Fabaceae > Vicia > Vicia faba. The sequence goes on along the minus strand of OX451737.1, from coordinate 635,826,392 downwards.
TTGGCACCATTGCATCCATGGTCTAAACGATGACCCGCGCCCGTCCCGTTCACATCCTAACACAAGATTGTCCACCAAATACAATGGTGGAACAAAATTGTTAAAAGGGTTAAAACATAGCAAAGATCTTTGAGAAATTTAGAGTAGACAAACTCTTGGTTACTTGCCAACTTGCAAAACAAAAACACTTGCCTATTTTTCAAAACCCACATCACAACACACTTTGAAAACAACTTTCCAAAAAAACAATTGAAAACTTTTCAAAAGACATACACCTTTGTATACATCCCAACATGGATCATTACAAAGGTTGCCACCACATTGGCCTCTTTTCAAAACCTTTTCAAACCCACACACACAAAGCACCATTTCAAACAATTGAAAGCACCATTTCAAACAATTGAAAATCAAGGCAAGTTGATCTAAGCAAGTAACTAAGAGCCCATGGATAACCATGGATAGAAAGGGTGCTAACACCTTCCCTTTCTACAATCTACTCCCCGAACCCAAGAAAACATCTCAAAGGTTTTTTCTGTGCTTTTTAACCTTTCCTTAGGATAAAATAAAAAGTCGGTGGCGACTCTTGCTCAACCGAAACATTTGCAAAAACAAACGCAAACCTCAAGTCAGTTCTCCCACTGTATCACAGAACTGGCGACTCTGCTGGGGAGTACTTAAAAGTGAGGTTACCTTAGGGTTTAGATCACCTTTACATGCTTGCTTTGATTGCCTTGATTGCTTTACTTTTTGGTTCCTTGTTTGGGTTTGTTGTAAATCCTACACCCGGATTTGGGGCACCTTTTTAGGTAAATAGCAAAAAACTGTGAGGGAACTGTGCGGGGTATACCGACATGGTTGAAGCAGTAAGCTATGTTAGTGTGACATATTTGTGAGTACCGGTAACCCTTGAGTTCAATCAAGGAGAGTACGGGGCCACTGAGTGATGTCATGAAGCACTAACGAACTCTTAGAACCTTACTCGACCATCCTAGCCTTTTTAGGGGTAGTGAGATGACCGACTTTGGTGCAGTCCGAAGTTGGTAGATACTCGATACTACACTCATTGAGGGTTGTTTTCTTGGAATATTTTGGTCGCCAGTTAAGTGGATAAACCAAAACAATGAACACAGAAAACAATCCAATCATATTGAGCTCCTTAGAACCCGGTTTCTATTTTAGGACAGGATGAGCCAACTAACTTCAAGAGGGTACTTACCTACAACCCCATGCAAGCCTAAACCTAAGGACTTGTTTGCGTTGTGTGAATATGATTACTTGTATATACACTCACTTGCTTCTGCATACATGTACATAACATCATAACATCATACCATGGCATTTTCAATAACCTTTTCAAGGATCTCGAGGGTTCTTTTGATGCAGGGTTACGTTGAACCAGACGTCTACCAATGGGCGAGAGGTTTCTCCTCTAACAAATGTCGTCAAAGATCAAGTACAACAACTTGAATCAGGGGCTATGACCCACTCGACATGGTGAGCTTGATTCTCGTGGAAAGACATCCACCGGTGTAAAGTTCTCCAATCAAATATCAAGTGCAACAACTTGAATCAGGGGCTATGACCCACTTGACATGGTGAGCTTGATTCTCGTGGAAAGACATCCACCGGTGCAAGGTTCTCCAATCAAAGATCAAAAGTTCAACCTCTAACATTCTCTTGTGTTTACCCCAAGAGATCCTTGGAAGCATGCATCCATATATCATGCATTGCATCTTAACGATTTCTCCTTTTTCAGGTTTCCTTACTCTCCTACTGTTTATTTCAGTAAGAGATGGCTCTAGAAAGGACTGTCAAGGATATCCAGGACTAGACTGCTCAGCTGCAGGAAATGTTCTTGAACCTGTCACTGCGGCAAGAAGAAATGAAAGCTCTCCTCACAAAGGGCTTTGAGAATTCAAACAATGCCAGTAGCGATCAGTTGGAAGCACTGCAGTTTGATTTGGAAACATTGAGGATCCAAGTGATGGGACAGCTGGTGGGCCAGATGGCTCTCATCCAAGATTTGTCTCAAAGACAAGAGGAACTCAGAGTTCTCGTCAACCAACTGCTTCGAAACAGCCAACTAGGGCAAACATCTGAGGTTGAAGAGCAAGTCACCACTCACCCCCCTCCAGCCAAGAAGACAAAGGGAAGGCTCCCCTACTTGCTTCAGGGTCACAAGCCCATCAACAACCTCGCCAGCGTCAATAGGGTAATCAGCGTAATCAAAATACGTCGGGAAGACAGTTCACAGAGACTGACATACCGTCATCTCTAATACTAGAGCGCCTGTTAGAGGTCAATCTGACTGCTTTAAGGGAGCCTATTCAGAAGCCCAATACCTCCGCTCCTAACTATCATCCCGATGCATTTTGTGTTTACCACTCCTACAGCCCAGGGCATGACACCGACGACTGTTGGGCCTTGAAGAACAAGATTCAAGATCTGATCGACATTGGAGTGCTGAGGTTCATGCCCGACGGCGAGATGAAAATCTTCTGTTAAGGAGTTCTCCACCTGGAGTGACAAAGCTCAAGGCTGAAAGACTTTTGCTTCATTTGAATTTTCAAAGTTGTAATTTCTTTTGTTCTCAAACAATTAACTATTGATGTTAAACTCTGTTTCATTAATGCATTGCATATGTTTATCTTGAATTCATCCATTCGTTTTCACTACTCGTATGCTTTCTTTATGATATTTAATTCTTGATAAAAAGCTGCAAGCCTTTAGAGGGAGGATGACGAAACAATACCATAATCTCATGCAGTATGCTTTTGAACAGACCTTGCTGGTGATGTACAAGCATTTCTTTCAATTCCCAAACACTGGAGTTATAAGGAAGATAATCCCTAGTCAACCCCTTCGAGCCAAAGAAGTAGGAGTTTTCTGTTCTAAACAATCAAAACCTTTGATATAAACCTGGGGCAGGGTAGTATCTCAGTTAATTCAAAAGAAAATGCGCGTTGAAGTCGCAAACTCTCAGTTCGTAACACAACGAACGACATCAACAAAAGAAAGCATTCCTTTGGAATCAAAAGACAATGGTGGTTCCCTATCACATAGGCAGTCAATCTCTCAAAAGAGAAAAGCCCACCAAGCCAAAACCTGTAAAGGAGGCTTAAGAAAGCTGGGGCATCCCGCTGACTGTAATCTCGAAAACAGGAACAGTCAGGCAAAAGTTAGGGATAACAAATCAAAATCAAAATAGAGAGGTCATTACAAATCCTCAACAACATGAAAAATGTTGCAAAAGAAAAAAGGAGATGATGACTGTCTCCCAAACTCAACTGGTGAACCATCACCCAAAAAATCGTTCCAAACTCAAACAGAGTGCGACACACAATTAACTGAGCTTAGGGTTGAAGAACATCACGAAGAGCGGGCGGGTACAAATATACTTTGAGCCTTTATCCTTTGTTTCTTAAACTGTGAACCAAGCCACGTTACAACCCTTCAAAAGTCCTAATTGAAGCATGGGTTAGTTCGAAAGCATACTGTTCAAAAGGTATCCTGACTCCTGTAAGGCTTTGCTCTAAATCATATGTTGATCTGTCTTATAAAAAGTTTTCTGCTAAAAAATGCATTTTTCAAAACTTCGAGACAAACATAAACTTTGCATTGCTTGAATATCATTGTTCGCATTTGGCTATTTGTTCGACAGCGAAGAAATTCATACAGCGAATGTTCGGAGGAACGAAAACTCTCTCAGTGGACAAAATCACTTCAAAAAGGATGAGACTTCCATTACAAAGATCTCCTATCAACAGGGGGGGCATGACATGTCACCATCCAATTAACCTGGGGCAGTCCAGTCAAGGTTTCAACAGATCTTTCAAAGTTCAGTTAACCTGGGGCAGTCCAGTCAAGATTTCAAGAAATCTCTCAATTTGCAGAGTAATCTGATTCAAGACTCCTTCACCATCACTTGGGGCATTCAAATGTCAAAAGTGTCCGAAGTTTTCCTTCATCACCTGCTGGAAATTACAACCACCAACAGAATCAACTGTCGCAATTCCAGATTCGATACATGTATCTAGCCAGGGCACATCTGTGAGTGATTGATTGTAGATTCGATACTTGTATCTAGCCAGGGCATATCTGCATGAAGAGTTTGAAAATCAACCCCTGTAACAGACCAGGAAATTATCTTTCATTCTCAGGACGGAGGCTTACACCTGTATCCATCCAGGAAAGCTATCTCTACCAACCTTTTGCAATTCCAGATTCGATTCCTGTATCTAGCCAAGGCACATCTGTGAGCAACTAATTCCAAATTCGATACCTGTATCCAGCCACGGCATATCTGTAGATGACAATTCCAGATTCGATACCTGTATCCAGCCAGGGCACATCTGTAGACAACAATTCTAGATTTGATTCCTGTATCTAGCCAGGGCATATCTGTGAGTAACTGATTGTAGATTCGATACCTGTATCCAGCCAGGGCATATCTGCATGAAGAGTTTGAAGATCAACACCTGTAACAATCCAGGGAACCATCTTTCTTTCTCAGGTCAGAGATCAACACCTGAAACAAGCCAGGACAATATCTCCTTGACCAACCTTTCTTAAGTTCCAGATTCGATACCTGTATCTAGCCAGGGCATATCTGTGGACGACTGATTGTGGATTAACACCTGTAACAAGCCAGGAAATTATCTACATGAAGAGATTGAAGATCAACACCTGTAGCAAGCCAGGGAACCATCTTTCTTTCTCAGGTCAGAGATCAACACCTGTAACAAGCCAGGACAATATCTCCTTGACCAACCTTTCTTAAGTTCCAGATCAACACCTGTAACAAGCCAGGAAAATATCTGTGGACGACTGATTGTGGATCAACACTTGTAACAAGCCAGGAAATTATCTACATAAAGAGTCTCTTTCATCACCACTTGGGGCATTCGAATGTCAAAAGTGTTCAACAATTCCCTCATCACTTGTTCCAAGATGTAGTTTTACACGGACTCATCATCAGGAAACCCTACACCGGTTCCTTCTCAAACTCAAAAAGATTCTTGTAATCCCCAACCAGAGAGCCTTACAGAATCTAATTCCCCTCAGCAGTCAAGATTCTTTTATCCCCAGCGGAGTTCATCAAAATTCCCCAACATAACTTATCAGTGGAATCCCCAGCGGAGCTCTCATCAAAAACCTCAGTGAAGTATCTCTTCCCATAGAGTAATTCCCCGCAGAGTAATCTCTCCAACGAGTTCATTCCCCAACGGAGTCATCTTCTCCTACCGGTTCATTTTTGCAACCATCATCCTCAGCGGAAGCGAAGAACTCTACTCTTCAACATCAGCTCAGGATTTGATTCCCCGGCCAGTCGTCAAGGATTTATTTTCCTAGACGAAAATACATTCATAGACATTTCACATTTCATACATCCTGCTTACATACATGATAAAGTGCATACAACACAATCTCATTTATTCTTGAGAACATCATGACATCATGTATTCCATACATCATGACATTGCATACAACTGATGTTTTACCTTTTCAGGAAAAAGGACACTCCAAAGATGATCACTATCAACTATCACAATTCCAGATTTGATACCTGTATCCAGCCAGGGCATATCTGTAGACGACCAATTCCGGATCCGATTCCTGTATCTAGCCAGGGCATATCTGTGACCGTTTGATTGTAGATACCTGTATCCAGCCAGGGCATGTCTGCATGAAGAGACTGAAGATCAACCCCTGTAACAGGCCAGGAAATTATCTTTCTTTCTCAAGTACGCAAGTTCTCGCTAAAGAATCTCTTATGCGATCGACACACAATTCCAAATGGCATCTATAAGCCCATTCCCGACAAGGTTCTGTCACATCCCTAGATGGCATCTTTAAGCCCATCATCAAATGGCATCTGTAAGCCCATTCCCTCTACCTTCACATCACCGAGTGCAAATTTTTGGGCACTCTAGTGTCCAATCTCCTTTTACCCTCGAGTCGCGAAAGGCAAACTTTCCAATCTAACTCTTCAGGTTCAAGAAGATTGAACATGGGCAACTGTTGTACCCCAAAATTTGCCCTCGTATTTTTCCACAAGAAATCACAGCTTCGGGCTTTTCCTGATTTTTCCAGACTGGCTCAAGAATCGGTCAAACAGACTTTTCTCGTCAGACAAATAAAATTGGGGTTTTCATTGATTTTAAAGCAGTTCAGGCAGATTGCCAAGGTTTGGTTGAATTGGCTCAAGTTTTGATCAGGCAGGCGCTTCTCTGACATTTAATCAAGAACTAGGGTTCTGTTTGCATATTTCTCAGAAAGAATTAATTCTTTAGTTCTTCTCAGTTTACTCTAAAATTTGGACTGAGTCATTTGGATTAAGTTTCCAGTGTTTGATTAAATTAGTAAAAAGGAAAAGACATTTGGGCATGTGTTGATTTGACTGTGCATTGCTATGTTTTATTCGAAACGCTGGACGTTTATTAATTATTTATTTTTCTAAAGTCAGAATAATTGGATTTACATTCAATTGTTTTAATTTAAGAAATTCAAATGATTAAGCAGACAACTGAGAGGAAAGATATATCTGGCAAATTTGGATTTTTATTCATCTTTAAATTATTTGTTACAATTATTATTTGTACACTGTAAATTTATTTACAGAGGTTTACATTGATAATTTTACAATAATTCAAAGTAAAATAAAGATATTCCTAAGTCTTCAATTCTTCATCCTCCATTTGTTGCTCTCCAATGCTCCATTGAGTTTTATCTTCAAAACAAAGAAAAGAAAGAAAAGTCAAAGCAGATAAAATAATTAAAAGCAGACAGATAAAAAAAATTGGGTTCATCATTAAAAGCAAATGGCCGGAATCAGTATTGCCCTCTCTGCAAATCACGAGATTTCTCCCGGTTCACAAAGAGGGATGAAAATAATGCTTGCAAAAAAAAAGGGATATGAATGCACAAAGTTGTGATTTTGCACAAGTTCAAATTGTCAACCAACTGCATAGTGTCCAAACAATTAGCATGCCTAACCAAAGTCCAAATTGGACAGCAAAATGTCAAAGCAACTAAGCCAAAGATATCAAAACATCAACAAGTACAAAAGGCTATCACAAAGAAGCATAAAATCTGGAAAGAGATAAAGTATGCAGAGGCAAAGCAACTAGTGCAAGCAAACTTTTCATTTCATCATTTTCAAGGCCATTTGCTTTTTCATAATTAGTACAGTGCTAAGCAATATTATATGCTTTTAATCTGTCAAAGAAGGAGAAAGAAGAAAAAAAGAAGAAAGGGCTTACAGGCTTAGGCTTGAAGAAGAGATATATAAAACAAAACTGAGATAACACAGTGAGAAAAAAGAGGCAGATACAACATAAACAAAAAATCAGAACCTCACAAAACTGTAAAAAAAAAAAGAAACAGAACTGCCCAACCAGTAAAGCTCCCAACCTTTTCAAAAACCTGCATATGCCTTAAAGCCTAACAGAAGCCTTTCATCCAAAAAAATATACAAAACATTCAGGACATCAAACCTTTCAAGCTTTGCATCAACCAAACATAAACTCACAACACAGGCCCTATCAAACAAAGCCTAAAAGCTCTTAACTTGTAAACAATTCCAGGCCTGCCTAAGTAAACCAGCATATCCAAACTTCACCAAAGTCAAACCTGCATAAAACTTTGCCTCTAAACAACATAAGCCATTAAACCATCCAAGCCTTACCTGGTCAAGCATCAGAAGCCAAGCTGATAAACACCCAAGCCTGTAAACAACTAAAGCACTCAAGCCCTCAGAACTTTGTTCATCACTGGGCAAAGAAATCATCCAAGGCAACTCAGTATCTCAGAGATATTCAAAACATACCAAACATATCAAGCAAGCATACAAGGCATCAAGGCATCAAGCTAGCATACAAGCCAACAAGAAGAAGAAGAAAAGAAACAATACTCACCAACATCATCATCTCAGATGCAACTTAAAGTCAAAAACATTTGAACCAACACAAACCCTCAGAACGTTGTCATCACTGGGTTAACATACAGGGACACAACACATTCAATAGCATATCAAAGGCATCAAGCCATTACACAGGCAACTCAGAAGCCAATAAGAGGAAGAAGATAAAGAGGCAACTCAGAAGCCAACAAGAGGAAGAAGATATTCAAAGCATCAAAGCCATCATACAGAAGCGAGCAAACAGCAGAAGAGAAAAAGACATTAAGGCAAGGGTTCTCAGATCATCATCACAAAACCCTAAAGAAGGTAAAGATACAAACCAGGAAGCAAGGTTCAGAAGCATCACACGTTTCCTTCCCTCCGACCCTCCAAGCGCCTCCAAGCTACCGTCTTTCTCCATCACCAAGGACCAAAGGTAGTATCCCTAACCTTTGTCTTTTCATGTACCTCAATCAGAATAAACAAACAACATTATTTCCCAATCAGAAACAATAATAGCACTTAATCAAAACATGAAATCAAAAGGAGCTAAGGCATAAAGAAGATTTGTTTTTACCGTTTCTTGGCGCTACTACGCTCATCCATAGAGGAAGGAAGACGGACGATGGCGTTGGTGGCTGGGCAAGGAAGGGTTTTATTCAGAAAGCTCAAAAGATGAAGAGGACAAAAGCAACGAAGACGAACGGCGATGGCGCCTCTGTGTTCAAACAAACCCTAACACCCAAAGTAAATAACTCAGTTGTAACCCTAAACAAAAAAAACGCTGTGAGACCACTTGGGCCTTTCCCTTTTGCCTAATCAACCTAAGCCCATTAAGCGTGCATACACCCCCTCTCCTGGTGCCTCACCCCTTTGCTTCTGTTCATTGGTTTCAGCTTGGACCTTTTTTCTTTCCTAAGGCCCATCTAATCCCTTAGCCCTTTTTATTTCTAAACTAATCTCTTTTTTTACATAAAATCACATCTTATCTTTTTATTAAACAAATTAATATACTTCTTTTTTTTACATTAAATTCTTATACTAATACATTTTCTTTATTTTGTCAAATAAAACAATACTTCATTTTATACTAAAAATTGTCTTTTAATTTTGTTATATTAAAAAGAACACATAAATATTAGATTGAATTAATAGATTAAAAACTCTCTTTAATAAATCTTTTCATACAAATTTTACTATTTGTTTCTTTTATTTTTATTACATTTTAAAACATAAATATTAATTTTCTTAAATTTGAGCATTTTTGTTTAATTTAGATTTTATACATAAAAACAATAAAATATCTAAAAATACAATTAACCTTAAAATACTCTTTTCTTTTCTTAAAATATTTTGCTTTGTACATATTAACAAAATACGAGAATACAAAATTAAATAGACAATACTTTATAATACATTAAAATTCACATTTTTCTCAATTGGTAAATAAATCTCAATCACTTACACATTTACAATACACAAATTCGTCGATACATTTACTTTGCTTTACACATATACATTTGCTATTCTTGTACATGGTTATACATTATATTTTACATTTGCGCAATTCGATTTGGTTGTAATTATTTGGATACTACTCTCCTATAAGTCTCATCCCCATTTGTAAACATTTGTACCCCCACTCCCGGATACTTATTTGTAATAGCGTAGACTTTAAATTCCCGCAATTTACCGCTTTCAAATATACCATGGTTAGACCTAGGGTTCGCATGTACATAAAATCAAACGCTAGATGACCTAATACAAAGACAAATACATGAAATCAATACACAATCACACTTGCACCCCTAGGGTAATCCCGCTTGTTGCCTTCCAAAATGGGCCATGCTTGCACGTCGAGTTTCTTTGACAAAACAATTCAAATGATCATAGTCCCTCGATGACGCTTTCGAAAGTTGCCTATCAAAATGATCATAGTCCCTTCAAGAAAATTTCCAAAGACACTTGGCACCATTGCATCCATGGTCTAAACGATGACCCGCGCCCGTCCCGTTCACATCCTAACACAAGATTGTCCACCAAATACAATGGTGGAACAAAATTGTTAAAAGGGTTAAAAGATAGCAAAGATCTTTGAGAAATTTAGAGTAGACAAACTCTTGGTTACTTGCCAACTTGCAAAACAAAAACACTTGCCTATTTTTCAAAACCCACATCACAACACACTTTGAAAACAACTTTCCAAAAAAACAATTGAAAACTTTTCAAAAGACATACACCTTTGTATACATCCCAACATGGATCGTTACAAAGGTTGCCACCACATTGGCCTCTTTTCAAAACCTTTTCAAACCCACACACACAAAGCACCATTTCAAACAATTGAAAATCAAGGCAAGTTGATCTAAGCAAGTAACTAAGAGCCCATGGATAACCATGGATAGAAAGGATGCTAACACCTTCCCTTTCTATAATCTACTCCCCGAACCCAAGAAAAGATCTCAAAGGTTTTTGCTGTGCTTTTTAACCTTTCCTTAGGATAAAATAAAAAGTCGGTGGCGACTCTTGCTCAACCGAAACATTTGCGAAAACAAACGCAAAACCTCAAGTCAGTTCTCCCACCGTATCACAGAAAGCATATTGTTACAAAAGGTATCCTGACTCCTATAGGACTTGCTATAAATCATGAGTTGATATCACCCTCTTGCATTATTTGTTTTACTGAAAAAATGAATTTTCAAAAACTTCAAGACAAGCATAAACTTTGCATTATTTTAATATCGTTGTTTTCATATAGTTATCTGTTCGACAACATAGAAATTCATATGACGAATATCTCGTGGATAAAAACTTTCTCAATGAAAAGGTTCACCTCAAGTGGAAAAACACTTCCATCCAAGGGGCACGACATGATCATTGTCCATCATCTGGGGAAGTCAAGTCAAGATTCAAGGAATCTCTCAAAAATGCCAAATAGCTCGGGGCAGATCTCCATCTGAATCACTTGGGGCATTAAACATGAATTCCAGCAACGAATCACGTACAATCAAGCGAAATCGATGTTCCTCAGTGGATTTCTTCTCAAAAGCAATTGAACAGGAATTCCCAACGGAAACATTCTAAATAAACCAAGTCCTCTTCTAGAAACAGTTCAGGTATGATCCAGAGACGGATGTTATCCTAGTACTTATTCCATATTTCTCTTCTAGAAACAGTTCAGGTACAATCCAGAGACGGATGTTATCCTGATACTTATTCAGATTTTTTTCAAGTACAGTTCAGATATGATCCAGAGACAGATGTCATTCTGAAACTTATTCAACACATGTTTCAAGTTCAGTTGAGATATAATCTAGAGACGGATGTCATTCTAACACTCATTCAACACATGTTTCAAGTACAATTCAGATATGATCCAGAGACGGATGTCATTCTGACACTCATCCAACACATGTTTCAAGTATATTTCAGATACGATCCAGAGACGGATGTGATTCTGACACTCATTCAACACATGTTTCAAGTACAATTCAGATATGATCTAGAGATGGGTGTCATTCTGACACTCATTCAACACATGTTTCGAGTACAGTTCAGATACGATCTAGAGAAGGATATCATTCTAACACTCATCCAACACATGTTTCCAGTACAGTTCAGATACGATCCAGAGACGGATGTCATTCTGACACTCATCCAACACGTGTTTTAAGTACAGTTCAGATACAATCCAGAGACGGATGTCATTTTGACACTCATTCAACACATGTTTCAAGTACAGTTCAGATACGATCCAGAGACGGATGTCATTCTGAAACTCATTCAAATATATGTTCAAGTACAATCACGACATAAATCCATCCACAAAATCTCCGCAGGTACTTTCTCCGGCAGGTATAGGGGCAAAGATAGTTTGAGACGAAGTCACTGCTACATACGACCTTGTGACGTCTATGTTCCCCACAGAGTAGAAACAACCAAAGTTTTGATCCCTCCTTCCCCAAGCAGGAATTACCTCCTCCAGCAAAGTTCCTTCAGAAAGATGAAATTTGTATTCCCCAACCAAGTTTCATAATTGCAAACAGATTATAAAACCTCCTTCCTGGTAGAGTTTATTTCTCAAACTGAAAAAGCTCATTCTCCAACAGAGTTTATTCCTCTACAAAGGCAAAATCTTCCAATAAAGCATCCGCCCTCCATAGAGTCATTCTCAAGCAGAGTCAATCCCCAACAGAATATCCTTAGATAGAAAGAGGGAATCCCCAGCGAATCATCTCCATTCTTCATCCCCGTTGGAAATGCAGGATTCAGCCTCTCAACGCTCTTTAGCAGCAGTCCGAGATTTACTTTCCCAGACTAGAAAACATCGCAATAGCATCCCATATTCATACATCAGGGCATGCGCATACACATCGCATACAACATAATCTCATTTATTTTGAGAACATCATCACAATGAATTTCATACATCATGACATTGTATATGACTAAATCTTTACTGTATTCAGGAAAGATCAAATCAACAAGAACCGCTAACTGCTTATGTGACTAGGTAGTCTTCTCAAAAGCTACGTCTAAGGAATGGCTCTTTCAGTATTTTCCTCATAAAGACGTTCTCACAAGACCTTCCCTGGTTTAGTTAGATCGACACTAAGATCTCTCTGATTTCTATTCCAGTTGAAGATATTCCAAGACTTTTGTCTAGTTCAGTTGAATCGATCCTAAGTTTCTTCTGATTTCCATTCCATTCAAAGTTAATTAAAGACCTTCTCTAGTTCATTCAGATCGACACTAAGATCTCTCTGATTCCTATTCCAGTTGAAGATATTACAAGACTTTTGTCTGGTACAGTTGAATCGATCCTAAGATTCTTCTGATTTCCATTCCAGTCAAAGTTAATTAAAGACCTTCTCTGGTCCAGTCATATCGACACTAATATCTCTTTGAGTTCTATTCTAGTTGAAGATGTTCCAAGACTTTTGCCTGGTTCACTTGAATCAACCCTAAGATTCTTCTAATTTCCATTCTAGTCAAAGTAAATCCAAGACCTTCTCTGGTTCAGTTAGATCGACACTGATATCTCTCTGATTTCTATTCTAGTTGAAGATGTTCCAAGTCTTTTTTCTGGCTCAGTTGAATCGACCCTAAGATTCTTCTGATTTCCATTACAGTCAAAGTTAATTAAAGACCTTCTCTGGTTCAGTCATATTGACACTAAGATCTCTCTGGTTTCCATTCCAATTGAAGATATTCCAAGACTTCTGTCTGGTTCAGTTGAATCGATACTAAGATTTTCCTGATTTCCATTCCAGTCAAAGTTAATTAAAGACCTCTCTCTCGTTCAGTTAAATCGACACTAAGATTTTTCTGATTTCTATTCCAGTTGAAGAAACTGCAAATCCTAGAGTACAACCAGATAACAGTTTAATCTCATTCCCCAGTAAGTCACTGAGAAGTTTGGAACACAACCAGGTAGTAGTCAGCCTTATTATCCTCAGCAAATCACTGTGAAGCCTAGATCCCGACCAGATAGCAGTTCACTTCCATCTCTTCAATCAAGAGATGATTCCCCAGTAGAGTAATGGACAACTGAAGCTCCTAAACTCTATTCCCCAAAATAGATACCAACATTTCTCAGTGGAGTCCTCCTTAAAGGACAGGAATAGGAATCCCCACAAAGGAATATCTCAGGAAATCAACATTGTTCCGGATGGCATCTTTAAGCCCATCTCCGACGACTCTCCGTCATATTATCTGGATGGCATCTTTAAGCCCATCTTCGAAGATTTCCCGTCACCTTCTCCAAATGGCATCTATAAGCCCATTCCTGATATTACCTACACGGTCAAGTATCATTTCAGACAAGTGCAAATTTCTGGGCACTCTAGTGTTCAATCATCTTCCACCTTCAGATTATGAAAGGCAAACCAGCCAATCTAGATCCTCAGGTTTAAGAAGATTGAACAGGGGCAGCTGTTGTACCCCAAAATTTTCCCTCCCATTTTAACTCATGACATGCCTCTAGAGGTCCTCAATTGCTCAAGGATGACCAAGAATTGGCCAGACAAATTCTCCTCTTAAGGCAACAAACCTCAACTAGGGTTTCAATTTTAAGGAAGATGTATGAGTCCAAAGGATAAAAATGTTCTCCATTGTCCAAATATGTCCTCAAGATCATCCTTGCCAAATTTCATGCCTTGAACAACAAGTTTGCTTCGTCAACTGCTCAAATGCCTAGAAATCAACTGTACTAGGTCAAAAGTCAATTGTGGCCCAAATACAGTCAAACTTCAAGATTTTTGGTCAACGTCAACATTTAGAAGTAATTTACATCATTTGATCAAGGGTTGATCATGATTCCTCAAGAAATGCTCTTAACTCATCAAAAGTCAAAAATGGCTAATTAGGGTTTTTATAGGAAAAGTCAACCAAACTTTGACCAAGCATAACTTTCTCATACTTTATTAGATTTTTTCCTCAAAGGCTAATTTTGAAGATAATCTAATTCCCTACAACTTCTCTTCAGCCCTCAAGTTCAAGAAATGCCTCAACCAAAAGATACAAACTCATACATTATAGGTCCTTTCAAAAAGTCAACAAAAACACCTTTTGGGTCAAAACTCTTCAGATGAACATGGAAGATCCAATTAAGATGAAACCAAAAAGGTTGTTTAGAGGACATCCTAAGCTCTGTAAAAAGTCAAATAATACCCTCTTATGGTTAAAATGGAGAGAGATATGCCTTGCTAAAGTTAACCAATTTTTGGAAAAGTGCGTGAAGCCAATATTGACCAAACTTGAATTTTTTTTTCAAATGGGCCCGTGTTTTCATGATTGAAACTTGTCCCTAACATGGCCCACGACCCGAGAGCTCATTCATACTTTATTTCATTATTTTTATTATTTATTTTGGTTTTTTATTCATTAAGATTCAAAATTAAATAAAGAAATAATAGGAAATATGTAAGATATGATTTGAAGATCTTTTTCTCATCAAATGAAGAGAAAAGCATGCTAGAAAATCAAAGGAAATGTGTTGAAATTGTTTGAGCAAGTTTTGGCCAAAATAAGAAACTTAAAATTCTAAAGGCAAATCAAATCTTTTCTACATAAATCTCCAAGATTCAGTCCACTTTTGTTACCCTAATACATCCAGATATATATGCATAACATTGTCAGACCATGAGAAAGGAGGATTGGCCGCATAGAAAACACACAAAAAGTTCCACTTTTTTCACAAAAAAGCGGCAATCAGATTGATAGTTGCAGAGGGATTCAAGGAGTTTTGACATTTGCAATCCATTCCTGGGGACATTCTGAAGCTAACAACATCACTCACAAGCATCAAAGCACCCAGAATCATCACTTACATCATCACGGTTTGCACCTTATTTTTTGAAATCGATTTTGATCATACATGCGTTAGAAATAGATTTTGAGTATGCATTCTTGTTTGTATGAACATTTAGAACATATTTGAATGGTTAATTTCCAGTTTTGATACATATATGATAATCTGCCATTGTTAGGGTTTAAACGTTCATTTTAGGGTTTTCACGTATAGGCGAAATTGGGCCTAATAAATGATACCATCATGCTCAGGGGATCAAACCCAATTAATTCATGTCTTTAATTGAATTTATATTTCCTGTTGTGAATTTTGGAGATTTTCAGGTGTTTTAGTGACGGATATAGTCCGTAGGTAAAAGTGTTAGGCTAAAACGATGGACAGCTGAAGAAGATGATGGTGTGCCATGACCTGGTTGGACCAATTGAAAACAACGCGCGTTTTTTTATTAAATAAAATTATGGGAATTTATTTTGATTATATTGTTTTGTGTTTGTTAGTATAAACGAATGAACACTTGGCTCAGATGGTAAAGGAAGCGCGCTGGAAGGGAGAGGACCTGGGTTCCAGTCCCAGGTTCAATGTTTTATGTTTTCTAACTTATTTCTTTCAGATCCAATGCGTTGCCTTCCCTTGCGTACACCATACACCATCAACTCTCCAGCCATGAGACTCCAGGTGTCCAGATCCAGCGCACCAAACTTGCAGTCTCATGGTGGACCTTCTAGAGGCCACAATACTGAATCACACGCAAGGGGTTATTGGGCTTGTGGACCTGGGCCTTGCAAATCCGACATGCACCCCCCAGATTGCTAACACACTTCAAGTCCATTCTTTTTTCCTTTTTATTATTTTTTATTTAATTTCTTTGTTATTTTTAATTATTTCAAAAATCATTTTTTCTGTTTAATCATAAAAATCAGTAAAATCACAAAAAATAGGATTTAGGGTTTTTTATTAAAATTAATTTTATAAATTAATTTGATGTAATTATTTTGATTTGTTTCTTTAAAATAAAATCAATTAGAACCTAGGTTTAATTACAAAATCTTTTTCTTCAAAAAATATCAAAAATATTAGTTTTTTTATTCAGAATTATTTTTTTTTAATTAATAGTTTTTTCAATTAATTAATTATTTTCTTTATCATTTAACTTCTTTTTCAAATAAAAAACAAAAAAAAATACTTTTCTCTTAACCTATGCGCGTTTTAGGGTTTAGATGCTTTGTTATCCTTCGCGTGTTTATTATTTTTGCCGTATTATTTTCTAATTCTGTAATTGTTCCTGGTTTGTAATAATTAAATTAGATTTAAATTCCTGTATCTAATTATGTAACTGCCCCAAGGCCCTGTAATAGTTAGGAACTTTATTTTTCTGCAATTTATTTTCCCGCATGATAAACTGCTTAGATGAATGGTTAATAGGATTGTATGGAAAGGTAACGATTAATTGAACATAGATAACCCTAAATGCACAAGATAATATATCTGAGTTAAACACACTTTCACATGCTCACCCCTAGGGTATCTCCCACTTTGGTTGCCTTCGAACGCGGTCACAATTCTCGAAACGTGAGAATTTTTAATGGCTATCCTTGAGTTCAAGAGATTACAAGTCCCTCGGTGACCCTCTCGACTGTCACCTCGGTTAAAAAAGTGATCTTAGGATTTTAGGACAGTTACTAAGAATACTTGCCCAGTTGCCTTAGTGACCGTAGATGTCCCTTCGATAGTCCCTCAATATCCAACTATAGGCTACCTACTCACTAATAGTAGGATAGAACTGTCTAAAGGGTAGGAGGAAAAGAACACCCTTTTTCGAGTAGGTAGACTGTTCTTAAGTACTTGCTCAAACCTAATCTTTATACACTTACACACTTTTCAAACTTCTTTTCAAAAACGCTTTATCACACTCTTGAGGACTGATACAAGAGTTACCATAAAGCAAACGAAAATCTTTCAAAACACACAAACACAAACAGTTTTCAAAAATCAGCAAGTACCTAAGAGCCCATGGAAAACCATGGATGGAAAGGGTGCTAATACCTTCCCTTTCCATAATCTACCCCCGTTACTCAAAATCTCGAAAAAGGTCTTTTTCTGTTCTTTTCACCCTTTCCTTTGTTGGATAAAAGAAAAGTCGGTGGCGACTCTTGCTTACCGCGACATTTGCAAACAAAAAACACAAACCAGTAGTAACAGTCGGTTCTGCCACCGTATCACAAGGATATCAGGGAGTTGGCCCCAAATTGCACACCCGCCTTCCTCGACTACTGCTTTGGCATCCTTCAAAGAACCCATATTCAATGGAGGTCTAGTAATCTTTGGGACACTAGTAGCAGTCTTGGTTGCAGCAATTGTCTATGGAACCTCCTCAAAGTTCTAACAATGGGTCTCAATGAACCCGTCGTCCATCTAAACATACCTGAAAGAGTTCAGGTGGCTCACCATGTATTCTTCCTCGCCATGGACTGTGATAATCTTTCCATTAACTGGGTACTTCAACATTTGATGCAGGGTGGAAGTAACAGCACCGGCCCTATGAATCCAAGGTCGACCTAATAAGCAGGAGTAAGATGGGAGGATGTCCATCACGTAGAAAGTGGAGTCAAAATTCGGAGTACCATCTTTGATAGGGATGCCCACCTCCCCGTGCACCATTCTCTTGGAACCATCGAATGCCCTCACCACAATATTACTAGGCTTCAGTATGAGTCCTTCATAATCCAATTTGTCCAAAGAATTCTTGGGTAAGACATTCAATGATAAACCTGTATCCACCAGAACATGAGCTAGGGTAGTGCCCCTGCACTCAATGGAGACATGCAGAGCATCATTATGCTTTCTTCCCTTGGATTTTAAATCGGCATCAGAGAAACCAAGTCCATTGTCAACTGTCAAACAAGAAACACAGTTCTCGAATTGATCGGCTGAGGTCTCTTGAGGAACATGGGTAGACTTAAGGAACCTTACCAAGGCTTTAGCATAGGCTTCAGAGCGTAATAGTAAGGCCAACATGATATTTTTGAAGGGGTCTGCCCCAACTGTTCCACAACCTTATAATCACTTTTCTTTATGATCTTCAGTATCTCTTCCATTTATTTTTTAGAAGCTTCAGGAACGACTTCTTTGTGTGCCTTCGTCTGGACAGGCTCAACTAGTACCTCTTTGCCTCGAGTCTCAGCTGACTCAATAGCGGGGATAACAATAGGGATGACAGTAGGAGTAGCAATAGGAGTGGAAACAAGAATAATCAAAGGGGTAGCAACAGGATTCAGAGAGATTTCAAGAGAGAAAACCCTTCCGCTTCTGGTAATTTTACTGGTCCCAACGATGTTGTCGACATCGGGATCAGTATCTTCAGCAACTTTATCTTTTACAGCCAATAGGTCTTGCTTGACGCCATGGTAGTAGACGCCAGCCCCATAATTCCACGAAACAACTTTATCGGAGGAATATGGTATTGACCCAGGAAGAGTGATAATCAAAGGAGCAAACTTAGGAACGGATGTAATCCTGACGGGACTTTTGGAGGAGATTCTAGGAGGATTATCGGAAATGGTAATTATTGATATATCTTCACACTGAACTTTTGTAGAGGGAACTTTCTCAAACATAATTTCTTTGTTGTTCATCAGGCGCTGGACACCTATTTTTAACAACATGCAACCGTTGGGTAGAGACATACACATGTGGCAACCTTCACCATAACTCAAAAATAAACCGGCTCGCAACAGATTCTTTTTAACAATCAGAAGATGAGTAACTAATTGATCAGTAGAAGAAACAAACAGGTCGTCATCAACGACATTAACACCCTGGTCATGTTTGGGAATTGGTGCAGTTATTACATTAGGGGCCTCCAGAGGGTCAAACTCAATCTCCTTCGCCTCGATAAGATCTTGCACCTTATTTTTCAGAGCCCAATAATCGTTTGTATCATGCCCCGGACTTTCGGAATGATAGGCACATCAAGCATTTGGGTTGTAGTGGGGAGATGCAGTATTGGGATTTTTAGGAGCCTCCTTTAGAGTGACCAGATTATACTTTAACAGGTGTGGAAAAACCTGAGATAAGGTCATAGTAATCCGGGTGAACTGTCTTCTGGGCGCATCTGGTCTGCACTGATTGTTTCGTTGTTGGTTTGATGCAGGATAGGAGATCATAACATCCCCTACCGATGGACGGCATTTAGTCTTGATTTGATTTCTCTGACTGTAGGAAGCACTTACTTCTTTCTTCCAAGAGAATAGTTTCCTTACTGTATGGAGGATGCATATCTCTGGATCTTACCACTCTTGATACCAGCTTCTACTTGCTCACCCGTTAATATCAGCTCAGTAAACCCAACTGAAGAGCTTCCAATCAGATGGTTGAAAAATGGACTAAACAAAGTTCCCAGTAACATATCTACCAGCTCTCTATCAGACAGAGGAGGATGGACTCTTCCCACAAGATCTCTCCACTTCTGGGCATAATATTTGAAACCCTTGTTGGAACCCATAGACATAATTTGAAGTTGTGTACGGGTTAGAGCAAGGTCAAAATTATATTGGTACTGCTTGTAAAAAGCAACAACCAGATCTTCCCAGTTGCAGATGTTGGTTCCCTCTAGCTCATAGAACCATTCCAATTGAGTCCCTGACAAACTTTCCTGGAAGAAATTAACCCACAGATTCCTTTCAGAGGTGTGAGGTTGGATCTTCCTGACATATGACCTTAAGTGCAACTTAGGATAGGAGACACCGTCTGTTGTACCCCAAAATTTGCCCTCTCATTTTTTAAGGCATTTCTCACAAGGATTCTCAAGGTTCAAGCTTGCACCAGTACATTGGGATTTTCAGTACCAAGATTAAAAGGAAACTGTCAAAAAGGGAGAAAATGGATAAAAATAATATTTTGACAAAATTTGGAGAGAAACAAGTGTTTTTCGATTTAGCTCTTTCGATTGGCCTTTGGGCCTCTTTCGATGCAAGCTTGGTTTGCATCCTTCGATTGGGCATGGGCCTCTGGCATGTTGGCTTGGATTCACAAGGCACAAAGCTTCATGTAGCCTCCTTCGATTCCAAGCAAAAAGGCCCCCTTTTGGCATCCTTCAATTTTCACTTCTTGCCTCCTATATGCCTCTTTCGAATCTGGACATTTTGCCATCCTGCATGCACCTTTCGTTTGGGCATATGGTTCCTTCAGTACAAGCTACTGGTCAAACCCTTTGTTTGGGCACATGAATCCTTCAGCACAAAGTTTTGGTCACACCTTTCGTTTGGGCATGTTGGTTCCCTTCATGCAAGCTTAATTTGAACATAGATCTTTTGTATGTTGGCATCAAGTCACAAGGTAGGGACCCCCTGTGTACACTCTTTCATTTGGCCATTTGGACCTTGGGGAAGGCAAGCCTTTGACTGGACAGAACCACCTTCACAAGGTTTCCTTACATCCTGTTACCCTTCAAATCAACATCCTTAGAATCTAACTCTAGGCATCACATTCGAAGGATATGCTTGATAGTCCATTCGATGGATTTACAAGCCCACTTTAAAGCAAGTATTTGGTGACCCATCCAAGGGTCACACTTTTGGCTCCTTCGAAGGATGCCCAAAAGTGACTAAATCAAAAGGCACTTGTAGAGGAAAATCAAATTGCTTGGAGAAGAGTCTGGTCTAAGAAGGGTCAAAACGAAAAGATGTCATTCAAAGATGCTTGCTGCCAAGTTCAAGCATGGTACACTGGCCAAGACTGCTGCACAGAAGTCCTGAAACACTGCCCCCTTCTTACACCAAAATAGCATACAAGGCACTGTCTCTCAAAAGCTACAAGGAACAGGTTGTTTAAATTGTTCAAATATTTTGTTTTCCCTCCAAGAACTTCAGGCGGCCTTGCCTATAAATAAGAGGCCTCACAACACGTTTAAGGGAGGACTTTTTGGCTAGAGGAACGAATCTCAAAGATTTTCTCAAACACAATAAATTTCTCAAATACTTAAACTCTTGTGAAAGCAAAAACCCAGAATCTAACACTTACCTCTTTCGATTCAAGAAGGAACACTACACCTATTCTCCTTCTTCGAACCCAGAAATAGCAAACACCACCCTTACACCTCCTGGCCTTCGAATCCAGTCAAAGGAACACCACACCTGTTTCTTTCCTTCGAATCCAGGAGCATTTAGTTCAGCCACTTGAAGGTCCATCACACCCTCCATCCTCCAGCAAGGTAAGTTGTTCCAAACCTTGAGCTTTTCAATCATTGTATAACATGTGAATAAGCTTTTATTTTTTTTCAAGCATGTATGTATCATTGTTATTTTTGTTTCCACCCTTTTAGCATGTTTTTAGAGCTAACCCTTTAATTTTACTTCTTGTTTACCTAAACATGTATTAAATATTAAAACTGGTTGTAAGGCAGTGCTAGCATGGCCTTGGGCCATGTTGCTATTTAACACCTCAAACAAAGGACAACAGGAAACAGGAAGTAGAGAACGAAGCCTCTGGCTTCCATACTAACCTCCAGGTCAAACGAAAGAGGAAACCAGAAGGCACTCCCTTACTGCTTTCAACTCCCAGTCGAAGGAGGAAAAGAGGCAGATTACAGCTTGCACGGGTTCGAGGCCCAGTCGTAAGGCACAACATGCTTCTTCCAGACCCTGGTAGAAAGATATAACATGCTGACTTCCAGCTCCCAATCGAAGGACACGCCTACACTAGTGCCAACCCCCAGTCGAAGGAGGCAGAAAGGCAAATCGAAGGGCATGACCTCACCCATTTCAGGCTAAATTGAAGTAAGACAGAACGTGCAGAATCGAAGGGTTTTCTGCCTCAATCGAAAGACCTTCATTTTTCTTGCTTTTATCATATTTTTGCCTTTATATTTTCATGCACTTCAATATGGTTGTAATAGTGTAGGATTTTATCTTTCTGCATTTTATTACTTTTCTATGCTTGCTAGTAAAATAGGGAATGTATGGCAAGATAAAAACAACAAGTAGACAACCCCTAATCAAATACTAAATGCATGCAAATCAAACACACCATTCACACATGCACCCTTAGGGTAATCTCACTTGTTGCCTCGGAAAAATAGTCATGTCCCTCGAACAAGGATGTTTTAGCAAAGACCCTAGATAAAAGATCGTAGTCCCTCGATGACCCTCAATGTTGCCTTTGGTAAACGATCTAGTCCCTAAACGACATTGCTAAAACGTCCCATCGGTTGTCTTCTATGACTATACAAACGTCCCTCGCCCGTCCCTTCACATCCAATTTTGGGGCTTCTTACCAAATCATTGATGAGATAGCAACATCTCAAGGAGAAGGAAAAGAACATTTAAGACCTTTTGAGTAGGTAGGATGCTCCTAGTTGCTTGCTTGCTTACAAAAAAAATCATTTTATACACCAACACTCTCATTTTGAAACATTTTCAAAAGACAAACACTTTGTACGCGTTCTTATTAAATGAGAGCCATTACAAAAACACCTTTTCAAAATCACTTTCGAAAACATATTCCACAAACACCTCTTTGAACTATTTTTCCAAACAACACTCTGTAAGCGTTCTTATAGAAACGAGAACCATTACAAAGACGTTTCTCAAAATACTTTCAAAACCCACACCACGAGCACATTTTCAAACAAAAGCAAGTGATCTAGAAATCAACTAAGACCCCGTAGATAACTACGGATGAAAAGGGTTCTAATACCTTCCCTTTTCATAACCTACCCCCCGAACTCAAGAAAACATCTCTAAAGGTCTTTCCTGTTCTTTTCAGTATTTCCTTTTGGATAAAAGAAAAGTAGGTGGCGACTCTTGCTATCCGCGATAATTGCAATCAAATGCAAAACACCCAAGTCAGTTCTCCCATCGTGTTACAGAACTGGGGACTCTGTTGGGGATAGTACTTAAAAGTGGGGTTACCTTAGGGCTAGATCACCTTTACTTGCTTTCCTTGTTTGACTTGTATGCTTTACATTATGGTTCCTTGTTTGGGCTTATTTTGATCCTCTACCCGGATCTAGGGCACCTTTTAGGTAAGTAGCAATAGATTGTTGAAACTGTGCGGGGTATACCGACATGGTCTAAGCAATAGCTACGTTAGTGTGACACATTTGTTGGTACCGGTAGCCCTTGAGTAGTCAAGGAAAATACGGGGCCGTTGTATGGTGTCATGAAGCACTAATTGACTTTAAAACCTTGTTTGATCAACTTGGCCATTAGGAAGTAGTGAGGTAGCCGACTTTGTGGCAGTCCGAAGTTGGTTGATACTCGACACTACGCTCATTGAGATCCGACTTTCGGGATATTTCGGTCACCATTAAAGAGGCTTGTGCTGAAACAATGCCCGATGAAGAAAGATCAGTGATATTGAGATCCCCTAGAACCCGGTTAATATTACTAGGAAAGGTTGAGCCAACTAAACTTCAAGAGGGTACTTACCTATCAAACTCCATACAAGCCTAAACATAAGGACTTGTCTGCTTTGTCTGTATATGACTATTTGTACATAACAACTTGCTTACTTTGCATACTTGTACATAACATCATGACATCATACCATAGCATTTTTAATAACCATTTCAAGGATCTCAAGGGCTTATGATGCAGGGTCATGTTGAACCAGATGTCTATCAAGGGGCAAGAGGATTCATTCTCTAATCAAACACCGTCAAAGACCAAAGCACGATAACTTGAGTCAAGGGCTATGACCCACTTGACATGGTGAGATTGATTCTCACAGAAGGACATTCAACGATCCGAAAGTTGTTGATCAAAATTCAACTTCTAACATCTTCTTGTGTTTACCCTACGAGATCCTTGAAAACATGCATCCACATACCATGCATCATATCATGACAGGTTTCTCCCACACAGGTTTCCTTATCTTCCTACTGTTTATTTCAGTAGAGATGGCTCTAGAACAGAATATCAAGGACATTCAGACTCAAAATTCTCAACTTCAGGAAATGTTTTTGAACCTATCCAAGGGGCAAGAAGAAGTGAAATAACTCCTCACTATGGGCTTGACCATAGAGAATCCTGAGGACGACAGGGATGACCAGCTGGAATGGCTACAAACTGAAAAGGCAACAATGAAAGTCCAGATAATGGGCCAACTGGTGGGTCAGATGGCTCTTATCCAAAACATAACTTGGGGAAAAGAGGAGCTAAGGACCCTCGTCAACAAACTTCATCAAGACAGTCACAACCGTATGAAACAAACTATCGAGATTAGGGATCAAGTCATCATTCAGCCTCCCATGAGACAAGAAACCGGTTCGAGGGAAAGCAGATCTTCCCAAATTGCTGCCACATCACGGGATCGACAGCAACCTCACCAACAACAACAGGTGAATCAGCGCAAAGAGGTCACACCTAAGAGACAATTTACCAGGATCAGCGTGTTGCTAGCTCAGGTGCTACAACATATGTTGAAGGCAAAGCTAATTACATTAAAGGCTTCTCCCCAAAATCCTAACATTGTTTCTCCTAATTACCATCCCAATAAGAGGTGTGCATACCATTCTAATGGTCCTAGGCATGATACGATCTATTGTTGGGCTCTGAAGAACAGGATTCAAGACCTAATTGAAAAAGGAGTTTTAGAATTCACATAAGACGATCAATTGGAACTCTTCTATCACCCTTCAAGGGCATCCAATTGAAGCGACGGTCTGGGCAAGGAATTTTTTTGTTTATTCGAATTTTCAGTTGTAATTTTTTTGTTTGTTCAAACACTTATCTATTAATGTCAAACTCTATTTCATTAATGCATTACATATGTTTGTCTTGAATTCATCCATTCATTATCGTTATATTTAAACTATAATTTTTACTCCCTTTATGATATTCAATTCTTGTTTTAAAAGATGCAAGCCTTTAGAGGGAGGATGACGAAAACAAATGCCATAATCTCATACAATATGCTTTTAGACAAGACCTTGCTGACGATGTACAAGAATTCTTTCTATTCCTAAACACTGGAGTTATAAGGAGGATAATCCCTAGTTAACCCCTTCGAGCCAAAGAAGTAGAAGTTTTATTTTTACACAAATTGAAACCTTTAATCAAAACCTAGGGCAGGGTAGTCTCTCAGTTAATTCAAACGTGCGTTCAGTTAAAAAATTTCACTTCGTACACAACGAATGACATCAAAAATATTCCTTCTGAACCAAAATATGGCAATGGTTCCCTATCAAATAGGCAGTCATTATCTCTCAAAAGAAAATCCCACTAGGTCAAAACCTACGAAGGAGACTTAAGAAAAACTGGGGCATCCCGCTGATTGTAATCTCAAAAAACAACAACAGTCAGGCAAAATCAGGGATAATAAATCAAAAAGAGGTCACTGCAAATCCTCAACAATATGGAAAATATGGAAAAAATGACTGCCTTCTAACAAACTTAAACTTGTCTAAACCATCACCAAGACGTCATTGGAGTTCAAATGCACAATTAACTGAGTTTAGGACTGAAGAACACCACGAATAACGGGTGGGTAAAAATAAAATTTAAGCCTTTATCCTTTGTTTCTTAAAACGTGAACTAAGCCATGTTACAACCCTTCAAAAGTCTTAATTGAAGCATGGGTTAATTTGAAAGCATACTGTTACAAAAGGTATTCTGACTCTTGTAAGGCTTTACTCTAAATCCTGATATGAATTCATATTCTTACAAAATTCTTTTATCTGCTAAAATGAATTTCCAAAACTTCAAGACAAGCATAAACTTTACATTATCTGAATATATAGCTAATTGTTTGCAAAACAGGAAAATTCGCACGACGAATATCCAATGAACAAAAAACCCTCTTGATGAACAAAATCACTTCAAATGGAAGACGCTTCCAATAACAGATCTCCTATAAGCAAGTGGGCATGACATGTCACTATCCAATACACCTGGGGCAGTCCAATCAAGATTCCAAGAAATCTCTCAAGAAACAATGAATATACCAGGGGCAGATCTGCATCTGAATCACTTGGGGCATTGAACGCGATTCCCAATAAAGGGTTACGTACAATCAAACATTTTCTGGAAGTGCCACAAACACATGCTACTAGGGGAAATGACAAATCTCCCTCAAAATACTGTTCATAGGATGACCCCCAGCCAGGGTTTCAATCTCTGAAAACTTCTCCCCAACTGAGTTGATCTCAAGGATCCTCGAGAATTTTGCCAAAAGAAGACACCTCTCCAAAAGACTGGCGACATAGTTTATTTTCCCAACAAACTACAGATTCCCCAACTTGAATTTGCCTCCCAGACTATCACAAATCAAGGGACCACAACTCCTCTTCCCCATAGACTTTCCTACAATCCCCAGTAAGTTGCTGCAAAACCTGGAAGACAACCAGATAACGGTTAACTCCTTTATCCCCAATAAGTTGTTAGCTCCCTTTATCTTCCATCGAGAGATAACTCCCCAGTAGAGCAATAGACAACTAAAACTCTTGAACTCCTTTCCCCAAGCAGGAATCAACACTTTCCACAGAGTTTTCCTCTCAAGCAAAATCAACATTCCTCAACAGAATTCTCCTTAAAACAGGAATACCCAGCGGAAACACTCCAAGCAAGGTTTGAAGGTGTGCATACTCTTCATCCCCAATGGTCGTCCGAGATTCAGCTTCCCAAAGCTCCCCAGCTTTTGTAAAGGATTTATTTTCCAAAGATAAAATTACATTCCAACAACATTTCATGCATCATATTACATACATGATAATCACATACAGCACAAATGCATACGCCATAATCTCATTTATTTTGAGAACATCATTACGCCGTGCATTTCATACATCATGACATTATATACAACTAAATCTTTACCTTTTTAGGAAAGGTCAATTGACTGATAATTATCATCAACAATTTTCAAGAGGTCCAAGATTAGTTCCTGAAACAAGACAGAGCAACTATCTACGCGATCAGATAAAGCAATCTTACACAGATTCCTTCTCACATTCCCAAACAATTCCAGATGCAGTTTTACACGGACTCATCATGAAGCAACCCTACTCAGGTTCCTTCTCATTTCCAGGTGCATTTTTACACTGACTTATCATGAAGCAACCCTACCCAGGTTCCTTCTCATTTCCAGATGTAGTTTTACCCGGACTCGTCCTAAAGCAACCTTACCCAGGCTTCCCTCTCATATGTATCCTATAGCAGCCCTACACAAGCCCATCATAAATTCAAGAATATTCAAGACTTTTGTTGGTTCAGTTTAAATCTCAATGGTTTATCCTGATTCTTTCCCGTAGACATTTTCTATGATTCAGATAAATCGCCCCAAGATTTGTTCTGATTCTTTCTAGACCTCTGTTGGTTCAGTTTAAATCTCTCAATGGTTTATCCTGATTCTTTCCCGTAGACATTTTCTCTGGTTCAGATAAATTGCTCCAAGATTTGTTCTAATTCTTTCCAGACATTTGCTGGTTCAGTTTAAATATCTCAATGGTTTATCCTGATTATTTCTAGTAGACTTTTTCTCTGGTTCAGATAGATCGCTCCAAGATTTATTCTGATGCGTTCTTGTTAAAGAATATACAAGACTTCTGCTGGTTCAACTTAAACCTCTCAATGGTTTATCCTGATTCTTTCTCGTAGACATTTTCTATGGTTCAGATAAATTGCCCCAAGATTTGTTCTGATTCTTTCCAGACCTCTGTTGGTTCAGTTTAAATCTCTTAATCATTTATCCCGATTCTTTCCCGTAAGCATTTTCTCTGGTTCAAATAAATTACCCCAAGATTTGTTCTGATTCTTTCTAGACCTCCGCAGGTTCAATTTAAATCTATCAATGGTTTATCCTAATTCTTTCCGGTAGACATTTTCTCTGGTTCAGATAAATCATTCCAAAGATTTATTCTGATTCTTTTCCAGTTGAAGTTAAGATTATACTTATTCTAATTTCTGTTAACAATCACCTTTGGATGGCATCTATAAGCCCATCTCCGACCACTCTCCATCATCCCTCCAAATGGCATCTTTAAATCCATTTCGTACATTATCAACCACCATGGGATGCGGTGGGAGAACTGACTTGAGGTTTTGCATTTGTGTTCGCAAATGTTTCGGTTTAGCAAGAGTCTCCACCGACTTTTTATTTTATCCAAAGGAAAGGTCAAAAAGCACAGGAAAGACCTTTGAGATGTTTTCTTGGGTTTGGGGGGTAGATTATGAAAAGGGAAGGTGCAAGCACCCTTTTCATCCATGGTTATCCATGGGCTCTTAGTTACTTGTTTAGATCAATTGCTTTGCTTTTCCAATTGTTTGAAATGGTGCTTTGTGTGTGGTTTTGAAAATGTTTTGAAAAGAGGCCATCGTTGTGGAAACCTTTGTAATGATTCTTGTTTGAATGTATACAAAGGTGTATTGTCTTTTGAAAAGATGTTTCAATGTTTGAAAGTTTGAAAGTTTGTTTTGGGAAATATTTTGAAATTGTGTTGTGAGGTGTGTTTGAAAATAGCAAGGATGTTTTACAAGTTTTGATCAAGTAACTAAGAGTTGTCTACCCTATTTTACTCAAAGATCTTTCCTACATATTTTTAACCCTTTTGACAGTGTTGTTTTACCATTGCATTTGGTAAACAACCTTGTATTAGGATGTTAAACAGGACAGGCGCGGGTCATCGTATTGACCATGATAGCAATATTGTCAAGTATCTTTAGCAATTTTTTGAGGGACTAGATCATTTTGTATAGGAAACCAAGATAGCGTCATCGAAGGACCATGATCTTTTGTTTTGCCAAGATACTTAACATGCATAACATGGCCATTTTAAAGGCAACGAGTGGATGAAACCCTAGGGGTGCATGTGTGTATTGCGTTTGTCATTTTAATGCATTTAGGTCTTGTATTAGGTCATCTATTGATTGAGTTTTGAATCTTGCCATACACACCTAATTACTACACAGTATATTGAAAGCAATAAATTGCGGGAATTAAAAGTCTAAGTTATTACAAAAGTATCTGGGAATGGGGGTACAATTATTACAAATGGGGATGAATCTCATGAGAATAGAAAAGTCCAAATATTACAACCAAATCGAATTGTCGCGATTCAATACAAAGCTATAACAAATTATGAAATAAAGAAAATCAATAAATTATGAAATGCATGTATTTACTTGAAAATAAATAAATAAAATCTATTCTAAAAAGAAAGGTTAAATATTTTATTATTATTATTCTTTAATGTGTTTTTTTATTAAATAATAAAAAAAGTTTAAAGGAAGCAAACTAATTAAATTAATTTAAAAGTTTTGTTTTTGGTATTTTCATTATGTGTAAGAAAAATAAAGAAAATGATTAAAATAAAACTAATTGAGAAAAACAAATTTATTTTATAAAATGAAGTTTTAATATATTACTAGTATATTTTTAACAAAAGAAGTAAAAAATATAAATTAAGAAAAAGAAAGTTAACTAAAACTAATTCTTTTGGTATTTTCTTAAATGTAACAAATTAGCAAAGATAAATTAAAAAGAAAATTAATTTCAATGATTAATTTAGTTTGATAAAAAAGTGTTGAATTTTATGAATTTATTAAAAAAAGAAGTAAATTAAAACAAAATGAAAATGGGCTTAAGTTTTGTGGAGGTTAGGCCCAAAACAAAAATAAAAGAAGAAAAAAGGTCAGAATGGAGGGGGGTACGTTAGCAATGTAAATGGGCTTAAGGTCTAGATTTAGATGGCCAATGCATTTGTTATCTCGTTTCTGATTAGGGTTTGTGGAACAATTAGGGTTTGTGCGTGCTTTCACAGCGGCTCCGTTGTCCTTTCCAGTTCATCTCTCTCACTCTCTATCGCTCGTCCTCACTGATCTTCCTCACTCAATCGCTTCTCTCTGATCTTTCTCTCGCCGTCTGTCACCGGAGCATCTCGCATTTCTCACTTCCTACGCTAATGGTTCTGTTTGTTTTGAAGGGGTAAGATTCTAATTTTTGTTACGATTTTGATGGTTTGAACGAGCTTTTGATTATTGTCTTGCCTTTATTCACATTATCTCTATTAATCCTATTGTGGCGTATGGCTGAGATGCAGTAGATGGTTCGTCAAAGATGTATACCTTTTGGAGCTTTTTTGTGGCGAAGTGAGATTTTGAGATGGGAGGCTCCCCGGCGATGGGCTAGGCAAGGAGGAAGAGATGATGACGAAGGATGCGTACTTTTGGTACTTTTTCTTTGTCCCTTAAACTTGAATGACGATGATGCTTGCTGCTTCTGAATTTCTTTCCTCTCTCTTGAACTTGAATGATGATGCTTACTGCTTCTGACTTGGTTCTCTCTCTTGAACTTGAATGATGATGGTGATCTCTGAAACTTTGATATTTATAAGTTTGTTGGATATTGATTGTTAGTATTTTTTGTTGATGATGATTGTTCTGAAACTTTTGATGTTGGTATTTTTTGTTGATGATGATTGATGATAATCTCTGAAACTTTTGATTGTTGGTATGATTTTCTTCTTCTGATTTGAACTTGAATGATGATGCTTACTGGCTTGTTAGTTAATGATGGATAATGATGATGATTATCCTGAGACTCTGTTTTGGTAGTTGATGATGATTAACAGATTTGAACTTGTTTGTTGTTGGTTAATGATTCACAATGATGATGCTGAAACCTTGATGATGATTATTGTTGAACTGAGTTTTGATTATTGGTAGTTGATGCTGATGATGATTATAGTTCTGAAACTGATGGTATGTAAGTGGTTGAGTTGAAGATTTGTTTGAAAAGTCTTCTGACTTTAATTTGTTAGCTTGGATTGTATGCTAGCTTTGGTTTCACAGTTGAAGGTTTTTTTTATTGATTATGCAGTTTGGTAGTGCAGTTTGGTTCTGCAGGTTGGGTTGTTAACAGGTTTTTGGATGTTGGTAGTTTTGGCCTGTTTCTTGAAACTGTTATGCAGTTTTTGTTACAGTTTGTTTGAACTGCTATGCATGTTTGGAGTTTGTGGTTTGAAACTGTTACACAGGTTTTGTGGTTTTTGTGAATGTTTATGTTGTTGGCCTGTTTATTTGGTTTGGGAACTGTTAGGCAGTGAGTTTTTGGCTTTTGCAGTTTTTTTTTGCAATGGTTATGTTGTTTGGTTTACAGTTTGGAAAACTTGTTTTGTTTGGGAACTACAGGTTTTGAGTTTGTTTTGCAGCTTGCAGGTTGGTTCTGTTGTTTGGTTCTGCTAACATGTTTTTGGTTGTTGTTTGAAATGCTATAAAGTTTTGGTAGTTTTATCACAGGTTTTTGGAGATTGTTGCAATTTTGGCTGCGTGTTTGAACTGCTTGAAACTGTTGTGGGTAGGCTTTACAGTTTTGCAGGTTTGGAGTCTTGCAGCCTCAGGCTTGTTGCTTGAAACTGTTATATGGTTTTACAGGTTTTGGGAGAGTTGTCTTGCAGCTTCAAGCTTGTCTCCTTTAAACTGTTATGCGGTTTTGGCCTTTTGAAGAGAGTTGCCAATCTTTTCTGTTTGACAAAACTGACCCCCCTTTTTCTTCCAGCTTCATGATGTTATATCTTTGTGACTTGTGACAGATTAGCCTTGGTAGCCAAATTGTACCATTCCAATAGGTGATATCTTTTCTCTCTTTCTCTCTCAATGATAAAGCCGTTTTTCTTTTCTATTTTTTCTGAAAAGTTTACCTTATTTCTTGGAAAATGATGATAGGCTATGACAAGCCTTTTGCTTGTTGTTTGGTTTACCCTCTGCATTCTCTTTCTGCCTGCTGTTTGTACTTTTTTCCTGCTGCATTGTTTGAACTGCATTCAGTTTGGTTTGCTTACATCCAATTTGTCTTTGTATGCAATGTTTAGTTTGCTGCAATGTTTAGTTTGCCATGCTGTTTGGTTTGTCATGCTGTTTGGCTTGCTTGTGTTGCCTGCCTTAGTTGCTTGACAGTTTGGCCTTGTTGCAATGTTTTCATCTGAACCATTTGCCTTGCATTCTTTAGCTTGCATTTTTCATTTTTCTCTTTGTGAACCAAGAAGAGCAATCTTCTTGTGATTTGCAAAGAGAAAAAATAAAAACATGATGAAATGAAAATAGCTCCTCTGATTCCAAACGACAAACTTTAATGATGAATATTTTCTTTCTTTTTTTGTTTGAAAATTCTATTTAATTAACTGTACTAATCCTCTTTTCTTTGTCTTTCTTTCATGTGAGCACAAATTGGGTGATGACAAAGCGGAGGAAGCAAGAAATTCTTTGTGGCGAGCATAGGAGCAATGGAAACTTAGGCTTAGATTTAATTCTTTGTAACTTAGAGATATTTTCCATTAATTGTAATAATTTATTTTTCAAGTACTAGAAGCTGTAAAACTTAAAGCATATGAATACTAAATTATTTTTGTATCAACATCTGAAATAAATGAAAGATCTTTGTGAGACAATCTGATATCCAATAAAATCTTCTACTGTCAATATCTTGCAATTCTCTCCTCAAGTCTTCACTTATTCTTTAAGATTCCTGATTAAAATAACTGAAACTGCATTCCAATATTTCCAATACAGATAACTTAAATTTCAAGTAATCCAAAAAACTATGTAATCTCATAACCTTGCAACAGCATTCCAATCAAAATACGCACTGTGTATTCCAATAAATAAGAAAACATTTCATTCCATTAACAAGCAAACGTCTTAACAGACGCACATTATCTGGTTAACCTGGATCAGACAAAAACTGAATATTCCAAATGACAGTCTCAGCTCCCATTTCTTGTCCCAGACAAACAGGCCTTGAGAACAACCAGTAATCTTTCAGTAAGCTTAAAAAAGCGTGAAAACATGTGACAGTTAATTGAATTTCTGAGAATTCAGTTTCTTCTGAGAAATGCGAGAGAAACCCTAATTCTTGATCTACTGCCAAAGAAAAATATGTCTGATCGATTCCTGAACCAATCTTGAAAATCTGAGAAAAACACTAGGGTTGTTATTTCTTGTGAAAAATGGGAGGGCAAATTTTGTGGTACAACAACTGCCCCTGTTCAATCTTCTTGAACCTGAAGAGTTAGATCGGCGAGTTTTCCGTTTGCGACTCGAAGGTAAAAGATGATTGTACACTAGAGTGCCCATAAATTTGCACTCGTCAAAGCATAGTTTGAGGGAATGGGCTTAAAGGTGCCATTTGGAGATGTGACAGAATCTTGTCGGAGATGGGCTTAAAGATTCCATCCAATAATGTTTATTGAATTGTATGTTGTAAGTCGAAATAATGAGTATCATAAAGGTATCCATGTCTGGAACGTCTCTGAGCTAGGGGTCTGAATAAGCGATAGAATAGCATCCATGTCTGGAGCATCTCTAGACTGTTTTTTGAAGCTGAATCTGAACAAGCGATATATTAGCATCCGTGTTTGGAGCATCTGTAAACTGTTTTCAAGAGCCTATACTGGTAGCTTATTAACCTTATCCTGAAAAGGGTAAAATATTAGCTGAAACACAAAGTTATGTTGCATGAAATGTATGATGCAATATATGTGTTTTATCAATGCTTATGACATATGAATGTAATGTATGCGCGTGTAAGCTAAATAGTTGTCTTGCTGAGGAAAATAAATCCTTGATAGCTGGAGATAATAATATCTTCGACTGCTGCCGGGGAAAATAAATCCATGACTGCTGCTGGAGATTCAAGATCTTTGACAATTCGCATGGATTATCAAAACTTTGACAATTTCTGTGGGGAATTGAGAATGAGAATCTTCATTCTGCTAGGGGAATTTGTGCTGAGGAGCCAAGAACGAGAATCTTCGATCTGCAGTGGATTAAAAACTCTGACAAATTTATGCTGAGAGTAAAGAAGGCTCTGGCAACTTCATTGGAAAATCAAGGATGAGAATCTCCATTCTGTTGGGGAGTAAAAACTCAGTGGGGAATAACTATACTGTTGGAGAGTAAGCTCAGGGGTTAAGGTTGTATACCACTTTGAGAATCTTCATTCTGTCGGGAATATCAGGAGTTCGGGTGTATGCCAATCTTCTGGGTAAGCAAGAATGAGAATCTTCATTCAGGCGTTTGGGTCAGGAGGTTGGGAGTATGCCAATATTCTGGGTAAGCAAGAATGAGAATCTTCTTTCAGGCGTTTGGGCCAGGAGGTTGGAAGTATGCCAATCTACTGGGTAAGCAAAGAATGAGAATCTTCATTCAGGCGTTTGGGTTAGGAGGTTGGGAGTATGCCAATCTTCCGGGGTTTCAAGATTGAGAATCTTCATTCTGTTAAGGGTATCAGGAGCTTGGGAGTATTCCAATCTTCTGAGGTTTCAAGGATGAGAATCTTCATTCTGTTAAGGGTATCAGGAGCTTGGGAGTATGCCAATCTTCTGAGGTTTCAAGAATGAGAATCTTCATTCTGTTAAGGGTATCAGGAGCTTGGGAGTATGCCAATCTTCTGAGGTTTCAAGAATGAGAATCTTCATTCTGTTAAGAGTATCAGGAGCTTGGGAGTATGCCAATCTTCTGAGGTTTCAAGAATGAGAATCTTCATTCTGTTAAGGGTATCAGGAGCTTGGGAGTATGCCAATCTTCTGAGGTTTCAAGAATGAGAATCTTCATTCTGTTAAGGGTGTCAGGAGCTTGGGAGTATGCCAATCTTCTGGGGTTTCAAGAATGAGAATCTTCATTCTGTTAAGGGTATCAGGAGCTTGGGAGTATGCCAATCTTCTGAGGTTTCAAGATTGAGAATCTTCATTCTATTAAGGGTATCAGGAGCTTGGGAGTATGCCAATCTTCTGGGGTTTCAAGAATGAGAATCTTCATTCTGTTAAGGGTATCAAGAGCTTGGGAGTATGCCAATCTTCTGAGGTTTCAAGAATGAGAATCTTCATTCTGTCAAGGGTATCAGGAGCTTGGGAGTATGCCAATCTTATGAGGTTTCAAGAATGAGAATCTTCATTCTGTTAAGGGTGTCAGGAGCTTGGGAGTATGCCAATCTTCTGAGGTTTCAAAAATGAGAATCTTCATTCTGTTAAGGGTTAACTGTTATCTGGTCGATCTCCAGGCTTCACAATGTCTTGTATTGATATCTGGTCAACATCCAGGCTTCACGATACCTTACTTCCTATCTGGTCAACGTCTAGGCTTCAGAAGGAAATCAAATGGTCATTCGGTCACCTCCGGTTTTCAGTATAATCAAGGTTTTATCTGGTCGAATCCAGGCTTTAAGATAACTTGCTGGGAGATTTGGAGAAACCGGATTATTTCTGTTGTGGGTTGGTAGTTTCAACTATGTTGGGGTTTGGTAGTTGGTAGTCTCATCTCCTCTGGGGGTGTTAATGACATGCTGATTTGATGGCGTTATGGAAATGGGTTTAAAGATACCATTCAAAGATGATTGTTGACGGAAAGTTTTGAACTGGATCCATGACACCAAAACCCGGAAGTGAATCAGAATAAACCGTTGAGAGATTTATCTTGAACAACAAAAATCTGGAAGTGAATCAGAGTAAACCGTTGAGAGATTTATCTGAAACAGCAAAATCTGGAAGTGAATAAGAGTAAACCGTTGAGAGATTTATCTGAAACAGCAAAATCTGGAATATCTTCAAATAAGAATCAGGGAGATCTTAGTGTCGATCTGACTAAGCCAGAGAAGGTCTTGAATTACTTTGACTGGATAAGAATCGGAAAAATCTTTGAATCGATTTAACTGAGCCAGACGAAAATCTTGGAATATCTTCAACAGGTACCGGGGAAAATAAATCATGGACTGCTGTTAAAGGGGAAAGTAGAAAGAATTACCATTTGGTCGTGGTCCAGGCTTCATAGCTTGAATTTGTGAGAATTTGATTGCATCTTTCCTGACAGGTAAAGGCTAGTTGCATGACATACATCAAACAAAGATGTTCTCAAAATAAATGAGATTGCGTTGTATGATGTCCTGATGTACAGATGTGTAATGTTCTCAAGACGACCTCTCGCTGGGGAAAATAAATCCCGAACTGGTGATGGAGAAAAGAGTTGAATTCTTCGTTTCTGATAGTGAAAAATCTGGCGATTTTAATGGGAAAATTTTCAGGAATTCTTGAGGTCGACTTAGCTGGGAAGAGATTATCAAAGATTGAAACTCTTACTGAGATCCAACTCATGAGGAAGATTTTGGAGAGATTTGTCATTGCCCCAAGTAGCGAGTGTTTATGGCTTCGTCAGGAAAAGTTCGACTGTATGCAACCCTTTATTGTGATTGACGCTCAATGCCCCAAGTGACGGTGATAGAGACTTGCCCCTGGTTATTCTGCACTTTGAGAGATTTCTTGAAATCTTGACTGGACTGCCCCAGGTTAACTGGACAATGCCATGTTATGTCCCCTGTGTTGATATGAGATTTTTGCAACGGAAGTGTCATCCCACTTGAAGTGATTTTGTTCACTGAGAGAGCTTTCTTTCATCGGAACATTCACTGTGTGAATTTCTTCGCTGTCAAACAAATAGCCATATGCAAACAACAATATTCAAATAATGCAAAGTTTATGCTTGTCTTGAAATTTTGAAAAATGCGTCTTTTAGCAGAAAACTTTCTAAAAGAAATAATCAACTCAAGATTTAGAGCAAAGCCTTACAGCAGTCAGGATACCTTTTGTAACAGTATGCTTTCAAACTAACCCATGCTTCAATTAGGACTTTTGAAGGGTTGTAACGTGGCTTGGTTCACGGTTTAAGAAACAAAGGATAAAGGCTCAAAGTATATTTGTATCCACCCGCTCTTCGTGATGTTCTTCAACCCTAAACCCATTTAATTGTGCGTTGAACTCCAAATGAGTCTGGAACGACGTTTTAGTGATGGTTCATA
Source organism: Vicia faba (assembly GCA_948472305.1). Classification (NCBI taxonomy): domain Eukaryota; kingdom Viridiplantae; phylum Streptophyta; class Magnoliopsida; order Fabales; family Fabaceae; genus Vicia; species Vicia faba. Next base: position 635,789,403 of record OX451737.1, on the reverse strand, counting down.
CAAGTTAAATTTATTGGAAGGCAATCATTTTTACCACATTATTTTTGTTGAGGATTTGTAGTGACCTCTTTCTCTCTTTTTTTTGTTTTTTTTTGTGTCCCTGATTTTTGCCTGACTGTTCCTGTTTTTGAGATTTACAGTCAGCAGGATGCCCCATCTTTTTTAAGCCTCCTTTGTAGGTTTTGGCTTAGTGAGCTTTTATTTTCGCGAGATAATGACTTCCTAGGTAATTGGGAACCATCACCGTCTTTTGATTCCAAAGAAATTTTTTGATGTCATTCGTCGTATTACGAAATGAGAGTTTGCGGCTAAACGCATATTTGAATTAACTGAGAGACTACCCTGCCCCAAGTTTTGATTAAAGGTTTCAATTTGTGTTAAAACAGAAAACTTCTACTTCTTTGGCTCGAAGGGGTTGACTAGGGATTATCTTCCTTATAACTCCAGTGTTTAGGATTTGAAAGAAACGCTTGTACATCGTCGACAAGGTCTGTCCAAAAGCATACTATATGAGATTATGGCATTGTTTTCGTCATCCTCCCTCTAAAGGCTTGTAACTTTTTAACAAGAGTCGAATCTCATAAAGAAAGTGGAAAGCATAGTTTAAGTATAGTGAAAACGAATCGATGAATTCAAGACAAACATATGCAATGCATTAATGAAACAGAGTCCGACATCAATAGATAATTGTTTGAATAGCAAAAGAAATTACAACTTGAAAATTCAAATGAAACAAAATCCTCTTTGTCTGAACTTATCACTTTAAACGGAGAGCCTTCAACGGAAGATTTTCATCTGGCCATCTTGCGTGAACTCCAGCGTTGTTTCTTTAACCAGGTCTTAAATTTTGTTTCTCAATGCCCAACAGCTATCGGTGTCATGCCCAGGACTGTTGGAATGGTACGCAGAACTCGCATTTGGATTGTACCCTGGGGAGGCTGTGTTGAGACGCCGAGGGGGGTCCCTTAATACAATTAGCTTGACTTTCAACAAGCGTTGCAGCACTTGGCATAACGACATGTTAATCTCAGTGGAGTGCTTTTCAGATGTATTTTACTCACGCCGATTATCCTGTTGATGTTGGTGAGGTTGTTGTTGGGCTTGTGACCCTGAAGCAGACTGGGGAGAATTTCCCTTGGATTCTTGTCTCAAAGGAGGCTGAATGGTGACTTGATCCTCAACCCTAGTTGTTTGCCCCATTTGGTTACATCCATCCTGATGCAGTTTGTTGATGAGGACCTTTAACTCCTCTTGTCCTTGAGCCAGGTTTTGAATAAGAGCCATATGTCCCACCAGTTGTCCCATCATCTGAATTCTCATTGTTGCCATCTCAATCTGTAGCCCTTCCAACTGATCATTCCTGATGCCCCCTGGATTCCCTGTGACCATGCCCTTTATGAGGAGAGCTTTCACTTCTTCCTGCCCCTTGGATAGGTTCAAGAACATCTCTTGAAGTTTAGTATTTTGAGCCTGGATATCTTTTATAGTCTTCTCTAGAGCCATCTCTACTGAAATAAACAGTAGGAAGGTAAGGAGACCAGAAAGGGGGAAACCTGTCATGATACGATGCATGATATGTGGATGCATGTTTTCAAGGATCTCGCGTGGTAAACACAAGAAAATGTTAGAGGTTGAACTTTGATCACCATCTTTGATTGGAGAACTTCGTATCGGTGGATGTCTTTCCACGAGAATCAAGCTCACCATGTCAAGTGGGTCATAGCCCTCAATTCAAGTTGTTGTACTTGATCTTTAACGGCATTTGTTTATAGGAAAATGAATCATCTTGCCCTTTGTCTGATTCAACGTGACCCTGCATCAAAGACCCTCGAGATCCTTGAAATGGTTATTGAAAATGCTATGGTATGATGTTATGATGTTATGTACAAGTATGCGAAGTAAGCAAGTTATATACAAATAGTCATATTCACACAAAGCAGACAAGTCCTTAAGTTTAGGCTTGCATGGAGTTTGTAGGTAAGTACCCTCTTGAAGTCTAGTTGGCTCAACCTGTCCTATAAATAGTAACCGGGTTCTAAGGAGCTCAATATAACTGGATTATTTTCTGTGTTCATTGTTTCAGTTTAGCCACTTTACTGGAGACCGAAATATTCCAAGAAAACAACCCTCAATGAGTGTAGTATCGAGTATCTACCAACTTCAGACTGCACCAAAGCCGGTCATCTCACTACATGCTAAAAGGTCAAGTTGGTCAAGTAAGGTTCTAAAGTCAGTTGATGCTTCACGGCACCACGCGGCGTCCCCGTACTCTCCTTTATTCAACTCAAGGGTTACCGGTACCAACCAATGTGTCACATCAACGTAGCTACTGCTTCAACCACGTGAGTATACCCCGCACAGTTCCCTCACAGTTTATTGCTATTTACCTAAAAGGTGCCCTCAAATCCGGGTGTAGGATTTAAAACAAACCCAAACAAGGAACCACAAAGTAAAGCATACAAGTCAAATAAGATAAACATGTAAAGGTGATCTAAAACCATAAGGTAACCCCACTTTATTTTAGTCCCCAGCAGAGTCGCCAGTTCTGTGATGCGGTGGGAGAACTGACTTGAGGTTTTGCGTTTGTGTTCGCAAATGTTTCGGTTTAGCAAGAGTCGCCATCGACTTTTTATTTTATCCAAAGGAAAGGTCAAAAAGCACAGGAAAGACCTTTGGGATATTTTCTTGGGTTCGGGGGCTAGATTATGAAAAGGGAAGGTGCAAGCACCCTTTTCATCCTTGGTTATCCATGGGCTCTTAGTTACATATTTAGATCACTTGCTTTTCTTTTCCAATTGTTTGAAATGGTGCTTTGTGTGTGGTTTTGAAAATGTTTTGAAAAGAGGTCATCATTGTGGAAACCTTTGTAATGATTCTTGTTTGAATGTATACAAAGGTGTATTGTCTTTTGAAAAGATGTTTCAATGTTTGAAAGTTTGAAAGTTTGTTTTGGGAAATGTTTTGAAATTGTGTTGTGAGGTGTGTTTGAAAATAGCAAGGATGTTTTGCAAGTTTTGATCAAGTAACTAAGAGTTGTCTACCCTATTTTACTCAAAGATCTTTCCTACACATTTTAACCCTTTTGACAGTGTTGTTTTACCATTGCATTTGGTAAACAACCTTGTATTAGGATGTTAAACGGGACAGGCGCGGGTCATCATATTGACCATGATAGAAATATTGCCAAGTATCTTTAGCAATTTTTTTGAGGGACTAGATCATTTTGTATAGGAAACCAAGATAGCGTTGTAAGTCTCAGAGTGCCTAAGAGGGGAGGGGGGTGAATTAGGTATATAAAAATTTATTCGGTTTTATGAGAATACTTGAAGTAATTTTTTTTGGTTAAGTGTTTGAAGGTTTTGGTTATATCTTATCTTTTCCTGATTATGGTGATGAAAGCGATAAATGCGGAAAAGTAAAGAACACGATGATATATCCTGGTTCCCCTCACAATCCGAGAGTACTCCAGTCCCCTTTCCAACACGAAAGAGATTTCACTATAGTTAGAATGATTGTACAGCCTATGCTTACTATCTAACCTATAGGGTGATCAAAGGTTCTTAACACCTTTAAGACCAAACAAACACTAATGTGAATGAAGAACAATCCTCTTCAAATTAAAACACTTACTTCCAACAATCCTGGATAGTAAGGGAATAATTTCTTTAAGTAATACAATGATTTAATTTGAAATAGATGGATAGCACTATCAATCTTCAATTGATCTTCTTCTTCAAGATGAAAACAATTCTCAAGCAATGATTATAAATGTTCACAATGTATGTATGAAACTTGTAATGAATTCTTAATGAAAGAGTATATGGTAAGTTTCACAAAATTATGAACACATGAAAGTTTAAGTGCAAATTTGAATGAATGAGAAAATTGTTAATATGAAGAAGGTTTATTGTTTTTTTTCTTGAAAGTTATGATATATATTTTAAAAACTGAAAATCTGCATTTTATAAAGTCACAAGAACCTCTTCATTCATGCGAGTTCATATGAAAAGTTGCAATGCATTCATGAAAGAGTACTACTTGAAAAATGTTCAAAAACCAAAAGAAAAGCTGCACTGGTTCGCTAGGAACCGGTTCCTCTTTGTAGTGAAAGTGACCTCTTGCATCAAGAATGATTCCGGTGTTCTTAAGAGCGGTTGCATCTGTAATAGCCTCCTTATCTCCTTGAATTCTTGTAACTTCCCGTTGAAGGTTAACATTAGCATTTTCCAGAATGTGAGAAATGGCTCGTGCATATGGTAGACCACCATCTAGAGATTCCATAAGTTGCATATGTACATAATAGAAAGTGCCCAATTAACCGAACAACGACGTGTCAATGCATTAAGGACCATTAATTCAAACTCATTGATACGCGAGTGGTTAGAATTCTTTGGAAAGAGGATATAGGCAATAATAAGGTGGAGCATTCTGTCACTTACAGAGAGATTTGAGCCAAACAAATTTGATGACGAGAGAAGTTGTTGACGAGCAGTATTTTGCTGGTTTGGCCTACACATGTTAATAAAAACCTCTACCTTATTGTATGGTAGCCAATCATGTGGAATAACACCATTAACAAGAACTAAACCTTCATACGGAATACCCAGCAATTCACCAAATTCCTCAACAGTTAAACAAATACTCTTTGACAGAACATGAGAGGTTAAATTAATATCACCAAATTCATCAGGGATAAGTTTTAAGTTGTGATAAAATTCTCTAACAAGGTCAGGAAATACTTCACCATTGTTACCTACAAACCTGGCAACCCCAGCAGAGGCCAACTGAGCAGGAAATAAAAAGCTATGAGCAAGAAAGGTATGAAGCCTACAAAACTTAGCTTTAAGAACCTTCCGATTACGAGATTTGAAGGTGAGCCTTCTGGATTTGATGGTCTGAGGATGAATGTTAGAAGACTCTTCTTCAACCTGAGCCTTTCCCTTGCTGGATCTGGTAGCTCTCTTAGGACCCATGGAGATTTGTGAGAAATCTGAAAGTTGGGGTTTGATTTTGGATTTTCGGAATAGTGAGAGATTGGGATATTTGAGTATGAAATATGGAAGGAGAATTGATTTTATAGTGATTTGGAGTAGTGGGTATTAAAATGTTGGTGAAGAAAAAGAGATGTTGGAGCTTTTATGAGGTGTGTCAATAGAGGTGGAAGGGTTTGAGAGGAGGAATATGAAGTTGGAATGAGAGATGAATGTTGACTATAACATAAAACACATTAAAAGCACTTAAGCACAAAAAGGGGCATGTGGCAGGTCTGCATGCTGGGAACCGGTTCTGCACTGTAGGGAACCCGGTTCTTGGCTTTTAAAAAAAGTAACGTTTCTGGAAAATGAACCAGGAACCGGTTCCTACCATTATGGGAACCGGGTTCCACATGCAAATGATAATTCCTCACACAATTCTTTTTGGATTTGCTTAGCATACTTCTTAAAAGCTTTAAAAGCATCACTTTTCTGCAGAAGAAACAAAGTCCAAGAATATCTAGAAAAATCATCAATAATGACTAAAGCGTATACATTACCTCCGAAGCTTTTTGTTCTTAATGGACCAAAGAGATCCATTTGTAACAATTGTAGTGGCCTTGTAGTAGACACCACATTCTTAGATTTGAAAGTTGATTTGGTCTGTTTGCCCTTTTGGCAAGCGCTACATAATTTGTCTTTGATGAACTTCATCTTTGGTAGACCAATAACTAAGTCATGATTAACCAATTTGTTCAAGTGCTCCATGTGAATGTGAGCAATCCTCTTGTGCCATAACCAAGCGTCATTGTTGTTTACCATAAGACATCGTACCTTCATAGACAAATCATCTAACGTAATCATAAAAATATTGTTAGATCTTATACCTTTGAGTTTTACCTCATTGGTTGCCACATCCATAATAAGGCATTCTTCTTTGTTGAATTTGATCTTGAACCCTCTATCACAAAGTTGACTTATGCTAAGAAGGTTGTGCTTTAATCCTTCAACATAGAGAACATCCTCAATTTGAATGGATGGAGGTGTGCCAACTATTCCAACGCCAAGAATCTTTCCTTTGGTGTTGTCTCCATAGGTGACATACCCTTTGGCTTTATGTACTAGATATGAAAATTGGTGAACATCTCCTGTCATATGCTTTAAACATCCATTATCAAGATACCAAACATTTGATGTGGATTTCAAGCATACCTACAAAAACAAATTATTATTTGTTAGGTACCCAAGTTGCCTTGGGTCCTTCATAGTTAGTTCCCTTTTTCACCCACACATAATGCCCACTTTCCATACTAAAGTTTCTAACATAGCAAGCATTAGGTGTATGGCCTTTAATACCACAATAAAAACAAGAAGGTTCAAAGTTACTTCTATATCTAGAAGGATAAGATTTCTTCTTAGGAAATGTTTTCTTTTTGGATATATTAGCCTTTTTCTTTTGATGATTATGAACAACTTGCTTCTTTTCTACTTTCTTGGGATTGGAACTATTACTAGCCTTTACAAAAACAGTGGGATTGTTACTTGGTTTCTTAGAATTCACATAACCAAGACCCCTTTTATCATTTGGATAACGTTGTTGGCTTAGTAATCCTTCCAATCCTATTTGTCCTTTTTCATATCGTTCAATGACTCTTTTCAATTGAACAATTTGAAACACATTTGATTCACACTTGGAGCATGCAAAGTTTTCCTTTTCTTTAATAAAATTGTGTTTTTGAAGATCAAAATCTTTAGTCATGGTGTCAATTTTTTTTAGACAAATTAGAAGTTCTTTTTCTTGATTTGACACATTTTTGTATAAACTTTTGCATTCTTTCAAGAGTTCATCAATATCACCTTGAACATCATCATCAAAAAGATTAAATTTATTACTAACCTCTTCTTCATCGTCGGAGTGATGTGAAGCCATTAATGCTAGATTTGCACATTCGTCGCTTTCCGAATCGGATGAAGAACTTATCTCATTATCTTCCCAAGCAACATAAGCCTTTTTGTTCTTGAACTCCTTTTTGCCTTTGAATCCATTTTTCTTGGAGAGTTTTGGACAATCCAGCTTTATGTGACCTTGCTTTCCATATTCATAGCATGTGACATCTTGTGTTGATGTGGAGGCTTCTTTATCTTTATGCTTATAGAATTTCTTTCTTTTGACAAAGTTAGCATTATGAAGATTATTTTTATGACCAAAATATTTTCCTAAACTTTTTACAAGAAGCAAGAGATTTTCATCTTCCTCCGATGCATCTTTATCTTGACTTTCTTTTGAATCAACTTTCAAAGCAATGCCTTTGGATTTTTTCTCATTATTCTCATGTTTTTCAAGTCTTCCAAGTTCCGTCTCATATTCTTGAAGCTTTCCGAAAAGTGTTGCGGAAGTCATAGTTGCTAGGCTTTTCTTTTCGGATATTACCGTCACTTTTGGTTGCCATTCCCTCGTTAAAGACTTAAGCACTTTAAGATTTAATTCATCGTTAGTTAAAGTCTTACCGAGTGCCTTCAAATGGTTTGTCAAGTGAACGAATCTCTTTTGCAAGTCAAGGATGGATTCTCCGGGCAGCATTCTGAATAATTCATATTCTTGACTCAAAGTGTTCAATATAGACCTTTTGACTTCGACGGTTCCTTCATGAGTTTCTACAAGAGTATCCCAAATTTCCTTTGTTGTTGTACATGCCGATACTCGGAAAAATTCATCCATACTAAGAGCACTTTGGAGAATATTGATTGCCTTTTTGTCAAAGAGAACTTTTTTCTTGTCATCGTCATCCCATGATGCTTTAGGCTTTGATGACCCAACACCATTGGCAACACACAACAGAGTAAATGGACCATTCTCAACAGCATTCCATATTTCTTCTCCTTGCGCTTCAAGATGAGCCTTCATGCGAATTTTCCAAAAGTCAAAGTATTCACCACAAAACAATGGAGGCTTGTTGTTACTACCACCATCTTTGAAAACTGGATTTGGATTTGCGGAAGCCATTCTGGATCTTTAGGAACAAGTTACCTATAACTTGCTCTGATGCCAATTGTAAGTCTCAGAGTGCCTAAGAGGGGGGGGGGGGTGAATTAGGTATATAAAAATTTATTCGGTTTTATGAGAATACTTGAAGTAATTTTTTTTGGTTAAGTGTTTGAAGGTTTTGGTTATATCTTATCTTTTCCTGATTATGGTGATGAAAGCGATAAATGCGGAAAAGTAAAGAACACGATGATATATCCTGGTTCCCCTCACAATCCGAGAGTACTCCAGTCCCCTTTCCAACACGAAAGAGATTTCACTATAGTTAGAATGATTGTACAGCCTATGCTTACTATCTAACCTATAGGGTGATCAAAGGTTCTTAATGCCTTTAAGACCAAACAAACACTAATGTGAATGAAGAACAATCCTCTTCAAATCACAACACTTACTTCCAACGATCCTGGATAGTAAGGGAATAATTTCTTTAAGTAATACAATGATTTAATTTGAAATAGATGGATAGCACTATCAATCTTCAATTGATCTTCTTCTTCAAGATGAAAACAATTCTCAAGCAATGATTATAAATGTTCACAATGTATGTATGAAACTTGTAATGAATTCTTAATGAAAGAGTATATGGTAAGTTTCACAAAATTATGAACACATGAAAGTTTAAGTGCAAATTTAAATGAATGAGAAAATTGTTAATATGAAGAAGGTTTATTGTTTTTTTTCTTGAAAGTTATGATATATATTTTAAAAACTGAAAATCTGCATTTTATAAAGTCACAAGAACCTCTTCATTCATGCCAATTCATATGAAAAGTTGCAATGCATTCATGAAAGAGTACTACTTGAAAAATGTTCAAAAACCAAAAGAAAAGCTGCACTGGTTCGCTAGGAACCGGTTCCGACACAGACAGAACCCGGTTCTTAGTGAATGTTATAAGTCAGATTTCAAAAATATCACGCAGGAACCGGTTCCCCTATTGGTACAACCCAGTTCCTGGTACAAATTCCAGGGAGGTGTTTTTGATCAAGTTTTGGAACCTGGTTCCCTGTTAGGGAGGAACCGGTTCCTGAAAGGTTATTTTCAAAAATTCTTTTTGAAAAAGATTTTAAACAAAGTTTTTCTTAAATGAAAACATGTTCGATATGTATATGATTATGAATGCATATTTTTGTGAACATCTATATTCAAGATTAAGAATTATTTATACCATTTGACATTTGATGATTCTTCAATAATTCTTCTTCTAATCTTCAAGACTTTTATATGATGTTGATAAGCTTTTTGCACATCCTTTGAATGTTGATGTCCATGTTGTCTTCATCAAAACAAATGCTTTAAATATGACTTGAGAAGGTTGCAATTACATTCTCCCCCTTTTTGATGATGACAACCAAGTCTTGAAAACAATTCTTGAAATGTTTATGTTGTTTTGTGTAGCAAACATGTTGAGCAAATGCAAGGCTCCCCCTAAATTGTATGCTCCCCCTAAGTCCATGATTCCTTGAATTTTGGAGTGAGTTTGATAGTTATTTGGGCCTGCAATTTCTTTGAAACAAAACAACACATATGCATATTCTTCTCCCCCTTTGTTAACATCAAAAAGGATGGGGAAAAAGAGTGAAGTAAATTCATTTAAAAATTAAGACGTTTTTAAGCACAAACAACGAATTGTACGATTTTAAACACACTAAAACACGAACAACGAATTGTACAATACAACATATAACAATAAAACATAAGATGCCTAAACATCATGAAACAACAGATGGAACATTGTCTAGACATTACAAAGTAAAAAAATGAAAGAAATGACATAGAAATTAAAAATAAGTCTTTAGTCTTCATCCTCATTCATCTCATCATCATCATCTTCACTTCCACTACCACTTCCGGATTCCTCTTCCTCTATAACTTCTTTTCTATCAAAGTGATCAAGAATAAGCTTTTGAGTTCTTTGGACATCGCGTAGTTGTCACCGTGCGGAAGCATTTTCTTGTTGGAGCACATCAAAGCGATCATCCACATGTCTTTGGAATATGGTCATTTGATTAAACAACATGTCTAAGGTGTAGCCGCCTTCGGGAGGTTGAGAAACATAGTGGACAGTTGGTTCGAAGTCCTCTTTGTAGTGAAAGTGACCTCTTGCATCAAGAATGATTCCGGTGTTCTTAAGAGCGGTTGCATCTGTAATAGCCTCCTTATCTCCTTGAATTCTTGTAACTTCCCGTTGAAGGTTAACATTAGCATTTTCCAGAATGTGAGAAATGGCTCGTGCATATGGTAGACCACCATCTAGAGATTCCATAAGTTGCATATGTACATAATAGAAAGTGCCCAATTAACCAAACAACGGCGTCTCAATGCATTAAGGACCATTAATTCAAACTCATTGATACGCGAGTGGTTAGAATTCTTTGGAAAGAGGATATAGGCAATAATAAGGTGGAGCATTCTGTCACTTACAGAGAGATTTGAGCCAAACAAATTTGATGACGAGAGAAGTTGTTGACGAGCAGTATTTTGCTGGTTTGGCCTACACATGTTAATAAAAACCTCTACCTTATTGTATGGTAGCCAATCATGTGGAATAACACCATTAACAAGAACTAAACCTTCATACGGAATACCCAGCAATTCACCAAATTCCTCAACAGTTAAACAGATACTCTTTGACAGAACATGAGAGGTTAAATTAATATCACCAAATTCATCAAGGATAAGTTTTAAGTTGTGATAAAATTCTCTATCAAGGTCAGGAAATACTTCACCATTGTTACCTACAAACCTGGCAACCCCAGCAGAGGCCAACTGAGCAGGAAATAAAAAGCTATGAGCAGGAAAGGTATGAAGCCTACAAAACTTAGCTTTAAGAACCTTCCGATTACGAGATTTGAAGGTGAGCCTTCTGGATTTGATGGTCTGAGGATGAATGTTAGAAGACTCTTCTTCAACCTGAGCCTTTCCCTTGCTGGATCTGGTAGCTCTCTTAGGACCCATAGAGATTTGTGAGAAATCTGAAAGTTGGGGTTTGATTTGGGATTTTCGGAATAGTGAGAGATTGGGATATTTGAGTATGAAATATGGAAGGAGAAGTGATTTTATAGTGATTTGGAGTAGTGGGTATTAAAATGTTGGTGAAGAAAAAGAGATGTTGGAGCTTTTATGAGGTGTGTCAATGGAGGTGGAAGGGTTTGAGAGGAGGAATATGAAGTTGGAATGAGAGATGAATGTTGACTATAACATAAAACACATTAAAAGCACTTAAGCACAAAAAGGGGCGTGTGGCAGGTCTGCATGCTGGGAACCGGTTCTGCACTGTAGGGAACCCGGTTCTTGGCTTTTAAAAAAAGTAACGTTTCTGGAAAATGAACCAGGAACCGGTTCCTACCATTATGGGAACCGGGTTCCACATGCAAATGATAATTCCTCACACAATTCTTTTTGGATTTGCTTAGCATACTTCTTAAAAGCTTTAAAAGCATCACTTTTCTGCAGAAGAAACAAAGTCCAAGAATATCTAGAAAAATCATCAATAATGACTAAAGCGTATACATTACCTCCGAAGCTTTTTGTTCTTGATGGACCAAAGAGATCCATTTGTAACAATTGTAGTGGCCTTGTAGTAGACACCATATTCTTAGATTTGAAAGTTGATTTGGTCTGTTTGCCCTTTTGGCAAGCGCTACATAATTTGTCTTTGATGAACTTCATCTTTGGTAGACCAATAACTAAGTCATGATTAACCAATTTGTTCAAGTGCTCCATGTGAATGTGAGCAATCCTCTTGTGCCATAACCAAGCGTCATTGTTGTTTACCATAAGACATCGTACCTTCATAGACAAATCATCTAACGTAATCATAAAAATATTGTTAGATCTTATAACTTTGAGTTTTACCTCATTGGTTGCCACATCCATAATAAGGCATTCTTCTTTGTTGAATTTGATCTTGAACCCTCTATCACAAAGTTGACTTATGCTAAGAAGGTTGTGCTTTAATCCTTCAACATAGAGAACATCCTCAATTTGAATGGATGGAGGTGTGCCAACTATTCCAACGCCAAGAATCTTTCCTTTGGTGTTGTCTCCATAGGTGACATACCCTTTGGCTTTATGTACTAGATATGAAAATTGGTGAACATCTCCTGTCATATGCTTTAAACATCCACTATCAAGATACCAAACATTTGATGTGGATTTCAAGCATACCTACAAAAACAAATTATTCTTTGTTAGGTACCCAAGTTGCCTTGGGTCCTTCATAGTTAGTTCCCTTTTTCACCCACACATAATGCCCACTTTCCATACTAAAGTTTCTAACATAGCAAGCATTAGGTGTATGGCCTTTAATACCACAATAAAAACAAGTAGGTTCAAAGTTACTTCTATATCTAGAAGGATAAGATTTCTTCTTAGGAAATGTTTTCTTTTTGGATATATTAGCCTTTTTCTTTTGATGATTATGAACAACTTTCTTCTTTTCTACTTTCTTGGGATTGGAACTATTACTAGCCTTTACAAAAATAGTGGGATTGTTACTTGGTTTCTTAGAATTCACATAACCAAGACCCCTTTTATCATTTGGATAACGTTGTTGGCTTAGTAATCATTCCAATCCTATTTGTCCTTTTTCATATAGTTCAATGACTCTTTTCAATTGAACAATTTGAAACACATTTGATTCACACTTGGAGCATGCAAAGTTTTCCTATTCTTTAATAAAATTGTGTTTTTGAAGATTAAAATCTTTAGTCATGGTGTCAATTTTTTTTAGACAAATTAGAAGTTCTTTTTCTTGATTTGACACCTTTTTGTATAAACTTTTGCATTCTTTCAAGAGTTCATCAATAGCACCTTGAACATCATCATCAAAAAGATTAAATTTATTACTAACCTCTTCTTCATCGTCGGAGTGATGTGAAGCCATTAATGCTAGATTTGCACATTCGTCACTTTCCGAATCGGATGAAGAACTTATCTCATTATCTTCCCAAGCAACATAAGCCTTTTTGTTCTTGAACTCCTTTTTGCCTTTGAATCCATTTTTCTTGGAGAGTTTTGGACAATCCAGCTTTATGTGACCTTGCTTTCCACATTCATAGCATGTGACATCTTGTGTTGATGTGGAGGCTTCTTTATCTTTATGCTTATAGAATTTCTTTCTTTTGACAAAGTTAGCATTATGAAGATTATTTTTATGACCAAAATATTTTCCTAACCTTTTTACAAGAAGCAAGAGATTTTCATCTTCCTCCGATGCATCTTTATCTTGACTTTCTTTTGAATCAACTTTTAAAGCAATGCCTTTGGATTTTTTCTCATGATTCTCATGTTTTTCAAGTCTTCCAAGTTCCGTCTCATATTCTTGAAGCTTTCCGAAAAGTGTTGCAGAAGTCATAGTTGCTAGGCTTTTCTTTTCGGATATTGCCGTCACTTTTGGTTGCCATTCCCTCGTTAAAGACTTAAGCACTTTAAGATTTAATTCATCGTTAGTTAAAGTCTTACCGAGTGCCTTCAAATGGTTTGTCAAGTGAACGAATCTCTTTTGCAAGTCAAGGATGGATTCTCCGGGCAGCATTCTGAATAATTCATATTCTTGACTCAAAGTGTTCAATATAGACCTTTTGACTTCGACGGTTCCTTCATGAGTTTCTACAAGAGTATCCCAAATTTCCTTTGCTGTTGTACATGCCGATACTCGGAAAAATTCATCCATACTAAGAGCACTTTGGAGAATATTGATTGCCTTTTTGTCAAAGAGAACTTTTTTCTTGTCATCGTCATCCCATGATGCTTTAGGCTTTGATGACCCAACACCATTGGCAACACACAACGGAGTAAATGGACCATTCTCAACAGCATTCCATATTTCTTCTCCTTGCGCTTCAAGATGAGCCTTCATGCGAATTTTCCAAAAGTCAAAGTATTCACCACAAAACAATGGAGGCTTGTTGTTACTACCACCATCTTTGAAAACTGGATTTGGATTTGCGGAAGCCATTCTGGATCTTTAGGAACAAGTTACCTATAACTTGCTCTGATGCCAATTGTAAGTCTCAGAGTGCCTAAGAGGGGGGGGGGGGGGGGTGAATTAGGTATATAAAAATTTATTCGTTTTTTTGAGAATACTTGAAGTAATTTTTTTTGGTTAAGTGTTTGAAGGTTTTGGTTATATCTTATCTTTTCCTGATTATGGTGATGAAAGCGATAAATGCGGAAAAGTAAAGAACACGATGATATATCCTGGTTCCCCTCACAATCTGAGAGTACTCCAGTCCCCTTTCCAACACGAAAGAGATTTCACTATAGTTAGAATGATTGTACAGCCTATGCTTACTATCTAACCTATAGGGTGATCAAAGGTTCTTAACACCTTTAAGACCAAACAAACACTAATGTGAATGAAGAACAATCCTCTTCAAATCACAACACTTACTTCCAACAATCCTGGATAGTAAGGGAATAATTTCTTTAAGTAATACAATGATTTAATTTGAAATAGATGGATAGCACTATCAATCTTCAATTGATCTTCTTCTTCAAGATGAAAACAATTCTCAAGCAATGATTATAAATGTTCACAATATATGTATGAAACTTGTAATGAATTCTTAATGAAAGAGTATATGGTAAGTTTCACAAAATTATGAACACATGAAAGTTTAAGTGCAAATTTGAATGAATGAGAAAATTGTTAATATGAAGAAGGTTTATTGTTTTTTTTCTTGAAAGTTATGATATATATTTTAAAAACTGAAAATCTGCATTTTATAAAGTCACAAGAACCTCTTCATTCATGCCAATTCATATGAAAAGTTGCAATGCATTCATGAAAGAGTACTACTTGAAAAATGTTCAAAAACCAAAAGAAAAGCTGCACTGGTTCGCTAGGAACCGGTTCCGACACAGACAGAACCCGGTTCTTAGTGAACGTTATAAGTCAGATTTCAAAAATATCACGCAGGAACCGGTTCCCCTATTGGTACAACCCAGTTCCTGGTACAAATTTCAGGGAGGTGTTTTTGAACAAGTTTTGGAACCCGGTTCCCTGTTAGGGAGGAACCGGTTCCTGAAAGGTTATTTTCAAAAATTCTTTTTGAAAAAGATTTTAAACAAAGTTTTTCTTAAATGAAAACATGTTCGATATGTATATGATTATGAATGCATATTTTTGTGAACATCTATATTCAAGATTAAGAATTATTTATACCATTTGACATTTGATGATTCTTCAATAATTCTTCTTCTAATCTTCAAGACTTTTATATGATGTTGATAAGCTTTTGGCACATCCTTTGAATGTTGATGTCCATGTTGTCTTCATCAAAACAAATGCTTTAAATATGACTTGAGAAGCTTGCAATTACATTCTCCCCCTTTTTGATGATGACAACCAAGTCTTGAAAACAATTCTTGAAATGTTTATGTTGTTTTGTGTAGCAAACATGTTGAGCAAATGCAAGGCTCCCCCTAAATTGTATGCTCCCCCTAAGTCCATGATTCCTTGAATTTTGGAGTGAGTTTGATAGTTATTTGGGCCTGCAATTTCTTTGAAACAAAACAACACATATGCATATTCTTCTCCCCCTTTGTTAACATCAAAAAGGATGGGGAAAAAGAGTGAAGTAAATTCATTTAAAAATTAAGACGTTTTTAAGCACAAACAACGAATTGTACGATTTTAAACACACTAAAACACGAACAACGAATTGTACAATACAACATATAACAATAAAGCATAAGATGCCTAAACATCACGAAACAACAGATGGAACATTGTCTAGACATTACAAAGTAAAAAAATGAAAGAAATGACATAGAAATTAAAAATAAGTCTTTAGTCTTCATCCTCATTCATCTCATCATCATCATCTTCACTTCCACTACCACTTCCGGATTCCTCTTCCTCTATAACTTCTTTTCTATCAAAGTGATCAAGAATAAGCTTTTGAGTTCTTTGGACATTGCGTAGTTGTCGCCGTGCGAAAGCATTTTCTTGTTGGAGCACATCAAAGCGATCATCCACATGTCTTTGGAATATGGTCATTTGATTAAACAACATGTCTAAGGTGTAGCCGCCTTCGGGAGGTTGAGAAACATAGTGGACAGTTGGTTCGAAGTCCTCTTTGTAGTGAAAGTGACCTCTTGCATCAAGAATGATTCCGGTGTTCTTAAGAGAGGTTGCATCTGTAATATCCTCCTTATCTCCTTGAATTCTTGTAACTTCCCGTTGAAGGTTAACATTAGCATTTTCCAGAATGTGAGAAATGGCTCGTGCATATGGTAGACCACCATCTAGAGATTCCATAAGTTGCATATGTACATAATAGAAAGTGCCCAATTAACCGAACAACGGCGTCTCAATGCATTAAGGACCATTAATTCAAACTCATTGATACGCGAGTGGTTAGAATTCTTTGGAAAGAGGATATAGGCAATAATAAGGTGGAGCATTCTGTCACTTACAGAGAGATTTGAGCCAAACAAATTTAATGACGAGAGAAGTTATTGACGAGCAGTATTTTGCTGGTTTGGCCTACACATGTTAATAAAAACCTCTACCTTATTGTATGGTAGCCAATCATGTGGAATAACACCATTAACAAGAACTAAACCTTCATACGGAATACCCAGCAATTCACCAAATTCCTCAACAGTTAAACAGATACTCTTTGACAGAACATGAGAGGTTAGATTAATATCACCAAATTCATCAGGGATAAGTTTTAAGTTGTGATAAAATTCTCTAACAAGGTCAGGAAATACTTCACCATTGTTACCTACAAACCTGGCAACCCCAGCAGAGGCCAACTGAGCAGGAAATAAAAAGCTATGAGCAGGAAAGGTATGAAGCCTACAAAACTTAGCTTTAAGAACCTTCCGACTACGAGATTTGAAGGTGAGCCTTCTGGATTTGATGGTCTGAGGATGAATGTTAGAAGACTCTTCTTCAACCTGAGCCTTTCCCTTGCTGGATCTGGTAGCTCTCTTAGGACCCATGGAGATTTGTGAGAAATCTGAAAGTTGGGGTTTGATTTGGGATTTTCGGAATAGTGAGAGATTGGGATATTTGAGTATGAAATATGGAAGGAGAAGTGATTTTATAGTGATTTGGAGTAGTGGGTATTAAAATGCTGGTGAAGAAAAAGAGATGTTGGAGCTTTTATGAGGTGTGTCAATGGAGGTGGAAGGGTTTGAGAGGAGGAATATGAAGTTGGAATGAGAGATGAATGTTGACTATAACATAAAACACATTAAAAGCACTTAAGCACAAAAAGGGGCGTGTGGCAGGTCTGCATGCTGGGAACCGGTTCTGCACTGTAGGGAACCCGGTTCTTGGCTTTTAAAAAAAGTAACGTTTCTGGAAAATGAACCAGGAACCGGTTCCTACCATTATGGGAACCGGGTTCCACATGCAAATGATAATTCCTCACACAATTCTTTTTGGATTTGCTTAGCATACTTCTTAAAAGCTTTAAAAGCGTCACTTTTCTGCAGAAGAAACAAAGTCCAAGAATATCTAGAAAAATCATCAATAATGACTAAAGCGTATACATTACCTCCGAAGCTTTTTGTTTTTGATGGACCAAAGAGATCCATTTGTAACAATTGTAGTGGCCTTGTAGTAGACACCACATTCTTAGATTTGAAAGTTGATTTGGTCTGTTTGCCCTTTTGGCAAGCGCTACATAATTTGTCTTTGATGAACTTCATCTTTGGTAGACCAATAACTAAGTCATGATTAACCAATTTGTTCAAGTGCTCCATGTGAATGTGAGCAATCCTCTTGTGCCATAACCAAGCGTCATTGTTGTTTACCATAAGACATCGTACCTTCATAGACAAATCATCTAACGTAATCATAAAAATATTGTTAGATCTTAAACCTTTGAGTTTTACCTTATTGGTTGCCACATCCATAATAAGGCATTCTTCTTTGTTGAATTTGATCTTGAACCCTCTATCACAAAGTTGACTTATGCTAAGAAGGTTGTGCTTTAATCCTTCAAAATAGAGAACATCCTCAATTTGAATGGATGGAGGTGTGCCAACTATTCCAACGCCAAGAATCTTTCCTTTGGTGTTGTCTCCATAGGTGACATAACCTTTGGCTTTATGTACTAGATATGAAAATTGGTGAACATCTCCTGTCATATGCTTTAAACATCCACTATCAAGATACCAAACATTTGATGTGGATTTCAAGCATACCTACAAAAACAAATTATTCTTTGTTAGGTACCCAAGTTGCCTTGGGTCCTTCATAGTTAGTTCCCTTTTTCACCCACACATAATGCCCACTTTCCATACTAAAGTTTCTAACATAGCAAGCATTAGGTGTATGGCCTTTAATACCACAATAAAAACAAGTAGGTTCAAAGTTACTTCTATATCTAGAAGGATAAGATTTCTTCTTAGGAAATGTTTTCTTTTTGGATATATTAGCCTTTTTATTTTGATGATTATGAACAACTTGCTTCTTTTCTACTTTCTTGGGATTGGAACTATTACTAGCCTTTACAAAAACAGTGGGATCGTTACTTGGTTTCTTAGAATTCACATAACCAAGACCCCTTTTATCATTTGGATAACGTTGTTGGCTTAGTAATCCTTCCAATCCTATTTGTCCTTTTTCATATCGTTCAATGACTCTTTTCAATCGATCAATTTGAAACACATTTGATTCACATTTGGAGCATGCAAAGTTTTCCTTTTCTTTAATAAAATTGTGTTTTTGAAGATCAAAATCTTTAGTCATGGTGTTAATTTTTTTTAGACAAATTAGAAGTTCTTTTTCTTGATTTGACACCTTTTTGTATAAACTTTTGCATTCTTTCAAGAGTTCATCAATAGCACCTTGAACATCATCATCAAAAAGATTAAATTCATTACTAACCTCTTCTTCATCGTCGGAGTGATGTGAAGCCATTAATGCTAGATTCGCACATTCGTCGCTTTCCGAATCGGATGAAGAACTTATCTCATTATCTTCCCAAGCAACATAAGCCTTTTTGTTCTTGAACTCCTTTTTGCCTTTGAATCCATTTTTCTTGGAGAGTTTTGGACAATCCAGCTTTATGTGACCTTGCTTTCCACATTCATAGCATGTGACATCTTGTGTTGATGTGGAGGCTTCTTTATCTTTATGCTTATAGAATTTCTTTCTTTTGACAAAGTTAGCATTATGAAGATTATTTTTATGACCAAAATATTTTCCTAACCTTTTTACAAGAAGCAAGAGATTTTCATCTTCCTCCTATGCATCTTTATCTTGACTTTCTTTTGAATCAACTTTCAAAGCAATGCCTTTGGATTTCTTCTCATGATTCTCATGTTTTTCAAGTCTTCCAAGTTCCGTCTCATATTCTTGAAGCTTTCCGAAAAGTGTTGCGGAAGTCATAGTTGCTAGGCTTTTCTTTTCGGATATTGCCGTCACTTTTGGTTGCCATTCCCTCGTTAAAGACTTAAGCACTTTAAGATTTAATTCATCGTTAGTTAAAGTCTTACCGAGTGCCTTCAAATGGTTTGTCAAGTGAACGAATCTCTTTTGCAAGTCAAGGATGGATTCTCTGGGCAGCATTCTGAATAATTCATATTCTTGACTCAAAGTTTTCAATCTAGACCTTTTGACTTCGACGGTTCCTTCATGAGTTTCTACAAGAGTATCCCAAATTTCCTTTGTTGTTGTACATGCCGATACTCGGAAAAATTCATCCATACTAAGAGCACTTTGGAGAATATTGATTGCCTTTTTGTCAAAGAGAACTTTTTTCTTGTCATCGTCATCCCATGATGCTTTAGGCTTTGATGACCCAACACCATTGACAACACACAACGGAGTAAATGGACCATTCTCAACAGCATTCCATATTTCTTCTCCTTGCGCTTCAAGATGAGCCTTCATGCGAATTTTCCAAAAGTCAAAGTATTCACCACAAAACAATGGAGGCTTGTTGTTACTACCACCATCTTTGAAAACTGGATTTGGATTTACGGAAGCCATTCTGGATCTTTAGGAACAAGTTACCTATAACTTGCTCTGATGCCAATTGTAAGTCTCAGAGTGCCTAAGAGGGGGGGGGGGGGTGAATTAGGTATATAAAAATTTATTCGGTTTTATGAGAATACTTGAAGTAATTTTTTTTGGTTAAGCGTTTGAAGGTTTTGGTTATATCTTATCTTTTCCTGATTATGGTGATGAAAGCGATAAATGCGGAAAAGTAAAGAACACGATGATATATCCTGGTTCCCCTCACAATCCGAGAGTACTCCAGTCCCCTTTCCAACACGAAAGAGATTTCACTATAGTTAAAATGATTGTACAGCTTATGCTTACTATCTAACCTATAGGGTGATCAAAGGTTCTTAACACCTTTAAGACCAAACAAACACTAATATGAATGAAGAACAATCCTCTTCAAATCACAACACTTACTTCCAACAATCCTGGATAGTAAGGGAATAATTTCTTTAAGTAATACAATGATTTAATTTTAAATAGATGTATAGCACTATCAATCTTCAATTGATCTTCTTCTTCAAGATGAAAACAATTCTCAAGCAATGATTATAAATGTTCACAATGTATGTATGAAACTTGTAATGAATTCTTAATGAAATAGTATATGGTAAGTTTCACAAAATTATGAACACATGAAAGTTTAAGTGCAAATTTGAATAAATGAGAAAATTGTTAATATGAAGAAGGTTTATTGTTTTTTTTTCTTGAAAGTTATGATATATATTTTAAAAACTGAAAATCTGCATTTTATAAAGTCACAAGAACCTCTTCATTCATGCCAATTCATATGAAAAGTTGCAATGCATTCATGAAAGAGTACTACTTTAAAAATGTTCAAAAACCAAAAGAAAAGCTGCACTGGTTCGCTAGGAACCGGTTCCGACACAGACAGAACCCGGTTCTTAGTGAACGTTATAAGTCAGATTTCAAAAATATCACGCAGGAACCGGTTCCCCTATTGGTACAACCCAGTTCCTGGTACAAATTCCAGGGAGGTGTTTTTGAACAAGTTTTGGAACCCGGTTCCCTGTAAGGGAGGAACCGGTTCCTGAAAGGTTATTTTCAAAAATTCTTTTTGAAAAAGATTTTAAACAAAGTTTTTCTTAAATGAAAACATGTTCGATATGTATATGATTATGAATGCATATTTTTGTGAACATCTATATTCAAGATTAAGAATTATTTATACCATTTGACATTTGATGATTCTTCAATAATTCTTCTTCTAATCTTCAAGACTTTTATATGATGTTGATAAGCTTTTTGCACATCCTTTGAATGTTGATGTCCATGTTGTCTTCATCAAAACAAATGCTTTAAATATGACTTGAGAAGCTTGCAATTACATTCTCCCCCTTTTTGATGATGATAACCAAGTCTTGAAAACAATTCTTGAAATGTTTATGTTGTTTTGTGTAGCAAACATGTTGAGCAAATGCAAGGCTCCCCCTAAATTGTATGCTCCCCCTAAGTCCATGATTCCTTGAATTTTGGAGTGAGTTTGATAGTTATTTGGGCCTGCAATTTCTTTGAAACAAAACAACACATATGCATATTCTTCTCCCCCTTTTTTAACATAAAAAAGGATGGGGAAAAAGAGTGAAGTAAATTCATTTAAAAATTAAGACGTTTTTAAGCACAGACAACGAATTGTACGATTTTAAACACACTAAAACACGAACAACGAATTGTACGATACAACATATAACAATAAAACATAAGATGCCTAAACATCACGAAACAACAGATGGAACATTGTATAGACATTACAAAGTAAAAAATGAAAGAAATGACATAGAAATTAAAAATAAGTCTTTAGTCTTCATCCTCATTCATCTCATCATCATCATCTTCACTTCCACTACCACTTCCGGATTCCTCTTCCTCTATAACTTCTTTTCTATCAAAGTGATCAAGAATAAGCTTTTGAGTTCTTTGGACATTGCGTAGTTGTCGCCGTGCGGAAGCATTTTCTTGTTGGAGCACATCAAAGCGATCATCCACATGTCTTTGGAATATGGTCATTTGATTAAACAACATGTCTAAGGTGTAGCCGCCTTCGGGAGGTTGAGCAACATAGTGGACAGTTGGTTCGAAGTCCTCTTTGTAGTGAAAGTGACCTCTTGCATCAAGAATGATTTCGGTGTTCTTAAGAGCGGTTGCATCTGTAATAGCCTCCTTATCTCCTTGAATTCTTGTAACTTCCCGTTGAAGGTTAACATTAGCATTTTCCAGAATGTGAGAAATGGCTCGTGCATATGGTAGACCACCATCTAGAGATTCCATAAGTTGCATATGTACATAATAGAAAGTGCCCAATTAACCGAACAACGGCGTCTCAATGCATTAAGGACCATTAATTCAAACTCATTGATACGCGAGTGGTTAGAATTCTTTGGAAAGAGGATATAGGCAATAATAAGGTGGAGCATTCTGTCACTTACAGAGAGATTTGAGCCAAACAAATTTGATGACGAGAGAAGTTGTTGACGAGCAGTATTTTGCTGGTTTGGCCTACACATGTTAATAAAACCTCTACCTTATTGTATGGTAGCCAATCATGTGGAATAACACCATTAACAAGAACTAAACCTTCATACGGAATACCCAGCAATTCACCAAATTCCTCAACAGTTGAACAGATACTCTTTGACAGAACATGAGAGGTTAGATTAATATCACCAAATTCATCAGGGATAAGTTTTAAGTTGTGATAAAACTCTCTAACAAGGTCAGGAAATACTTCACCATTGTTACCTACAAACCTGGCAACCCCAGCAGAGGCCAACTGAGCAGGAAATAAAAAGCTATGAGCAGGAAAGGTATGAAGCCTACAAAACATAGCTTTAAGAACCTTCCGATTACGAGATTTGAAGGTGAGCCTTCTGGATTTGATGGTCTGAGGATGAATGTTAGAAGACTCTTCTTCAACCTGAGCCTTTCCCTTGCTGGATCTGGTAGCTCTCTTAGGACCCATGGAGATTTGTGAGAAATCTGAAAGTTGGGGTTTGATTTGGGATTTTCGGAATAGTGAGAGATTGGGATATTTGAGTATGAAATATGGAAGGAGAAGTGATTTTATAGTGATTTGGAGTAGTGGGTATTAAAATGTTGGTGAAGAAAAAGAGATGTTGGAGCTTTTATGAGGTGTGTCAATGGAGGTGGAAGGGTTTGAGAGGAGGAATATGAAGTTAGAATGAGAGATGAATGTTGACTATAACATAAAACACATTAAAAGCACTTAAGCACAAAAAGGGGCGTGTGGCAGGTCTGCATGCTGGGAACCGGTTCTGCACTTTCGGGAACCCGGTTCTTGGCTTTTAAAAAAGTAACGTTTCTGGAAAATGAACCAGGAACCGGTTCCTACCATTATAGGAACCGGGTTCCACATGCAAATGATAATTCCTCACACAATTCTTTTTGGATTTGCTTAGCATACTTCTTAAAAGCTTTAAAAGCGTCACTTTTCTGCAGAAGAAACAAAGTCCAAGAATATCTAGAAAAATCATCAATAATGACTAAAGCGTATACATTACCTCCGAAGCTTTTTGTTCTTGATGGACCAAAGAGATCCATTTGTAACAATTGTAGTGGCCTTGTAGTAGACACCACATTCTTAGATTTGAAAGTTGATTTGGTCTGTTTGCCCTTTTGGCAAGCGCTACATAATTTGTCTTTGATGAACTTCATCTTTGGTAGACCAATAACTAAGTTATGATTAACCAATTTGTTCAAGTGCTCCATGTGAATGTGAGCAATCCTCTTGTGCCAAAATCAAGCGTCATTGTTGTTTACCATAAGACATCGTACCTTCATAGACAAATCATCTAACGTAATCATAAAAATATTGTTAGATCTTATACCTTTGAGTTTTACCTCATTGGTTGCCACATCCATAATAAGGCATTCTTCTTTGTTGAATTTGATCTTGAACCCTCTATCACAAAGTTGACTTATGCTAAGAAGGTTGTGCTTTAATCCTTCAACATAGAGAACATCCTCAATTTGAATGGATGGAGGTGTGCCAACTATTCCAACGCCAAGAATCTTTCCTTTGGTGTTGTCTCCATAGGTGACATACCCTTTGGCTTTATGTACTAGATATGAAAATTGGTGAACATCTCCTGTCATATGCTTTAAACATCCACTATCAAGATACCAAACATTTGATGTGGATTTCAAGCATACCTACAAAAACAAATTATTCTTTGTTAGGTACCCAAGTTGCCTTGGGTCCTTCATAGTTAGTTCCTTTTTTCACCCACACATAATGCCCACTTTCCATACTAAAGTTTCTAACATAGCAAGCATTAGGTGTATGGCCTTTAATACCACAATAAAAACAAGTAGGTTCAAAGTTACTTCTATATCTAGAAGGATAAGATTTCTTCTTAGGAAATGTTTTCTTTTTGGATATATTAGTCTTTTTCTTTTGATGATTATGAACAACTTGCTTCTTTTCTACTTTCTTTGGATTGGAACTATTACTAGCCTTTACAAAAACAGTGGGATTGTTACTTGGTTTCTTAGAATTCACATAACCAAGACCCCTTTTATCATTTGGATAAAGTTGTTGGCTTAGTAATCCTTCCAATCCTATTTGTCCTTTTTCATATCGTTCAATGACTCTTTTCAATTGAACAATTTGAAACACATTTGATTCACACTTGGAGCATGCAAAGTTTTCCTTTTCTTTAATAAAATTGTGTTTTTGAAGATCAAAATCTTTAGTCATGGTGTCAATTTTTTTTAGACAAATTAGAAGTTCTTTTTCTTGATTTGACACCTTTTTGTATAAACTTTTGCATTCTTTCAAGAGTTCATCAATAGCACCTTGAACATCATCATCAAAAAGATTAAATTCATTACTAACCTCTTCTTCATCGTCGGAGTGATGTGAAGCCATTAATGCTAGATTTGCACATTCGTCGCTTTCAGAATCGGATGAAGAACTTATCTCATTATCTTCCCAAGCAACATAAGCCTTTTTGTTCTTGAACTCCTTTTTGCCTTTGAATCCATTTTTCTTGGAGAGTTTTGGACAATCCAGCTTTATGTGACCTTGCTTTCCACATTCATAGCATGTGACATCTTGTGTTGATGTGGAGGCTTCTTTATCTTTATGCTTATAGAATTTCTTTCTTTTGACAAAGTTAGCATTATGAAGATTATTTTTATGACCAAAATATTTTCCTAACCTTTTTACAAGAAGCAAGAGATTTTCATCTTCCTCCGATGCATCTTTATCTTGACTTTCTTTTGAATCAACTTTCAAAGAAATGCCTTTGGATTTCTTCTCATGATTCTCATGTTTTTCAAGTCTTCTAAGTTCCGTCTCATATTCTTGAAGCTTTCCGAAAAGTGTTGCGGAAGTCATAGTTGCTAGGCTTTTCTTTTCGGATATTGCCGTCACTTTTGGTTGCCATTCCCTCGTTAAAGACTTAAGCACTTTAAGATTTAATTCATCGTTAGTTAAAGTCTTACCGAGTGCCTTCAAATGATTTGTCAAGTGAACGAATCTCTTTTGCAAGTCAAGGATGGATTCTCCGGGCAGCATTCTGAATAATTCATATTCTTGACTCAAAGTGTTCAATCTAGACCTTTTGACTTCGACGGTTCCTTCATGAGTTTCTACAAGAGTATCCCAAATTTCCTTTGCTGTTGTACATGCCGATACTCGGAAAAATTCATCCATAGTAAGAGGACTTTGGAGAATATTGATTGCCTTTTTGTCAAAGAGAACTTTTTTCTTGTCATCGTCATCCCATGATGCTTTAGGCTTTGATGACCCAACACCATTGACAACACACAACGGAGTAAATGGACCATTCTCAACAGCATTCCATATTTCTTCTCCTTGCGCTTCAAGATCAGCCTTCATGCGAATTTTCCAAAAGTCAAAGTATTCACCACAAAACAATGGAGGCTTGTTGTTACTACCACCATCTTTGAAAACTGGATTTGGATTTGCGGAAGCCATTCTGGATCTTTAGGAACAAGTTACCTATAACTTGCTCTGATGCCAATTGTAAGTCTCAGAGTGCCTAAGAGGGGGGGGGGGGTGAATTAGGTATATAAAAATTTATTCGGTTTTATGAGAATACTTGAAGTAATTTTTTTTGGTTAAGTGTTTGAAGGTTTTGGTTATATCTTATCTTTTCCTGATTATGGTGATGAAAGCGATAAATGCGGAAAAGTAAAGAACACGATGATATATTCTGGTTCCCCTCACAATCCGAGAGTACTCCAGTCCCCTTTCCAACACGAAAGAGATTTCACTATAGTTAGAATGATTGTACAGCCTATGCTTACTATCTAACCTATAGGGTGATCAAAGGTTCTTAACACCTTTAAGACCAAACAAACACTAATGTGAATGAAGAACAATCCTCTTCAAATCACAACACTTACTTCCAACAATCCTGGATAGTAAGGGAATAATTTCTTTAAGTAATACAATGATTTAATTTGAAATAGATGGATAGCACTATCAATCTTCAATTGATCTTCTTCTTCAAGATGAAAACAATTCTCAAGCAATGATTATAAATGTTCACAATGTATGTAAGAAACTTGTAATGAATTCTTAATGAAAGAGTATATGGTAAGTTTCACAAAATTATGAACACATGAAAGTTTAAGTGCAAATTTGAATGAATGAGAAAATTGTTAATATGAAGAAGGTTTATTGTTTTTTTTCTTGAAAGTTATGATATATATTTTAAAAACTGAAAATCTGCATTTTATAAAGTCACAAGAACCTCTTCATTCATGCCAATTCATATGAAAAGTTGCAATGCATTCATGAAAGAGTACTACTTGAAAAATGTTCAAAAACCAAAAGAAAAGTTGCACTGGTTCGCTAGGAACCGGTTCCGACACAGACAGAACCCGGTTCTTAGTGAACGTTATAAGTCAGATTTCAAAAATATCACGCAGGAACCGGTTCCCCTATTGGTACAACCCAGTTCCTGGTACAAATTCCAGGGAGGTGTTTTTGAACAAGTTTTGGAACCCGATTCCCTGTTAGGGAGGAACCGGTTCCTGAAAGGTTATTTTCAAAAATTCTTTTTGAAAAAGATTTTAAACAAAGTTTTTCTTAAATGAAAACATGTTCGATATGTATATGATTATGAATGCATATTTTTGTGAACATCTATATTCAAGATTAAGAATTATTTATACCATTTGACATTTGATGATTCTTCAATAATTCTTCTTCTAATCTTCAAGACTTTTATATGATGTTGATAAGCTTTTTGCACATCCTTTGAATGTTGATGTCCATGTTGTCTTCATCAAAACAAATACTTTAAATATGACTTGAGAAGCTTCCAGTTACATTCTCCCCCTTTTTGATGATGACAACCATGTCTTGAAAAAAATTCTTGAAATGTTTATGTTGTTTTGTGTAGCAAAAATGTTGAGCAAATGCAAGGCTCCCCCAAAATTGTATGCTCCCCCTAAGTCCATGATTCTTTGAATTTTGGAGTGAGTTTGATAGTTATTTGGGCCTGCAATTTCTTTGAAACAAAACAACACATATGCATATTCTTCTCCCCCTTTGTTAACATCAAAAAGGATGGGGAAAAAGAGTGAAGTAAATTCATTTAAAAATTAAGACGTTTTTAAGCACAAACAGCGAATTGTACAATTTTAAACACACTAAAACACGAACAACGAATTGTACGATACAACATATAACAATAAAACATAAGATGCCTAAACATCACGAAACAACAGATGGAACATTGTCTAGACATTACAAAGTAAAAAAATGAAAGAAATGACATAGAAATTAAAAATAAGTCTTTAGTCTTCATCCTCATTCATCTCATCATCATCATCTTCACTTCCACTACCACTTCCGGATTCCTCTTCCTCTATAACTTCTTTTCTATCAAAGTGATCAAGAATAAGCTTTTGAGTTCTTTGGACATTGCGTAGTTGTCGCCGTGCGGAAGCATTTTCTTGTTGGAGCACATCAAAGCGATCATCCACATGTCTTTGGAATATGGTCATTTGATTAAACAACATGTCTAAGGTGTAGCCGCCTTCGGGAGGTTGAGCAACATAGTGGACAGTTGGTTCGAAGTCCTCTTTGTAGTGAAAGTGACCTCTTGCATCAAGAATGATTCCGGTGTTCTTAAGAGCGGTTGCATCTGTAATAGCCTCCTTATCTCCTTGAATTCTTGTAACTTCCCGTTGAAGGTTAACATTAGCATTTTCCAGAATGTAAGAAATGGCTCGTGCATATGGTAGACCACCATCTAGAGATTCCATAAGTTGCATATGTACATAATAGAAAGTGCCCAATTAACCGAACAACGGCGTCTCAATGCATTAAGGACCATTAATTCAAACTCATTGATACGCGAGTGGTTAGAATTCTTTGTGAAAGAGGATATAGGCAATAATAAGGTGGAGCATTCTGTCACTTACAGAGAGATTTGAGCCAAACAAATTTGATGACGAGAGAAGTTGTTGACGAGCAGTATTTTGCTGGTTTGGCCTACACATGTTAATAAAACCTCTACCTTATTGTATGGTAGCCAATCATGTGGAATAACACCATTAACAAGAACTAAACCTTCATACGGAATACCCAGCAATTCACCAAATTCCTCAACAGTTAAACAGATACTCTTTGACAGAACATGAGAGGTTAAATTAATATCACCAAATTCATCAGGGATAAGTTTTAAGTTGTGATAAAATTTTCTAACAAGGTCAGGAAATACTTCACCATTGTTACCTACAAACCTGGCAACCCCAGCTGAGGCCAACTGAGCAGGAAATAAAAAGCTATGAGCAGGAAAGGTATGAAGCCTACAAAACTTAGCTTTAAGAACCTTCCGATTACGAGATTTGAAGGTGAGCCTTCTGGATTTGATGGTCTGAGGATGAATGTTAGAAGACTCTTCTTCAACCTGAGCCTTTCCCTTGCTGGATCTGGTAGCTCTCTTAGGACCCATGGAGATTTGTGAGAAATCTGAAAGTTGGGGTTTGATTTGGGATTTTCGGAATAGTGAGAGATTGGGATATTTGAGTATGAAATATGGAAGGAGAAGTGATTTTATAGTGATTTGGAGTAGTGGGTATTAAAATGTTTGTGAAGAAAAAGAGATGTTGGAGCTTTTATGAGGTGTGTCAATGGAGGTGGAAGGGTTTGAGAGGAGGAATATGAAGTTGGAATGAAAGATGAATGTTGACTATAACATAAAACACATTAAAAGCACTTAAGCACAAAAAGGGGCGTGTGGCAGGTCTGCATGCTGGGAACCGGTTCTGCACTGTAGGGAACCCGGTTCTTGGCTTTTAAAAAACGTAACGTTTCTGGAAAATGAACCAGGAACCGGTTCCTACCATTATGGGAACCGGGTTCCACATGCAAATGATAATTCCTCACACAATTCTTTTTGGATTTTCTTAGCATACTTCTTAAAAGCTTTAAAAGCATCACTTTTCTGCAGAAGAAACAAAGTCCAAGAATATCTAGAAAAATCATCAATAATGACTAAAGCGTATACATTACCTCCGAAGCTTTTTGTTCTTGATGGACCAAAGAGATCCATGTGTAACAATTGTAGTGGCCTTGTAGTAGACACCACATTCTTAGATTTGAAAGTTGATTTGGTCTGTTTGCCCTTTTGGCAAGCGCTACATAATTTGTATTTGATGAACTTCATCTTTGGTAGACCAATAACTAAGTCATGATTAACCAATTTGTTCAAGTGCTCCATGTGAATGTGAGCAATCCTCTTGTGCCATAACCAAGCGTCATTGTTGTTTACCATAAGACATCGTACCTTCATAGACAAATCATCTAACGTAATCATAAAAATATTGTTAGATCTTATACCTTTGAGTTTTACCTCATTGGTTGCCACATCCATAATAAGGCATTCTTCTTTGTTGAATTTGATCTTGAACCCTCTATCACAAAGTTGACTTATGCTAAGAAGGTTGTGCTTTAATCCTTCAACAAAGAGAACATCCTCAATTTGAATGGATGGAGGTGTGCCAACTATTCCAACGCCAAGAATCTTTCCTTTGGTGTTGTCTCCATAGGTGACATACCCTTTGGCTTTATGTACTAGATATAAAAATTGGTGTACATCTCCTGTCATATGCTTTAAACATCCACTATCAAGATACCAAACATTTGATGTGGATTTCAAGCATACCTACAAAAACAAATTATTCTTTGTTAGGTACCCAAGTTGCCTTGGGTCCTTCATAGTTAGTTCCCTTTTTCACCCACACATAATGCCCACTTGCCATACTAAAGTTTCTAACATAGCAAGCATTAGGTGTATGGCCTTTAATACCACAATAAAAACAAGTAGGTTCAAAGTTACTTCTATATCTAGAAGGATAAGATTTCTTCTTAGGAAATGTTTTCTTTTTGGATATATTAGCCTTTTTCTTTTGATGATTATGAACAACTTGCTTCTTTTCTACTTTCTTGGGATTGGAACTATTACTAGCCTTTACAAAAACAGTGGGATTGTTACTTGGTTTCTTAGAATTCACATAACCAAGACCCCTTTTATCATTTGGATAACGTTGTTGGCTTAGTAATCCTTCCAATCCTATTTGTCCTTTTTCATATCGTTCAATGACTCTTTTCAATTGAACAATTTGAAACACATTTGATTCACACTTGGAGCATGCAAAGTTTTCCTTTTCTTTAATAAAATTGTGTTTTTGAAGATCAAAATCTTTAGTCATGGTGTCAATTTTTTTTAGACAAATTAGAAGTTCTTTTTCTTGATTTGACAACTTTTTGTATAAACTTTTGCATTCTTTCAAGAGTTCATCAATAGCACCTTGAACATCATCATCAAAAAGATTAAATTCATTACTAACCTCTTCTTCATCGTCGGAGTGATGTGAAGCCATTAATGCTAGATTTGCACATTCGTCGCTTTCCGAATCGGATGAAGAACTTATCTCATTATGTTCCCAAGCAACATAAGCCTTTTTGTTCTTGAACTCCTTTTTGCCTTTGAATCCATTTTTCTTGGAGAGTTTTGGACAATCCAGCTTTATGTGACCTTGCTTTCCACATTCATAGCATGTGACATCTTGTGTTGATGTGGAGGCTTCTTTATCTTTATGCTTATAGAATTTCTTTCTTTTGACAAAGTTAGCATTATGAAGATTATTTTTATGACCAAAATATTTTCCTAACCTTTTTACAAGAAGCAAGAGATTTTCATCTTCCTCTGATCCATCTTTATCTTGACTTTCTTTTGAATGAACTTTCAAAGCAATGCCTTTGGATTTCTTCTCATGATTCTCATGTTTTTCAAGTCTTCCAAGTTCCGTCTCATATTCTTGAAGCTTTCCGAAAAGTGTTGCGGAAGTCATAGTTGCTAGGCTTTTCTTTTCGGATATTGCCGTCACTTTTGGTTGCCATTCCCTCGTTAAAGACTTAAGCACTTTAAGATTTAATTCATCGTTAGTTAAAGTCTTACCGAGTGCCTTCAAATGGTTTGTCAAGTGAACGAATCTCTTTTGCAAGTCAAGGATGGATTCTCCGGGCAGCATTCTGAATAATTCATATTCTTGACTCAAAGTGTTCAATCTATACCTTTTGACTTCGACGGTTCCTTCATGAGTTTCTACAAGAGTATCCCAAATTTCCTTTGCTGTTGTACATGCCGATACTCGGAAAAATTCATCCATACTAAGAGCACTTTGGAGAATATTGATTGCCTTTTTGTCAAAGAGAACTTTTTTCTTGTCATCGTCATCCCATGATGCTTTAGGATTTGATGACCCAACACCATTGACATCACACACTGGAGTAAATGGACCATTATCAACAGCATTCCATATTTCTTCTCCTTGCGCTTCAAGATGAGCCTTCATGCGAATTTTCCAAAAGTCAAAGTATTCACCACAAAACAATGGAGGCTTGTTGTTACTACCACCATCTTTGAAAACTGGATTTGGATTTGCGGAAGCCATTCTGGATCTTTAGGAACAAGTTACCTATAACTTGCTCTGATGCCAATTGTAAGTCTCAGAGTGCCTAAGAGGGGGGGGGGGGGGGGGGGGGGGTGAATTAGGTATATAAAAATTTATTCGATTTTATGAGAATACTTGAAGTAATTTTTTTTGGTTAAGTGTTTGAAGGTTTTGGTTATATCTTATCTTTTCCTGATTATGGTGATGAAAGCGATAAATGCGGAAAAGTAAAGAACACGATGATATATTCTGGTTCCCCTCACAATCCGAGAGTACTCCAGTCCCCTTTCCAACACGAAAGAGATTTCACTATAGTTAGAATGATTGTACAGCCTATGCTTACTATCTAACCTATAGGGTGATCAAAGGTTCTTAACACCTTTAAGACCAAACAAACACTAATGTGAATGAAGAAAAATCCTCTTCAAATCACAACACATACTTCCAACAATCCTGGATAGTAAGGGAATAATTTCTTTAAGTAATACAATGATTTAATTTGAAATAGATGGATAGCACTATCAATCTTCAATTGATCTTCTTATTCAAGATGAAAACAATTCTCAAGCAATGATTATAAATGTTCACAATGTATGTATGAAACTTGTAATGAATTCTTAATGAAAGAGTATATGGTAAGTTTCACAAAATTATGAACACATGAAAGTTTAAGTGCAAATTTGAATGAATGAGAAAATTGTTAATATGAATAAGGTTTATTGTTTTTTTTCTTGAAAGTTATGATATGTATTTTAAAAACTGAAAATCTGCATTTTATAAAGTCACAAGAACCTCTTCATTCATGCCAATTCATATGAAAAGTTGCAATGCATTCATGAAAGAGTACTACTTGAAAAATGTTCAAAAACCAAAAGAAAAGTTGCACTGGTTCGCTAGGAACCGGTTCCGACACAGACAGAACCCGGTTCTTAGTGAACATTATAAGTCAGATTTCAAAAATATCACGCAGGAACCGGTTCCCCTATTGGTACAACCCGGTTCCTGGTACAAATTCCAGGGAGGTGTGTTTTGAACAAGTTTTGGAACCCGGTTCCCTGTTAGGGAGTAACCGGTTCCTGAAAGGTTATTTTCAAAAATTCTTTTTGAAAAAGATTTTAAACAAAGTTTTTCTTAAATGAAAACATGTTCGATATGTATATGATTATGAATGCATATTTTTGTGAACATCTATATTCAAGATTAAGAATTATTTATACCATTTGACATTTGATGATTCTTCAATAATTCTTCTTCTAATCTTCGAGACTTTTATATGATGTTGATAAGCTTTTTGCACATCCTTTGAATGTTGATGTCCATGTTGTCTTCATCAAAACAAATGCTTTAAATATGACTTGAGAAGCTTGCAATTACATTCTCCCCCTTTTTGATGATGACAACCAAGTATTGAAAACAATTCTTGAAATGTTTATGTTGTTTTGTGTAGCAAACATGTTGAGCAAATGCAAGGCTCCCCCTAAATTGTATGCTCCCCCTAAGTCCACGATTCCTTAAATTTTGGAGTGAGTTTGATAGTTATTTGGGCCTGCAATTTCTTTGAAACAAAACAACACATATGCATATTCTTCTCCCCCTTTGTTAACATAAAAAAGGATGGGGAAAAAGAGTGAAGTAAATTCATTTAAAAATTAAGAGGTTTTTAAGCACAAACAACGAATTGTACGATTTTAAACACAATAAAAACCAAACAATGAATTGTACGATACAACATATAACAATAAAACATAAGATACCTAAACATCACGAAACAAGAGATGGAACATTGTCTAGACATTACAAAGTAAAAAATGAAAGAAATGACATAGAAATTAAAAATAAGTCTTTAGTCTTCATCCTCATTCATCTCATCATCATCATCTTCATTTCCACTACCACTTCCGGAATCCTCTTCCTCTATAACTTCTTTTCTATCAAAGTGATCAAGAATAAGCTTTTGATTTCTTTGGACATTGCGTAGTTGTCGCCGTGCGGAAGCATTTTCTTGTTGGAGCACATCAAAGCGATCATCCACATGTCTTTGGAAGATGGTCATTTGATTAAACAACATGTCTAAGGTGTAGCCGCCTTCGGGAGGTTGAGCAACATAGTGGACAGTTGGTTCGAAGTCCTCTTTGTAGTGAAAGTGACCTCTTGAATCAAGAATGATTCCGGTGTTCTTAAGAGCGGTTGCATCTGTAATAGCCTCCTTATCTCCTTGAATTCTTGTAACTTCCCGTTGAAGGTTAACATTAGCATTTTCCAGAATGTGAGAAGTGGCTCGTGCATATGGTAGACCACCATCTAGAGATTCCATAAGTTGCATATGGTACATAATAGAAAGTGCCCAATTAACCGAACAACGGCGTCTCAATGCATTAAGGACCATTAATTCAAACTCATTGATACGCGAGTGATTAGAATTCTTTGGAAAGAGGATATAGGAAATAATAAGGTGGAGCATTCTGTCACTTACAGAGAGATTTGAGCCAAACAAATTTGATGACGAGAGAAGTTGTTGACGAGAAGTATTTTGCTGGTTTGGCCTACACATGTTAATAAAAACCTCTACCTTATTGTATGGTAGCCAATCATGTGGAAAAACACCATTAACAAGAACTAAACCTTCATACGGAATACCCAGCAATTCACCAAATTCCTCAACAGTTAAACAGATACTCTTTGACAGAACATGAGAGGTTAGATTAATATCACCAAATTCATCAGGGATAAGTTTTAAGTTGTGATAAAATTCTCTAACAAGGTCAGGAAATACTTCACCATTGTTACCTACAAACTTGGCAACCCCATCAGAGGCCAACTGAGCAGGAAATAAAAAGCTATGAGCAGGAAAGGTATGAAGCCTACAAAACTTAGCTTTAAGAACCTTCCGAATACGAGATTTGAAGGTGAGCCTTCTGGATTTGATGGTCTGAGGATGAATGTTAGAAGACTCTTCTTCAACCTGAGCCTTTCCCTTGCTGGATCTGGTAGCTCTCTTAGGACCCATGGAGATTTGTGAGAAATCTGAAAGTTGGGGTTTGATTTGGGATTTTCGGAATAGTGAGAGATTGGGATATTTGAGTATGAAATATGGAAGGAGAAGTGATTTTATAGTGATTTGGAGTAGTGAGTATTAAAATGTTGGTGAAGAAAAAGAGATGTTGGAGCTTTTATGAGGTGTGTCAATGGAGGTGGAAGGGTTTGAGAGGAGGAATATGAAGTTGGAATGAGAGATGAATGTTGAATATAACATAAAACACATTAAAAGCACTTAAGCACAAAAATGGGCGTGTGGCAGGTCTGCATGCTGGGAACCGGTTCTGCACTGTAGGGAACCCGGTTCTTGGCTTTTAAAAAAAGTAACGTTTCTGGAAAATGAACCAGGAACCGGTTCCTACCATTATGGGAACCGGGTTCCACATGCAAATGATAATTCCTCACACAATTCTTTTTGGATTTGCTTAGCATACTTCTTAAAAGCTTTAAAAGCATCACTTTTCTGCATAAGAAACAAAGTCCAAGAATATCTAGAAAAATCATCAATAATGACTAAAGCGTATACATTACCTCCGAAGCTTTTTGTTCTTGATGGACCAAAGAGATCCATGTGTAACAATTGTAGTGGCCTTGTAGTAGACACCACATTCTTAGATTTGAAAGTTGATTTGGTCTGTTTGCCCTTTTGGCAAGCGCTACATAATTTGTATTTGATGAACTTCATCTTTGGTAGACCAATAACTAAGTCATGATTAACCAATTTGTTCAAGTGCTCCATGTGAATGTGAGCAATCCTCTTGTGCCATAACCAAGCGTCATTGTTGTTTACAATAAGACATCGTACCTTCATAGACAAATCATCTAACGTAATCATAAAAATATTGTTAGATCTTATACCTTTGAGTTTTACCTCATTGGTTGCCACATCCATAATAAGGCATTCTTCTTTGTTGAATTTGATCTTGAACCCTCTATCACAAAGTTGACTTATGCTAAGAAGGTTGTGCTTTAATCCTTCAACATAGAGAACATCCTCAATTTGAATGGATGGAGGTGTGCCAACTATTCCAACGCCAAGAATCTTTCCTTTGGTGTTGTCTCCATAGGTGACATACCCTTTGGCTTTATGTACTAGATATAAATATTGGTGTATATCTCCTGTCATATGCTTTAAACATCCACTATCAAGATACCAAACATTTGATGTGGATTTCAAGCATACCTACAAAAACAAATTATTCTTTGTTAGGTACCCAAGTTTCCTTGGGTCCTTCATAGTTAGTTCCCTTTTTCACCCACACATAATGCCCACTTGCCATACTAAAGTTTCTAACATAGCAAGCATTAGGTGTATGGCCTTTAATACCACAATAAAAACAAGTAGGTTCAAAGTTACTTCTATATCTAGAAGGATAAGATTTCTTCTTAGGAAATGTTTTCTTTTTGGATATATAAGCCTTTTTCTTTTGATGATTATGAACAACTTGCTTCTTTTCTACTTTCTTGGGATAGGAACTATTACTAGCCTTTACAAAAACAGTGGGATTGTTAATTGGTTTCTTAGAATTCACATAACCAAGACCCCTTTTATCATTTGGATAACGTTGTTGGCTTAGTAATCCTTCCAATCCTATTTGTCCTTTTTCATATCCTTCAATGACTCTTTTCAATTGAACAATTTGAAACTCATTTGATTCACACTTGGAGCATGCAAAGTTTTCCTTTTATTTAATAAAATTGTGTTTTTGAAGATCAAAATCTTTAGTCATGGTGTCAATTTTTTTTAGACAAATTAGAAGTTCTTTTTCTTGATTTGACACCTTTTTGTATAAACTTTTGCATTCTTTCAAGAGTTCATCAATAGCACCTTGAACATCATCATCAAAAAGATTAAATTAATTACTAACCTCTTCTTCATCGTCGGAGTGATGTGAAGCCATTAATGCTAGATTTGCACATTCGTCGCTTTCCGAATCGGATGAAGAACTTATCTCATTATCTTCCCAAGCAACATAAGCCTTTTTGTTCTTGAACTCCTTTTTGCCTTTGAATCCATTTTTCTTGGAGAGTTTTAGACAATCCAGCTTTATGTGACCTTGCTTTCCACATTCAAAGCATGTGACATCTTGTGTTGATGTGGAGGCTTCTTTATCTTTATGATTATAGAATTTCTTTCTTTTGACAAAGTTAGCATTATGAAGATTATTTTTATGACCAAAATATTTTCCTAACCTTTTTACAAGAAGCAAGAGATTTTCATCTTCCTCCGATGCATCTTTATCTTGACTTTCTTTTGAATCAACTTTCAAAGCAATGCCTTTGGATTTCTTCTCATGATTCTCATGTTTTTCAAGTCTTCCAAGTTCCGTCTCATATTCTTGAAGCTTTCCGAAAAGTGTTGCGGAAGTCATAGTTGCTAGGCTTTTCTTTTCGGATATTGTCGTCACTTTTGGTTGCCATTCCCTCGTTAAAGACTTAAGCACTTTAAGATTTAATTCATCGTTAGTTAAAGTCTTACCGAGTGCCTTCAAATGGTTTGTCAAGTGAACGAATCTCTTTTGCAAGTCAAGGATGGATTCTCCGGGCAGCATTCTGAATAATTCATATTCTTGACTCAAAGTGTTCAATCTAGACCTTTTGACTTCGACGGTTCCTTCATGAGTTTCTACAAGAGTATCCCAAATTTCCTTTGCTGTTGTACATGCCGATACTCGGAAAAATACATCCATACTAAGAGCACTTTGGAGAATATTGATTGCCTTTTTGTCAAAGAGAACTTTTTTCTTGTCATCGTCATCCCATGATGCTTTAGGATTTGATGACCCAACACCATTGACAACACACACCGGAGTAAATGGACCATTCTCAACAGCATTCCATATTTCTTCTCCTTGCGCTTCAAGATGAGCCTTCATGCGAATTTTCCAAAAGTCAAAGTATTCACCACAAAACGATGGAGGCTTGTTGTTACTACCACCATCTTTGAAAACTGGATTTGGATTTGCGGAAGCCATTCTGGATCTTTAGGAACAAGTTACCTATAACTTGCTCTGATGCCAATTGTAAGTCTCAGAGTGCCTAAGGGGGGGGGGGTGAATTAGGTATATAAAAATTTATACGGTTTTATGAGAATACTTGAAGTAATTTTTTTTGGTTAAGTGTTTGAAGGTTTTGGTTATATCTTATCTTTTCCTAATTATGGTGATGAAAGCGATAAATGCGGAAAATTAAAGAACACGATGATATATCTTGGTTCCCCTCACAATCCGAGAGTACTCCAGTCCCCTTTCCAACACGAAAGAGATTTCACTATAGTTAGAATGATTGTACAGCCTATGCTTACTATCTAACCTATAGGGTGATCAAAGGTTCTTAACACCTTTAAGACCAAACAAACACTAATGTGAATGAAGAACAATCCTCTTCAAATCACAACACTTACTTCCAACAATCCTGGATAGTAAGGGAATAATTTCTTTAAGTAATACAATGATTTAATTTGAAATAGATGGATAGCACTATCAATCTTCAATTGATCTTCTTCTTCAAGATGAAAACAATTCTCAAGCAATGATTATAAATGTTCACAATGTATGTATGAAACTTGTAATGAATTCTTAATGAAAGAGTATATGGTAAGTTTCACAAAATTATGAACACATGAAAGTTTAAGTGCAAATTTGAATGAATGAGAAAATTGTTAATATGAAGAAGGTTTATTGTTTTTTTTCTTGAAATTTATGATATATATTTTAAAAACTGAAAATCTGCATTTTATAAAGTCACAAGAACCTCTTCTTTCATGCCAATTCATATGAAAAGTTGCAATGCATTCATGAAAGAGTACTACTTGAAAAATGTTCAAAAACCAAAAGAAAAGTTGCACTAGTTCGCTAGGAACCGGTTCCGACACAGACAGAACCCGGTTCTTAGTGAACGTTATAAGTCAGATTTCAAAAATATCACGCAGGAACCGGTTCCCCTATTGGTACAACCCGGTTCCTGGTACAAATTCCAGGGAGGTGTTTTTGAACAAGTTTTGGAACCCGGTTCCCTGTTAGGGAGGAACCGGTTCCTGAAAAGTTATTTTCAAAAATTCTTTTTGAAAAAGATTTTAAACAAAGTTTTTCTTAAATGAAAACATGTTCGATATGTATATGATTATGAATGCATATTTTTGTGAACATCTATATTCAAGATTAAGAATTATTTATACCATTTGACATTTGATGATTCTTCAATAATTCTTCTTCTATTCTTCAAGACTTTTATATGATGTTGATAAGCTTTTTGCACATCCTTTGAATGTTGATGTCCATGTTGTCTTCATCAAAACAAATGCTTTAAATATGACTTGAGAAGCTTGCAATTACATTCTTCCCCTTTTTGATGATGACAACCAAGTCTTGAAAACAATTCTTGAAATGTTTATGTTGTTTTGTGTAGCAAACATGTTGAGCAAATGCAAGGCTCCCACTAAATTGTATGCTCCCCCTAAGTCCACGATTCCTTGAATTTTGGAGTGAGTTTGATAGTTATTTGGGCCTGCAATTTCTTTGAAACAAAACAACACATATGCATATTCTTCTCCCCATTTGTTAACATAAAAAAGGATGGGGAAAAAGAGTGAAGTAAATTCATTTAAAAATTAAGACGTTTTTAAGCACAAACAACGAATTGTACGATTTTAAACACACTAAAACACGAACAACGAATTGTACGATACAACATATAACAATAAAACATAAGATGCCTAAACATCACGAAACAAGAGATGGAACATTGTCTAGACATTACAAAGTAAAAAATGAAATAAATGACATAGAAATTAAAAATAAGTCTTTAGTCTTCATCCTCATTCATCTCATCATCATCATCTTCACTTCCACTACCACTTCCGGATTCCTCTTCCTCTATAACTTCTTTTCTATCAAAGTGATCAAGAATAAGCTTTTGAGTTCTTTGGACATTGCGTAGTTGTCGCCGTGCGGAAGCATTTTCTTGTTGGAGCACATCAAAGCAATCATCCACATGTCTTTGGAAGATGGTCATTTGATTAAACAACATGTCTAAGGTGTAGCCGCCTTCGGGAGGTTTAGCAACATAGTGGACAGTTGGTTCGATGTCCTCTTTGTAGTGAAAGTGACCTCTTGCATCAAGAATGATTCCGGTGTTCTTAAGAGCGGTTGCATCTGTAATAGCCTCCTTATCTCCTTGAATTCTTGTAACTTCCCATTGAAGGTTAACATTAGCATTTTCCAGAATGTGAGAAATGGCTCGTGCATATGGTAGACCACCATCTAGAGATTCCATAAGTTTCATATGGTACATAATAGAAAGTGCCCAATTAACCGAACAACGACGTCTCAATGCATTAAGGACCATTAATTCAAACTCATTGATACGCGAGTGGTTAGAATTCTTTGGAAAGAGGATATAGGCAATAATAAGGTGGAGCATTCTGTCACTTACAGTGAGATTTGAGCCAAACAAATTTGATGACGAGAGAAGTTGTCGACGAGCAGTATTTTGCTGGTTTGGCCTACACATGTTAATAAAAATCTCTACCTTATTGTATGGTCGCCAATCATGTGGAATAACACAATTAACAAGAACTAAACCTTCATACGGAATACCCAACAATTCACCAAATTCCTCAACAGTTAAACAGATACTCTTTGACAGAACATGAGAGGTTGGATTAATATCACCAAATTCATCAGGGATAAGTTTTAAGTTGTGATAAAATTCTCTAACAAGGTCAGGAAATACTTCACCATTGTTACCTACAAACCTGGCAACCCCATCAGAGGCCAACTGAGCAGGAAATAAAAAGCTATGAGCAGGAAAGGTATGAAGCCTACAAAACTTAGCTTTAAGAACCTTCCGATTACGAGATTTGAAGGTGAGCATTCTGGATTTGATGGTCTGAGGATGAATGTTAGAAGACTCTTCTTCAACCTGAGCCTTTCCCTTGCTGGATCTGGTAGCTCTCTTAGGACCCATGGAGATTTGTGAGAAATCTGAAAGTTGGGGTTTGATTTGGGATTTTTGGAATAGTGAGAGATTGGGATATTTGAGTATGAAATATGGAAGGAGAAGTGATTTTATAGTGATTTGGAGTAGTGGGTATTAAAATGTTGGTGAAGAAAAAGAGATGTTGGAGCTTTTATGAGGTGTGTCAATGGAGGTGGAAGGGTTTGAGAGGAGGAATATGAAGTTGGAAGGAGAGATGAATGTTGAATATAACATAAAACACATTAAAAGCACTTAAGCATAAAAAGGGGCGTGTGGCAGGTCTGCATGCTGGGAACCGGTTCTGCACTGTAGGGAACCCGGTTCTTGGCTTTTAAAAAAAGTAACGTTTCTGGAAAATGAACCAGGAACCGGTTCCTACCATTATGGGAATTGGGTTCCACATGCAAATGATAATTCCTCACACAATTCTTTTTGGATTTTCTTAGCATACTTCTTAAAAGCTTTAAAAGCATCACTTTTCTGCAGAAGAAACAAAGTCCAAGAATATCTAGAAAAATCATCAATAATGACTAAAGCGTATACATTACCTCCGAAGCTTTTTGTTCTTGATGGACCAAAGAGATCCATGTGTAACAATTGTAGTGGCCTTGTAGTAGACACCACATTCTTAGATTTGAAAGTTGATTTGGTCTGTTTGCCCTTTTGGCAAGCGCTACATAATTTGTATTTGATGAACTTCATCTTTGGTAGACCAATAACTAAGTCATGATTAACCAATTTGTTCAAGTGCTCCATGTGAATGTGAGCAATCCTCTTGTGCCATAACCAAGCGTAATTGTTGTTTACCATAAGACATCGTACCTTCATAGACAAATCATCTAACGTAATCATAAAAATATTGTTAGATCTTATACCTTTGAGTTTTACCTCATTGGTTGCCACATCCATAATAAGGCATTCTTCTTTGTTGAATTTGATCTTGAACCCTCTATCACAAAGTTGACTTATGCTAAGAAGGTTGTGCTTTAATCCTTCAACATAGAGAACATCCTCAATTTGAATGGATGGAGGTGTGCCAACTATTCCAACGCCAAGAATCTTTCCTTTGGTGTTGTCTCCATAGGTGACATACCCTTTGGCTTTATGTACTAGATATAAAAATTGGTGTACATCTCCTGTCATATGCTTTAAACATCCACTATCAAGATACCAAACATTTGATGTGGATTTCAAGCATACCTACAAAAACAAATTATTCTTTGTTAGGTACCCAAGTTGCCTTGGGTCCTTCATAGTTAGTTCCCTTTTTCACCCACACATAATGCCCACTTGCCATACTAAAGTTTCTAACATAGCAAGCATTAGGTGTATGGCCTTTAATACCACAATAAAAACAAGTAGGTTCAAAGTTACTTCTATATCTAGAAGGATAAGATTTCTTCTTAGGAAATGTTTTCTTTTTGGATATATTAGCCTTTTTCTTTTGATGATTATGAACAACTTGCTTCTTTTCTACTTTCTTGGGATTGGAACTATTATTAGCCTTTACAAAAACAGTGGGATTGTTACTTGGTTTCTTAGAATTCACATAACCAAGACCCCTTTTATCATTTGGATAACGTTGTTAGCTTAGTAATCCTTCCAATCCTATTTGTTCTTTTTCATATCGTTCAATGACTCTTTTCAATTGAACAATTTGAAAGACATTTGATTCACACTTGGAGCATGCAAAGTTTTCCTTTTCTTTAATAAAATTGTGTTTTTGAAGATCAAAATCTTTAGTCATGGTGTCAATTTATTTTAGACAAATTAGAAGTTCTTTTTCTTGATTTGACACCTTTTTGTATAAACTTTTGCATTCTTTCAAGAGTTCATCAATAGCACCTTGAACATCATCATCAAAAAGATTAAATTCATTACTAACCTCTTCTTCATCGTCGGAGTGATGTGAAGCCATTAATGCTAGATTTGCACATTCGTCGCTTTCCGAATCGGATGAAGAACTTATCTCATTATCTTCCCAAGCAACATAAGCCTTTTTGTTCTTGAACTCCTTTTTGCCTTTGAATCCATTTTTCTTGGAGAGTTTTAGACAATCCAGCTTTATGTGACCTTGCTTTCCACATTCAAAGCATGTGATATCTTGTGTTGATGTGGAGGCTTCTTTATCTTTATGCTTATAGAATTTCTTTCTTTTGACAAAGTTAGCATTATGAAGATTATTTTTATGACCAAAATATTTTCCTAACCTTTTTACAAGAAGCAAGAGATTTTCATCTTCCTCCGATGCATCTTTATCTTGACTTTCTTTTGAATCAACTTTCAAAGCAATGACTTTGGATTTCTTCTCATGATTCTCATGTTTTTCAAGTCTTCCAAGTTCCGTCTCATATTCTTGAAGCTTTCCGAAAAGTGTTGCAGAAGTCATAGTTGTTAGGCTTTTCTTTTCGGATATTGCCGTCACTTTTGGTTGCCATTCCCTCGTTAAAGACTTAATCACTTTAAGATTTAATTCATCGTTAGTTAAAGTCTTACCGAGTGCCTTCAAATGGTTTGTCAAGTGAACGAATCTCTTTTGCAAGTCAAGGATGGATTCTCCGGGCAGCATTCTGAATAATTCATATTCTTGACTCAAAGTGTTCAATCTAGACCTTTTGACTTCGACGGTTCCTTCATGAGTTTCTACAAGAGTATCCCAAATTTCCTTTGTTGTTGTACATGCCGATACTCGGAAAAATTCATCCATACTAAGAGCACTTTGGAGAATATTAATTGCCTTTTTGTCAAAGAGAACTTTTTTCTTGTCATCGTCATCCCATGATGCTTTAGGCTTTGATGACCCAACACCATTAACAACACACACCGGAGTAAATGGACCATTCTCAACAGCATTCCATATTTCTTCTCCTTGCGCTTCAAGATGAGCCTTCATGCGAATTTTCCAAAAGTCAAAGTATTCACCACAAAACAATGGAGGCTTGTTGTTACTACCACCATCTT
Source organism: Vicia faba (assembly GCA_948472305.1). Lineage (NCBI taxonomy): Eukaryota > Viridiplantae > Streptophyta > Magnoliopsida > Fabales > Fabaceae > Vicia > Vicia faba. The sequence goes on along the minus strand of OX451737.1, from coordinate 635,745,451 downwards.
TGAAAACTGGATTTGGATTTGCGGAAGCCATTCTGGATCTTTAGGAACAAGTTACCTATAACTTGCTCTGATGCCAATTGTAAGTCTCAGAGTGCCTAAGAGGGGGGGGGGGTGAATTAGGTATATAAAAATTTATTCGGTTTTATGAGAATACTTGAAGTAATTTTTTTTGGTTAAGTGTTTCAAGGTTTTGGTTATATCTTATCTTTTCCTGATTATGGTGATGAAAGCGATAAATGTGGAAAAGTAAAGAACACAATGATATATCCTGGTTCCCCTCATAATCTGAGAGTACTCCAGTCCCCTTTCCAACACAAAAGAGATTTCACTATAAATAGAATGATTGTACAACCTATGCTTACTATCTAACCTATAGGGTGATCAAAGGTTCTTAACACCTTTAAGACCAAACAAACACTAATGTGAATGAAGAACAATCCTCTTCAAATAACAACACTTACTTCCAACAATCCTGGATAGTAAGGGAATAATTTCTTTAAGTAATACAATGATTTAATTTGAAATAGATGGATAGCACTATCAATCTTCAATTGATATTCTTCTTCAAGATGAAAACAATTCTCAAGCAATGATTATAAATGTTCACAATGTATGTATGAAACTTGTAATGAATTCTTAATGAAAGAGTATATGGTAAGTTTCACAAAATTATGAACACATGAAAGTTTAAGTGAAAATTTGAATGAATGAAAAAATTGTTAATATGAAGAAGGTTTATTGTTTTTTTTCTTGAAAGTTATGATATATATTTTAAAAACTGAGAATCTGCATTTTATAAAGTCACAAGAACCTCTTCATTCATGCCAATTCATTTGAAAAGTTGCAATGCATTCATGAAAGAGTACTACTTGAAAAATGTTCAAAAACCAAAAGAAAAGTTGCACTGGTTCGCTAGGAACCGGTTCCGACACAGACAGAATCCGGTTCTTAGTGAACGTTATAAGTCAGATTTCAAAAATATCACGCAGGAACCGGTTCCCCTATTGGTACAACCCGGTTCCTGGTACAAATTCCAGGGAGGTGTTTTTGAACAAGTTTTGGAACCCGGTTCCCTGTTAGGGAGGAACCGGTTCCTGAAAGGTTATTTTCAAATAATTCTTTTTGAAAAAGATTTTAAACAAAGTTTTTCTTAAATGAAAACATGTTCGATATGTATATGATTATGAATGCATATTTTTGTGAACATCTATATTCAAGATTAAGATCTATTTATACCATTTGACATTTGATGATTCTTCAATAATTCTTCTTCTAATCTTCAAGACTTTTATATGATGTTGATAAGCTTTTTGCACATCATTTGAATGTTGATGTCCATGTTGTCTTCATCAAAACAAATGCTTTAAATATGACTTGAGAAGCTTGCAATTACATTCTCCCCCTTTTTGATGATGACAACCAAGTCTTGAAAACAATTCTTGAAATGTTTATGTTGTTTTGTGTAGCAAACATGTTGAGCAAATGCAAGGCTCCCCCTAAATTTTATGCTCCCCCTAAGTCCATGATTCCTTAAATTTTGGAGTGAGTTTGATAGTTATTTGGGCCTGCAATTTCTTTGAAACAAAACAACACATATGCATATTCTTCTCCCCCTTTGTTAACATCAAAAAGGATGGGGAAAAAGAGTGAAGTAAATTCATTTAAAAATTAAGACGTTTTTAAGCACAAACAACGAATTGTACGATTTTAAACACACTAAAACACGAACAACGAATTGTACGATACAACATATAACAATAAAACATAAGATGCCTAAACATCACGAAACAAGAGATGTAACATTGTCTAGACATTACAAAGTAAAAAATGAAATAAATGACATAGAAATTAAAAATAAGTCTTTAGTCTTCATCCTCATTCATCTCATCATCATCATCTTCACTTCCACTACCACTTCCGGATTCCTCTTCCTCTATAACTTCTTTTCTATCAAAGTGATCAAGAATAAGCTTTTGAGTTCTTTGGACATTGCGTAGTTGTCTCCGTGCGGAAGCATTTTCTTGTTGGAGCATATCAAATCGATCATCCACATGTCTTTGGAAGATGGTCATTTGATTAAAAAACATGTCTAAGGTGTAGCCGCCTTCGGGAGGTTGAGCAACATAGTGGACAGTTGGTTCGAAGTCCTCTTTGTAGTGAAAGTGACCTCTTGCATCAAGAATGATTCCGGTGTTCTTAAGAGCGGTTGCATCTGTAATAGCCTCTTTATCTCCTTGAATTCTTGTAACTTCCCGTTGAAGGTTAACATTAGCATTTTCCAGAATGTGAGAAATGGCTCGTGCATATGGTAGACCACCATCTAGAGATTCCATAAGTTGCATATGGTACATAATAGAAAGTGCCCAATTAACCGAACAACGGCGTCTCAATGCATTAAGGACCATTAATTCAAACTCATTGATACGCGAGTGGTTAGAATTCTTTGGAAAGAGGATATAGGCAATAATAAGGTGGAGCATTCTGTCACTTACAGAGAGATTTGAGCCAAACAAATTTGATGACGAGAGAAGTTGTTGACGAGCAGTATTTTGCTGGTTTGGCCTACACATGTTAATAAAAACCTCTACCTTATTGTATGGTAGCCAATCATGTGGAATAACACCATTAACAAGAACTAAACCTTCATACGGAATACCCAGCAATTCACCAAATTCCTCAACAGTTAAACAGATACTCTTTGACAGAACATGAGAGGTTAGATTAATATCACCAAATTCATCAGGGATAAGTTTTAAGTTGTGATAAAATTCTCTAACAAGGTCAGGAAATACTTCACCATTGTTACCTACAAACCTGGCAACCCCATCAGAGGCCAACTGAGCAGGAAATAAAAAGCTATGAGCAGGAAAGGTATGAAGCCTACAAAACTTAGCTTTAAGAACCTTCCGATTACGAGATTTGAAAGTGAGCCTTCTGGATTTGATGGTCTGAGGATGAATGTTAGAAGACTCTTCTTCAACCTGAGCCTTTCCCTTGCTGGATCTGGTAGCTCTCTTAGGACCCATGGAGATTTGTGAGAAATCTGAAAGTTGGGGTTTGATTTGGGATTTTCGGAATAGTGAGAGATTGGGATATTTGAGTATGAAATATGGAAGGAGAAGTGATTTTATAGTGATTTGGAGTAGTGGGTATTAAAATGTTGGTGAAGAAAAAGAGATGTTGGAGCTTTTATGAGGTGTGTCAATGGAGGTGGAAGGGTTTGAGAGGAGGAATATGAAGTTGGAAGGAGAGATGAATGTTGAATATAACATAAAACACATTAAAAGCACTTAAGCACAAAAAGGGGCGTGTGGCAGGTCTGCATGCTGGGAACCGGTTCTGCACTGTAGGGAACCCGGTTCTTGGCTTTTTAAAAAAGTAACGTTTCTGGAAAATGAACCAGGAACCGGTTCCTACCATTATGGGAACCGAGTTCCACATGCAAATGATAATTCCTCACACAATTCTTTTTGGATTTTCTTAGCATACTTCTTAAAAGCTTTAAAAGTGTGATCGGTGGATCTGGAACTGACTGTTTAACGCTGGTTCGCGAAATTTCATGGAAGCAAGAGTCGCCACCGTCTTTTATTTTCTCCAAATGGAAAGGACAAAAGCACAGAAAAATTCCTTATTGAGATTAGCTCTCGGTTCGGGAGGTAGATTTATAGAAAGGGAAGGTGTTAGCACCCTTTCTATCTGTGGTTATCCACGGGCTCTTAGATACTTGCTCATTGTGTTTTCAAAAGGTTTGTTTGCTTTTCAACTGTGGGTTTAAAAAAAGTTTCGTTTAAAATTTCAGTTCGACTCTTGTATCAGTCCTCAAGAGTGTTTGAAAAAATGTTTTGAAAGCTTTTTGAAAAGTGTCGGTGTGAAAAGAAGTTTTTGATTTGTTTTGAATTCAGAGCAAGTATCTACGAGTCATCTACCTACCCTAAGGAATTAGTCTGTGTAAATGTCCTTAAGGTAGTGCCATCCCACCATTGAGAGGTAGGTAGCACCACCATTGGAGATGTTCGGGTCAATTCGAGGGTTCAGGACAGTGTGCTCATCAGAGCAATAGGAAGACACCTTAGAAGCTACCCCCATGCCATGTTCATGGACATGAGGACTTACTAAAACGTCCTCTACTCGACGACCACGTTTCGAGGGGCAAGGCAACAGTGAGACGTACCCTAAGAGTGGTGTGTGAATTGTGTGTCATTTTCAATTATGTTTATCTTGTCATGCATTGGTGATTAACGCTTTGTTTTTATTTTTGGCATTCATTCTTTCATGTGGTTATTAACAGTTAAAAGGTGCGGAAATATAAAAGTCCTACGCTATTACAAAGGCGCGGGTCTACATCGCCAAATTAAACCAAGACCCGATTTGAAATAAATAAAGATGCGGAAAGTAAATACCGTAATTAATCTATTACAAGGCTTTGGGGCAAGTACATGAAATTTAAAAAAGGAAATAAAAGCAAATGTGCGAAAAGAAATAAAATCGAGAATGCGAGGGCGTTGGACCCTTTTAAAGAAATTAAATCGAAATCGTAAATTAATTAAATTAAATAAAAGCAAGAACTTATTTTTTGGAGTTTTTGTATTTATGGAATTTAATGAGAAAATTAATTGGAATTAAAAGTTAATTAAAACCCTAGTTCTAAATTGTTTTTAATTTATTAAAAAAAATGTTTAAGTTGTAACCTAATTTAACCCTAATTAATTAAATGGCATATTTATTTACAAAAATAATTAATAATTAAATATGGTCAAAAAGAAAAAAAAATGAATAAAAGTATAAAAACCCTAATTTCTACCTTTTTTAGTTTATAAAAAAAAAACATCAACATTAAGCCTAAAATTAAAATTATATTAATTAACAAAATTTGTTTACAAAATAAATATTAGTGAATTAAATAATAAACATATTTTACTTTTTGACTTTCTGATTTTTTTTTATTTTTTGTGTTATAAAATTATTTTTATGGAATTAAATAAAATAATTAATCAAAAGAAAAAAAGAATTAAAAAAAAGAAGAAAAATGCAAACCATAGGGGGTTTTCTGGCCAATTATGGAGGTATATAGGAAGCATTTTGGCCCATGGAATGCAGGCCCATGTTGACTTTCCTGGCGCGTGTGGGAAGCAGTTGACTGGTGCCCATGGTGATCTGCCAATTCTGACCTTTGGATTGGCCTTTAGAGACATGTGGCGTGCCAAGGCTTTGGAGTGTATGATGGACCACAAGATGAAAGCTGCATAGAAACACATGAAGAAAAATAATATTGGAGAAGGGAGGGACTTGGGAATCGAACCCAGGTCCCAATGTTTAAAGGACAACACATCAACCAACCAGCCAGGCGCGTTTCTTTGTTCCTTTAGTGGGCAATAATCAATATGAGAGAGAAAGAAAGGGTTAGTGGGATAATAAAAAAGGGCGCCAGTTATTCAAACTGGCCAACCAGCATTCAACACGCCAGCGTCTTCTTCTTCCTTCTTCGCTTTTGCCTGAAAACATAGAATAGATAGCGGGGGTTTTAAACCCCCACTAAGTGAAGAACACAAAAATAGCGATTAGGCCCTGGGCTCATATAAATTGAGCGCGAGGTGTGTTTTTGAATCATTGGAATGTCACGAATCCAAGGGTGTTGATCTTATCGCTCAATTTTTCCATATGCAAAAGTCCCCAATTTCAAGCTTATGAAAACCTAGAAAATTTCCATGGCAGATTCTCGTACAGGGCATGTTAGTTCAATTAAAGAGCACCAAAAGCTTCAGCATAATCATGTTAGTGTAAAACAATATTTAAAATGCATTAATATGGCATGAAATTCAAAGTATGATTATGCAAAAATTCATGGACAGGACGACTTCATTCTACCAGTTCTTTGTGTATGGAGGCTTGAAACGTATTGGGTTATGTTCAGGAAAGTCTCAGCGAGCTTTTGAGATACTTTTCACGCCTTGAAATGCCTTCTAGATGCCAAAACAGTTTTGAGGTTTTTTAGAAAAAAGTGAGTTTAGGTTCTTGATTCTGAGCGCAGCTTCTCGGTTCTTGTGATTAGGGTTGTGATCTGCTTATGTATGCCAATGAATTAGGGTAACAAAACAAGTCCAAAATCCATGGAATCAATGCTTTTGAATTTTGTGATCTTCCATGATTTTTTCAATCTTTTTTCCATGCCAAATATGCCAATCATTGGAGATTCTTTCCATATTGAGTATGCACGAAATCTTGAGGTTATGATGAGTAGAAATGCTGCATAAAAAGATTTAAAATACATGCTTGAGTATTTTTTCATATTTAATTTAAATTAAATGAATTAATAACATTAAAAATTCAAATAATTAATAAAAAATAAGAAAATAACTCCCCTTTGGGTCAATGGGTCGTGCATAGCTTTTGGATGATGATTCTTGGAAGAAATTGAGGCCCATTAGCAATTTTGAGGTATTTGAAGCAAAGTTGACTTTTCAATATTCCCAAAAATTTCCCAACTTCCACAAGGCATATCTTGCTCAATTTTTAAGCTTTGATCATGTTATTTAACATTTTGGAAAGCTCTTGAAGTCCTCTAACCAATGCCTTTGGACCCATGTCATTTTGATTTACCAATCACAAGTTATGGTCTTTGACTTAAAGTCCCTTTTTGTTGACTTTTGAAAATGACCTATAATGTTGAGATTGATAACTTTTTGTGAGAGCATTTCTTGGACTTGAAGTGTGAAGATGAGTTGTAGGAAATGTCATTCTCTTCAAAGTGAGCTTTGGATGGAATTTTTCTGATAAACCATGTGGAAGTTATGCCTTGATCAAGTTACAGTTGACTTTTTCAGCTGTCCAAATATGGAAACTTTTGCATCTTGAGATTTTTTGAGCCAATGCCTTGAGGATCATGATCAAGAATTGATCAAATGATGTGTGTGACTTCAAAATAAGATGTTGACCAAAAATTTGGACTTTTGACTGTCAAATGACCATTTTACCCCTGCAGTTGACTGTTTGAGCAATTAGGGTTTCTGACTGTGCAATTTTGTGTTGTGAGTCTTGAAACTTAGCATATGGATGCTTGACCATGTATGTAGGCATGTGGGACTTGTTTGGACCCTTGGAAACTTCAATTTCTTTGCCAGAACCAAAACCCTAGTTTTTGACTGTTAGGAGGCCCTTGAACTGTGCAACCCTTGAGAGATTTTGAAGCATGCTCTTTGTAAATCTTGAAGAATATGGAAGGGCAAATTTTGGGGTACAACAGTTGCCCCTGTTCAATCTTCTTAGACCTGAGGATGCAGATTGGCTGACGTGCCTTTCGTAATCCGAAGGTGGAAGATGATTGAACACTAGAGTGCCCAGAAATTTGCGCTCACATGTTAGCAGTGTGATGGTGGGAATGGGCTTATAGATGCCATTTGGAGATTAGTGGATAGGGAAAATGGGCTTATAGATGCCATCTGGGTGTCGATCGCGTAAGAGATTCCTTAGCGAGAACTTGCGTACCTGAAGAAGAAAATGATTACCTGGCATGTTACAGGAGCTGTTCTTCAAACTCTTTGTGTAGATGTGCCCTGACTGGTTACATGAATTGAATCTGGAGCTTCAAAAGGTGATGAATGAACCAGGGATGGTTACTACCTCAACGGGATGATGAGAGAACCTTGGGCGATTACTACCTCAACAGGAACGCTGAGAGAATCCTGGGCGATTACTACCTCAACAGGAACGCTGAGAGAACCTTGGGCGATTACTACCTCAACAGGAACGCTGAGAGAATCTTGGGGCGATTACTACCTCAACAGGAACACTGAGAGAATCTTGGATGTCTTCTACTGGGATAAGAATCAGGGAGATCTTAGGGTCGATCTGACTGAACCAGAGAAGGCCTTTGACTGGATAAGAATCAGGAAAATCTTAGGGTCGATTTAACTGAACCGGGCAAGGTCTTGGAATATCTCCAACTGGATAAGAATCAGGGAGATCTTAGGGTCGATCTGACTGAACCAGAGAAGGTCTTTGACTGGATAAGAATCAGGAAAATCTTAGGGTCGATTTAACTGAACCGGGCAAGGTCTTGGAATATCTTCAACTGGATAAGAATCAGGGAGATCTTAGGGTCGATCTGACTGAACCAGAGAAGGCCTTTGACTGGATAAGAATCAGGAAAATATTAGGGTCGATTTAACTGAACCGGGCAAGGTCTTGGAATATCTTCAACTGGATAAGAATCAGGGAGATCTTAGGGTCGATCTGACTGAACCAGAGAAGGCCTTTGACTGGATAAGAATCAGGAAAATATTAGGATCAATTTAACTGAACCAGACTAAAGTCTTGGACATAGCTGAGAACTTAACTGGATCTTTTCCTGAAAGGTAAAGGTCAGTCATATGCAATGCATGATATGGATCAAGCAATGATGTTCTCAATATAAATGAGATTGTAAGGTATGATGCGTTTATGCATGTATCATGATGTATGTGATATTTTTGAATGTATGTTTTCGTCTTAGGAAAATAAATCCTTGACGGGTGTCGGGAAGTTAAATCCTGGGCTGATGTAGAGCTTCTGTTTCCACTGGGGAGTGATGGTTGCAAGAATACCGGTAGGAGAAGATAACTCCGTTGGGGAATAAACTTGGCGAATAGAACACTCTGCTGGGAGAAAATTATTCTAGCGACCTTGCTGGAAAAATGCTCTGTGGGGAGAGAGATATTTTGCTGGGATGATGATAACTCCGCTGGGGATACCGTTGATGCGTTGGAAGTGTTAATAGACTCCACTGGGGATAGGAAGACTTCGTCGGGGACGATCTTTCCGTGGCTTGTAGCTGAGGATAACCCAGCTATATCCTGGTAGGGAAATAACCTTTGAATAAAGCCGGGGGACGCGTTCGTGCTCTGCGAGGGATAAGCTTCCAGAATCTACTGGGGATAAGCTTACTGCTTGGGGAGATGGATTCCAACTTTCCTGGGGAAACTGGATTGGACTCTCCTGGGGAAATTTTGAACTATATTGGGGAAGTGACTCCATTGAATGTTTGATATACCTCCGGGGAATAATCATTAGGTCAAGACTGCCGGGGATGCTTGTTTAAGAGTATTTGTATATCGTGCTGGGGAATGTTGAGATCTGCGGGGGTACCCAACTTCCTTAAAGCTGATAATAGCTTTGCTTGGGGAGAGTGCATTGATTTGCTGACTCACTCTCTGAGGAGTTAAGGTATATTGGTTATGTTCTTCGGCTGAACTTACCTTGGTACCTTGGTGGACAGAACAATTAGATCGCTTAGACCACTCATTATTGCCCCTATTTCTAATGTTACATGTAATTAATCCTTTGTTTCGTATGCAAATATTTATGAGTTAGCAATTATTGTCAAATGCATATATCACAAATTGAACCTTGGACGTTCTTCGCTAAACAAAACAGAAAAAGGAAAAAACAAAAGGCAATTTGTCTGAAAAGTGTATTTATATTGATTTTTGAATTTTCCTGTAAATAGGCGTTTATATACAAGAGGCTGACGTCCTAGTAAGAGGACGCCGCCGAACAAAAGAGTTTAATACAAATTTGTACAAAGGAATATAAAACAGCTGTGTGAATAGAATAATCCCACTGGGTTCCAGCTCTGCTATCGCCTTTATATCTTCGAGCGTCTCATCACTTGATGACCTAGATGAAGATGAAGCTGATTGATCGATGCCGTCTGAACTTGATGCAGATACCGGATTCTGGATGCGAAGTGATCCAATGAGACATAGTATTACGCTTTAATCCCTAACTTTTGCCTGGACCGCCCTTTCGGGTTTTCAGTCCACCGGGATACCCATTTTTGCCCAAGCTGCCTTTTCAGGTTTTCGACTTGCCGGGTGTACAGATTTTTTTTCATTTCATCCCTTCATTTTGCCCGAACCCTTTTGGTTCGCCGGGAAGCCCTAATTTTTGCCTAGGTATATAAACCTAGCGGGTCTTTTTTCATGCGTAGTATCTTTTTACTATGTCTGCATTGGCGGGGTGAGGAAGGTCGTCACCATCTATGTTGGTTAGAATCATGGCTCCTCCTGAGAACACATGTTTAACCACAAATAGCCCTTCGTACGTAGGGGTCCATTTCCCCCTTGGATCACTCTGAGCAAGGATGATACGTTTGATTACCAGATCCCCAACTTGATATTCTTGTGGTCTGACCTTCTTGTTAAATGCCCTGATCATCCGTTTTTGGTACGTCTGACCATGGCAAATAGCGGCAAGTCTCTTTTCGTCAATTAAGTTTAGCTGATCTAGTCGTGTCTGGATCCAATCATCTTCGCTCAGATCTGCATCCTTCATTATCCGGAGAGAGGGTATCTGCACTTCGATCGGTAAGACTGCCTCCATACCGTAGACCAAGGAGAAAGGAGTTGCCCCGGTTGACGTCCTTGCTGAGGTACGGTACCCATGGAGAGCGAACGGTAACATCTCGTGCCAATCTTTATAAGTCACTGTCATCTTCTGCACAATTTTCTTAATATTTTTATTTGCTGCTTCTACAGCCCCATTCATCTTCGGCCGATAAGGAGAAGAGTTGTGGTGTTGTATCTTAAACTGCTCGCAGAGCTCAGTGATCATCTTGTTATTAAGGTTGGTACCGTTGTCTGTAATGATTCTTTCAGGGACTCCGTATCGACAGATCAGATTATGCCGAATGAACCGTGCCACAACGTTCTTGGTTACTGTGGCGTAGGAAGCTGCTTCAACCCACTTCGTGAAATAATCGATCGCTACCAGGATGAAGCGATTCCCATTGGATGCCGTAGGTTTAATCTCACCGATCATATCTATGCCCCACATTGCAAAAGGCCAAGGTGCAGTCAGGACATTCAGAGGAACTGGAGGAACGTGCACCTTGTCTGCATATATCTGGCATTTATGACACGTCCGAGAATGTTGATAACAGTCGGCTTCCATTGTGGACCAGAAATACCCTGCCCGAAGGATCTTCTTTGCCATAGTGTGTCCACTGGAATGTGTTCCGAAGGTCCCTTCATGTAGCTCTTCCATGATCCTTTTTGCTTCAGTCTTATCCACACAACGCAGTAAGGTCGAATCATGGTTTCGCTTGTACAGGATGCCGTTGCTAAGGAAGAACTTGGCTGCGAATCCTCTTAGAAACTTTTTATCATTGATAGACGCACCTTCAGGGTATTCCTGAGCTTCCAAATATCTCTTCACCTCATAGTACCAAGGCTTCTCAGTCACCAATTCAGTCTCGAGATTACAACAGTATACCGGTTCATCCAGTTTCCAGATAATAATCCGAGGAGCCTCATTGTCCTATTTGACTTTGAACATAGAAGACATCGTAGCTAACGCGTCCGCCAGTTGATTCTCCTCTCTTGGAAAGTGTTCAAAGGTTATCTCTGTGAAGTGGGGGATCAATGTCAATACACATTCTCTGTAAGGAATAAGATTCGGATGTTTCGTATCCCACTCCCCTTTGATCTGGTTGATCACGAGAGAGGAATCTCCGAAGACACTCAGAAACTTGATCCTTAAGTCGATCGCAACTTGGAGACCCATGATGCATGCCTCATACTCCGCCATGTTGTTGGTGCAGTTGAAACATAGCCGGGCAGTGAGTGGAGTATGAGTGCCTTGGGGGGATATTATCACAGCGCCGATACCGTTACCCAAAGCATTGGAGGCTCCGTCAAAGTGCATAGACCATCGGGATCCTTCCTCAGGTCCTTCATCCGGTCCAGGTACTTCACAATCAGTCACTATCATGATACTCTCGTCTGGAAACTCGAAGTTCATTGACTGATAGTCGTCTACTGCCTGATGTGCCAAGTGGTCTTCCAATACACTTCCTTTGATGGCTTTCTGGGTTGTGTACTGGATGTCGTATTCTGTCAAGATCATTTTCCATCTTGCTATTCTCCCAGACAGAGCAGGCTTTTCAAATATGTACTTTATAGGATCCATCTTTGAGATCAACAAGGTAGCTTGAGTCAGCATATACTATCTCAGTCGGCGAGCAGCCCATACCAAAGCGCAGCAAGTTTTCTAGAGCAGTGAGTATCGGGTCTCACAGTCGGTAAACTTTTTGCTAAGGTAATAAATGGCATGCTCTTTTCGGCCAGACTCGTCATGCTGCCCCAGCACACACCCCATTGAGTTGTCAAGTACTGTCAGGTATAGTATCAGAGGTCTCCCTTCAACCGGTGGCATAAGGATGGGTGGTTCTTGGAGATACTCTTTGATTCTGTCAAAAGCAGCCTGACATTCATCATTCCAACGTACTACCTGATCTTTCTTCAGCAGCTTGAAGATTGGTTCACAGGTAGCGGTTAGATGGGAGATGAATCGAGCAATGTAATTCAGACGTCCTAGAAAGCCTCTGATTTCTTTCTCTGTCTTAGGAACTGGCATCTCTTGAATGGCCTTAACCTTGGCAGGGTCCACTTGAATACCCTTGTCACTTACAACGAAGCCTAGCAATTTCCCAGATCTTACCCCGAAGGTGCACTTGTTCGGGTTCAACCTCAGCTTGTACAGTTTCAGACGGTCAAACAGCTTCTGCAGATGGTCAAGGTGTTCTTCCTCAGTTTGGGACCTTGTGATCATGTCGTCAACATACACTTCTATCTCATGATGGATCATGTCATGAAATAAAGCAACCATGGCACGTTGGTAGGTTGCCCCAGCATTTTTCAATCCAAAAGGCATGACCTTGTAGCAGAAGGTGCCCCACTGGGTACCAAAGGTAGTTTTTTCCATGTCTTCAGGTGCCATCTTGATCTGATTATAGCCTGAAAAACCATCCATGAAAGAGAACACCTTGTGCTGAGCAGTATTGTCAACCAGAACATCAATGTGAGGTAGAGGGAAGTCATCTTTGGGGCTGGCCCTGTTTAGATCCCTGTAGTCGACGCACATTCTGACCTTACCATCCTTCTTCGATACTGGCACCACGTTAGCAACCCACTGAGGATAAGAAGTCACTGCAAGAAACCCGACATCAAACTGCTTCATAACCTCGGCTTTGATCTTTTCGGACATCTCTAGACGCATACGACGGACCTTTTGCTTGACCGGAGGGCAGTCTTCCTTGGTAGGCAAGTGATGGACCACAATGTCAGTATCTAAACCAGGCATGTCTTCGTAGGACCAGGCAAAGATTTCCATGTAATCATGTAACATCTGAGTCAACCGTTGCTTCACGCTGAGCTCTAGGTTGGCACCAATCTTAACCTCCTTTCTATCTGTCTCAGTACCCAGATTTATCGTTTCCACCGGCTCTTCATGTGGTTGAATTGCCCTCTCTTCCTGGAGTAACAGTCTTGCAAGCTCGCCAGGCACTTTACAATCATCTTCACCTTCGTCTTCGGCTAAGTTGATCGGATTTTCGAAGTCATAACTGGAAGTAGCAGAGTCGTTACCAGTGAGATCCAGAGTGGATTGAAACCTGTATGAGTGAGTGTGTGTAAATACAGCTGTTTTGCAATATATAAAGAAAGAAAAGAAAGAAAAGGAGCATAATATTTGAAATGCGAGAAAACGTCCAAGGTCTTTATTCATGATATATGAAATGACAATTAATATGCCCTCACAAATGAAGCCACGGTGCCCCGGGTAAGACACCGGGCCATAGAGTTTTAATTCATTGTTTATTACAAATAACAAAAACAAAGGAGTTTATTACTGCGTAACAAAAGTAACAGGAGTATGATCTTTAGCAGTCCAATTGGTCAATCCACCATCAGTCGTCGGGTAAATCCAGCTATCAAACTCTGACTCTTCTACTTCATCTTCATCCCCAATGGCATTCACTCCTGGATTGGTGATGAGCACAGGAGGTCTTCTGGTTCTAGCTTTGCGCACAGCCTTCTGAGCCTCTGCAGTAAAGCCCAGTCCAAATTTGTCAGTTTTAGGTGTAAAATCAGGGAGCCTGCCCCAGTTAGCACATTCACCTTTCTCGACCACGGCCCGGGCATCCTTCAGGGAAGCCATCTTCAAAGGAACATCCTCTTCAACCACTGTTTCTGCCGCTGCCAATGTTGGAGGTACCTCTTCAAAATGCTGAAAGGGGGTTTCAATAAACTCCCCGTCCATCTCAATGTATCAGAAGGAATTCAAGTGACTAACCATATACTCCTCCTCTCCCTGCACAGTGACAATCTTCCCTCTGACAGGGTACTTGAGCTTCTGGTGTAGGGTAGAAGTCACTGCCCCAGCTTTGTGAATCCAAGGTCGACCCAGTAAACAAGAGTAAGATGGACGGATATCCATCACATAGAAAGTTGAGTCGAATACTTGAGATCCCACACGAATAGGAATGTCTACCTCTCCATGAACCATCCTTTTAGAGCCGTCAAAGGCTCTGACAATGATGTTGCTAGGTTTCAGCTCCAGGCCCTCACAATCCAACTGGTCTAAGGCCTTTTTGGGTAGCACATTCAGGGAAGAACCGGTGTCCACCAACACGTGCGCAAGAGTAGTGCCCCTGCATTCAATAGAAACATGCAGGGCGTCATTGTGGTTCTTTCCCTTTGCAGTAAGGTCAGCATCCGAGAACCCCAAACCATTGTCAACTGTCAAATTGGCTACGCAATCAGTAAACTGGACTGCAGATGTCTCCTGTGGCACGTGAGCCGTCTTGAGAAATGAAATCAAGGCCTTAGCATGGGCCTCTGAGCACAGCAACAAGGAGAGCATAAAGATCTTGGAGGGGGTATGCCCCAGCTGTTCAACAACATTAAAATCGCTCTTTTTGATTATCTTCAGAATTTCCTCCATCTCTTGTTGGGAGGCCTCAGCATTCACAGATTTTGGTGCCTCCATCCGGGCAGGCTCATCTTCAATCCCTTTGCCTCGGGCATTAGATGACTCGGCAGCAGGGGAAACAACTTGATCAGAAATGGGAATAGGTACACTTGCAGGTGTTATAACGAGAGGTCTTCGAATAGCTGGTGGTGCAATGTCAGGCGAGAAGAGCCTGCCGCTGCGGGTAACTTTGGCTGGACCAGTGATATTGCTGATGTTGGTGCCAGTGTTGAACTCTTGCTTTTTACCATGTACATATACATCTGCCCCATAGTGCCATGGGACAGCCTTATCAGATTCATAGGGGAGAGGCCCCGGAACAGTAATAACAATGGGTGCGACAGTCATGATTTTAACCGGCTTCCTCGGGAGAGCCTTGATCGGATTATTGAAAATGGTGACAACAGATACTTCTTCCACCGGAACAAACGGAACAACGGTCTTCTTGAACAGAATCTCTTTGCTGTCCATCAGGCTTTGGATGCCTAACTTCAGCAAAGGACAACCAGAAAGGGAAACAGCACACAAAAGGCAACCTTCGCTATAACCCGGAAATAAACCGGCCAGCAGTAGGTTCCTCTTAACAGTCATCAGGGGAGTAGCTACATCATTCACAGAGACGGCATACACATCTTCATCAACGACATTCAGTAGGAGCAGTCACCACATTTGGCCTCTCAGGCGCATCAAATTGTATCTCCTTCGCATCAATAAGGTCTTGCACCTTATTCCTTAAGGCCCAACAGTCATCAGTAGAATGCCCCGGGCTATCGGAGTGATAAGCACAGCGGGCATTTGGATTGTACTTGGGAGAGGCAGTATTCACAACCTTCGGGGCCTCTCTAACAGTCACCAAATTGGTGGATAGCAACTGCAGCAAGATTTGTGATAGGGTCATACTCAGCCGGGTAAACTCTCTTCTGGGTCTTTCAGCCCTTTGTGGATTGGTTTGCCGAGGAGCGGCAGCAGGCTTAGCAATCACCACCGCGTTGACAGATTGGCGGTGTTCTGGTTTATCATGTCTTCTAGGCCCATATACAGCACCGGCCTCCTTCTTAAAGGGTTTCTTCTCAGAACTTGAAGATACACCCTTCTGAATTTTACCGGACTTCATTCCAGCCTCTATCCTCTCCCCAGTCAGAATAAGATCAGTGAACCCTGTAGACGAATTACCGATAAGATGATTAAAGAATGGCCTAGATAGGGTCCCCAAGAACATATCCACCAGCTCACGGTCAGTTAACGGAGGCTGCACCCTGCCAGCCAGATCCCTCCACTTCTGTGCATACTCTTTAAAACCTTCGCTTGATCCTAGCGACATACCCTGGAGTTGGGTACATGTAGGAGCAAGGTCGGCATTATATTGATACTGCTTATAAAAAGCAGTAGCCAACTCCTCCCAGTTACGAACCTTGGTCCCATCCAGCTGATAGAACCATTCGAGATGAGTCCCTGAAAGACTCTCCTGGAAGAAGTGGATCCACAAGTTCTTGTCCACTGTGTACGGTTGAATCTTCCGCACATAAGATCTAAGGTGTAGCTTGGGACAAGACGCCCCGTCATACTTGGTGAAAGATGATGCCTTAAACTTGTGAGGAATGATCACACCAGTAGATAAGCCCAAATCTCTGAAATCCAGCCCAGGCACTTGTTGGATCTCCATGGTGTTCAGTCTGTCTTCCAACTGCTTGTACCGGTCTTCAGCAGGAGGATATTGTTCCTCATTAAAATCAGTCTCGTTGTCAGAGACTACCGGACTAGGACCTTTTCCCCCTTGGGGACTGCTCTTGCCTACAGAAGAACCAGCTTCCTCATTCTGCAGAGTGTTGCCAAACCTTTGGCCCGTGTTGAAAAGAACAGTTCTCTTCTTCTTCTTCTCCTTCTTCAGGAGTAAAGCCTTCAACTCTTCTTGGCCTTGAGCCAAACCCATGATCAGCTCCTGAAATTGTGCGTTCTGCGCCTGAAGGGCCTTAATAGACATCTCGGTTGATGATGAGTCAGGGTTCATGATGCTGAAATAAACAGCGAAGAACAGTAAGCAACCTGAAAAAGAAGAGTACCTGCTATGCACATGATGAATGGAATGCGTATGATTTATGTTTTCAAAGACAATCGGGAATCAACTTTGTAAACAAAAAGGAAACACTTCATTAGATTCAACTTTGAAACTTAAATTGTTCAACAGATTGCCCTTAGGCGTTACATAAAAGGGAAATACTGAAAAGGGAAATAAAACTGTAAAAGAACATCCAGAGCTCTTCATTGATCCCATGGTCTCCTCTTCTCAGTACGGATGTAGTCATTCAGAGCTCGCTCATTCTCCAACTGCTTTGTCAGCTTCTGGATCTTCAATTCCTGCTCATTGAATTTTTCCCGATACGAATCCCGTTCTTCTCGCAGTTGCGACCAAGATCTCTTTAATGTCTCATAATCAGTAGGTATCTGAGGAGGGAGGACAGTTGGAAGAGCCCCATCTTTGTTAGGATACTCAAGAATGACGGGTCTGACAGCTTCGTATGGCATACCTAACTTCTGAGCACGGATGCGAACCCATTTGTAGTAGGCTTCCATAGGTAGAGAAGTCTTTGGCCCCAACTCTTGTGGGTCAGCTTTATGAACTCTGTCCCAAGCCTTGATGAACCTACGATGCAGCTCGTCACTATCCACCTGAAACTCAAAACTGATGTGAGGCACCAACATCTCATGAGGCCCTGCTCTTCTGGCTCTTCCAAACTAACGGAGCGCTAGACATGGATTGTAAGAGATTCCTCCTTGAGTACCAATCAAAGGAACATTAGGGTATTCTCCACAACGATCAATAACAGCTACCTCATCCAAACCTCTGAAAGTCCAAATGATGTCCTTATCAGTGAGGGACATTAACCTATGAGCCCAACCTCTTCTTTCTTGGTTCTTCAGTACAAACTTAGGAAGGTGCGAAATAAACCACCTCACCAACAAAGGGATACAACACCACAGAGTTCCTCGTCTTCGGGCAGTACGAGCATAAAGTTGTTGCAGGATGTCACCCAAGAGAGTGGGCACAGGGTTCAGAGATATAAAGATCCTTATGGCAGTGACATTGATGAAGTTGTCAGGATTAGGAAACAAGACTAGCCCATAGATTAAGAGAGCCAAGATGTCTTCATATGCCCTAAAGTCCAAGTCATTCCAGAAACTGTTAGCTTTACCAATCAGAAACTTGGCCAAGAAACCCTTAACTCCGCTTCTAGTCACCCAGTTGTCCATTAGTTCTTGATGATTCAAGGGAAGAGCTGCAACAACCTCCTCAAGCTTGAGGGTCTTTTCCCAACCAGTGTAGGGAGTCTGATCCAAGATAGGGATACCAAGCAAATCAGAGAACTCTTCCAGGGTAGGGACCAGCTGGAAGTCTTGAAAGGTGAAGCACTGGTACAAAGGGTCATAGAACTGGGTCAGGACACTCATCAACTGTTGATCCCGCTTTGCAGTGACTAAACTGAGAAGAGAACCATGCCTCTGGATGAAGGAAGTGGTATTTGGAATTCTGCTAACCAACTCTTCAAGCAACTCAGGTGGGTGAACAAAGTTGAACCGGGTAGTATTCCTTCGCATAGGCATCATGATGTCCTACAAAACAGAGCAAAGGTTAAACCCTCTTGTCTTTGAAATGGTCAGTCCTTATGCAGGATGCATGCAATGCTCATGATGTCATGATGTTATGATAAAGCACACCACAAATATTTACAAAAGCAAACATGGTAAGGCACACAAGTCACACAAGACAAGCCCTTAAAGTTTATGCCAGCATGAGGTCTAGGCATTACCCTCTTTCAGTTTGTTGGTTCATACATGTCCTATCAAAAGTAACCAGGTTCTTAGAGGATCCCAATATCATTGACTACCCTCAATCGGTCATAACTCCACCATCGCAATCTTTTCTTGCGGCCAAAACCATCACGAGAGTTTAGCCTCAATGGGCGTAGCATACTGCTACTGTTCTAATGGCCAAGTTGTGTCATTTACGGTTCTAAGGTCTGTTGGTGCTTAATGACTCTCAGAAGACCCATATTCTCCTCGTTGCAACACAAGGGATATCGGTACAGACCAAGGTGCCACACCAACGTAGCCACTGCTTCACCCATGTCAGTCTACGCCGGACAGGTCCCTCACAACTTATGCTACCTAAACAGGGTATCCCCCAGATCCGGGTTAGGATCTATGTAACTCCGATGCAACCCACAATTTTAAAGCAAACAAGTCAAAACAATTGAAA
Organism: Vicia faba; assembly: GCA_948472305.1. Taxonomy (NCBI): domain Eukaryota; kingdom Viridiplantae; phylum Streptophyta; class Magnoliopsida; order Fabales; family Fabaceae; genus Vicia; species Vicia faba. The sequence goes on along the minus strand of OX451737.1, from coordinate 635,726,412 downwards.
ACACAGTTATGAACTATCCTAAGGTACACCTCACTTTATAAGTTTGTTCCCCAGCAGAGTCGCCAGTTATGTGATCGGTGGATCTGGAACTGACTGTTTAACGCTGGTTCGCGAAATGTCGCGGAAGCAAGAGTCGCCACCGTCTTTTATTTTCTCCAAATGGAAAGGACAAAAGCACAGAAAAATTCCTTATTGAGATTAGCTCTCGGTTCGGGAGGTAGATTTATAGAAAGGGAAGGTGTTAGCACCCTTTCTATCTGTGGTTATCCACGGGCTCTTAGATACTTGCTCATTGTGTTTTCAAAAGGTTTATTTGCTTTTCAACTGTGGGTTTAAAAAAAGTTTCGTTTAAAATTTCAGTTCGACTCTTGTATCAGTCCTCAAGAGTGTTTGAAAAAATGTTTTGAAAGCTTTTTGAAAAGTGTCGGTGTGAAAAGAAGTTTTTGATTTGTTTTGAATTCAGAGCAAGTATCTACGAGTCATCTACCTACCCTAAGGAATTATTTTGTGTAAATGTCCTTAAGGTAGTGCCATCCCACCATTGAGAGGTAAGTAGCACCACCATTGGAGATGTTCGGGTCAATTCGAGGGTTCGGGACAGTGTGGTCACCAGAGCAATAGGAAGACACCTTAGAAGCTACCCCCATGCCATGTTCATGGATATGAGGACTTACTAAAACGTCCTCTACTCGACGACCACGTTTCGAGGGGCAAGGCAACAGTGAGACGTACCCTAAGAGTGGTGTGTGAATTGTGTGTCATTTTCAATTATGTTTATCTTGTCATGCATTGGTGATCTACGCTTTGTTTTTATTTTTGGCATTCATTCTTTCATATGGTTATTAACAGTTAAAAGGTGCGGAAATATAAAAGTCCTACGCTATTACAAAGGCGCGGGTCTACATCGCCAAATTAAACCAAGACCCGATTTGAAATAAATAAAGATGCGGAAAGTAAATACCCTAATTAATCTATTACAAGGCTTTGGGGCAAGTACATGAAATTTAAAAAAGGAAATAAAAGTAAATGTGCGAAAAGAAATAAAATCGAGAATGCGAGGGCGTTGGACCCTTTTAAAGAAATTAAATCGAAATCGTAAATTAATTAAAGTAAATAAAAGCAAGAACTTATTTTTTGGAGTTTTTGTATTTATGGAATTTAATGAGAAAATTAATTGGAATTAAAAGTTAATTAAAACCCTAGTTCTAAATTGTTTTTAATTTATTAAAAAAAATGTTTAAGTTGTAACCTAATTTAACCCTAATTAATTAAATGGCATATTTATTTACAAAAATAATTAATAATTAAATATGGTGAAAAAGAAAAAAAAAGAATAAAAGTATAAAAACCCTAATTTCTACCTTTTTTAGTTTATAAAAAAAAACATCAACATTAAGCCTAAAATTAAAATTATATTAATTAACAAAATTTGTTTACAAAATAAATATTAGTGAATTAAATAATAAACATATTTTACTTTTTGACTTTCTGATTTTTTTTTTATTTTTTGTGTTATGAAATTATTTTTATGGAATTAAATAAAATAATTAATCAAAAGAAAAAAGAATTAAAAAAAAGAAGAAAAATGCAAACCATAGGGGGTTTTCTGGCCAATTATGGAGGTATATAGGAAGCATTTTGGCCCATGGAATGCAGGCCCCTGTTGACTTTCCTGGCGCGTGTGGGAAGCAGTTGACTGGTGCCCATGGTGATCTGCCAATTCTGACCTTTGGATTGGCCTTTAGAGACATGTGGCGTGCCAAGGCTTTGGAGTGTATGATGGACCACAGGATGAAAGCTGCATAGAAACACATGAAGAAAAATAATATTGGAGAAGGGAGGGACCTGGGAATCGAACCCAGGTCCCAATGTTTAAAGGACAACACATCAACCAACCAGCCAGGCGCGTTTCTTTGTTCCTTTAGTGGGCAATAATCAATATGAGAGAGAAAGAAAGGGTTAGTGGGATAATAAAAAAGGGCGCCAGTTACTCAAACTGGCCAACCAGCATTCAACACGCCAGCGTCTTCTTCTTCCTTCTTTGCTTTTGCCTGAAAACATAGAATAGATAGCGGGGGTTTTAAACCCCCACTAAGTGAAGAACACAAAAATAGCGATTAGGCCCTGGGCTCATATAAATTGAGCGCGAGGTGTGTTTTTGAATCATTGGAATGTCACGAATCCAAGGGTGTTGATCTTATGGCCCAATTTTTCCATATGCAAAAGTCCCCAATTTCAAGCTTATGAAAACCTAGAAAATTTCCATGGCAGATTCTCGTACAGGGCATGTTAGTTCAATTAAAGGGCACCAAAAGCTTCAGCATAATCATGTTAGTGTAAAACAATATTTAAAATGCATTAATATGGCATGAAATTCAAAGTATGATTATGCAAAAATTCATGGACAGGACGACTTCATTCTACCAGTTCTTTGTGTATGGAGGCTTGAAACGTATTGGGTTATGTTCAGGAAAGTCTCAGCCAGCTTTTGAGATACTTTTCACGCCTTGAAATGCCTTCTAGATGCCAAAACAGTTTTGAGGTTTTTTAGAAAAAAGTGAGTTTGGGTTCTTGATTCTGAGCGCAACTTCTCGGTTCTTGTGATTAGGGTTGTGATCTGCTTATGTATGCCAATGAATTAGGGTAACAAAACAAGTCCAAAATCCATGGAATCAATGCTTTTGAATTTTGTGATCTTCCATGATTTTTTCAATCTTTTTTCCATGCCAAATATGCCAATCATTGGAGATTCTTTCCATATTGAGTATGCACGAAATCTTGAGGTTATGATGAGTAGAAATGCTGCATAAAAAGATTTAAAATACATGCTTGAGTATTTTTTTCATATTTAATTTAAATTAAATGAATTAATAACATTAAAAATTCAAATAATTAATAAAAAATAAGAAAATAACTCCCCTTTGCGTCAATGGGTCGTGCATAGCTTTTGGATGATGATTCTTGGAAGAAATTGAGGCCCATTAGCAATTTTGAGGTATTTGAAGCAAAGTTGACTTTTCAAAATTCCCAAAACTTTCCCAACTTCCACAAGGCATATCTTGCTCAATTTTTAAGCTTTGATCATGTTCTTGGACATTTTGGAAAGGGCTTGAAGTCCTCTAATCAATGCCTTTAGACCCATGTAATTTTGATTTACCAATCTCAAGTTATGGTCTTTGACTTAAAGTCCCTTTTTGTTGACTTTTGAAAATGACCTATAATGTTGAGATTGATAACTTTTTATGAGAGCATTTCTTGGACTTGAAGTGTGAAGATGAGTTGTAGGAAATGTCATTCTCTTCAAAGTGAGCTTTGGATGGAATTTTTCTGATAAACCATGTGGAAGTTATGCCTTGGTCAAGTTACAGTTGACTTTTTCAACTGTCGAAATATGGAAACTTTTGCATCTTGAGACTTTTTGAGCCAATGCCTTGAGGATCATGATCAAGAATTGATCAAATGATGTATGTGGCTTCAAAATAAGATGTTGACCAAAAATTTGGACTTTTGACTGTCAAATGACCAGTTTACCCCTACAGTTGACTTTTTGAGCAATTAGGGTTTCTGATTGTGCAATTTTGTGCTGTGAGTCTTGAAACTTAGCATATGGATGCTTGACCATGTATGTAGGCATGTGGGACTTGTTTGGACCCTTGGAAACTTCAATTTCTTTGCCAGAACCAAAACCCTAGTTTTTGACTGTTAGGAGGCCCTTGAACTGTGCAACCCTTGAGAGATTTTGAAGCATGCTCTTTGTAAATCTTGAAGAATATGGAGGGGAAAATTTTGGGGTACAACAAAAAGCATCACTTTTCTGCAGAAGAAACAAAGTCCAAGAATATCTAGAAAAATCATCAATAATGACTAAAGCGTATACATTACCTCCGAAGCTTTTTGTTCTTGATGGACCAAAGAGATCCATGTGTAACAATTGTAGTGGCCTTGTAGTAGACACCACATTCTTAGATTTGAAAGTTGATTTGGTCTGTTTGCCCTTTTGGAAAGCGCTACATAATTTGTCTTTGATGAACTTCATATTTGGTAGACCAATAACTAAGTCATGATTAACCAATTTGTTCAAGTGCTCCATGTGAATGTGAGCAATCCTCTTGTGCCATAACCAAGCGTCATTGTTGTTTACCATAAGACATCGTACCTTCATAGACAAATCATCTAACGTAATCATAAAAATATTGTTAGATCTTATACCTTTGAGTTTTACCTCATTGGTTGCCACATCCATAATAAGGCATTCTTCTTTGTTGAATTTGATCTTGAACCCTCTATCACAAAGTTGACTTATGCTAAGAAGGTTGTGCTTTAATCCTTCAACATAGAGAACATCCTCAATTTTAATGGATAGAGGTGTGCCAACTATTCCAACGCCAAGAATCTTTCCTTTGGTGTTGTCTCCATAGGTGACATACCCTTTGGCTTTATGTACTAAATATGAAAATTGGTGTACATCTCCTGTCATATGCTTTAAACATCCACTATCAAGATACCAAACATTTGATGTGGATTTCAAGCATACCTACAAAAACAAATTATTCTTTGATAGGTACCCAAGTTGCCTTGGGTCCTTCATAGTTAGTTCCCTTTTTCACCCACACATAATGTCCACTTGCCATACTAAAGTTTCTAACATAGCAAGCATTAGGTGTATGGCCTTTAATACCACAATAAAAACAAGTATGTTCAAAGTTACTTGTATATCTAGAAGGATAATATTTCTTCTTAGGAAATGTTTTCTTTTTGGATATATTAGCCTTTTTCTTTTGATGATTATGAACAACTTGCTTCTTTTCTACTTTCTTGGGATTGGAACTATTACTAGCCTTTACAAAAACAGTGGGATTGTTACTTGGTTTCTTAGAATTCACATAACCAAGACCCCTTTTATCATTTGGATAACGTTGTTGGCTTAGTAATCCTTCCAATCCTATTTGTCCTTTTTCATATCGTTCAATGACTATTTTCAATTGAACAATTTGAAAGACATTTGATTCACACTTGGAGCATGCAAAGTTTTCCTTTTCTTTAATAAAATTCTGTTTTTGAAGATCAAAATCTTTAGTCATGGTGTCAATTTTTTTTAGACAAATTACAAGTTCTTTTTCTTGATTTGACACCTTTTTGTATAAACTTTTGCATTCTTTCAAGAGTTCATCAATAGCACCTTGAACATCATCATCAAAAAGATTAAATTCATTACTAACCTCTTCTTCATCGTCGGAGTGATGTGAAGCCATTAATGCTAGATTTGCACATTCGTCGCTTTCCGAATCGGATGAAGAACTTATCTCATTATCTTCCCAAGCAACATAAGCCTTTTTGTTCTTGAACTCCTTTTTGCCTTTGAATCCATTTTTCTTGGAGAGTTTTGGACAATCCGGCTTTATGTGACCTTGCTTTCCACATTCATAGCATGTGATATCTTGTGTTTATGTGGAGGCTTCTTTATCTTTATGCTTATAGAATTTCTTTCTTTTGACAAAGTTAGCATTATGAAGATTATTTTTATGACCAAAATATTTTCCTAACCTTTTTACAAGAAGCAAGAGATTTTCATCTTCCTCCGATGCATCTTTATCTTGACTTTCTTTTGAATCAACTTTCAAAGCAATGCCTTTGGATTTCTTCTCATGATTCTCATGTTTTTCAAGTCTTCCAAGTTCCGTCTCAAATTCTTGAAGCTTTCCGAAAAGTGTTGCGGAAGTCATAGTTGCTAGGCTTTTCTTTTCGGATATTGCCGTCACTTTTGGTTGCCATTCCCTCGTTAAAGACTTAAGCACTTTAAGATTTAATTCATCATTAGTTAAAGTCTTACCGAGTGCCTTCAAATGGTTTGTCAAGTGAACGAATCTCTTTTGCAAGTCAAGGATGGATTCTCCAGGCAGCATTCTGAATAATTCATATTCTTGACTCAAAGTGTTCAATCTAGACCTTTTGACTTCGACGGTTCCTTCATGAGTTTCTACAAGAGTATCCCAAATTTCCTTTGCCGTTCTACATGCCGATACTCGGAAAAATTCATCCATACTAAGAGCACTTTGGAGAATATTGATTGCCTTTTTGTCAAAGAGAACTTTTTTCTTGTCATCGTCATCCCATGATGCTTTAGGCTTTGATGACCCAACACCATTGACAACACACACCGGAGTAAATGGACCATTCTCAACAGCATTCCATATTTCTTCTCCTTGCGCTTCAAGATGAGCCTTCATGCGAATTTTCCAAAAGTCAAAGTATTCACCAGAAAACAATGGAGGCTTGTTGTTACTACCACCATCTTTGAAAACTGGATTTGGATTTGCGGAAGCCATTCTGGATCTTTAGGAACAAGTTACCTATAACTTGCTCTGATGCCAATTGTAAGTCTCAGAGAGCCTAAGAGGGGGGGGTGAATTAGGTATATAAAAATTTATTCGGTTTTATGAGAATACTTGAAGTAATTTTTTTTGGTTAAGTGTTTGAAGGTTTTGGTTATATCTTATCTTTTCCTTATTATGGTGATGAAAGCGATAAATGCGGAAAAGTAAAGAACACGATGATATATCCTGGTTCCCCTCACAATCCGAGAGTACTCCAGTCCCCTTTCCAACACGAAAGAGATTTCACTATAGTTAGAATGATTGTACAACCTATGCTTACTATCTAACCTATAGGGTTATCAAAGGTTCTTAACACCTTTAAGACCAAACAAACACTAATGTGAATGAAGAACAATCCTCTTCAAATCAAAACACTTACTTCCAACAATCCTGGATAGTAAGGGAATAATTTCTTTAAGTAATACAATGATTTAATTTGAAATAGATGGATAGCACTATCAATCTTCAATTGATCTTCTTCTTCAAGATGAAAACAATTCTCAAGCAATGATTATAAATGTTCACAATGTATGTATGAAACTTGTAATGAATTCTTAATGAAAGAGTATATGGTAAGTTTCACAAAATTATGAATACATGAAAGTTTAAGTGCAAATTTGAATGAATGAGAAAATTGTTAATATGAAGAAGGTTTATTGTTTTTTTTCTTGAAAGTTATGATATATATTTTAAAAACTGAAAATCTGCATTTTATAAAGTCACAAGAACCTCTTCATTCATGCGAATTCATTTGAAAAGTTGCAATGCATTCATGAAAGAGTACTACTTGAAAAATGTTCAAAAACCAAAAGAAAAGCTGCACTGGTTCGCTAGGAACCGGTTCCGACACAGACAGAATCCGGTTCTTAGTGAACGTTATAAGTCAGATTTCAAAAATATCATGCAGGAACCGGTTCCCCTATTGGTACAACCCGGTTCCTGGTACAAATTCCAGGGAGGTGTTTTTGAACAAGTTTTGGAACCCGGTTCCCTGTTAGGGAGGAACCGGTTCCTGAAAGGTTATTTTCAAAAATTCTTTTTGAAAAAGATTTTAAACAAAGTTTTTCTTAAATGAAAACATGTTCGATATGTATATGATTATGAATGCATATTTTTGTGAACATCTATATTCAAGATTAAGAATTATTTATACCATTTGACATTTGATGATTCTTCAATAATTCTTCTTCTAATCTTCAAGACTTTTATATCATGTTGATAAGCTTTTTGCACATCCTTTGAATGTTGATGTCCATGTTGTCTTCATCAAAACAAATGCTTTAAATATGACTTGAGAAGCTTGCAATTACATTCTCCCCCTTTTTGATGATGACAACCAAGTCTTGAAAACAATTCTTGAAATGTTTATGTTGTTTTGTGTAGCAAACATGTTGAGCAAATGCAAGGCTCCCCCTAAATTGTATGCTCCCCCTAAGTCCATGATTCCTTGAATTTTGGAGTGAGTTTGATAGTTATTTGGGCCTGCAATTTCTTTGAAACAAAACAACACATATGCATATTCTTCTCCCCCTTTGTTAACATCAAAAAGGATGGGGAAAAAGAGTGAAGTAAATTCATTTAAAAATTAAGACGTTTTTAAGCACAAACAACGAATTGTACGATTTTAAACACACTAAAACACGAACAACGAATTGTACGATACAACATATAACAATAAAACATAAGATGCCTAAACATCACGAAACAAGAGATGGAACATTGTCTAGACATTACAAAGTAAAAAATGAAAGAAATGACATAGAAATTAAAAATAAGTCTTTAGTCTTCATCCTCATTCATCTCATCATCATCATCTTCACTTCCACTACCACTTCCGGATTCCTCTTCCTCTATAACTTCTTTTCTATCAAAGTGATCAAGAATAAGCTTTTGAGTTCTTTGGACATTGCGTAGTTGTCGTCGTGCGGAAGCATTTTCTTGTTGGAGCACATCAAAGCGATCATCCACATGTCTTTGGAAGATGGTCATTTGATTAAACAACATGTCTAAGGTGTAGCCGCCTTCGGGAGGTTGAGCAACATAGTGGAAAGTTGGTTCGAAGTCCTCTTTGTAGTGAAAGTGACCTCTTGCATCAAGAATGATTCCGGTGTTCTTAAGAGCGGTTGCATCTGTAATAGCCTCCTTATCTCCTTGAATTCTTGTAACTTCCCGTTGAAGGTTAACATTAGCATTTTCCAGAATGTGAGAAATGGCTCGTGCATATGGTAGACCACCATCTAGAGATTCCATAAGTTGCATATGGTACATAATAGAAAGTGCCCAATTAACCGAACAACGGCGTCTCAATGCATTAAGGACCATTAATTCAAACTCATTGATACGCGAGTGGTTAGAATTCTTTGGAAAGAGGATATAGGTAATAATAAGGTGGAGCATTCTGTCACTTACAGAGAGATTTGAGCCAAACAAATTTGATGACGAGAGTAGTTGTTGACGAGCAGTATTTTGCTGGTTTGGCCTACACATGTTAATAAAAACCTCTACCTTATTGTAGGGTAGCCATTCATGTGGAATAACACCATTAACAAGAACTAAACCTTCATACGGAATACCCAGCAATTCACCAAATTCCTCAACAGTTAAACAGATACTCTTTGACAGAACATGAGAGGTTAGATTAATATCACCAAATTCATCAGGGATAAGTTTTAAGTTGTGATAAAATTATCTAACAAGGTCAGGAAATACTTCACCATTGTTACCTACAAACCTGGCAACCCCAGCAGAGGCCAACTGAGCAGGAAATAAAAAGCTATGAGCAGGAAAGGTATGAAGCCTACAAAACTTAGCTTTAAGAACCTTCCGATTACGAGATTTGAAGGTGAGCCTTCTGGATTTGATGGTCTGAGGATGAATGTTAGAAGACTCTTCTTCAACCTGAGCCTTTCCCTTGCTGGATCTGGTAGCTCTCTTAGGACCCATGGAGATTTGTGAGAAATCTGAAAGTTGGGGTTTGATTTGGATTTTCGGAATAGTGAGAGATTGGGATATTTGAGTATGAAATATGGAAGGACAAGTGATTTTATAGTGATTTGGAGTAGTGGGTATTAAAATGTTGGTGAAGAAAAAGAGATGTTGGAGCTTTTATGAGGTGTGTCAATGGAGGTGGAAGGGTTTGAGAGGAGGAATATGAAGTTGGAATGAGAGATGAATGTTGACTATGACATAAAACACATTAAAAGCACTTAAGCACAAAAAGGGGCGTGTGGCAGGTCTGCATGCTGGGAACCGGTTCTGCACTGTAGGGAACCCGGTTCTTGGCTTTTAAAAAAAGTAACGTTTCTGGAAAATGAACCAGGAACCGGTTCCTACCATTATGGGAACCGGGTTCCACATGCAAATGATAATTCATCACACAATTCTTTTTGGATTTGCTTAGCATACTTCTTAAAAGCTTTAAAAGCATCACTTTTCTGCATAAGAAACAAAGTCCAAGAATATCTAGAAAAATCATCAATAATGACTAAAGCGTATACATTATCTCCGAAGCTTTTTGTTCTTGATGGACCAAAGAGATCCATGTGTAACAATTGTAGTGGCCTTGTAGTAGACACCACATTCTTAGATTTGAAAGTTGATTTGGTCTGTTTTCCCTTTTGTCAAGCGCTGCATAATTTGTCTTTGATGAACTTCATATTTGGTAGACCAATAACTAAGTCATGATTAACCAATTTGTTCAAGTGCTCCATGTGAATGTGAGCAATCCTCTTGTGCCATAACCAAGCGTCATTGTTGTTTACCATAAGACATCGTACCTTCATAGACAAATCATCTAACGTAATCATAAAAATATTGTTAGATCTTATACCTTTGAGTTTTACCTCATTGGTTGCCACATCCATAATAAGGCATTCTTCTTTGTTGAATTTGATCTTGAACCCTCTATCACAAAGTTGACTTATGCTCTGAAGGTTGTGCTTTAATCCTTCAACATAGAGAACATCCTCAATTTGAATGGATAGAGGTGTGCCAACTATTCCAACGCCAAGAATCTTTCCTTTGGTGTTGTCTCCATAGGTGACATACCCTTTGGCTTTATGTACTAAATATAAAAATTGGTGTATATCTCCTGTCATATGCTTTAAACATCCACTATCAAGATACCAAACATTTGATGTGGATTTCAAGCATACCTACAAAAACAAATTATTCTTTGTTAGGTACCCAAGTTGCCTTGGGTCCTTCATAGTTAGTTCCCTTTTTCACCCACACATAATGCCCACTTGCCATACTAAAGTTTCTAACATAGCAAGCATTAGGTGTATGGCCTTTAATACCACAATAAAAACAAGTAGGTTCAAAGTTACTTGTATATCTAGAATGATAAGATTTCTTCTTAGGAAATGTTTTCTTTTTGGATATATTAGCCTTTTTCTTTTGATGATTATGAACAACTTTCTTCTTTTCTACTTTCTTGGGATTGGAACTATTACTAGCCTTTACAAAAACAGTGGGATTGTTACTTGGTTTCTTAGAATTCACATAACCAAGACCCCTTTTATCATTTGGATAACGTTGTTGGCTTAGTAATCCTTCCAATCCTATTTGTCCTTTTTCATATCGTTCAATGACTCTTTTCAATTGAACAATTTGAAATACATTTGATTCACACTTGGAGCATGCAAAGTTTTCCTTTTCTTTAATAAAATTCTGTTTTTGAAGATCAAAATCTTTAGTCATGGTGTCAATTTTTTTTAGACAAATTAGAAGTTCTTTTTCTTGATTTGACACCTTTTTGTATAAACTTTTGCATTCTTTCAAGAGTTCATCAATAGCACCTTGAACATCATCATCAAAAAGATTAAATTCATTACTAACCTCTTCTTCATCGTCGGAGTGATGTGAAGCCATTAATGCTAGATTTGCACATTCGTCGCTTTCCGAATCGGATGAAGAACTTATCTCATTATCTTCCCAAGCAACATAAGCCTTTTTGTTCTTGAACTCCTTTTTGCCTTTGAATCCATTTTTCTTAGGGAGTTTTGGACAATCCGGCTTTATGTGACCTTGCTTTCCACATTCATAGCATGTGATATCTTGTGTTGATGTGGAGGCTTCTTTATCTTTATGCTTATAGAATTTCTTTCTTTTGACAAAGTTAGCATTATGAAGATTATTTTTATGACCAAAATATTTTCCTAACCTTTTTACAAGAATCATGAGATTTTCATCTTCCTCTGATGCATCTTTATCTTGACTTTCTTTTGAATCAACTTTCAAAGCAATGCCTTTGGATTTCTTCTCATGATTCTCATGTTTTTCAAGTCTTCCAAGTTCCGTCTCATATTCTTGAAGCTTTCCGAAAAGTGTTGCGGAAGTCATAGTTGCTAGGCTTTTCTTTTCGGATATTGCCGTCACTTTTGGTTGCCATTCCCTCGTTAAAGACTTAAGCACTTTAAGATTTAATTCATCATTAGTTAAAGTCTTACCGAGTGCCTTCAAATGGTTTGTCAAGTGAACGAATCTCTTTTGCAAGTCAAGGATGGATTCTCTGGGCAGCATTCTGAATAATTCATATTCTTGACTCAAAGTGTTCAATCTAGACCTTTTGACTTCGACGGTTCCTTCATGAGTTTCTACAAGAGTATCCCAAATTTCCTTTGCCGTTCTACATGCCGATACTCGGAAAAATTCATCCATACTAAGAGCACTTTGGAGAATATTGATTGCCTTTTTGTCAAAGAGAACTTTTTTCTTGTCATCGTCATCCCATGATGCTTTAGGCTTTGATGACCCAACACCATTGACAACACACACCGGAGTAAATGGACCATTCTCAACAGCATTCCATATTTCTTCTCCTTGCGCTTCAAGATGAGCCTTCATGCGAATTTTCCAAAAGTCAAAGTATTCACCAGAAAACAATGGAGGCTTGTTGTTACTACCACCATCTTTGAAAACTGGATTTGGATTTGCGGAAGCCATTCTGGATCTTTAGGAACAAGTTACCTATAACTTGCTCTGATGCCAATTGTAAGTCTCATAGTGCCTAAGAGGGGGGGGGGGGTGAATTAGGTATATAAAAATTTATTCGGTTTTATGAGAATACTTGAAGTAATTTTTTTTGGTTAAGTGTTTGAAGGTTTTGGTTATATCTTATCTTTTCCTGATTATGGTGATGAAAGCGATAAATGCGGAAAAGTAAAGAACACGATGATATATCCTGGTTCCCCTCACAATCCGAGAGTACTCCAGTCCCCTTTCCAACACGAAAGAGATTTCACTATAGTTAGAATGATTGTACAACATATGCTTACTATCTAACCTATAGGGTTATCAAAGGTTCTTAACACCTTTAAGACCAAACAAACACTAATGTGAATGAAGTACAATCCTCTTCAAATCACAACACTTACTTCCAACAATCCTGGATAGTAAGGGAATAATTTCTTTAAGTAATACAATGATTTAATTTGAAATAGATGGATAGCACTATCAATCTTCAATTGAACTTCTTCTTCAAAATGAAAACAATTCTCAAGCAATGATTATAAATGTTCACAATGTATGTATGAAACTTGTAATGAATTCTTAATGAAAGAGTATATGGTAAGTTTCACAAAATTATGAATACATGAAAGTTTAAGTGCAAATTTGAATGAATGAGAAAATTGTTAATATGAAGAAGGTTTATTGTTTTTTTTCTTGAAAGTTATGATATATATTTTAAAAACTGAAAATCTTCATTTTATAAAGTCACAAGAACCTCTTCATTCATGCGAATTCATTTGAAAAGTTGCAATGCATTCATGAAAGAGTACTACTTGAAAAATGTTCAAAAACCAAAAGAAAAGCTGCACTGGTTCGCTAGGAACCGGTTCCGACACAGACAGAATCCGGTTCTTAGTGAACGTTATAAGTCAGATTTCAAAAATATCATGCAGGAACCGGTTCCCCTATTGGTACAACCCGGTTCCTGGTACAAATTCCAGGGAGGTGTTTTTGAACAAGTTTTGGAACCCGGTTCCCTGTTAGGGAGGAACCGGTTCCTGAAAGGTTATTTTCAAAAATTCTTTTTGAAAAAGATTTTAAACAAAGTTTTTCTTAAATGAAAACATGTTCGATATGTATATGATTATGAATGCATATTTTTGTGAACATCTATATTCAAGATTAAGAATTATTTATACCATTTGACATTTGATGATTCTTCAATAATTCTTCTTCTAATCTTCAAGACTTTTATATCATGTTGATAAGCTTTTTGCACATCCTTTGAATGTTGATGTCCATGTTGTCTTCATCAAAACAAATGCTTTAAATATGACTTGAGAAGCTTGCAATTACATTCTCCCCCTTTTTGATGATGACAACCAAGTCTTGAAAACAATTCTTGAAATGTGTATGTTGTTTTGTGTAGCAAACATGTTGAGCAAATGCAAGGCTCCCCCTAAATTGTATGCTCCCCCTAAGTCCATGATTCCTTGAATTTTGGAGTGAGTTTGATAGTTATTTGGGCCTGCAATTTCTTTGAAACAAAACAACACATATGCATATTCTTCTCCCCCTTTGTTAACATCAAAAAGGATGGGGAAAAAGAGTGAAGTAAATTCATTTAAAAATTAAGACGTTTTTAAGCACAAACAACGAATTGTACGATTTTAAACACACTAAAACACGAACAACGAATTGTACGATACAACATATAACAATAAAACATAAGATGCCTAAACATCACGAAACAAGAGATGGAACATTGTCTAGACATTACAAAGTAAAAAATGAAAGAAATGACATAGAAATTAAAAATAAGTCTTTAGTCTTCATCCTCATTCATCTCATCATCATCATCTTCACTTCCACTACCACTTCCGGATTCCTCTTCCTCTATAACTTCTTTTCTATCAAAGTGATCAAGAATAAGCTTTTGAGTTCTTTGGACATTGCGTAGTTGTCGTCGTGCGGAAGCATTTTCTTGTTGGAGCACATCAAAGCGATCATCCACATGTCTTTGGAAGATGGTCATTTGATTAAACAACATGTCTAAGGTGTAGCCGCCTTCGGGAGGTTGAGCAACATAGTGGAAAGTTGGTTCGAAGTCCTCTTTGTAGTGAAAGTGTCCTCTTGCATCAAGAATGATTCTGGTGTTCTTAAGAGCGGTTGCATCTGTAATAGCCTCCTTATCTCCTTGAATTCTTGTAACTTCCCGTTGAAGGTTAACATTAGCATTTTCCAGAATGTGAGAAATGGCTCGTGCATATGGTAGACCACCATCTAGAGATTCCATAAGTTGCATATGGTACATAATAGAAAGTGCCCAATTAACCGAACAACGGCGTCTCAATGCATTAAGGACCATTAATTCAAACTCATTGATACGCGAGTGGTTAGAATTCTTTGGAAAGAGGATATAGGTAATAATAAGGTGGAGCATTCTGTCACTTACAGAGAGATTTGAGCCAAACAAATTTGATGACGAGAGTAGTTGTTGACGAGCAGTATTTTGCTGGTTTGGCCTACACATGTTAATAAAAACCTCTACCTTATTGTATGGTAGCCAATCATGTGGAATAACACCATTAACAAGAACTAAACCTTCATACGGAATACCCAGCAATTCACCAAATTCCTCAACAGTTAAACAGATACTCTTTGACAGAACATGAGAGGTTAGATTAATATCACCAAATTCATCAGGGATAAGTTTTAAGTTGTGATAAAATTCTCTAACAAGGTCAGGAAATACTTCACCATTATTACCTACAAACCTGGCAACCCCAGCAGAGGCCAACTGAGCAGGAAATAAAAAGCTATGAGCAGGAAAGGTATGAAGCCTACAAAACTTAGCTTTAAGAACCTTCCGATTACGAGATTTGAAGGTGAGCCTTCTGGATTTGATGGTCTGAGGATGAATGTTAGAAGACTCTTCTTCAACCTGAGCCTTTCCCTTGCTGGATCTGGTAGCTCTCTTAGGACCCATGGAGATTTGTGAGAAATCTGAAAGTTGGGGTTTGATTTGGATTTTCGGAATAGTGAGAGATTGGGATATTTGAGTATGAAATATGGAAGGAGAAGTGATTTTATAGTGATTTGGAGTAGTGGGTATTAAAATGTTGGTGAAGAAAAAGAGATGTTGGAGCTTTTATGAGGTGTGTCAATGGAGGTGGAAGGGTTTGAGAGGAGGAATATGAAGTTGGAATGAGAGATGAATGTTGACTATGACATAAAACACATTAAAAGCACTTAAGCACAAAAAGGGGCGTGTGGCAGGTCTGCATGCTGGGAACCGGTTCTGCATTGTAGGGAACCCGGTTCTTGGCTTTTAAAAAAAGTAACGTTTCTGGAAAATGAACCAGGAACCGGTTCCTACCATTATGGGAACCGGGTTCCACATGCAAATGATAATTCCTCACACAATTCTTTTTGGATTTGCTTAGCATACTTCTTAAAAGCTTTAAAAGCATCACTTTTCTGCAGAAGAAACAAATTCCAAGAATATCTAGAAAAATCATCAATAATGACTAAAGCGTATACATTATCTCCGAAGCTTTTTGTTCTTGATGGACCAAAGAGATCCATGTGTAACAATTGTAGTGGCCTTGTAGTAGACACCACATTCTTAGATTTGAAAGTTGATTTGGTCTGTTTGCCCTTTTGGCAAGCGCTACATAATTTGTCTTTGATGAACTTCATATTTGGTAGACCAATAACTAAGTCATGATTAACCAATTTGTTCAAGTGCTCCATGTGAATGTGAGCAATCCTCTTGTGCCATAACCAAGCGTCATTGTTGTTTACCATAAGACATCGTACCTTCATAGACAAATCATCTAACGTAATCATAAAAATATTGTTAGATCTTATACCTTTGAGTTTTACCTCATTGGTTGCCACATCCATAATAAGGCATTCTTCTTTGTTGAATTTGATCTTGAACCCTCTATCACAAAGTTGACTTATGCTCTGAAGGTTGTGCTTTAATCCTTCAACATAGAGAACATCCTCAATTTGAATGGATAGAGGTGTGCCAACTATTCCAACGCCAAGAATCTTTCCTTTGGTGTTGTCTCCATAGGTGACATACCCTTTGGCTTTATGTACTAAATATAAAAATTGGTGTATATCTCCTGTCATATGCTTTAAACATCCACTATCAAGATACCAAACATTTGATGTGGATTTCAAGCATACCTACAAAAACAAATTATTCTTTGTTAGGTACCCAAGTTGCCTTGGGTCCTTCATAGTTAGTTCCCTTTGTCACCCACACATAATGCCCACTTGCCATACTAAAGTTTCTAACATAGCAAGCATTAGGTGTATGGCCTTTAATACCACAATAAAAACAAGTAGGTTCAAAGTTACTTGTATATCTAGAATGATAAGATTTCTTCTTAGGAAATGTTTTCTTTTTGGATATATTAGCCTTTTTCTTTTGATGATTATGAACAACTTGCTTCTTTTCTACTTTCTTGGGATTGGAACTATTACTAGCCTTTACAAAAACAGTGGGATTGTTACTTGGTTTCTTAGAATTCACATAACCAAGACCCCTTTTATCATTTGGATAACGTTGTTGGCTTAGTAATCCTTCCAATCCTATTTGTCCTTTTTCATATCGTTCAATGACTCTTTTCAATTGAACAATTTGAAATACATTTGATTCACACTTGGAGCATGCAAAGTTTTCCTTTTCTTTAATAAAATTCTGTTTTTGAAGATCAAAATCTTTAGTCATGGTGTCAATTTTTTTTAGACAAATTAGAAGTTCTTTTTCTTGATTTGACACCTTTTTGTATAAACTTTTGCATTCTTTCAAGAGTTCATCAATAGCACCTTGAACATCATCATCAAAAAGATTAAATTCATTACTAACCTCTTCTTCATCGTCGGAGTGATGTGAAGCCATTAATGCTAGATTTGCACATTCGTCGCTTTCCGAATCGGATGAAGAACTTATCTCATTATCTTCCCAAGCAACATAAGCCTTTTTGTTCTTGAACTCCTTTTTGCCTTTGAATCCATTTTTCTTGGAGAGTTTTGGACAATCCGGCTTTATGTGACCTTGCTTTCCACATTCATAGCATGTGATATCTTGTGTTGATGTGGAGGCTTCTTTATCTTTATGCTTATAGAATTTATTTCTTTTGACAAAGTTAGCATTATGAAGATTATTTTTATGACCAAAATATTTTCCTAACCTTTTTACAAGAATCATGAGATTTTCATCTTCCTCTGATGCATCTTTATCTTGACTTTCTTTTGAATCAACTTTCAAAGCAATGCCTTTGGATTTCTTCTCATGATTCTCATGTTTTTCAAGTCTTCCAAGTTCCGTCTCATATTCTTGAAGCTTTCCGAAAAGTGTTGCGGAAGTCATAGTTGCTAGGCTTTTCTTTTCGGATATTGCCGTCACTTTTGGTTGCCATTCCCTCGTTAAAGACTTAAGCACTTTAAGATTTAATTCATCGTTAGTTAAAGTCTTACCGAGTGCCTTCAAATGGTTTGTCAAGTGAACGAATCTCTTTTGCAAGTCAAGGATGGATTCTCCGGGCAGCATTCTGAATAATTCATATTCTTGACTCAAAGTGTTCAATCTAGACCTTTTGACTTCGACGGTTCCTTCATGAGTTTCTACAAGAGTATCCCAAATTTCCTTTGTCGTTCTACATGTCGATACTCGGAAAAATTCATCCATACTAAGAGCACTTTGGAGAATATTGATTGCCTTTTTGTCAAAGAGAACTTTTTTCTTGTCATCGTCATCCCATGATGCTTTAGGCTTTGATGACCCAACACCATTGACAACACACACCGGAGTAAATGGACCATTCTCAACAGCATTCCATATTTCTTCTCCTTGCGCTTCAAGATGAGCCTTCATGCGAATTTTCCAAAAGTCAAAGTATTCACTAGAAAATAATGGAGGCTTGTTGTTACTACCACCATCTTTGAAAACTGGATTTGGATTTGCGGAAGCCATTCTGGATCTTTAGGAACAAGTTACCTATAACTTGCTCTGATGCCAATTGTAAGTCTCAGAGTGCCTAAGAGTGGGGGGGGGCTGAATTAGGTATATAAAAATTTATTCGGTTTTATGAGAATACTTGAAGTAATTTTTTTTGGTTAAGTGTTTGAAGGTTTTGGTTATATCTTATCTTTTCCTGATTATGGTGATGAAAGCGATAAATGCGGAAAAGTAAAGAACACGATGATATATCCTGGTTCCCCTTACAATCCGAGAGTACTCCAGTCCCCTTTCCAACACGAAAGAGATTTCACTATAGTTAGAATGATTGTACAACCTATGCTTACTATCTAACCTATAGGGTGATCAAAGGTTCTTAACACCTTTAAGACCAAACAAAAACTAATGTGAATGAAGAACAATCCTCTTCAAATCACAACACTTACTTCCAACAATCCTGGATAGTAAGGGAATAATTTCTTTAAGTAATACAATGATTTAATTTGAAATAGATGGATAGCACTATCAATCTTCAATTGATCTTCTTCTTCAAGATGAAAACAATTCTCAAGCAATGATTATAAATATTCACAATGTATGTATGAAACTTGTAATGAATTCTTAATGAAAGAGTATATGGTAAGTTTCACAAAATTATGAACACATGAAAGTTTAAGTGCAAATTTGAATGAATGATAAAATTGTTAATATGAAGAAGGTTTATTGTTTTTTTTCTTGAAAGTTATGATATATATTTTAAAAACCGAAAATCTGCATTTTATAAAGTCACAAGAACCTCTTCATTCATGCCAATTCATATGAAAAGTTGCAATGCATTCATGAAAGAGTACTACTTGAAAAATGTTCAAAAACCAAAAGAAAAGCTGCACTGGTTCGCTAGGAACCGGTTCCGACACAGACAGAACCCGGTTCTTAGTGAACGTTATAAGTCAGATTTCAAAAATATCACGCAGGAACCGGTTCCCCTATTGGTACAACCCGGTTCCTGGTACAAATTCCCGGGAGGTGTTTTTGAACAAGTTTTGGAACCCGGTTCCCTGTTAGGGAGGAACCGGTTCCTGAAAGGTTATTTTCAAAAATTCTTTTTGAAAAAGATTTTAAACAAAGTTTTTCTTAAATGAAAACATATTGGATATATATATATGATTATGAATGCATATTTTTGTGAACATCTATATTCAAGATTAAGAATTATTTATACCATTTGACATTTGATGATTCTTCAATAATTCTTCTTCTAATCTTCAAGACTTTTATATGATGTTGATAAGCTTTTTGCACATCCTTTGAATGTTGATGTCCATGTTGTCTTCATCAAAACAAATGCTTTAAATATGACTTGAGAAGCTTGCAATTACAAGCGTCATTGAAGGACCATGATCTTTTATTTTGTTTTTGTTTTGCCAAGATACTTAACATGCATAACATGGCCATTTTAAAGGCAACGAGTGGATGAAACCCTAGGGGTGCATGTGTGTATTGAGTTTGTCATTTTCATGCATTTAGGTCTTGTATTAGGTCATCTATTGATTGAGTTTTGAATCTTGCCATACACGCCTAATTACTACACAGTATATTGAAAGCAATAAATTGCGGGAATTAAAAGTCTAAGTTATTACAAAAGTATCCGGGAATGGGGGTACAATTATTACAAATGGGGATGAATCTCATGAGAATAGTAAAGTCCAAATATTACAACCAAATCGAATTGTCGCGATTCAATACAAAGCTATAACAAATTATGAAATAAAGAAAATCAATAAATTATGAAATGCACGTATTTACTTGAAAATAAATAAATAAAATCTATTCTAAAAAGAAAGGTTAAATATTTTATTATTATTATTCTTTGTATGTGTTTTTTTATTAAATAATAAAAAAAAGTTTAAAGGAAGCAAATTAATTAAATTAATTTAAAAGTTTTGTTTTTGGTATTTTCATTATGTGTAAGAAAAATAAAGAAAATGATTAAAATAAAACTAATTGAGAAAAACAAATTTATTTTACAAAATGAAGTTTTAATATATTACTAGTATATTTTTAACAAAATAAGTAAAAAAGATAAATTAAGAAAAAGAAAATTAACTAAAACTAATTCTTTTGGTATTTTCTTAAATGTAACAAATTAGCAAAGATAAATTAAAAAGAAAATTAATTTCAATGATTAATTTAGTTTGATAAAAAAGTATTGAATTTTATGAATTTATTAAAAAAAGAAGTAAATTAAAACAAAATGAAAATGGGCTTAAGATTTGTGGAGGTTAGGCCCAAAACAAAAATAAAAGAAGAAAAAAGGTCAGAATGAAGGGGGGGTACGTTAGCAATGTAAATAGGCTTAAGGTCTAGATTTAGATGGCCCAATGCATTTGTTATCTCGTTTCTGATTAGGGTTTGTGCGTTCTTTCACAGCGGCGCCGTTGTCCTTTCCAGTTCATCTCTCTCACTCTTTATCGCTCGTCCTCACTGATCTTCCTCACTCAATCGCTCCTCTTTGATCTTCCTCTCGTCGTCTGTCACCGGAGCATCTCGCATTTCTCACTTCCTACGCTAATGGTTCTGTTTGTTTTGAAGGGGTAAGATTCTAATTTTTGTTACGATTTTGATGGTTTGAACGAGCTTTTGATTATTGTATTGCCTTTATTCATGTTATCTCTATTAATCCTATTGTGGTGTATGATTGAGATGCAGTAGATGGTTCGTCAAAGAAGTATACCTTTTGGAGATTTTCCGTGGCGAAGTGAGATTTTGAGATGGGAGGCTCCCCGGCGACGGGCTAGGCAAGGAGGAAGAGATAATGATGAAGGATGCGCACTTTTGGTACTTTTTCTTTGTCCCTTGAACTTGAATGACGATGATGCTTGCTGCTTCTGAATTTCTTTCCTCTCTCTTGAACTTGAATGATGATGCTTACTGCTTCTGACTTGGTTCTCTCTCTTGAACTTGAATGATGATGGTGATCTCTGAAACATTGATATTTATAAGTTCGTTGGATATTGATTGTTGGTATTTTTTTGTTGATGATGATTGTTCTAAAACTTTTGATGTTGGTATTTTTTGTTGATGATGATTGATGATAATCTCTGAAACTTTTGATTGTTGGTATGATTTTCTTCTTCTGATTTGAACTTGAATGATGATGCTTGTTGGCTTGTTAGTTAATGATGGATAATGATGATGATTATCCTGAGACTCTATTTTGGTAGTTGATGATGATTAACTGATTTGAACTTGTTTGTTGTTGGTTAATGATTGACAATGATGATGCTGAAACCTTGATGATGATTATTGTTGAACTGAGTTTTGATTATTGGTAGTTAATGCTGATGATGATTGTAGTTCTGAAACTGATGGTATGTAAGTGGTTGAGTTAAAGATTTGTTTGAAAACTCTTCTGACTTTGATTTGTTAGCTTGGATTGTATGCTAGCTTTGGTTTCACAGTTGAAGTTTTTTTTTTATTGATTGTGCAGTTTGGTAGTGCAGTTTGGTTCTGCAGGTTGGGCTGTTAACAGGTTTTTAGATGTTGGTAGTTTTGGCCTGTTTCTTGAAACTGTTATGCAGTTTTTGTTACAGTTTGTTTGAACTGCTATGCAGGTTTGGAGTTTGTGGTTTGAAACTGTTACACATGTTTTGTGGTTTTTGTGAATGTTTATGTTGTTGGCCTGTTTATTTGGTTTGGGAACTGTTAGGCAGTGAGTTTTTGGCTTTTGCAGTTTTTTTTTTGCAATGGTTATGTTGTTTGGTTTAAAGTTTGGCAAACTTGTTTTGTTTGGGAACTGCAGGTTTTGAGTTTGTTTTGCAGCTTACAGGTTGGTTCGGTTGTTTGGTTCTGCTAACAGGTTTTTGGCTGTTGTTTGAACTGCTATACAGTTTTGGTAGTTTTATCATAGGTTTTTGGAGATTGTTGCAATTTTGGCTATGTGTTTGAACTGCTTGAAATTGTTGTGGGTAGGCTTTACAGTTTTGTAGGTTTGGAGACTTGCAGCCTCAGGCTTGTTTCTTGAAACTGTTATATGGTTTTACAGGTTTTGGGAGAGTTGTCTTGCAGCTTCAAGCCTGTCTCCTTTAAACTGTTATGCAGTTTTGACCTTTTGAAGAGAGTTGCCAATCTTTTCTGTTTGACAAAACTGACCCCCCTTTTTCTTCCAGCTTCATGATGTTATATCTTTGTGACTTGTGACAGATTAGCCTTGGTAGCCAAACTGTACCATTCCAATAGGTGATATATTTTCTCTCTTTCTCTCTCAATGATAAAGCAGTTTTGCTTTTCTATTTTTTCTGAAAAGTTTTCCTTATTTCTTGGAAAATGATGATAGGCTATGACAAGCCTTTTGCTTGTTGTTTGGTTTACCCTCTGCATTCTCTTTCTGCCTGCTGTTTGTACTTTCTGCCTGCTATTTGTACTTTCTGCCTGCTGCATTGTTTGAACTGCATTCAGTTTGGTTTGCTTGCATCCAGTTTACCTTTGTATGCAATGTTTAGTTTGCTGCAATGTTTAGTTTGCCATGCTGTTTGATTTGTCATGCTGTTTGGCTTGCTTGTGCTGCCTGCCTTAGTTGCTTGACAGTTTGGCCTTGTTGCAATGTTTTCATCTGAACCATTTGCCTTGCATTCTTTAGCTTTCATTTTTCATTTTTCTCTTTGTGAACCAAGAAGAGCAATCTTCTTGTGATTTGCAAAGAGAAAAAATAAAAACATGATGAAATGAAAATAGCTCCTCTGATTCCAAATGAAAAACTTTAATGATGAATATTTTCTTTCTTTTTTTGTTTGAAAATTCTATTTAATTAACTGTACTAAAAGTTTTGTTTTTGGTATTTTCATTATGTGTAAGAAAAATAAAGAAAATGATTAAAATAAAACTAATTGAGAAAAACAAATTTATTTTACAAAATGAAGTTTTAATATATTACTAGTATATTTTTAACAAAATAAGTAAAAAAGATAAATTAAGAAAAAGAAAATTAACTAAAACTAATTCTTTTGGTATTTTCTTAAATGTAACAAATTAGCAAAGATAAATTAAAAAGAAAATTAATTTCAATGATTAATTTAGTTTGATAAAAAAGTATTGAATTTTATGAATTTATTAAAAAAAGAAGTAAATTAAAACAAAATGAAAATGGGCTTAAGATTTGTGGAGGTTAGGCCCAAAACAAAAATAAAAGAAGAAAAAAGGTCAGAATGAAGGGGGGGTACGTTAGCAATGTAAATAGGCTTAAGGTCTAGATTTAGATGGCCCAATGCATTTGTTATCTCGTTTCTGATTAGGGTTTGTGCGTTCTTTCACAGCGGCGCCGTTGTCCTTTCCAGTTCATCTCTCTCACTCTTTATCGCTCGTCCTCACTGATCTTCCTCACTCAATCGCTCCTCTTTGATCTTCCTCTCGTCGTCTGTCACCGGAGCATCTCGCATTTCTCACTTCCTACGCTAATGGTTCTGTTTGTTTTGAAGGGGTAAGATTCTAATTTTTGTTACGATTTTGATGGTTTGAACGAGCTTTTGATTATTGTATTGCCTTTATTCATGTTATCTCTATTAATCCTATTGTGGTGTATGATTGAGATGCAGTAGATGGTTCGTCAAAGAAGTATACCTTTTGGAGATTTTCCGTGGCGAAGTGAGATTTTGAGATGGGAGGCTCCCCGGCGACGGGCTAGGCAAGGAGGAAGAGATAATGATGAAGGATGCGCACTTTTGGTACTTTTTCTTTGTCCCTTGAACTTGAATGACGATGATGCTTGCTGCTTCTGAATTTCTTTCCTCTCTCTTGAACTTGAATGATGATGCTTACTGCTTCTGACTTGGTTCTCTCTCTTGAACTTGAATGATGATGGTGATCTCTGAAACATTGATATTTATAAGTTCGTTGGATATTGATTGTTGGTATTTTTTTGTTGATGATGATTGTTCTAAAACTTTTGATGTTGGTATTTTTTGTTGATGATGATTGATGATAATCTCTGAAACTTTTGATTGTTGGTATGATTTTCTTCTTCTGATTTGAACTTGAATGATGATGCTTGTTGGCTTGTTAGTTAATGATGGATAATGATGATGATTATCCTGAGACTCTATTTTGGTAGTTGATGATGATTAACTGATTTGAACTTGTTTGTTGTTGGTTAATGATTGACAATGATGATGCTGAAACCTTGATGATGATTATTGTTGAACTGAGTTTTGATTATTGGTAGTTAATGCTGATGATGATTGTAGTTCTGAAACTGATGGTATGTAAGTGGTTGAGTTAAAGATTTGTTTGAAAACTCTTCTGACTTTGATTTGTTAGCTTGGATTGTATGCTAGCTTTGGTTTCACAGTTGAAGTTTTTTTTTTATTGATTGTGCAGTTTGGTAGTGCAGTTTGGTTCTGCAGGTTGGGCTGTTAACAGGTTTTTAGATGTTGGTAGTTTTGGCCTGTTTCTTGAAACTGTTATGCAGTTTTTGTTACAGTTTGTTTGAACTGCTATGCAGGTTTGGAGTTTGTGGTTTGAAACTGTTACACATGTTTTGTGGTTTTTGTGAATGTTTATGTTGTTGGCCTGTTTATTTGGTTTGGGAACTGTTAGGCAGTGAGTTTTTGGCTTTTGCAGTTTTTTTTTTGCAATGGTTATGTTGTTTGGTTTAAAGTTTGGCAAACTTGTTTTGTTTGGGAACTGCAGGTTTTGAGTTTGTTTTGCAGCTTACAGGTTGGTTCGGTTGTTTGGTTCTGCTAACAGGTTTTTGGCTGTTGTTTGAACTGCTATACAGTTTTGGTAGTTTTATCATAGGTTTTTGGAGATTGTTGCAATTTTGGCTATGTGTTTGAACTGCTTGAAATTGTTGTGGGTAGGCTTTACAGTTTTGTAGGTTTGGAGACTTGCAGCCTCAGGCTTGTTTCTTGAAACTGTTATATGGTTTTACAGGTTTTGGGAGAGTTGTCTTGCAGCTTCAAGCCTGTCTCCTTTAAACTGTTATGCAGTTTTGACCTTTTGAAGAGAGTTGCCAATCTTTTCTGTTTGACAAAACTGACCCCCCTTTTTCTTCCAGCTTCATGATGTTATATCTTTGTGACTTGTGACAGATTAGCCTTGGTAGCCAAACTGTACCATTCCAATAGGTGATATATTTTCTCTCTTTCTCTCTCAATGATAAAGCAGTTTTGCTTTTCTATTTTTTCTGAAAAGTTTTCCTTATTTCTTGGAAAATGATGATAGGCTATGACAAGCCTTTTGCTTGTTGTTTGGTTTACCCTCTGCATTCTCTTTCTGCCTGCTGTTTGTACTTTCTGCCTGCTATTTGTACTTTCTGCCTGCTGCATTGTTTGAACTGCATTCAGTTTGGTTTGCTTGCATCCAGTTTACCTTTGTATGCAATGTTTAGTTTGCTGCAATGTTTAGTTTGCCATGCTGTTTGATTTGTCATGCTGTTTGGCTTGCTTGTGCTGCCTGCCTTAGTTGCTTGACAGTTTGGCCTTGTTGCAATGTTTTCATCTGAACCATTTGCCTTGCATTCTTTAGCTTTCATTTTTCATTTTTCTCTTTGTGAACCAAGAAGAGCAATCTTCTTGTGATTTGCAAAGAGAAAAAATAAAAACATGATGAAATGAAAATAGCTCCTCTGATTCCAAATGAAAAACTTTAATGATGAATATTTTCTTTCTTTCATGTGAGCACAAATTGGGTGATGACAAAGCGGAGGAAGCAAGAAATTCTTTGTGGCGAGCATGGGAGTAATGGAAACTTAGGCTTAGATTCAATTCTTTGTAACTTAGAGATATTTTCCATTAATTGTAATAATTTATTTTTCAAGTACTATAAGCTGTAAAACTTAAAGCATATGAATACTAAATTATTTTTGTATCAACATCTGAAATAAATGAAAGATCTTTGTGAGACAATCTGATATCCAATAAAATCTTCTACTATCAATATCTTGCAATTACCTCCTCAAGTCTTCACTGATTCTTTAAGATTCCTGATTAAAATAACTGAAACTGCGTTCCAATATTTCCAATACAGATAACTTAAATTTCAAGTAATCCAAAAAACTCTGTAATCCAATAACCTTGCAACAGCATTCCAATAAAAATATGCATTGTGTATTCCAATAAACAAGCAAACATTTCATTCCATTAACAAGTAAATGTCTTAACAGACGCACATTATCTGGTTAACCTGGATCAGACAAAAACTGAATATTCCAAATGACAGTCTCAGCTCCCATTTCTTGTCCCAGATAAACAGGCCTTGAGAACAACCAGTAATCTTTCAGTAAGCTTAAAAAAGCGTGAAAACATGTGACAGTTAATTGAATTTTTGAGAATTCAGTTTCTTCTGAGAAATGCGAGAGAAACCCTAATTCTTGATCTACTGCCAAAGAAAAATCTATCTGATCGATTCCTGAACCAATCTTGAAAATCATAGAAAAACACTAGGGTTGTGATTTCTTGTGAAAAATGGGAGGGCAAATTTTGGGGTACAACACACTACATCATCGAGTGCATATTTCTGGGCACTCTAGTGTTCAATCATCTTCCACCTTCAAGTCACGAATGGCAGATTCGCCAATCTAACTCTACAGGTTTAAGAAGATTGAACAGGGGCAGTTGTTGTACCCCAAAATTTGCCCTCTCATTTTTTAAGGCATTTCTCACAAGGATTCTCAAGGTTCAAGCTTGCACTAGTACATTTGGATTTTTAGTACCAATATTAAAAGGAAACTGTCAAAAAGGGAGAAAACGGATAAAAATAATATTTTGACAAAATTTGGAGAAAAACAAGTGTTTTTCGATTTAGCTCTATCGATTGGCCTTTTGGCGTCTTTCGATACAAGCTTGGTTTGCATCCTTCAAATGGGTGTGGGCCTCTAGCACGTTGGCTTGGATTCACAAGGCACAAAGCCTCTTGTAGCCTCCTTCGATTCCAAGGCAAAAGGCCCCCTTTTGGCATCCTTCAATTTGCACTTCTTGCCTCCTATATGCCTCTTTCGAATCTGGACATTTTGGCCTCCTGCATGCACCTTTCATTTGGGCATATGGTTCCTTCAGTACAAGCTACTGGTTACACCTTTCGTTTGGGCACATGAATCCTTCAGCACAAGGTTTTGGTCACACCTTTCATTTGGGTATGTTGGTTCCCTTCATGCAAGCTTCGTTTGAACATAGATCTTTTGTATGTTGGCATGAAGTCACAAGGCAGGGACCCCTTATGTACACTCTTTTGTTTGGCCACTTGGACCTTGGGGCAGGCAAGCCTTTGACTGGACAGAACCACCTTCACAAGGTTTCCTTACATCCTGTTACCCTTCAAATCAGCATCCTTCGAATCAAACTCTGGGCATCCCATTCGAAGGATATGCTTGATAGTCCATTTGAAGGATTTACAAGCCCACTATAAGGAAGGTTTTTGGTGACCTATCCAACGGTCACACTTTTGGCTCCTTCGAAGGATGCCAAAAAGTGACTCAATTGAAAGGCACCTGTAGAGGAAAATCAAATTTCTTGGAGAAGACTTTGGTCGAAGAAGGGTCAAAACGAAAAGATGAAATTCAAAGATGCTTGCTGCCAAGTTCAGCCATGGTACACTGGCCAAGACTGCTGCACAGCAGTCCTGAAACACTGCCCCCTTCTTACACCAAAATAGCATACAAGGCACTGTCTCTCGAAAGCTACAAGGAACAGGTTACTCAAATTGTTTAAATATTTTGTTTTCCATATAAGAACTTCGGGCAGCCTTGCCTATAAATAAGAGGTCTTATAACACGTTAAAGGGAGGACTTTTTGGCTAGAGGAACGAATCTCTGAGATTTTCTCAAACACAATAAATTTCTCAAATACTTAAACACTTGTGAAAGCAAAAACCCAGAATCTAACACTTACCTCTTTCGATTTAAGAAGGAACACTACACCTGTTCTCCTCCTTCGAACCCAGAAATAACAAACACCACCCTTACACCTCCTGACCACCGAATCTAATCAAAGGAACACCACACCTGTTTCTTTCCTTCGAATCCAGGAGCATTTAGTTCAGCCACTTGAAGGTCCAGCACACCATCCAACCTCCATCAAGGTAAGTTATTCCAAACCTTGAGCTTTTTATTTCTTGTATAACATGTGAATAAGCTTTTCTTTCGTTTCAAGTATATATATGTATCATTGTTCTTTTTGTTTCCACCCTCTTAACATGTTTTCAGAGCTAACCCTTTTGTTTTGCTTCTTGTTTGCCTAAACATGCATTAAGTATTAAAACTAGTTGTAAGGTAGTACTAGCATGGCCTTAGGCCATATTGCTATTTAACATCTCAAACGAAGGACAACAAGAAACCGGAAGTAGAGAATGAAGCCTCTGGCTTCCATGCTAACCTCTGGGTCAAAATAAAGAGGCAACCAGAAGGCACTCCCTCACTTCTTTTAACCCCCAGTTGAAGGAGGCAAAGAGGCAGATTACATCTTGCACAGGTTCCAGGCCCAGTCAAAAGGCATAACATGCTACTTCCATGCCCCGGTCGAAAGATATAACATGCTGACTTCCAGCTCCTAATCGAAGGACACACCTACACTGGTGCCAGCCCCCAGTCGAAGGAGGAAGAAATGCAAATCGAAGGGCATGACCTCACCCCCTTTAAGGCTAAATCGAAGGAAGCCAGAAAGTGCATAATCGAAGGGTTTTCTGCCTCAATCGAAAGACCTTCATTTTTCTTGCTTTTATCTTATTTTTGCCTTTATATTTTCATGCGCTTCAATATGGTTGTAATAGTGTAGGATTTTATCTTTCTGCATTTTATTACTTTTGTATGCTTGCTAGTAAAATAGGGAATGTATGGCAAGATGAAAACAACAAGTAGACAACCCCTAATCAAAGATTAAATGCATGCAAATCAAACACACCATTCACACATGCACCCTTAGGGTAATCTCACTTGTTGCTTCAGAAAAATAGTCATGTCCCTCGAACATGGGCGTTTTAGCAAAGACCCTCGATAAAAGATCGTAGTCCCTCGATGACCCTTAATGTTGCCTTCGGTAAACGATCTAGTCCCTAAATGACATTGCTAAAACGTCCCATTGGTTGCATTCTATGACTATACAAACGTCCCACGCCCATCCCTTCACATCTAATGATGGGGCTTCTTACCAAATCAATGGTAAGATAGCAATATCTCAAGGAGAAGTAAATTAACATTTAAGACCTTTTAAGTAGGTAGGATTCTCCTAGTTGCTCGCTTGCTCACAACAAAAACATTTTATACACCAACACTCTCATTTTGAAACAGTTTCAAAAGACAAACACTTTGTATGCGTTCTTATAGAAACGAGAGCCATTACAAAAACACCATTTCAAAATAACTTTCAAAAACACATTCCACAAACACCTCTTTGAACTAGTTTCCAAACAACACTTTGTACGCGTTCTTATCGAAACGAAAACCATTACAAAGACGTTTTTCAAAATACTTTCAAAACCCACACCACGAGCACATTTTGAAACAAAAGCAAGTGATCTAGCAAACAATTAAGATCCCGTAGATAACTATGGATGAAAAGGGTGCTAATACCTTCCCTTTTCATAACCTACCCCCCAAACTCAAGAAAACATCTCTAAAGGTCTTTCCTGTTCTTTTCAGCCTTTCCTTTTGGATAAAAGAAAATTCGGTGGCGACTCTTGCTATCTCCAACAATTGCGATCAAACGCAAAACACCCAAGTCAGTTATCCCACCGCGTTACACCGTCATACTTAGAAAATGTGGGAATTTTGAACTTCTGCGGGATGACCACCCCTGAGACCAGTCCTAACTCTTCAAAATCTAGACCGGGTACCCTCTGAATCTCCATAGCATTAAGGCGATCCTCCAGCTATTTATACTTGTCATCAGCAGGAGGATATTGTTCTTCAGCATAGTCTGCCTCTTCCTCATCAGTCTCGGGGTTGTTGTTTTCTTCCTTGTTCTTTTCTTCTTGATTGTCTCCCTTATCCGATGGTTTCTTTGCCTTCTTTGTCTTCTCCTTGATGATAAGAGCTTTCAGATCTTCATGTCCTTAGCCAGAGCTAGGAATATTTGTTGGAACTAAGCATTTTGAGTTTGAAGATCCTTAACTATTTGATCAAGAGCCATTTCTTTTTGCTGAAATAAATAGCGAAAAGATAAGAAACATGTCTCAAAATACCTGCTTATGTAATGATATGCATGATATGCTTATTCAATGTTTTCAAGGACTTTTAAGATTTAAATTTGCTTAGACAAAGAGAAAACAAACATTAATTGCATTCATAAATTTAAATGGTTACAACGATGCCTCTTGGGCTTACAATGGAAGAAACAAAGATAAAACAAAACTCCTAAATCAAACAGGACTCAGGCTTCCCATGAGCACATCCTCTTTGGTGTAATGTAGGCATTCAAACTCTGTTCTTCATGCAGTTGTCTTGTAAGCTCCAAAACCTTTCTCTCGCATGCATAGAACTAGGTTTCAAAGGT
The DNA here is from genome assembly GCA_948472305.1 of Vicia faba. Lineage (NCBI taxonomy): Eukaryota > Viridiplantae > Streptophyta > Magnoliopsida > Fabales > Fabaceae > Vicia > Vicia faba. Next base: position 635,695,630 of record OX451737.1, on the reverse strand, counting down.
GTCTCGTTCCTCTTTGAGTTGAATCAAAGATCTTTGAAACTCCTCGAGAGTAGTCGGCATGTCATGATAGAGAATAGTATGAGGTAGATCTCTCTCAGCAATAGGTTCTATGATGATAGGTAGGATGGCAGGGTAAGGCATCATGAGGTTTTAAGCGCGTGCTCACACCCACTTAAGATAAGGCTCCAAAGGGATGGAGTTCTTATGCCCAAATGTCTCGCTATTCACTTTGTTCACCATGCCCCAAGCTCGAACGAACCTCTGACGGTACCCTTGGACATTGTTCTCATAGTCGAATGCAATTCCTTGAACCAGTGCATCATGAGGACCATCCCTCCTAGCATACCCAAACTGTCGCAATGCAAAATAAGGGTTATAAGTGATTCCACCCCTAATTCCTAGGAGAGGGACATTAGGGAATTCCCCACAGTGATCAATGATGGTAATTTCTTCCAAAGATAGAGGGCACCAGTGAATATCCGAATGCGTGAGGGACATCAACCTATTAGACCACCTCATGCTTTGCTCATTCTTCAACGCAGATCGAGGTAGGTGTGAAATAAACCACCTAGTCAACAGAGGAGTGCAACACATAAGGATCCCTCTTCTCTTTATGGTGTGCGTGTGAAAAGAGTGCAAAATGTCTCCAAGTAAAGTAGGCACCGGGTTACGAGACATAAAAACTTTGACCGCATTCACGTCTATGAGTTGGTCTAGATTAGGGAACAGTACCATCCCATAGACGAGAAGGGCCAATACCTCTTCAAAGGCTTGTAAATCCAAAGTATCCCAGAAATAGTGAGCTTTCTCAAAAAAAAACTTGGCTAGAAACCCTTTGACACCGCTTCTTGTTTCCCAATTTATCACAATGTCAGACCGTCGTAAACACAGGGATCGAGAAATCTCCTCAGGCTTTGGGTCTCTTTCCATACCGTTGAAGGGTAATTGATTGAGAATAGGAACTTCCAATAACTGAGAAAACTCTTCCATGGTAGGCACCAACTGGTAATCAGGAAATGTAAAGCAATGATGTAAAGGTTCAAAGAACTGAAAATGAACTTTCACTGTGTCTTCATCAGGGCTTGAGGTGACAAATTGAGGAGTCGACCATGTCTTTTAGTAAATGGAGAATTCTCAGGAACCCTTGATGCCAACTGTGATGCGATGGGAGAACTGATTTGAGGTTTTTCATTTGTGTTTGCAAGTGTTGCGGTTAGCAAGAGTCGTCACCGACTTTTATTTTATCTAAAAGGAAAGGTAAAAAAGCACAGGAAAGACCTTTGAGATGTTTTCTTGAGTTTGGGGGGTAGATTATGAAAAGGGAAGGTGCTAGCACCCTTTTCATCCATGGTTTTCCATGGGCTCTTAGTTACTTGTTTAGATCACTTGCTTTTGCTTTAAAATTGTTTGAAATGGTGCTTTGTGTGGTTTTGAAAGTATTTTGAAAAGAGGCCATCGTTTAGGCAATCTTTGTAATGATTCTCGTTTGTAAGAATGTATACAAATATGTTTGTCTTTTGAAAAATGTTTCAATGTTTTGAAAGTTGTTTGGAAATGCTTTAAAATGTGTGTGTGTTTGTTTGAAAATAGAAAGGATTGTTTTGAAATTGATCAAGTAACTAGAAGCATTCTACCTACTCAAAAGTCTTTCTTGTACATTTTTATTCCTTTGACATTGTTGATTTCCCATTGATTTGGTAAACAACCCTATCTTTGGATGTTAAACGAGACGGGCGTGGGTCATCGTATGACCATGATAGCAATGTTGCCAAGTCTCTTTAGCATTTTAAGGGACCAAGATCATTTTGTTTTAGGCAACCTTTTGACAGCGTCATCGAGGGACTATGATCTTTTGTTTTGTTTTTGTTTTGCCAAGATACTTTGCATGCATACCATGGCCATTTTCTTTTAGGCAACCAAGTGGGTGAAACCCTAGGGGTTCTTGTGTGCAATGTGTTGTCATTTTACATGCATTTGTTTGTCTTGTATTAGGTCATTCTATTTGTTTGATTTTTGTCTTATCATGCAAAACCCTAGTTTTACTAAACATGATATAATGCGATAAATTGCGTAAAATAAAACTAAGCTATTACAACAATTATTATGGGAGGGGGGATACAAGTTTTTGAATGGGGATATTTGCACAAAATAAAACCCTAAAATACTATTTCAACCCAATTGAATTATTGTACAAGATAAATAAATATACAAATATTTAAATATGCAAATAAAATGTATTTATGCAAAAATGTCTTGTATTAATTTTATGTATGAAAAAAATAAAATTATTTAAGTCCTAAGAATAATAAAAATAATATTGTTGTTTTTGAAAGGGTGAAACCCTAGTTTTTTTTTATTAAAAGAAAAATATGTTCTATATTATTTATTTTATCCATTTTTGTACAAGAAGTAATAAATAATATTATTTACAAATATTAAAATTAAAAATATGTAAGAAAAATAAATATTTTATGTGTGAAATAATAAAATAAAAATGTATAGTATTTTTAAATGTATTTATAATTTTTTATGAGAAAATCAAATATAATATCCTAATAAACTATTTTTTATGCAAAAAAAATAATAAAAAAATAAAATCAAAATGCAAAAAATAAAGAAAATATTTTTCATGATTTTTGTGATTCAGAAAAATAAATAAAAACAATAAATATAAAAATATAAAAGAAAATATGAAAAATAAACAAAATATGCCAAGGGGGTGCAAAAGTAATGCAGGGGGTGTGAATAGCAAAACCAAAAATGGCCAGAAGCAAAAAAGCCCAAGACAACAGCTTCGTCCCTGTCCTTGGTTCCCTCTCATTCGCGCGTTCTGAGTTCAAACCTGTAACTTGCTATTCTTTGCATAAAATCAAAAACTTGTAACATGAAAAATGTAGCATTTCATCTCACGATTCCAATGATATAAAATTTGTAAACTAACTCTCAAAGATCAGAGAGAATTTAATCACCCCTAATTTCTGACCTAGTTTTTTCAGCATGTTCAAAATTCAAATTCTTTTAGCTCAAATAATATAAATGACAACTATGCATATGTACAGCTTCATCATGCTAGAGACTACATTTTTGCTTCACAAATCGTGGCTTGAGGATGCCTAAATAGAGAGATAAAGTTTTGAAAAATACATCATTCAGCTGGATTTGGATATGGCAATATGGGGACTTTGAGTAAGGCCTGAGGATCGTGTGAGCTTCCTTGAAGTTTCCTCAAGCTATTTCAATGCTTAGCTTGCCTTGAGGATGCTTAAAACTCCCTGTAGAAGTCAAGCTGCAACCTTCAAAAATGAAAATGGTGATGTCTGAAACAGGGCTCACAGTTGCAGGATGAATGCTTGGATAGTTTGGATATGATGTGGATGAAGTGTTTCAAAGGTTAAAAGGTAAAACGCACGAGCCAAAATGAAGTTAGCAAGAGTTTTGCAGAAGCTGCCCTGTTTGGGCAGAAATTTGTGTTTTTGTATTTGGGAGAGTTTCCAGATGTTGTTCCTTCGTCTTCTAGCTTGTAACAAGTTTGTGAAGTCGTTTTGAATGAGGTCAAGTTCACTCTTTAATAAATGTGTAAGTTCTGATCCCTTTTGCCACTTTTCTTGCATTTGAAGAAAGTTGAAGTGACTTAAGACAAAATGTTGTACTTGCTTGCTTGCTAGCTGCAGAGGGTTGGTATGCTTTGCTTGATATCTGTGGACATCGCTTGTGACAAAATAACAGGTCAAAGGCTCAAGAATAGCAAAGTTGCAAAAAGCTTGCTTTATGAAAATGGCAATGTGCCCTTTATGCCATTTATGGATTTATTTCTTGTACAATGCTCCAAAGGTCAAAATAAATCCATTATCCATTGAGTTAGCATTTAATTATGGAGTGTAGAAGGGATTTAGGACCAGTAATGCAAGGTACAAGCATGCTTGATCAGATTTGCAACTTGGTGCATTGTGAAAATGGCTTGCACAAAAGTGACAAAATTCCATTTTCTCTTCTTCGATTCTCCATAACCATAAATGATCTTGGAGAGTTCTTGGACATTTTGGAAATCTTGCAACATTCTCTACAATCCATCTTTGAAATTAATTTTGAGATACCTCTTGGAACTAGGTGAAAAATGTCCATGAAGTTGGGTCAAAAACCTGCCTAAATTAGGGCAAATTTTCACTAAGTTATTTAGTTCATGGACCCCTATTCACAAATTCATATCTTGAGATCCAAGCATCTTTTGGGAAAACTTTGTGAAGCAAAGTTGTAGATTTCATGGAGGACTACAACTTTCATGTTGGAAGTTTTCTTTGAATCCAATACTTAGAAAAAGTTGGGAAAGTTCGGAAAAATAAGAAATTTTCCATACTTAGAAAAATTCCAAGTTATGAAAAATTTCAAATTAAAACCCTAATTTGCAATTTTAGGTTTCTTGGTCAACAAGTTTCACATTTTGACATATCTTGATGAATTATGACCCTTGGCACTTGATTTTGACCAAAAAGTCAAAGTTTGACTTTTTAGTGCACAGTTAACTTTTGATTAGTTGACTGCAAAATTCATCTATCAATCCTATGCATTTGGGATCTTTTGAACCATGTCATTAGGTCAATATGATTCCATTGAGTCCTTGAAATCATGCTTGAACCCAATTGGTCATTGGCTAGGTTAAAAAATCAGAAATTGCCCTTCCTTAGTCAAAAACCCTAATTTTGACCATTTTGCCCTTTTGATGATCTGATCAAATTTCTTGAGGAGTTGTGATCCAAACTTGATCGAATGGTTCATATAAGCCTAAAATGTTGTTGTGGATCAAAAATTATGAATTTTGACTGTAAATTGGCCATGGTTGACTTTTTCCCCAATACAGTTGATTTTTAGGTCAACTGTCCAATTGACTGGGCAAAAATGTGATTCAAGGCTTGAAACTTAACATGGGAAATCTTAGGGGTCCAAGATATTGTATGAAATTCACATGAAGCATTGATGGTCCAAAAATCCTTGTGCAAACTCAAACCCTAATTTCAGGTCATCAGTGCAAGATGATGTCTTGAGCTGAGCAAACCCTAATCTTGTCTTGGGTCCAAGAAGTCTTGTGAGAAAAATCTGAATAGATGAGAGGGCAAATTTTGGGGTACAACAGTTTCCCCTGTTCAATCTTCTTGAACCTAAATAGTTAGATTGGCGAGTTTGTCGTTCGTGACTCGAAGGTAAAAGATGATTGGACACTAGAGTGCCCGTAAATTTGCACTAGTCAAAGTGTAGTTGAGGGAATGGGCTTAAAGATGCCATTTGGAGAGGTGGTAGAATCTTGTTGGAGATGGTCTTGTAGATGCCATCCAAGAATGTTTGTTGAGTTGTAAGTCAAAATAATAAGTATCAGAATGGTGTTCGTATCTGAGACGTATCTGAACTGTATCTGGACACTGAATCTGAATGAGCAATGGAATAGCGTCCGTGTCTGGAGCGTCTCCGAGCTGTATCTGAATAAGCGACAGAATGGCATCCGTATTTGGAGCGTATCTAAGATGGCGAAAATCAGAATATATGACAGAATGACAACCGTGTCTGGAGCGTATCTGGACTGGAATCTGAATAGGTAGCAGAATGACTTCCGTGTCGGGAGTGTATTTGGACTGTATCTGAGATCTGAGTCTGAATGAGCAATAAAATGACTTCTGTGTCTGGAGTGTATCTGTACTGTATCATGATTGTTGAATCTTGAATGAGGGCCAGAATGACATCCGTGTCTGGAGCGTATCTGAACTTGAAATCTGAATGAATAGCAGAATAACTTCCGTGTCTGGAGTGTATATGTACTTTATCATGATTGTATACTGTTAATGGTAGCTTGTTAATCTTATCCTGAAAAGGGTAAAACGTTAGCTGAAACACAAAGTTATGTTGCATGAAATGTATGATGCAATATATGTGTCTTATCAATGTTTATGATATATGAATGTAATGTATCTGCATGCAAGCTAATGTGTTGTATTACTGAGGAAAATAAATCCTTGACAGCTAGGGATAGTAAAACCCTTGACTGCTGCCGGGGAAAATTAATCCTTGACTGCTGAGGATAAGAAATCATGGGCGACTTTTGGGGATTAAAAATCCTTGACAACTTCTGTGGGGATATAAGGATCCTTCATGTCTTGAAGTTGGAGTATTGACAAAAATTCTGTTGTGAGAGTAATGCCAAACTGCTTGAGAAATTTGCTTGGGAAATCCAGAGAAATTTGACGACTTCTATTTGGGATTACATAATGGGAATCCTTATTCTGCTGGGAAATAGGGGAAACTCTGATGACTTCTGCGGGGAATTAAAAATGAGAATCTTCATTCTGTTGAGGAGCAATGAAAACTTTGGCGACTTCACTGGGGAATTAAGAATGAGAATCTTCATTCTATTGAAAACCAAAAACTCTGTGGGGAAGAAGGCTTACTGCTGGAGAGTAGGTTCAGGAGTCTGGGTCGTCTGCCATTCTACTGGGGATTTATCCTAGGTTGGGGAGAGACAAAAGTTAATTGTTATCTGGTTGATTTCCAGGCTTCAAGATAACTTGCTGGGGAATTTGGAGAAACTGGATGGTTTCCGCTGGGGATTGATAGTTAGAAGTTTTGGCTCCGCTAGGGATTGGGAGTTTGAAGTTTTAACTCTGATGGGGATTAAGGGTTTGAAATTTTAGCTCCGCTCGGGATCTAGATGATGTACTGTAGGGATTTCTCTTGGAATAACCTAAAGACGTTTTCCTATCCTTTCAATCTGTCAGTAATTATTCTTTTCCATCCTGTTTATTTGTAAACAGTAATTATGTTCAAATGCATATGTTCATCAATGAATCATTGGACGTTTTTGCAAATAAAAACACAAGTGTAAAAGAAAGAAGGCAAATAGTTTTCTGTACTTTGAAAGAGATATCTTTGTATTTACTTTGAATAAGCATTTTGTACAAAGGAGACAGACATCCTAGTAAGAGGATGGTGTCATAAAAGTAAGAAAAGTTTTATACAAATAAAGATAGCTACGTGTAAAAATCCCATGGGGTTCCCATTCCGCTATAGCCTTCGTGTCTCCGAATATCTGGTCCATTCGTTGCTTCGTCCGAAGATGATTGAATTGATCAGGAGCTCAGAATTGTCAGTGAAGAGATTATCCTTAAAGTGATCCGACGAGACATAGTCATACGCTTTAATTCCCTAACTTTTGCCTGGACCGCCCTTTCGGGTTTTCAGTCCACCAGGAAACCCTTTTTTGCCCAAGTCGCCCTTTCGGGTTTTCAACTTGCCGGGTGTACAAATTTTTTTTTATCCCTAATTTTTTCCTGAACCGCCCTTTCGGGTTTTCGATTCACCTGGATGCCCTTGTTTTGCCTAGGTGTGTCAACCTAGCGGGTCTTTTATGTGTAGTATCTTTTGACTATGTCTGCGTTCGTAGGGTGCGGTAGGTCGTCGCCGTCCATGGTGGTTAAGATCATTGCCCCACCAGAAAAGATGTTCTTGATTACAAATGGTCCTTCGTAGGTAGGAGTCCATTTGCCCATGGGATCACTTTGTGGCAAGATGATGCGCTTGATCACTAGACCTCCAACCTGATATACCTGACGTCTGACTTTCTTGTTGAAAGCCTTGATCATCCGTTTTTGGTATGTCTGACCATGGTAAACAGCAGTAAGCCTCTTCTCATCAATTAAGTTCAACTGATCAAGTCGGGTCTGGATCCAATCGTCTTCACTCAAACCAGCATCTTTCATGATTCTCAAAGAAGGAATTTGAACCTCGATAGGTAAAACAACCTCCATGCCATATACCAAGGAATAAGGTGTTGCCCCTGTTGATGTGCGTGCCGTGGTACGGTACCCGTGAAGAGCAAACGGTAGCATCTCATGCCAGTCCTTGTAGGTGACTGTCATCTTTTGTATGATCTTCTTGATATTTTTGTTAGCAGCTTCGACTGCACCATTCATCTTTGGCCGGTAGGGAGATGAATTGTGATGTTGAATTTTGAACTGCTCGCACAAAGCGGTGATCATAGTATTGTTAAGGTTTGTACCTTTATCAGTGATGATCCTTTCGGGGATACTGTACCGACAAATAAGGTTCTGCTTGATGAATCGGGCAACAAAATTCTTAGTAACGAATGCGAAGGAAGCCGCTTCGACCCATTTGGTGAAGTAGTCAATGGCCACCAGAATGAATCGGTGTCCATTGGATGTTGTAGGCTTGATCTCTCCAATCATGTTGATTCCCCACATAGCGAAGGGCCAAGGAGATGTTAATACATTTAGAGGAACAGGAGGCACGTGCACCTTGTCTGCATAGATTTGACATTTATGGAAGGTGCGGGAGTGTTGATAGCAGTCAGCTTCCATGGTAGACCAGTAATAGCCTGCCCCTAGGATTTTCTTAGCCATCGTATGCCCTCTAGAGTGAGTGCCGAAGGTACCTTCATGCAATTCAGCCATAATCTTTTCAGCTTCAGCTTTGTCCATACAACCGAGCAGAATAGAATCATGGTTGCGCTTGTACATGATGCCATTACTCAAGAAGAACTTTGTCGAGAATCTCCTTAAGAACTTTTTGTCATTGACTGAAGCTCCTTTTGGATATTCTTGAGCCTCGATATACCTTTTGACTTCATGAAACCATGGTTGGTCCACTACTTCTTCGGTATTAATCTCGTGACAGTGTGCAGGTTCTTCCATCCGTTCAATGGTGATTTGGGGAGCCTCATTATCCCATTTAATTTTAAACATGGAAGACATTGTAGCTAGAGAATCTGCTAGCTGGTTTTCTTCTCGCGGGAAGTGCTCGAAGGTAATCTTCTCGAAATGTGGTAGCAATGTCAAGACATGTTCTTTGTAAGGGATAAGGTTTAGATGCTTAGTGTCGCACTCTCCTTTGATCTGACTGATGACCAAAGCTGAGTCCCCAAACACATCTAAGGATTTGATTCCCAAGTCTATGGTAGCCTTGGGTCCAAAGATGCATGCCTCGTACTCTGCCATGTTGTTCGTACAGTTGAAGCAAAGTCTGGCGGTGAAAGGAGTATGGAAACCTTCTGGAGATATAAGCACAACACCGATACCGTTGCAAAGTGCATTGGAGGCCCCATCAAAGTACAGGGTCCATCGGGATCCTTGTTCAGGTCCATCATATGGTTTGTTCTCTTTAATGTTATCCAATGTCATGATGTCTTCGTCAGGGAAGTCAAACTTCATGGATTGGTAATCTTCAACAGCTTGATGGGCCAGATGGTCGGCTAGCACACTCCCCTTTATAGCTTTTTGGGTCGTGTACTGTATGTCGTATTCTGTTAGGATCATCTGCCATCTAGCTATTCTTCCAGACAAAGCAGGTTTCTCAAAGATGTATTTGACCGAATCCATCTTAGATATCAGCAAAGTGGTATGAGTTAACATATATTGCCTTAGCCGGCGAGCAACCCATACCAAAGTGCAATAAGTTTTCTCGAGCAGTGAATATCTGGTTTCACAGTCGGTAAACGTTTTGCTAAGGTAATAAAGAGCATGCTCTTTTCGGCCAGACTTGTCATGCTGCCCCAGTACACACCCCATTGAGTTCTCTAAGACGGTCAGATACATGATTAGCGGTCTTCCCTCGATGGGTGGCATCAAGATAGGAGGTTCCAGCAAATACTCCTTGATTTTATCGAAAGCAATCTGACAGTCATCATTCCATCGAACTACCTGATCTTTCTTCAACAACTTGAAGATTGGTTCGCAAGTAGATGTTAGGTGAGAAATGAACCTAGCAATGTAGTTTAGGCGTCCCAAGAACCCTTTGACCTCCTTCTCAGTGCGAGGAGCAGGCATTTCTTGTATAGCTTTGACTTTGGCAGGATCAACCTCGATGCCTTTGTTGCTAACAATGAAACCTAAGAGCTTATCGGACCGGACTCTGAATGTGCATTTGTTTGGATTCAGTCTGATCTTGTACTCCTTCAACCTGACAAACAGCTTTTGCAAGTGATCAAGGTGTTCTTCTTCAGTTTGTGATCGGGCTATCATGTCATCTACGTAGACCTCTATCTCATGATGTATCATATCATGAAACAAAGCTACCATGGCGCGTTGATAGGTTGCCCCGGCATTCTTCAGTCCGAATGGCATCACTTTGTAGCAGAACGTACCCCACTGTGTGACAAAAGAACAGGTCCAAGGCTCAAGAATAGCAAAGTTGCAAAAAGCTTGCTTTATGAAAATGGCAATGTGCATTTTGTGCCATTTATGGATTTATTTCTTGTACAATACTCCAAAGGTCAAAATAAAGCCATTATCCATTGAGTTAGCATTTAATTATGGAGTGTAGAAGGGATTTAGGACCTGTAATGCAAGGTACAAGCATGCTTGATCAGATTTGCAACTTGGTGCATTGTGAAAATGGCTTGCACAAAAGTGACAAAATGCCATCTTCTCTTCTTCGATTCTCCCTAACCATAAATGATCTTGGAGATTTCTTGGACATTTTGGAAAGCTTGCAAAATGCTCTACAATCCATATTTGAAATGAATTTTGAGATACCTCTTGGAACTAGGTGAAAAAGTTCCATGAAGTTGGGTAAAAAACCTGCCTAAATTAGGGCAAATTTTCACTAAGTTATTTAGTTCATGGACCCCTATTCACAAATTCATATATTGAGATCCAAGCATATTTTGGGAAAACTTTGTCAAGAAAAGTTGTAGATTTCATGGAGGGCTACAACTTTCATGTTGGAAGTTTTCTTTGAATCCAATTTCATCATGGTGAAAAAGTTGTGGAAAGTTAGGGAAAAAAAGAAATTTTCTATACTTAGAAAAATTCTAAGTTATGAAAAATTTCAAATTAAAACCCTAATTTGAAATTTTAGGTTTCTTGGTCAACAAGTTTCACATTTTGACATATCTTGATGAATTATGACCCTTGGCACTTGATTTTGACCAAAAAGTCAAAGTTTGACTTTTCAGTGCACAGTTGACTTTTGATCAGTTGACTGCAAAATTCATCTGTCAATCCTATGCATTTGGGATCTTTTGAACCATGTGATTAGGTCAAGATGATGCCATTGAGTCCTTGAAATCATGCTTGAACCCAACTGGTAATTGGCTAGGTTAAAAAATCAGAAATTGTCCTTCCTCAGTCAAAAACCCTAATTTTGACCATTTTGCCCTTTTGATGATCTGATCAAATTTCTTGAGGAGTTGTGATCCAAACTTGATCAAATGGTTCATATAAGCCTAAAATGTTGTTGTGGATAAAAAATTATGAAGTTTGACTGTAAATTGGCCATGGTTGACTTTTTCCCCAATACAGCTGATTTTTAGGTCAACTGTCCAATTGACTGGGCAAAAATGTGATTCAAGGCTTGAAACTTAACATGGGCAATCTTAGGGGTCCAAGATAGTGTATGAAAGTCACATGAAGCATTGATGGTCCAAAAATCCTTGTGCAAACTCAAACCCTAATTTCAGGTCATCAATGCAAGATGATGTTTTGAGCTGAGCAAACCCTAATCTTGTCTTGGGTCCAAGAAGTCTTGTGAGAAAAATCTGGATAAATGAGAGGGAAAATTTTGGGGTACAACACCAACTCTTTAAGTTGAGGAGGAACCCTTACGAGGTTGACTTGGATAGTATTTCTTTGAGTGGGAGCCATGTCCTTCAAAATAGACATAAAGATAAGTCTTAAAAGTCCTTGAAATGGTTAGTATGGCATGCCATTTTATGATGTTATGATGTTATGTGCAAACAAATGTAGACAAGCATACAAACAAGTTCTTAGGTTTAGGCTTGCATGGATTCCATAGGTAAGTACCCTCTTGAAGCATAGTTGGTTCAACCTGTCCTAGAAAGTAACCGGGTTCTAGGGAATCTCAATATCACTGATCTTTCTTCACCAGTCATTGTTTCAGCATGAGCCTCTTTATTGGCGGCCAAAATATCCCAGAAGTCCGATCTCAATGAGAATAGTATCGAGTATTAACCAACTTTGGACTACACCAAAGCCGACTATCTCACTACTTCCTAATGGCCAAGTTTGTTCAATTAAAGGTTCTAAGGTCAGTTGGTGCTTCATGACACTACACAGCAGCCCCGTATTCTCCTTGACTACTCAAGGGATACCAGTACCAACAAATATATAACACAAACATAGCTATCGTTTCAACCGTGTCGGTATACCCTGTACAGTCCCCACGATCTACTGCTACTTACCTAAAAGGTGCCCCAGATCTGGGTATAGGATCTTTACAAGTAAACCCAAATAAAACCTTAAATTAAAGCAATCAAAGCATATAAGGAAAGCAATTTTAAAATGATCTATCTCTAATGTTGCAGTAAGCAAGATCTGCCACCGACTTTTCTTTTATCCAACAAAGGAAAGGATGAAAAGAACAGAAAAAGACCTTTCGAGATTATTTCTGAGTAAGGGGATATATTATGGAAAGGGAAGGTGTTAGCACCCTTTCCATCCATAGTTATCTACGGGCTCTTAAATGCTTAGCTCATTTTGAAAATATACCTTGTGCTTTGTGTGTTTTGAAAAGTATTTGAAATGCAAATAGTAAGGCAATTTTCTTTATGATAACTCTTGTATTAGTCCTCAAGAGTGTTGATAAAGCGTTTTTGAAATTTTTTTGAAAGTGGTTTGTGTATGTGTAAAAGTTTGTTTTTGAGCAAGCATCTAACAACTATCTACATTTACTCGAAAGGATTGTCCTTTTCCTCTTTTCCTTTAGACAGTGTTATCCTACTATTAGTGAGTAGGTAGCCCTAGCCGTAGGATGTTCTGAGGGACATTCGAAGGGAGGTTTATAGTCACAAAGGCAACTGGGCAAGAACCCTTAGTAACTACCCTAGGGTTTTAAGATCATTTTTACCGAGGCAACATCGAGAGGGTCATCGAGGGACATATGATCTTTTAAACTAGAGGGTATCCACAAAAATCTCTCACGTTTTGAGAGTTATGATTGTTTTTCCGAAGGCAACCAAAGTGGGATACTCTAAAGGTGCGCATGTGCAATTGTATTGTGTTTCAGTTATTTATCTTGATGTTAGGTTTACTAGCGTTTGATTTTGATCTCTTGTCATACAATCCTATTAATCATACTGTTGTACCCCAAAATTTTCCCTCTCATTTATCAAGATTTTTCTCACAAGACTTCTTAGACTCAAGACAAGATTAGGGTTTGGTCAGCTCGTGACATCTCATCTTGCACTGATAACCCAAAATTAGGGTTTGAGTTTGCACAAGGATTTTTGGACCATCAATGCTTCATGTGACTTTCATACATCATCTTGGACCCCTAAGATTGCTCATGTTAAGTTTCAAGCCCTGAATCACATTTTTGATCAGTCAATTGGACAGTTGATCTAAAAATCAGATGTATTGGGAAAAAAGTCAACTATAGCTAATTTACAGTCAAACTTCATAATTTTTTATCTACATCAACATTATAGACTCCTATGTACCATTTGATCAAGTTTGGATCACAACTCCTCAAGAAATTTGATCAAATCATCAAAAGGGCAAAATGGTCAAAATTAGGGTTTTGACTGAGAAAGGGCAATTTTTGATTTTTAACCTAGCCAATGACCAATTGGGTTCAAACATGATTTCAAGGGTTCAATGACATCATCTTGACCTAATTACATGGTTTAAAAGATCTCAAGTTCATTGGATTGACAAATGAATTTTCCAGTCAACTGATCAAAAGTCAACTGTATATTGAAAAGTCAAACTTTGACTTTTTGGTCAAAATCAAATGTCAAGGGTCACAATTCATCAGGATATGTCAAAATATGAAACTTGTTGACCAAGAAAACCAATTTTGAAAATTAGGGTTTTTGAATTTGAAAATTTTCATAACTTAGAATTTTTCTAAGTATGGAAATTTTCTTATTTTTTCACCACTTTTTCACCATGATGCAATTTAATTCAAAGAAAACTTCCTACATGAAAGTTGTATTCCTACATGAAATCTACAACTTTTCTTCACAAACTTTTACCAAAAGATGCTTGGATCTTAAGTTATGAATTTGTGAATATGGGTCCATGAACTAAATAACTTAGTGAAAATTTGTCCTAATTTAGGCAGTTTTTTGACCCAACTTTATGGACATTTTTCACCTAGTTCCAAGAGGTATCTCAAAATTCATTTCAAATATGGATTATAAATCACATTGCAATCTTTCCAAAATGTCCAAGAACTCTCCAAGATCATTTGTGGTTAGGGAGAATCGAAGAAGAGAAATTGGCATTTTATCACTTTTGTTCATGCCATTTTCACAAAGTATCAAGTTTCAAATCTGATCTTGGATGCTTGTACCTTGCATTACAGGTCCTAAACTCATTCTACACTCCATAATTAAATTCAAACCCAGAGGATAAGGGCTTTATTTTGGCTTTTGGAACATTGTACAAGAGATAATTCCATTAATGGCATAAAGGGCACATTGCCATTTTCATAAAGGTAAGCTTTTGCAACTTTATCATTCTTGAGCCTTGGAGCTGTCCCTTTGGTGCAGGCAATTTCCACTGATCTTAAGCAACTTGTACAAGCCCTTTGCAGCTCACAAGCAAGCAGTACAAGCATGTTTGCATAAGTCATTTCACTTTTCTTAAAATGCAAGAAAGTTGGCCAAAAGTGCTAGAACTTGTACAGCTAGTGAGAGTAGACTTTGTATCCATTATATACATACTCACAAACTTATTACAACTTAGGACACGAATTGATAGAATCCAAAACACTCTCAAGCTCAAAAAACACAAAATTCTGCCAAAACATTGCAGTTCTGCAAAATCATTGCCAACTTCATTTTGGCTCGTGTGTTTTGCCCTTTAACATTTGAAACACTTCATACACATTATACCAAAGAAGTCCAAGCATTCATGCTGCATCTGTAAGCCCTGTTTCAGCCATTGCCATTTTCAAACTTGGAGCTTGCAACTTGACTTCTACAGAGAGTTTTGGCCATCCACAAAGCAAGCTAGGTATTGGAATAGTTTGAAGGAAGTTCAGGGAAGCTCACACGATCCTCAGGCCTCACTCAAAGTCCCCACATTGTCATATCTAAATCCAGTTGAAGAAGGTATTTTTCAAATCTCTATCTCTCTATTTAGGCATCCTCAAGCCACGATTTGTGAAGAAAAAATGTATCCCTTATCTTGGTGGAGCTGTACATATGCATATTTGTCATTTATATTAACTGTGCCATGAGAATTTGAAGCTTGAAGTTGCTGAAATATTTAGGTCACGATTTAGGGCCATTAAAATTCTCCCTGATCTTTGAGAGTTAGGTTACAAATTTTATATCATTGGAATCGTGAGATAAAATGCTACTTGTTTTATGTTATAAGTTTTTGTTTTTATGCAAGCAATAGCAAGTTACATATTTGAAGAAGAACGCGCGCGCAGAGCTGAAGGACACGGACGAAGATGAGCTAGCTTGGGCTTTTTGGCATTTCTGGCCTTTTGTTTCTGCTTTTCACACCCCTTAGATTACTTTTGCACCCCCTTGACTATTTTCTTATATTTTTTCATTTTCTTGCATATTTTTATATTTATTACTTGCATTTATTTTTTCTAATGATAAAAAATACCCCAAAATAATTTTTTTTATTTTCACATTTTTATTTTATTTTTTATTATTTTTTGCATAAAAATAGTTTATTTAATAGAATAGATCTTATTTTCTTAAAATAATTTTTAAATATTTAAAAATACTTAATATTTTTATTCTATTATTTATACACATAAAATATTTATTTTCCATACATATTTTAATTTTTGATATTAACATATAATATTATTTATTATTTTCTTGTACAAAAATGGACAAAAATAAATAATAGGAAACATATATTTATTTTAATTGAAAATTAGGGTTTCACCCTTTCAAAAATAATAATATTATTTTTCCTTATTTTCTAGGGTTAATTAATTTTATTTTCTCATACCTTAAACAAATACAAAACATTTTTAGCATAAATACATTGCATTGCATATTTAAATATTTGTATATTTATTTATTTCGCACAATATTCAATTGGGTTGTAATAGTATTTTTAGGGTTTATTTTGTACAATATCCCAATTCAAAAACTTGTATCCCCCCTCCCATAATAATTGTTGTAATAGCTTAGTTTACATTTACGCAATTTATCGCATTTATACCATGTTTAGTAAACTAGGGTTTGCATGACAAGACCAAAAACAAACAAATAGACAAGACCTAATACAAGACAAATCAAAAGCATGTAAAATGATACACATTACAGACAAGCACCCTTAGGGTTTCACCCACTTGGTTGCCTAAATAAAAATGGCCATGTTACGCATGCGAAGTATCTTGGCAAAACAAAATAAAATAAGATCATAGTCCCTCGATGACGCTATACAAAGGTTGCCTAAACAAAAATGATCTTGGTCCCTCCAAACATGCTAAGATACTTGGAAACATTGCTATCATGGTCATACGATGACCCACGCCCGTCCCGTTAACATCCAAAGATAGGGTTGTTTACCAAATCAATGGTAAAGCAACAATGTCAAAGGAATAAAAATGCACAAGAAAGACTTTTGAGTAGGTAGAATGCTTCTAGTTACTTGATAAATTTCAAAACAATCTTTGCTATTTCCAAAAACAAACACACACACATTTCAAAATAACTTTCAAAATATTGAAACATTTTTCAAAAGACAAACATCTTTGTATACATTCTTACGAACGAGAATCATTACAAAGATTGCCTAAACGATGGCCTCTTTTCAAAATACTTTCAAAACCACACAAAGCACCATTTCAAACAATTTCAAAGCAAAGCAAGTGATCTAAACAAGTAACTAAGAGCCCATGGAAAATCATGGATGAAAAGGGTGCTAGCACCTTCCCTTTTCATAATCTACCCCCCGAACTTAAGAAACATCTCAAAGGTCTTTCCTGTGCTTTTTACCTTTCCTTTTGGATAAAAGAAAAGTCGGTGGTGACTCTTGCTAACCACAACACTTGTAAACACAAACACAAAACCTCAAGTCAGTTCTTCCACCGTATCACAAAACCGGCGACTCTGTTGGGGACTATTATAAAAGTGGGGTTACCTTAGGGTTTAGATCACATTTATTTGCTTACAATTGTTTGACTTGTTTTCTTTACACTTTGGATCTATTGTTTGGGTTTGAATCCTCTACCCGGATTTGGGAAACATTATAGGTAAATAGCAATACGTTGTAGAAACAGTGCGGCGTATACCGACATGGTCTAAGCAATAGCTATATTAGTGTGACATATTTGTGGGTACCGGTAGCCTTTGAGTTAATCAAAGAGAATAACGGGCCGCTGAGTGATGTCATGAAGCACTAATGAACTTCTAGAACCTTTACTTGACCAACTTGGCCTTTTAGGATGTAGTGAGATGACCGGCTTTGGTGCAGTCCGAAGTTGGTAGATACTCGATACTACACTCATTGAGGGTTGGTTCCTTGGAATATTTCGGTCGCCAGTAAAGAGGCTTGAATTGAAACAATGAACAAGGAAACAATCCAGTGATATTGAGCTCCTTAGAACCCGGTTATATTACTAGGACAGGTTGAGCCAACTAAACTTCAAGAGGGTACTTACCTATGAAACCCCATGCAAGCCTAAACTAGGAACTTGTGTGATTTTATTGTACATATATACTTGTGAATAACATCATGGACATCATGAACATCATATGCATTCACTAACCATTTCAAGGATTTTAGAGATTCATCTTTGTTCTTGTTTTGTAGGTTATGGATTCACTTCGCAGGAAAACTATCCAAATCAACCTTGTAAGAATTCCTCCACAACTCAAGGAGCTAGCTTCAAGGATTCCTGAGAATTCTCCATTCACCGAGAGACATGGTCGTCTACTCAACTTGGTCACCACCAACACAGAGGAGGATATGCTGAAAGTTCTCTTCTAGTTCTTTGACCATTTACATCATTGCTTCACATTTCCTGACTATCAACTTGTGCCTACTTTGGAGGAATTTTCTCAACTTCTGAGGATTCCTATTCTCAATCAACTACCTTTCAACGGTACAGAAAGAGATCCAAAGCCAGAAGAGATTGCTCAAGCCCTGCACTTGCACTCATCTGATGTCACAACATATTGGGAAACTAGAAGTGGTGTCAAAGGCTTCTTGTCAAAGTTTCTGTTTGAGAAGGCCCAAAGTTGTTGGAACTCCCTAGACTTGCAAGCTTTTGAGGAAATTGTAGCTCTTCTTATCTATGGGATGGTCTTGTTCCCTAATCCTGATCAACTCATAGATGTAAGTGTCGTCAAAATCTTCATGTCTCGCAACCCGGTGCCTACATTGCTTGGGGATATCCTCCACTCTTTTCACACTCGTACAATGAGGAAAAGAGGTGTTCTTATGTGTTGCACTCCTCTCCTAGCAAGATGGTTTATTTCTCATCTTCCCCAATCAGTCTTGAAGAATGAGCAAGGTTTGAGGTGGTCACAACGGTTAATGACACTTAACCATTCAGATATTCATTGGTGTTCTCGATCCAAAGAGAATGTTATTATTGTTGACCGTTGTGGGGAATTCCCTAATGTCCCTCTACTTAGAATTAGGGGAGGCATCACCTACAACCCTTGTTTGGCTCTAAGACAGTTTGGTTATGCCCGAAGGGATGGTCCATATGATATGTTGATTCAAGGTTTAGTTTTCGACTTCGATAACGACGACCAAGGACTCCGACAAAGATTCATCCGAGCTTGGAGGATGCCCAACAAGGTGGATAGTAAGACTCTGGGACACAAGAATTCCATCCCTCTTGAGCCTTACCTCAAGTGGGTACGAACCCGCGCCCAAATTCTTATGATGCCTTATCCCTCCATTCTCCCAGTGATTATAGAGCCTGTTAAGGAAGGAGAGGTTCCATACACCATCCTACATCCTGACATGCCAACATCACTTGAATACCTACAAAGGAGTTGGATACAGCTCAAGGGAGAGCGCGACACTTTCGAATCCTAATTCTACACAAGCGAGAATAAGGTTTTGGAACTCACTCGGCTACTTCATGAAGAGAAGACTCTCAACACCTACATTGCAGCAAAGAGGATGCGCAACGTCTTTTTACCTTAGAGTTTTGTATTATTTTGCCCAAGGGGTATTATTTTACCTTTTTGATGATGTATAGGCATTGTTTCAAATCCTCAAACATCGGAGATATAAGAGAGTGAAACCTTTGTTAACCCTTTTGAGCCTTGAAGTAGGAGTTTATTTTTCTATTCAGAAAAAAAAACCTCATTTTAACTCGGGGCATGGTAGTGTTCAGTTAATCTAATTGAGTATTCAGATCTCATCAAGAGTCTGCATCTAAGGATAAAACAATGGTTATCCCTCGAAAGGTTGAGGAAAGTCAAAACCTCAATGGTTAATCTTCACTTATCAGGAGGGTGCATCAATTGAAGGTATCTTAATGGCTATCTCTCGCACACCAGGAGATCAACAGACGATGATACAATAATGGTTATCTTTCATCTATCCAAAAATAGGGCAGTCACAATTCTTCTAACAAGTCACAAACGACTCGAAGTCACGCGACATGTTCAAAAATAAAAAAGAAAAATATGATATGAATAAAAAAATAATAAATAAAAAATGATGATGAAAAAAGAAAGAGACAGAGAGCCCCGCTAAGTCGGAACTTGAAAAAACAAGTCGCTTAGGCAAAAGTCAGGGCATCCCACTGCACTTCATAGTCAAAGTCAAAAGGAATTTGTCCATAAAGCAAGGAAGAAACAGAAAGCCTGAAATGCGATAAAGGATTACAGTGTGAAATCCTCAGCAAAGAACAGAGTCGTGTGACAAGAAACCCAAAAGAAGCAAGAATGAGTGACTTATATGTCCAAAGAAAACCTTGTTTGATTCCTCAACCATCTCAAAATTTCTTTTGAGAGATGAATGTTCGTGTCAAGTTAACTGAACTTAGGACTGAAGAACATCACGAAGGGGGTGGGCACCAAATATTTTTTAGCCTTAAATCTTTTTTTCTAAAACCGTGAACCAGGCCACGTTACAACCCTCAAAAGTCCTAATTGAAACAAGGTTTATCTAGAAAGCATACTCCAATGAGATAGTGTTTCCTGACTCCCATTAATTTTGCTAAATTATTGTCATATTGCTTTTGTTATCTTTCATACAAAAAAATCCATGTCACATCATGGCTAGTGATTTGTTCACAAGGTTTTGCAACATCTTTTTAAATAAAATCTTCAAGACTTACATAATTGTTGCATTAGAATTTTCATTCTTAGAATAAACATTTTCTGCTTGTAAAACAATTGTTTGATATCATGAAATTTTACATTTGAGTATCAGCAAAATGCATGTTACCGAGAAGAGTTGTGGAGCAAAGAGGATGCAACATTCAGCCAACCTAGGGCAATTACGTCGAGATTCGACAAATCTCTAGAAGCCATTTGATCAGAAAGGATATCTTAAAAGCATGCAACCAAAGGCAAGTTATGAAAGTTACCTTGATCAGCACGGTAAGCTTGGGACACCAGATTGGTTTCCAAGGGCATATCCAGACTTCGTCAAGATAACTTCTATGTCTACCCCCAAGCCGAGAATCTTCCTCAAGCAGGATTGTTTCTTATGATCTATTTTGTAGATGTGTGTCTGGCTTCCTCTAACAATTATTGATCAATTAAAGGGTTTTCTACAGGTTGTGTTATGGTGTTGGGTTTATAATCCCATTTTTCCATTCTTGTTGCAGACTTCTCCGGCTGAGTGTGATTCTTTACCCAGCCAGGTAGCGATCAAACAGAGGTTAAAAAGAGCTACGAAGCCTTTTCTCGTTTGAAGGAGGTCTTTCTACCTTTTTTGTATTTATAATTGATATGAAATCTCTTGTGGAGTATTGCCCCCTCCAGTTACGACATTATCATTGTTATTTTCTCCCTGAGTAGCTAGACAAGGACAATATCTTTTCTAAGAAATGTTAAGACAGTTGTTGAAATTCTGGTGTATGCCAGTCTTCAGATGTTATACTCAATGTCTAGACATCTGATATGACATAATACATACACTGCAAGGTAGATACCCAATTTTTGTGATTCAGTATAACAGAAGCTTAGAGGTTGCCATATCTGCAGTTCTCGAACAAATAGCTTTGGTTTGTAAACTATCCATTCATAGCCTGATGTCTCAACATTGGTTGCAACATCATCTATCACATACCATGAAGCAAACAAACCCCTTAGTTCTGTTTATCATGCACACAAACCAGCAGGATATCCATTCATCTCTTTTGACATCATCTGTAACATTCACACAGTTTTATTCAAGCTGTACCAGATACACTTTGAAGGTGCAGAGGATAGATCACACGATGTACCTAGTTCTGTCCATGATCAACAGAGAGCAAGCAACCTTCACAGTTCTGTTTCTCCTGCATAGATATCAGCATGATGTCTTAACATGTTCTGAGACATCATCTGTTTCAACATTACAGTTTTACCTTGTTGTATAACAGACAGAATTATAAAGTATTGAAGGTAAAAACACAAATCAGTTGTTGACCCAGTTCGGTGTAATACACCTACTCTGGGGGCATACCAAGCCAGGAAGAAGATCCACTATTAGCAATATTAATTCAGGACTAAACTTCACAAGTTCCCATCCTTCACTTAATCATCTACCCAGTGCAACCTATACCTAGGAACTCCTAGATAGAAACCTACCAGTTTCCATTCCTATTGTCGCAACAACAGAAGTCTTACTCCTACTCAAGAAGCAGTGCCCTCCCACTTGGTTTCCTACATTACAATGAATATGGAGTAATGCAGAAATACTTAGACTTGCTTCACAGCTTCATCCAAGAACACTCAAACTCTTACCTACAGGTTTCGAGTTACATACATGGTAACCTTGCCACAGACCGACAGGTTTACCTAAAAAACACCTTCTAATGTTACATTGTGTGTGTTTTTTAAGCCCTAGGTTACAATCTGCTATTTATAACCTATTACCTAACTCAGCAAGTTTTTCTCCTTGCTGTTACAACTCAGCAGCAAACTTCTCCTATAATCAAGGTCTTCAATCTTCTAGTTCCTAAAATATCTCCATATTTAGAAACAGTATTTTCTTCAAATATTCTGATTGATTCTTGATTGATCTTCAGATTCTCCACAAGAAACGCCTCATATATTCTCAGAGTATTTAAGTACCAGAACTGTAACTGAATTATCAATTTTGTTGTCGTGATGTCAAGTCAGATGTCATGACATTACATCTAACATGTTTTCCTAGATGTTGAACTTTTTCAACACAACAAATAACCTAGATCACTTAGAATAGTTAGGTTATAAGTCACAGCTGTTACAAGCATTCAACATATAGCATAGTTACTTAAACAGTACTTAGTTTCAGGCGCGATGTCACATGCTGATGTTGTGACATCTTACATAACATGTTGGTCCAGATGTTGAACTTCTTCAACACCACATATTAAAACAACAGAGGGGATCTGGGTAAACTTGCTTTCTTATTTGTTTTACAAATGAAGCCAACTCTCCAGCCAGGGCACTTACAATCTCCCCCTTTGGCAAATTTTGGCTAAAACAAATAAGTGCAAGTTGTATTTTGGGACCAGGTCACAACACAGTTGAGATGTTACAACATCTTGTCTAACATCTTCTTTTGTAGAGGCTGATGTCCTTTGAGCAAACAACACACCTCTGTCGTCAACTGTGAGCAACTCCACTCCATCGATGCCCCAAGAGGATTTCTTTTCTCCAGATTATTACTTGTGATCATGTAACTCAGATCACAAGTCACAACTATCCTCTTAACTCAGAACACAAGACACAACCAAAGTTACTTACTTATGGATCATGTTGCTTTCTCCTGAGTCTTGCTGGACATTGCCGTCTGTTGCTTTCACCTGAGTCCCTATCTTTCTCCCCCTTTTTGGCCAGAATTTGACAAAGACTGCCCATACAGATCCATACCCATGCACAATTTTCCCAGATGCTAACAAACTTCATATTGCTGAAACCCTCTGATGAAGAGAAGGAATAGAGAGAGTCTTCATAAATAATGCAACTTTGGCATAGATAGTAACGACCTTGGTACTTTACTCTGACAGTTTCAGTGCCCTAGGACTGTTTTTAATGCAGGTACCTACCCTTGGGTTTGACCCTTTGACCATGTCAGGATGCCCTTTTAAAACAGACATTTGTCTTTTAGAACAGACTGCTCCCTTGTCTTAGGATCCCCTTCCCAAGAAACATCGTTGGTATATTACACTCTGCATTAGTTATATAATACCTTTATTAGATGACAAGTTATCACCTAAATATTCCAGCTCACTAAACTGTTTCATAATGAGACACAACAGCTCTGTTTTCTTAGCAGATGAAAACATGCTCAAATCCTATGTCGTTATACATTCTGCTATTTTCAGATTTAGCAGCTTGAAGCCATTCCATTTTCTCAAAGAGGATGGTTACTCCACATGGATTTATTAGTAATAATCCATACTTCATCCAATTTTCCTCCTGTCTGTAGTTTTAGAGGAAATTAGGAACAATGTCATTACCGATGTGATGACATTTGGTCAGACATAGTCTTCTTCAGTTTTGAACACATCATTCCAATAGTTAATAAGGTGCCACACTTTATATCCTACAAGTTTAATGAAGACCTTTTGTACAAACCAATACTCCCCTTGTTAGGGACAATCACTTCTCCTCATGGAAACAAGTAGGACACATTCAATACTCAGTTGGACCTTCAATGCAGCTTCTGATTCAAAGTAAATAAGACCCCTTGATGAATGGAAAACATAAGATGCATCTTCATGTCTTCAAGAGCACACCCTCTGTTCAACAATATTGCTTGAACGCATTCATACTGTGAATTAAACTTTCTTGATAATAATCAGCTGTCATATGTTGATTATCTTGATTCTCAGAATCCACTGCTGAGATAGACCACATGCCACTGTTTGATTATCTCCTTCATGAATCAAATGCCACCTTCATGTTTATCAGACTTCTTCCAAAGGTATTCTGATCTTCCAATTGAAATTTGAACTTCAGGTTACAAGTTATCACAAAAGGCTTAGATATACTGAGACAGGAACATGTAACAACTCCAAAGAGCTGCAAAGAGACGATCCTTTTGGAGGATCTAATCCTATCTTAAGCTGATGAGCCACTTTACCAAGCAAGAATCTGATGTTGAACCAAATGTTGCAGCATTATGTTATAACATCTAGTTGTTGAATTCATCTTCGGACTGATCCAAGTGACCATCATCTAGATTATGATGTCTTCTTCTTCTTGTGGTTTTAAGTCTGAACATGTCTCCAGGAAACCTTTTAAATGATTTTGCTGTCACCAAGGAGATAGCTCTAAGGTATCACTCTTCCTGTGATTTTTCACAGGGTCTAGAAGAATGAATGTTCCCACTTCAGTTATCTTGAACACCAAGGATAATCAATTAAATACTTGTACTTGTCACAAATAGCAATTGATCATAAATCCTTCTCATTATCCAGTAAGATACTTTCACCATTTGAATACTTTGACATACTCTTCGTGTGTTAATATCTTCTTCTTGCAAGCTCTTTCTTTGAGAGACCAAAGAGTTGAGATATCTAGGTCAAACTCTACTTACTTCAACCGACTTGAGACTCCTACCAGATCAGATTCATCATTAGGAATGAGAGAGATGAATCCTTCCTTGCAAATATGTCACACAACATCCAGAACCCATGTGACATAGGTCAACAGCCAGCTAAACACAAGGCTGAACTAATGTGAGGAGGTTAACCAAATCTCCCCCTCAAGCTATCAGTCATGGAAGCTCCACACAAAGTATCCATGCATTGTGCTCAAATGTCTCGATATGACATATGACATCCCTACCAGATTTACATAACTCCAAGAGCTATACCTTAACCAAACTCTGAGTCTTCATATTCAAGACTCATGATCCCAATCTACTTCTATGAAGGAGCAATAGTGCTGCACCATCATTGGCTTTTATTAACAAGTGAGCTTGTCTTTCTTCACACCATAGTACTTCAGGGAACAATTGCTCAGCCCTGATCAATGTTACATCTCAACCAGCTTTACTTCTAGAGTTCTGACTCCTAAAGTAACCTTCGGGAGTATACAGACATAGTTGACTTTACCATTGTCAACTTTGCACACACAGATGTCTCCTCTTCCAGGTCAGGAGTAGGTTCCAAACAAAGGTATCCCTTTGTTTGACACCCAAAACATATGCTCTTCAAGTAGTAGCTGCATCCTTGTTCCACCATCACATAGAACATTAGTTCCATCACCTTGGAACAAGGCCCTCCACTAATCAGTGGTTATGTGATTCTTACCAACCTGAACGAAGAACGTCTTCATGAGTGGACTTGAGAGGACTCAAGTATCTGTGACATCTTCAATAGTTTATGTTGAATTCTTGAATACAATGGACTTCAATCCACAAGAGGGGAAACACATCAGAGCTTGAGTTTTGCCAGGTATTACATAGCGGAAGAACATAATACAACCCAATCTTTGCACACACACTCCACCAGACTAGCCAAAAAAAAATAGACCAAGTTTGACTATGGTTCAAACCTCGCATGACTACTACACACAACTTCAGGCGAGCACACATCCTAGGTTTGAAAATCAAACCTAGAGCAGCTACCACACAACCAGGCCAAATGCCAATCACCAAAGACATGTACACACAGCTCCTGTCACGAATAGTCCATCCTCCCACTTCAAGGGACCATTCAGGGAAATAACAAACCATTCCAGGATACAATCTTCAGTACTAAAATTGACCTTGCAGATACCAGAAAGTAACACCCATGGATCTCATCCAGAAACAGAACAGGATGCCTGCTCTGATACCAATTGAAATTCTGGTGTATGCCAGTCTTCAGATGTTATACTCAATGTCTAGACATCTGATATGACATAATACATACACTGCAAGGTAGATACCCAATTTTTGTGATTCAGTATAACAGAAGCTTAGAGGTTGCCATATCTGCAGTTCTCGAACAAATAGCTTTGGTTTGTAAACTATCCACTCATAGCCTGATGTCTCAACATTGGTTGCAACATCATCTATCACATACCATGAAGCAAACAAACCCCTTAGTTCTGTTTATCATGCACACAAACCAGCAGGATATCCATTCATCTCTTTTGACATCATCTGTAACATTCACACAGTTTTATTCAAGCTGTACCAGATACACTTTGAAGGTGCAGAGGATAGATCACACGATGTACCTAGTTCTGTCCATGATCAACAGAGAGCAAGCAACCTTCACAGTTCTGTTTCTCCTGCATAGATATCAGCATGATGTCTTAACATGTTCTGAGACATCATCTGTTTCAACATTACAGTTTTACCTTGTTGTATAACAGACAGAATTATAAAGTATTGAAGGTAAAAACACAAATCAGTTGTTGACCCAGTTCGGTGTAATACACCTACTCTGGGGGCATACCAAGCCAGGAAGAAGATCCACTATTAGCAATATTAATTCAGGACTAAACTTCACAAGTTCCCATCCTTCACTTAATCATCTACCCAGTGCAACCTATACCTAGGAACTCCTAGATAGAAACCTACCAGTTTCCATTCCTATTGTCGCAACAACAGAAGTCTTACTCCTACTCAAGAAGCAGTGCCCTCCCACTTGGTTTCCTACATTACAATGAATATGGAGTAATGCAGAAATACTTAGACTTGCTTCACAGCTTCATCCAAGAACACTCAAACTCTTACCTACAGGTTTCGAGTTACATACATGGTAACCTTGCCACAGACCGACAGGTTTACCTAAAAAACACCTTCTAATGTTACATTGTGTGTGTTTTTTAAGCCCTAGGTTACAATCTGCTATTTATAACCTATTACCTAACTCAGCAAGTTTTTCTCCTTGCTGTTACAACTCAGCAGCAAACTTCTCCTATAATCAAGGTCTTCAATCTTCTAGTTCCTAAAATATCTCCATATTTAGAAACAGTATTTTCTTCAAATATTCTGATTGATTCTTGATTGATCTTCAGATTCTCCACAAGAAACGCCTCATATATTCTCAGAGTATTTAAGTACCAGAACTGTAACTGAATTATCAATTCTGTTGTCGTGATGTCAAGTCAGATGTCATGACATTACATCTAACATGTTTTCCTAGATGTTGAACTTTTTCAACACAACAAATAACCTAGATCACTTAGAATAGTTAGGTTATAAGTCACAGCTGTTACAAGCATTCAACATATAGCATAGTTACTTAAACAGTACTTAGTTTCAGGCGCGATGTCACATGCTGATGTTGTGACATCTTACATAACATGTTGGTCCAGATGTTGAACTTCTTCAACACCACATATTAAAACAACAGAGGGGATCTGGGTAAACTTGCTTTCTTATTTGTTTTACAAATGAAGCCAACTCTCCAGCCAGGGCACTTACAGTTGTCAACATTTTAGATTTTGTCTCACCAAGTGTTGAGTTTGATTTAAAATCCCCATAAGTTTGACCTTTTTCTATAATGTTAACTTCTTGATTCCCTAATAAGGCTATCCTATGGCCCTTTTGTTGGAATGAGTATGATCTTCTTGTGTTGCTCAGATAATTAAAGTTGATACCAATTGATGTATGGCTCGGTGTTGGGTTCATAATCTTGTTTTTCCCAACCTAGTCTTTTTTCATTTGAACCTCAAGTTTGCATGATATGAAGACTCTATCCAAGATTCCCCAATGAAGGCTTCACTCATTTAATAAAAGTATTTTCTCCCCGTGCATGCTGAGTTGGACTTATTCGCAAAGCATCTCCTTTCGGCAGTACTTGCATTTGGTTTGATTGCCTGATAGTCAGGAAAGGGCAATATTTTATTTAAGAAGTGTTGAAATGGTTATCAAATTTTGGGGTTTTCACCCACCAAGTGTTGGGTTTGATTTAAAATCCCCATAAGTTTGATTTCTTGCTGTAATGTTTAACTTCTTAACCCTCCAAGTTGTTATCCCCATGAGGTTTCATACTTTCTTCCCAGAGAAGTTGGTGCAATACTCACTCTCAATATTGAAGAATGTATCTTGGCTTTTCCTCGATGATGTGGTGTTGTCCTCCCCAATGAAGTCAGCACGAGGTCTCCAGTTGATATCTCGACGATGAGGCACTATCTCCCCTAGTGAAGTCTGTATGATATTTCCCCACTGAAGCTAGCACGAGATCCTTAGTTGATGTTTTGACAATATGGTTTTCATCTGCGTTATTGAAATCAGTATTGCAATCCCCAGTAGAAGTACAGACCATGAAACTTTTGTTTTCCCCATTGAAGTCTGTGTGATATTCCCCGGTGAAGCCTGGAGGAGGATGTTATATCCATGTATCTGTACTGATTTATTGTTGTGATGCAATTACTTTTGGATTATGTTCCTTCCCGGTGAAGTTAAGCCGTGAAGTGGGAATTTGTTTCCTTAGTTAGTGCTTATTTCCTTAAGGAATTTTCATCTTGGATGTGATTTAGCCGAGTATCGACGTTACCCGAGTTGGTTTTGTCTGGTTATCCCCAGTGTTATATGTCTATTTTGGCAACATATACATAATAACTCTCATACATTCATACATACATCATGCATAGTTGAATTTAGGAAATCATTTATCACTTGCATTCATTAATATCTTGTTGGCATATCACCATGTTTTGCAGAAGTTGAGTTATCCTCTCTCCAATAGAGTGTCAACCTTAAGCAGAAAGTGTATATTCTTTCAATTTCCCAACTGAGTTGTCCCTCATGGAAGATTTTTGCTTTAGCCTTCCTGTACATATCTTTGTCTGAATAGATTGGGTTTCCCTCTTGAGTTTATTTCTCAAAGGATGTTTTTTGGGTGACTGATTGATTCCGATTTATTCCTAGTTTGAATTTATGATCCCCACTGTGGTACCCCAAAATTTGCCCTCTCTTTTTCACGAGAAATCACAGCTTCGGGTTTCCTGATTTTTTCAGATTGGCTCAAGAATCGGTCAAACAGACTTTTCTTATCAGTCTATCCAAATTAGGGTTTCCACTGATTTTGAATCAGTTCAAGCAGATTATTAGGGTTTGGTTGAGTTTGGCTCAGGGTTTGTCAAGCAGACGCTTCTTTGACAATAAATCCAGAATTAGGGTTTGCACGCGCATTCTCAAAAGAATTGGAATCCACAGCATTTCATTTGACTGTCACACTACTTTGATGCTTGTTCAAGATTGTCGTTTATTTCTCAAAGCCTAGACATATGGGATAGAAGCCGAGGCTTCTGATTGAAAGTTGAAGCTTTAGTTTTGATCAGTAAGGTAAAAAGGCGTGTGGACGTTTGTTTGTTTAATTGTGCAATGCTTTTGGTTATTTGGAATGTCGGGCTTATTGCTGGTTAATGCGGGGTTTGTGAGACTACAACGTTTATTAATTATTTATTTTATCTAAGTTAGAATAATTGGGATGTACTTCCAGTTATTTTAATTCAAGAAACTTAAATAATTAAATAGACAGTGAAATAAAGAATTATCTGACAAAAGATTTTTTATTCACTTTTAATTGTTGTTACAAGTGTTATTTGAATACAGTAAATTTATTTACAGTATTTATAATAATGTTTATTACGAACAATTGAAAGAGAAAATAAATCTATCCTAAGTCCTCATCTTCTACTGTTGCTTCCTTTGCCCAACTGATATTCACCTGCAAAGCCAGAAAAAGAGAAGTCAAACACAGATGAATTAAAAAAGGCATTTTCAGACAGTTAATCAAAAAGTTCATCATTAAAGGTTGTTGGCCGGAATCAGTTTGTTTTATTTTTGCTCGTCCTCTCTTCAAATCACAAGAAGACTCTCTTCTTGGTTCACAAAGAGGAAATAAAAATTATTTTACAAGCATATGAATCAATTAAACAAAATGCACAAAGATGCATAAATTAAAACAAGGCAAACCAAACAGCCAAGTTACAAATACACAAGGCTGCATAGAAAGTTCACCAAGTCACAAGTGTAAACAATGCCAAACCAAGTTACAATTGTAAGCAATGGCAAACTAAGTTACAAGTAACTGTCCAAGGAAGCTTTCAAAGCTGTCAAAGAAGATACCAAAAGATATCAAAAGCTATCAAATTGTCATCAAAGAAAAGAAGAAAGTACAATATGCAGAAGAAAGCTAACATTGCAAGCAAGCTTGTAAAACCAATTTCATCATTTTCCCTAGGCCAACACCTTTTCAGAATGGAAAGTACCTTTAAGCAATATAATATGCTTTAATAGAGAGAGAGAAAAGAGAGAGAGAAGTAGAGGCTTACAGTTTTTCAGGCAGGCTTAGAGATAAATAAATATAACAAATCAGAATAGTTCAAGGGAGGACAGAAAAACCAGAACAGATATCACAAAACTGTAAAACACCAAAGCCAAGCATAACACATCCTGCATCAAAGCCTCTCAAAAACTAACAATCTCAAAAACTTCAAACCTTTTTTCAAAACATAAGCCTGCTTCAAACTACCAGAAGCCTGCTTCAAAACTGCCTAAAAACCAAACCAAGCAACCTGCATATCAACCTGCTTGCCTCAAGCCTGCTCCAAGCTACCTCAAGTTTGCCTCAAACCTGTCAAAACTGCCAGTTTCAAGCAAACCTAACAGCCTGCCCAAAGCCAAAGCTCCAAAAGCCTGTCAAAACAATAAAACTCCAGAAGCCTGTCAAAACGAGCCAAAGCCCAGCAAGCCTAAAAAATAGTTATCAGAATAAAAATAACAATAGCTTCATAACTGGGTTCATCATAGGCAAAACCAGCCAAACCCAAAAGAGAGGAAGAAACTTAGAAGCAAAAACAACTGAAAGAAGCATCTCGGATTCAAATATTATCATCATTGAAAAAGACAAAGCCCAAGAGAGGAAAAGCAACTCAGAAGCAAATAAGCAACTCAGAAGAAAGCAACTCAGAAGCACAAGTATCTCATAATCAAATTCATCATTGAAAGAAAATCAAGTCCAAAGAGAGGGAAACTCCAAAGCAAAGTTCATCACAGAATAATCATCAAAAGCATCACAGAAGCAAGTATTCAGAGAGGAAGAGATTCAGAAGTTGGTGGAACATGGTTTTCAGATTATATCATATCATCATAAACCCATTCAAGGAAAGCAAAGATACGAGGTTACCAGGAAGCTAGCATCACCATCATAGCCTCCCTCTTCCGGCCACCTGAGGATACCGCCGGTCCACCTCCGTCCTTTCCCCAAAGACAAAACCCCCAAAGGTATCATCTTCCACTCCTTCAATCTATTGTTGTACCTCACAAACACAAATAATCCAAGATCAAAACGGATAAAAGCATAAAATATACACGAATCCAGAAACCCTAAAAACGCACGAAGAGGAAGTTGAGAGAATCGTTACCTTTTTCTTATCGCCCTGAGAAATCATGGGGAGGAGAAGGTGGAGGTGATATCCTGGTAACCTGAGGTGAGGAGATGAGACATCAGAGGCCATGGTTAAGAAAGATGAAGACGAAGAAGAAGGAGATAGGGAGCGGCGCCGTTCAAAACTGTGTAACCCTATTCTGAGCGAAACAACAACGAACCCTAACAACAAAAATTGTTAAACACGCGTTTGGGCCTGCCCCTTGAACAAACTGCTAAGCCCAAACGAAACTGGCGTACACCCCCCCCCCCCTATTGTCCTCTTTCAACACACATTTTTTGGGCCAAGCATGTTTTTTTTTTTTAAAAAGCCCATTTAACTTTCTTTTCCTTACATACAAAGTAATACTTCTTTTTATTATTTTATTTTCACCTTAATTTTCATTTTTCTTTTATAACCTAATTCTTCTTTGTTGTTAAATAATATGTTAATTTTTCATGTAAAAATTTTATTAATACTTTTTTTTATTACACTTAAAAATATATAAATATTAGGTTTGTTAAGTTTAAATAATTTTTTCGTGTTAAAACCTTTTTTTGTTTAATTAAACCTTTTATGTAAAACATTAACTAAAATACATAAATAATAGTTTTTTCTATTTAAACAATTTTTTTTCTTTTTTGTAAAAGTTTATTGTTTATACATAATTAACAAAAACACAAAAATAAATAATAATACTTAATTTATATCATTTGTAAACAATCATATGCACTTCACAAAACTTTTGATTATCTTTATTCTTATACCTTGCTATATCTTTACATCGAGAATGCGACGATTCGATTTGGTTGTAAATAATATTTGGACACTACTATCCTGATAAGACTCATCCCCATTTGTAAATATTTGTACCCCCATCCCTGGATACTTATTTGTAATAGCTTAGACTTTAAATTCCCGCAATTTATTGCTTTCTATATACTGTATAGTAATTAGGGTTTGTATGCGAAGATTCAAAATCAACCGCTAGATAACCTAATACAAGACAAATGCATGAAAATCAATACACAATTCACACTTGCACCTCTAGGGTAATCCCGCTTGTTGCCTTCAAAAATGGGCCATGGTTGCATGTTAAGTGTCTTTGGCAAAACAAAAACAAATCAAATGATCATAGTCCCTCGATGATGCTATCTTGTTGCCTAAACAAAAATGATCATTGTCCCTCAAGAAAATTGCCAAAGATACTGACACTATTGCCTCTATGGTCTATAGGATGACCCGCGCCCGTCCCGTTAACATCCTAACATAAGGTTGTTCACCAAATACAATGGTGAAACAACACTGTTAAAAGGGTTAAAAACATAAGGAAAGATCTTTGAGTAAATTAGGGTAGATAACTCTTAGTTACTTGATCAAACTTGCAAAACATCCTTGCCATTTTTCAAACACACATCTCCATACAATTTCAAAAACAAACTTTCAAAAACATTGAAACATCTTTTCAAAAAGACAAACACCTTTGTAAAACATTCGAGTAAAGAATTGTTACAATGGTTGCCTAGACAAGGCATCTTTTTCAAAACATTTTCAAAACCACACACACAAAGCACCATTTCAAAGAATTGAAAAGTAAAGGCAAGTGATCTAAAACAAGTAACTAAGAGCCCATGGATAACCATGGATGAAAAGGGTGCTAACACCTTCCCTTTTCATAATCTACCCCCCGAACCCACGAAAACATCTCAAAGGTCTTTTCTGTGCTTTTTGACCTTTCCTTAGGATAAATAAAAAGTCGGTGGCGACTCTTGCTAAACCGAACAAGTGCGAATACAAACGCAAAACCTCAAGTCAGTTCTGCCACCGTATCACAGAACTGGCGACTCTGCTGGGGAATTCTTGAAAGTGGAGTAACCTTAGGGCTTAGATCACCCTTTTGCATGATTAATTGTTTGCTTTGATTGCTTTACATTTTGGTTCTCTTGTTTGGGCTTGAAATCCTACACCCGGATTTGGGAAACATTCATAGATAGCAATACATTGTGGAAACTGTGCAGGGTATACCGACACGGTTGAAGCAATAGCTATATTAGTGCGACATATTTGTGAGTATCGGTAACCCTTGAGTTCAATCAAGGAGAGTACGGGGCCGCTGAGTGATGTCACTAAGCACTAATGACCTAGAACCTTACTTGACCATCTTGGCCTTTTTAGGGGTAGTGAGGTGACCGACTTTGGTGCAGTCCGAAGTTGGTAGATACTCGATACTACACTACACTCATTGAGGGTTGTTTTCTTGGAATATTTTGGTCGCCAGTTAAGTGGCTAAACCAAAATAATGAACACAGAAAATAATCCAATGATATTGAGCTCCTTAGAACCCAGATCTATTTTAGGACAGGATGAGCCAACTAACTTCAAGAGGGTACTTACCTACAAACCCCATGCAAGCCTAAACCTAAGGACTTGTTTGCTTTGTGTGAATATGATTACCTGTATATACACTTACTTGCTTTTTCATACATGTACATAACATCATGACATCATAGCATTTTCAATAACCATTTCAAGGATCTCGAGGGTCTTTTGATGCAGGGTCACGTTGAACCAGACGCCTACCAAAGGGCAAGAGGGTTTTCCTCTAAACAAACACTGTCAAAGATCAAGTGCAACAACTTGAATCAGGGGCTATGACCCACTTGACATGGTGAGCTTAATTCTCGTGGAAAGACATCCACCATTACAATGTTCTCCAATCAAAGATGTTGATCGAAGTTCAACCTCTAACATTTTCTTGTGTCTACCCCGAGAGATTCTTGAAAACATTGCATGCATATGTCATACATATCATTGCATAACAGGTTTCTCCCATACAGGTCTCCTTATCTTCCTACTGTTTATTTCAGTAAGATGGATATGGAACAAACGGTGAAAGATCTCCAAGCTCAAAACGCTCAATTCCAACAAATGTTTCTGGCTATGGGTAAAGGGCAAGAGGATATGAAAGCTCTCCTTCTCAAAGACAAGAAGAAGAAGTACAAGAAGTCAGCGAGCATCCTGAACTTGAGAAGAAGACCTAAAACCCTAGACCTTTCAACTCCATCCAACATAGGGGATAGTCTTGAAGAAGACCACAATTTAGAGATTGATGAAGTTGAAGCTGACTACTCCGAGGAACAATATCCTCCCGCTGATGACAAGTACAAACAGTTGGAGGATCGCCTCAATGCTATGGAGATTCAACAAATACCTGGCTTGGATTTAGGAGACATGGGTTTAGTTTCTGGATTGGTCATCCCGCCGAAGTTCAAGGTCCCTACCTTTGCCCTGTACGATGGAGTTTCTTGCCCTAAGATGCACCTGAAGTCTTATGCCCGCAAGATTCAACCATACACAACTGACCCAAAGCTTTGGATCCATTTCTTCCAAGAAATCCTGGTAGGGACTCAACTCGAGTGGTTTTATCAATTGGAGAGTTCTCGCATCCACACCTGGGAGGACTTAGCTGCTGCTTTTTACAAACAGTATCACTACAATGCTGATCTTGCACCAACTCGTGTGCAATTGCAGAACATGACCATGGGTTCTGACGAGAGCTTCAAAGGATACGCTCAAAAATGGAAAGATCTGGCTGGTAGGGTACAACCTCCTTTAACTGACAGGGAGCTGATTGACATCTTCATGGGAACTTTGACAGGTCCTTTCTTCAATCACTTAATTGGAAGCTCCCCAGCCGGGTTCACCGAGCTAATACTGACCGGTGAAAGGGTCGAAGTTGGCATCAAAAGTGGGAAGATCCAAGGAGCTACTCCCTCTGATGCTCAGAAAATTCCCCACAATGGGAAGAAAGAGTCCAATGCAGTGACTGGTCAAAAGAGCCGTCGTGACCAACACGTAGGAGCAACCTTGATCTCTAATCCTGCGCCTGCTCAACAAAGGCATGGGCATCAGCGTAGGGAGGTCGCGCCTAAAAGACAATATACTAGGATCAACATGTCACTAGATCAAGCACTACAACACATGTTGAAGAAAGAGCTGATTACATTAAAAGCTCCTCATCCGAACCCTAAGACTTCTTCTCCAAACTACAACCCGGATGCAAGATATGATTATCATTGTGGTAGCCCAGGGCATGACACAAACGACTGTTGGGCTTTGAAGAACAAGGTCCAAGACATGATTGATGCCAAAGAGATCGAGTTCGACCCTCCAGAGACTCTAGTATAATCACTGCTCCTTTGACGAATCATTGAGAGCATCTTCGTTTCATTTGAATTTTCAAGTTGTAATCTCTTTGTTATTCAAACAATTATCTTTTAATGTCAAACTTTGTTTCATTAATGCATTGCATATCTTTGTCTTGAATTCATCTATTCGTTTTCACTATTCTTGTGTTTTCTTTATGATATTCAACTCTTGATAAAAAGCTGCAAGCCTTTAGAGGGAGGATGACGAAACAATACCGTAATCTCATACAGTATGCTTTTGAACAGACCTTGCTGATGATGTACAGGCATTCTTTCAAATCCTAAACACTGGAGTTATAAGGAAGATAATCCCTAGTCAACCCCTTCGAGCCAAAGAAGTAGGAGTTTTCTGTTCTAAACAAATTGAAACCTTTGATTTAAACCTGGGGCAGGGTAGTCTCTCAGTTAATTCAAAAAAGGTGCGCATTGAAGTCGCAAACTCTCAGTTCGTAATACAACGAACGACATCAAAAAAAGAAAACCATTCCTCTAGAATCAAAAGACAACGATGGTTCCCTATCTCATAAGCAATCATTATCTCTCAAAAGAGAAAAGCCCACTGAGCCAAAACCTACAAAGGAGGCTTAAGAAAGCTGGGGCATCCCGCTGACTGTGATCTCGAAAACAGGAACAGTCAGGCAAAAGTTAGGGATAACAATCAAAAGAAAGAGGTCATTACAAATCCTCAACAACATGAAAAATGTTGCAAAAAAATGATGATATTGTCTTCCAAAACTTAACTAATGTGAAACATCACCAAAAAAAAGTCGTTCCAAACTCGAATAGAGTTCGACGCACAATTAACTGAGTTTAGGACTGAAGGACATCACGAAGAGCGGGTGGGTACAAATATACTTTGAGCCTTTATCCTTTGTTTCTTAAACCGTGAACCAAGCCACGTTACAACCCTTCAAAAGTCCTAACTGAAGCATGGGTTAGTTCGAAAGCATATTGTTACAAAAGGTATCCTGACTCCTGTAAGGCTTTGCCCTAAATCTTGTGTTGAATTTGTCTTATAAAAAGTTTACTTGCTAAAAATGCATTTTTTTTTCAAAACTTCGAGACAAGCATAAACTTTGCATTATTTGAATATCATTGTTTGCACATGGTTTACTTGTTTAAACAGCAAAGAAATTCATACAGTGAATGTTCGGAGGAGCGAAAGCTCTCTCGGTGAATGAAGTCACTTCGAGTGGGATGATACTCCCGTTGCAAAAATCTCCTATCAACAAAAGGGGATTTTATATCGTATGGTCCAGTAAACATGGGGCATTCCAGTCAAGATTTCAACAAATCTTTCAAAGTTCAATTAACCTGGGGCAGTCCAGTCAAGATTTCAACAGATCTTTCAAAGTTCAGTGAACCTGGGGCAGTCCAGTCAAGATTTCAATAGATCTTTCAAAGTTCAGTGAACCTGGGGCAGTCCAGTTAAGATTTTAACAAATCTCTCAATTACAGATTAACCTGGGGCAAGTCTCTGTCACCATCACTTGGGGCATTTAAACGTCAACCTCATCAAAGGGTTACGAACAGTCCAAGTTTTCTGGCAATATCACAAGCATCTGGTGCTAGGGGCAATGATGAAACCTCTCTGAAATCTTTCTGAAAAGAAATTCAAGCGTCCTCGAGGAGTTCATCACCTCTCTAACAGACCAGCAGTCATGGGTTTATTTCCCCAACATTTGTCAAGGATTTATTTTCCAAAACAAATTACATTTCAAGTTTCAAGAGCGTTCAAAAATTCCCTTCATCACCTGCTGGAATTTGCGGTCATCATCAAAAATTCCTTCATCACCTGTTGGAAGATACGGTCCAGATATGCTCCAGACACGGTTGCCATTCTGTAACCTTTTCAGATCCCAGTTTAATACCTGTAGCAAGCCAGGAAAACTATCTGTGGACGACTGATTGTAGATTAATACCTGAAACAAGCCAGGAAAAGTATCTACATGAAGAGATTGAAGATTAATACCTATAACAAGCCAGGAGAACTATCTTTCTTTCTCAGGTCAGAGATTAATACCTGAAACCAGCCAGGACAACTATCTCACCGACCAACCTTTTCAAGTTTCAGATTAATACCTGTAGCAAGCCAGGAAAACTATCTGTGGACGACTGATTGAAGATTAATACCTGTAGCAAGCCAGGAAAACTATCTTTCTTTCTCAGGTAAGAGATTAATACTTGAAACCAGCCAGGACAACTATCTCACCGACCAACCTTTTCAAGTTTCAGATTAATACCTGTAGCAAGCCAGGAAAATTATCTGTGGACGACTGATTGTAGATTAATACCTGAAACCAGCCAGGAAAAGTATCTACATGAAGAGATTCAAGATTAATACCTGTAGCAAGCCAGGAAAACTATCTTTCTTTCTCAGGTCAGAGATTAACACCTGAAACCAGCCAGGACAACTATCTACTCGACCAGCTCAAACAATTCAACAATCATTTCTGGATGGCATCTGTAAGCCCATTCCCGACATCACAATACCTATAGCAAGCCAGGAAAACTATCTACGTGAAGAGATTGAAGATTAACACCTGTAACAAGCCAGGAAAACTATCTTTCTTTATGAGGTCAGAGATTAATACCTGAAACCAGCCAGTACAACTATCTCACCGACCAACCTTTTCAAGTTCCAGATCAATACCTGCAGCAATCAAAAGATTCTTGCAATCCCCTGCAGCAGTCAAAGATTCACTCTTCCCGGCAGCAGTTAAGATTCTATTATCTCCGGCTATCCAGGATTCATTTATCCTCAGCAAGACAGCTCATCAGCTTACATGCGCATTCATTACATTCATATCATAAACATTGATATAACATATATATTGCATCATGTTGTACCCCAAAATTTGCCCTCCCATATTCTTCAAAATTTGCAAAGTCAATGCTTCAAAATCTCCCCAAGGGTTGCACAGTTAAAGGGCCTCCTAACAGTCAAAAACTAGGGTTTTGGTTCTGACAAAGTAAATGAAGTTTCCAAGGGTCCAATCAAGTCCCACATGCCTAAAAACATGGTCAAGCATCCTCATGCCAAGTTTCAAGACTTACATTACAAAATTGCACAATCAAAAACCCTAATTGCACTACAGTCAACTGCAGGGGCAAAATGGTCATTTGACAGTCAAAAGTTCAAATTTTTGGTCAACATCTCATTTTGAGGCCACAAACATCATTTGATCAATTATTGATCATGATTCTCAAAGCTTGGCTCAAAAAGTCTCAAGATGCAAAAGTTTCCATATTTGGACAGTTGAAAAAGTCAACTGTAACTTGACCAAGGCATAACTTCCACATGGATTATCAGAAAAATTCCATCCAAAGCTCATTTTGAAGAGAAAGACATTTCCTACAACTCCTCTTCACACTTCAAGTCCAAGAAATGCTCTCACAAAAAGTTATCAATTTCAACATTATAGGTCATTTTCAAAAGTCAACAAAAAGGGACTTTAAGTCAAAGGCCATAACTTGAGATTGGTAAATCAAAATGACATGGGACCAAAGGCATTGGTTATAGGACTTCAAGACCTTTCCAAAATGTCCAAGAACATGAGAAAAGCTTAAAAATTGAGCAAGATATGCCTTGTGGAAGTTGGGAAATTTTTGGATATTTTGAAAAGTCAACTTTACCTCAAATGTCTTAAAATTGCTAATGGGCCACATTTTCTTCCAAAATTCATCACCCAAGGCATGTGCACGACCACTTGGCCCAAAGGGAAGTTATTCATCATTTTTATTTATTTATTTGAATTTTTAATTGCTAATAATTCATTTAATTAATTAATTGCTAATAATTTATTTAAATCTTTTTGTGCAAGACAATCACTCATAATTCACTAAGGATTTCGTGCATATCAAAAGAGGAAAGAATTGGTGCAAATTGGCATGATTCTTCATGAAAAATATTGAAAAAGATTCACCAAAATCAAATCTTGAAAACCATTAAAAACAAGGCTATGGGCTTGGATTATTAATCAAATTCATTCCTTATACAAGTGCAAACCTAACCCTAGTGCAGATAACCTCTAAGCTGCGCCAGAATTCAACAACAAAGTTTGAGTTTTTATCAAAAAAATCAAAAAACTGAAAGTGGCCTTGGAGGACGATTCAGGGAAAAAGATTGATCCCATTAGCTTGCAAACACATTACTGAATCTGACTGGATAGTTTTCCACGCGCATAGCACCCTGAATTGGTATACAGAACTCAGAATTTTTCATATAATATGCATATTCGTGTTTCGATTCTGAGGCATCCTCACTGCATTTTCTTTATTGATTCACACTAATTGATTCATTCTAAAGCTAACCACATACTTTGATTGAGTTTCCATGCATCGTATGAAGAATCACCATTGAAGCACTCTAGGGTTTCAGACTTGCAAAATTAGGGATTCCCTCGTCCAGAAAAATTGGCCAACAAGACCCATACCATCAGAATCAGAAGCTCATGGCCAATTGTTTCTATGCCTCGCGCTCAATTTATGAGCAACAGATCTCTAATCGCTATTTTTGTATGCAGCATATAGTGGGGGTTCAAAACCCCCGCAATCTTGTTTCTTTTTTCAGGTGAAACGCAGAATGGAGGAGGAAGACGCTTAGGTGTCCAGGCATGAGTGGACAATTCAAACTGCAGCGCACGTTTTTGTTTTTTAGGCCACTAACATCAAATTTCTCTTATATTATTTATGCATTATTTTACATACAGCGCGTTGAAGTGGCTCAGTTGGTGGGATGTTATGTTGGTAAGCAATAGGACCTGGGTTCGATTCCCAGGTCCCTCTTCTTATTTCCATATTTTTCTTCTAAACGTGTTCCCATGCAGCATATGGTCTTGGGGCTTATCATATGACCACCATCCATGCTTGCCACGCGTGCAATGATCTCAGTCCAAAGGTCCATAATTGAAGAATACCATGAGTATCAGTCAACGCCCACACACGTGAACACTGAGAAGTCAACAAGGCCAAGGATCAATGGGCCAAAAATGCTGGACTTTACCTCCAGTTTGGGGACAGAACCCCCCAAGGTTTTACAATTCTTTTCTTTTTCTATTTTATTTGTTTCAATTAATTTTTATTTAAATCTTTAAATTAATTTATTTTCATAAAATATAAAAAATAATAGAAAAATCAGAAAGACAAAAGTAAATATATTTGATTTAGTATTTTTTGTAAATAAATAATATCATTTAATTTAGTTTTCAATTCTAGGGTTAATTTTAATATCTTTTCTTAATAAATTAAAAATTTGTAGAATTAGGTTTTAATTACTTTAATTACTTTTTCTTTTATTTTCTCATCACTAATAATTAATTATTTATTTTTATAAATCAAATTGCATTAATTAATTAGGTTTAATTTTAGGTTTAATTTTCATATTTTCTTATTAAATAAAAAAAATAGCTAGAATTAGGTTTTAATTTCATTCGATTCTCATTAAAATCATAAATACCAAAAACCCTCAAAAATAATTTCTTTTTATTTTATTTTAATTAATTCGTTAATCATAATTTAATTTCATTAAAAAGGGTCCAACGCCCTCGCTTTCGATTATTAATTTGTTTCGCACATTTTATTTCTTTCCTTATAATTTTTATGTAATTCTCCCAAAGCCATGTAACTCGGACATTTTATATTTCTCGCACTTTATTTCTTTATTTTATGTCAAATCGGGTCCTGGATTTAATTTGGCGATGTGGACCCGCGCCTTTGTAATAGTTTAGGAACTTTAATTCTCGCAACTTTTTAACTGTTAATAATTGCATGCAAGAATGAATGTTAAAATAAAAACAAAAGCGTAGATCACCCATAACATAACAAGACAATAATATCTGAAAACGACACACAAATCACACACCATCCCTAGGGTACGTCTCACTGTTGCCTTGCCCCTCGAAAGGTGATCGTCGAGTAGAGGACGTTTTAGTAAGTCCTCATGTCCATGAACATGGCATGAGGGTAGCTTCTAAGGTGTCTTCCTATTGCTCCGGTGATCACCATGTCCCGAACCCCTGAATTGACCCGAACACCTCCAACGGTGGTGCTACCTACCTCTCAATGGTGGGATAGCACTACTTCAAGGACATTTACACAGACGAATTCCTTAGGGTAGGTAGACAACTCCTAGATACTTGCTCTAATTTCAAAACAAATCAAAAAAAATACTTTTCACACCGACACTCTTTTCAAAAAGCTTTCGAAAGCAACTTTTCAAACACTCTTGAGGACCGATACAAGAGTCGAACTGAAACTTTCAAAGAAACTTTTTTTTAAAACCCACAGTTGAAAAGCAAACAAACCACTTTTGAAAACACAATGAGCAAGTATCTAAGAGCCCATGGATAACCATGGATAGAAAGGGTGCTAACACCTTCCCTTTCTATAATCTACCTCCCGAACCGAGAGCAATCTCTATAAGTAATTTTTCTGTGCTTTTGTCCTTTCCATTTGGAGAAAATAAAAGACGGTGGCGACTCTTGCTTCTGCGACATTGCGCGAACCAGCATTAAACAGTCAGTTCCAGATCCACCGATCACAGAACTGGCGACTCTGCTGGAGATATTAAACTTAAAGTGAGGTGTACCTTAGGGTTAGTTCATAACTGTGTTTTCAATTGCTTTCTTTGCTTGCTTTAAAATTGTGGGTTGCTTGGGAGTTCTATAGATCCTAACCCGGATCTGGGGGATACCTTCTTAGAAAGTAGCAACAAGGCTGTGAGGGAACTGTGCGGGGTATACCGACATGGTTGAAACAGTCTGCTACGTTGATGTGGCACTTTGGTGTGTACCGGTAACCCTTGAGTTCAGTCAAGGAGAGTACGGGGCCTCCGCGTGGTGTCATGAAGCATCAACAGACCTTAGGAACCTTAATTGAACTATCTTTGCCTCTTTAGGGTAGTGAGATAACTGACTTTGGTGTAGTCCG
Organism: Vicia faba; assembly: GCA_948472305.1. Classification (NCBI taxonomy): domain Eukaryota; kingdom Viridiplantae; phylum Streptophyta; class Magnoliopsida; order Fabales; family Fabaceae; genus Vicia; species Vicia faba. The sequence continues at coordinate 635,653,063 of OX451737.1, read as the reverse complement.
AGGTTGGTTGATACTCGATACTACACTCAATTGAGGGTTGTTTTCCTGGAATATTTCGATCGCCAGTTCAGTGGCTAAATCGAAACGATGAACAATGAAAGCAATCCAGTGATATTGGGAACCTTAGAACCCAGTTACTTCTAATAGGACAGGTTGAGCCCACCAACTTCAAGAGGGTAATACCTAGACCTCATGTTGGCCTAAACTCTAAGGGTTTCTCTTGTGTGACTTGTGTGCCTTCGTACTTGACTATTTGCATGCTTGTTGTCTGACACTTGAGTTTCTGGCAGGTTGTGGTTGGCAGTCCTTAATTGGGACTCATAACAGGGTTACTTATATTACCCCATGCATAGCATAACATCATACCATTGCATACATCCTAACCCATTTCAAGGATCTCAAGGGTCTGCGATGCAGGTCAGGATGAACCAACTGTCCAGCGAGGGGCAAAGGGGATTTATTTTCCTCTAGCCAAGGTTGTCATGGGCTATGACCCACTGGATATGGTGAGCCTTTGACCCTTTGAAGAAGGATTCTCAATAACATGAAGTTCCTTCAATCAAGCCACCGGATTCAAGCTCTAACAATTTCCTTGTTTACCCTGCGAGGTCCTTGAAAACATTGCATGCATATCATACACATCATTACATTACAGGTATCCATTTTGCAAGTCACTTACCTTTGTCGCTGTTTATTTCAGCAATGACTTCCCAACAAGATAACTAGGGACCTCCGGCTCAAGAGACTCAGTTCAAAGAGATCTTCTTAAGCCTATCCAAGGGGCAGGAAGAGCTGAGAACACTCCTCACAGGGACTTTGGTCAGGAACAATGTTGAGGATGACCAGGACGAACGGCTGAAACGTCTACAAGCTGAGGTAGACACATTGAAAACCCAGATGCTGGGGCAAAGGGCTCTCATCCAAAGTTTAGCTCAGGAGCAAGGAGAGCTGAGGGCCATGATCAGTCAGCTTCATCAAGACATGAAGCAACCAGCCCAAGTCAGGGACCCGGTCATTAATCAACTTCCAAGAAGTCAAAGGTTTGGGCCTCTCCAAGCTGCTACTACTTCACAGGTCCAACAACGACCTCGCCCAGAACAACGGACTGATCAGAGCAAACCAGACAAGCCTAAAAGGCAGTTCACCAAGCTCAACGTGTCACCGTCTCAAGCTTTACAACAATTGTTGAGGTTGAATATGGTGACGTTAAGGGACACTCCTAAGAATCTCTACACAGCCTCCCCAAAATACAAGTCTAAGGAAAGATGTGCATACCACTCTGGCAGTCCAGGCCATGACACCGACGACTGTTGGGCTCTGAAGAATAGGATCCAAGACCTGATCGAGGAAAGAGCTGTGGATTTCACCCAGATGGGCCAAGCGGAATGCTCCTGCCATCCCTATCGGATGCACCAGTTGAAGTAACAAGCCCTGAGATGAAAAGACTTTTGTTCATTAGGATTTTCAAGTTGTAATTTTCTTTTGTTCAAACATTTGCTCATATTAAACGTTGTTATTTCATTAATGCATTGCATATGTCTGTTTTGAAACAATATATTCGTATTCACTATATGCAAATTATTTTCATATTTTTTCTGATGATCAACGCTCGATTAATAATTCTAAGTCTCTTGAGGGAGGATGACGAAAACGATACCACGATCTTTACAGTATGCTTTTGAACAGACCCCGCTGATGAGGTACATGCATTGTTTCAATTCCTAAACACTGGAGTAATAAGGAAGATAATCCCTCGTCAACCCCTTTGAGCCAAAGAAGTAGGAGTTTTTCTTTTCGAAATTTAAAACCCTTAATCACAACCTGGGGCAGGGTAGTTCTCTCAGTTGATCTAAGTGCATAACGAATGGCACCAAAGAGGTCCTTACAAAACAAAGAAAGACAGTGATGGTTCCAAATAATCATAAGGATAGACAGTTATTGTATCTCAAAAAATAAAAACCCAATAAGTCAAAACCTATGAAGGAGACTTACGAAACTGGGGCATCCCGCTGACTGTAATCGCAAAAGAAACAGTTCAGGCAAAAATAGGGATCATAAAATCAAAAAGAAAGAGGTCCTATAAACCCTCAACAAGAAAGGAATGACTGCCTATTCAAAATAAGTTATCAACATCCGAATCATCACCGGAAAATCAGAGCAAAGACTCAAACAAGGTCTAACGTATGATCAACTGAGTTTAGGTTTGGAGAACATCACGAAGAGCGGGTGGGTACAAATAAAATTTGAGCCTTTATCCTTTGTTTCTTAAACCGTGAACCAGGCCATGTTATAACCCTTAAAAGTCCTAGCTGAAGCATGGGTTAGTCCGAAAGCATACTGTGACGAAAGGTATCCTGACTCCTTAAGGCTTACTATAAAGAAGGAGTTGACATCACGTTTTACAAACATTCATTTGTTTTATGAAAAAAATGCATTTTCAAAATCTTCAAGACAGACATAGGCTTTGCATTTTAACATAACTTTGTTTGCATATGACTTTTTGTTTGAACAGCATAGAAATTTGCACGATGAATATCTGATGAACAAGAGCACTTCCAATCAAGCGGCATGGCATGATCAGTGTCTACTATCTGGGGCAAATCTCTGCCTGAGTCACTTGGGGCATCCCAGCAACGAATCTTGCCCGATCAAACACCTTCTGGTGGCATGATAAAACACTCTTAACAGGGGCAACTCCCTACATTCTGAGAGCATGGATATAGTCGGAAAGAATACTACGAAAAATCAAAGACCCGCTAGGTTGACACACCTAGGCAAAAATAAGGGCTTCCCGGCGAACCAAAAAGGTTCGGGCAAAAATAAGGGATGAAATGAAAAAAATCTGTACACCCGGCAAGTCGAAAACCTGAAAAGGAGGCTTGGGCAAAAATGGGTATCCCAGTGGACTGAAAACCCGAAAGGGCGGTCCAGGCAAAAGTAAGGGATCAAAGCGTACGACTATATCCCGTCATCTTGTCACCTGCCTACCAGAAGAAGGTTTGTCCATTAACAACAATCAAACACCTTCACAGGTACCTTTTTCTCCAACAGAAACAGGGGCAATAATGAGTCGTCCAGGCGATCCAGTTGCTCTATCAACCAAAGTACCAAGGAAAGGTTAATACGAAGATGATTACCATCTACCTTTACAAATTCCAGATCGTGGGTTAACATCCGAAACCAAACAGGACAATCATCCACTTGATCATCATCAGGCAACCCTACACCGGTTCCTTCTCAATTTTCAGACGAAGTCTTACACGGGCCTCACCCTCCATAAGAAACCTTACCCCGGTTCATCAAGAAGTCTTACACGGACTTATCTCCAGATAACCTTACCCCGGTTCATCAAGAAGTTTTACACGAACTTACCCTGCAGTAACCTGACCCCGGTTCCTCCAGAAGTCTTACACGGACTTATCTCAAGGTAACCCTACACCGGTTCCTCCAGAAGTTTTACACTAACTTACCCCGAAGTAACCCTACACAAGTTATATCTTTCAAAGATGAAGTTTTACATAGACTCGTCACCCAGAAACCCTACACAGGTTCTCTCTTTCCAAAGATGAAGTTTTACGCGAGCTCATCATCAGGCAACCCTACATAGGTTCCCTCTTTCAGCTCACAAAAATTACAGTTCAAAAATTTCCCCAAGAGAGTCCAATCTAGTTCCCTAGGAAAGTAGGAATTCATCTCCCCAAGCAGTAAGCTTATCCCCAGTAGATTCTGGAAGCTTATCCCCGCAGAGCATGAACGCGTCCCCCGGCTTTATTCCAAGAGTTATTTCCCTACCGGGATATAAACTGGGTTATCCTCAGCCAAAAGCCACGGAAAGAGCGTCCTCGACGAAGTCTTATCCCCAGCGAAGTCTATTAACACTTCCAACACAACAAGGGTATCCCCAACAAGTTATTATCAACATTTCAGCAAGTACCTCTCTCCCACAGAGTATTGCTTCCCAGCAAGATCGCTAGAGTATCTTTTCTCCCCGCAGAGTAATCTATTCGCCAAGTTTATTCCCCAACGGAGTTATCTTCTCCTACCGGTATTCTTGCAACTATCATCCCCAGCGGAGGCAAAATCTATTCTTCAACATCAGCCCAGGAGTGACTTCCCGGCACCCGTCAAGGATTTATTTTCCTAAGACGAAAACATACATTCATAAACATCACATACATCATTATAGCATGCATATACGCATCATATCTCACAAATCTCATTTATATTGAGAACATCATTGCTTGATCCATATCATGCATTGCATATGACTGACCTTTACCTTTCAGGAAAGATCCAGTTAAGTTCTCAGCTATATTTCAAGACCTAGACCGGTTCAGTTAAATCGCCCCTAAGATTTTTCTGTTTCTTATCCAGTCAAAGGCCTTCTCTGGTTCAGTCAGATCGACCCTAAGATCTCCCTGTTTCTTATCCAGTTGAAGATTTCAAGACCTTGACCGGTTCAGTTAAATCGACCCTAAGATTTTTCTGTTTCTTATCCAGTCAAAGGCCTTCTCTAGTCCAGCTAAATCGACCCCTAACAGATTTTCCTGATAAAGACTCAGTAGAAGACGTCCAAGATTCTCTCAATGATTACTGTTGAGGTAGAAGTCGCCCAAGATTCTATCAGCGTTACTGTTGAGGTTGAAGTCGTCCAAGATTATCTCAATGATTACTGTTGAGGTTGAAGTCGCCTATGGTTCTCTCCCCGTTACTGTGGAGGTAGTAATCATCCCCATATTCTCTCCCCGTTACTGCAGAGGTAGTAATCGCCCAAGATTCTCTCAGCGTTACTGTTGAGGTAGAAGTCGCCCAAGATTCTCTCAGCGTTATTGTTGAGGTTGAAGTCGTCCAAGATTCTCTCAATGATTACTGTTGAGGTTGAATTCGCCTATGGTTCTCTCCCCGTTACTGTGGAGGTAGTAATCGCCCAAGATTCTCTCAGCGTTACTGTTGAGGTAGAAGTCGCCCAAGATTCTCTCAGCGTTACTGTTGAGGTTGAAGTCGTCCAAGATTCTCTCAATGATTACTGTTGAGGTTGAAGTCGCCTATGGTTCTCTCCCCGTTACTGCGGAGGTAGTAATCATCCCCAGATTCTCTCAGCGTTACTGTTGAGGTTGAAGTCGTCCAAGATTCTCTCAATGATTACTGTTGAGGTAGAAGTCGCCCAAGATTCTCTCAGCTTTACTGTTGAGGTTGAAGTCGTCCAAGATTCTCTCAATGATTACTGTTGAGGTTGAAGTCGCCTATGGTTCTCTCCCCGTTACTGCGGAGGTAGTAATCATCCCCAGATTCTCTCAGCGTTACTGTTGAGGTTGAAGTCATCCAAGATTCTCTCAATAATTACTGTTGAGGTAGAAGTCGCCCAAGATTCTCTCAGCGTTACTGTTGAGGTTGAAGTCGTCCAAGATTCTCTCAATGATTACTGTTGAGGTAGAAGTCGCCCAAGATTCTCTCAGCGTTACTGTTGAGGTTGAAGTCGTCCAAGATTCTCTCAATGATTACTGTTGAGGTTGAAGTCCCTAGATTCTCTCAGCGTTACTGCGGAGGTAGTAATCGCCCAAGATTCTCTCAGCGTTACTGTTGATGTAGAAGTCGCCCAAGATTCTCTCAGCGTTACTGTTGAGGTTGAAGTCGTCCAAGATTCTCTCAATGATTACTGTTGAGGTAGAAGTCGCCCAAGATTCTCTCAGCGTTACTGTTGAGGTTGAAGTCGTCCAAGATTCTCTCAATGATTACTGTTGAGGTTGAAGTCACCCAAGGTTCTCTCACCGTTCCTGTTGAGGTAGTAACCATCCCTGGTTCATTCATCACCGTTTGAAGCTCCAGACCCAGCTCCTGTAACCAGTCAGGACACATCTATACAAAGAATCTGAAGACCAGCTCCTGTAACGGGTCAGGTAATCCTTTTCTTTTGCAGGTACGCAAATTTTCGCTAAGGAATCTCTTACGCGATCGACATCCAGATGGCATCTATAAGCCCATCCACCTTCCATCATCTCTTAGCATGGCATCTATAAGCCCATCATCCTATCCATCAATCTCCAAATGGCGTCCGTAAGCCCATTCCTACCATCACACAACTATGTGAGCGCAAATTTCTGGGCACTCTAGTGTTCAATCATCTTCCACCTTCGGATTACGAAAGGCATGTCAGCAAATCTGCATCCTTAGGTTTAAGAAGATTGAACAGGGGCAACTGTTGTACCCCAAAATTTTCCCTCCCATATTCTTCAAAATTTGCAAAGTCAATGCTTCAAAATCTCCCCAAGGGTTGCACAGTTCAAGGGCCTCCTAACAGTCAAAAACTAGGGTTTTGGTTCTGACAAAGTAAATGAAGTTTCCAAGGGTCCAATCAAGTCCCACATGCCTACAAACATGGTCAAGCATCCTCATGCCAAGTTTCAAGACTTACATTACAAAATTGCACAGTCAAAAACCCTAATTGCACTACAGTCAACTGCAGGGGCAAAATGGTCATTTGACAGTCAAAAGTTCAAATTTTTGGTCAACATCTCATTTTGAGGCCACAAACATCATTTGATCAATGCTTGATCATGATTCTCAAAGCTTGGCTCAAAAAGTCTCAAGATGCAAAAGTTTCCATATTTGGACAGTTGAAAAAGTCAATTGTAACTTGACCAAGGCATAACTTCCACATGGATTATCAGAAAAATTCCATCCAAAGCTCATTTTGAAGAGAAAGACATTTCCTACAACTCCTCTTCACACTTCAAGTCCAAGAAATGCTCTCACAAAAAGTTATCAATTTCAACATTATAGGTCATTTTCAAAAGTCAACAAAAAGGGACTTTAAGTCAAAGGCCATAACTTGAGATTGGTAAATCAAAATGACATGGGACCAAAGGCATTGGTTAGAGGATTTCAAGACCTTTCCAAAATGTCCAAGAACATGAGAAAAGCTTAAAAATTGAGCAAGATATGCCTTGTGGAAGTTGGGAAATTTTTGGATATTTTGAAAAGTCAACTTTACCTCAAATGTCTTAAAATTGCTAATGGGCCACATTTTCTTCCAAAATTCATCACCCAAGGCATGTGCACGACCACTTGGCCCAAAGGGAAGTTATTCATCATTTTTATTTATTTATTTGAATTTTTAATTGCTAATAATTCATTTAATTAATTAAAATATATGAAAAATACCAAAACAAGGTTTTTAAATCTTTTTGTGCAAGACAATCACTCATGATTCACTAAGGATTTCGTGCATATCAAAAGAGGAAAGAATTGGTGCAAATTGGCATGATTCTTCATGAAAAATATTGAAAAAGATTCACCAAAATCAAATCTTGAAAACCATTAAAAACAAGGTTATGGGCTTGGATTATTAATCAAATTCATTCCTTATACAAGTGCAAACCTAACCCTAGTGCGGATAACCTCTAAGATGCGCCAGAATTCAACAACAAAGTTTGAGTTTTTATCAAAAAAATCAAAAACTGAAAGTGGCCTTGGAGGACGATTCAGGGAAAAAGATTGATCCCATTAGCTTGCAAAGACATTACTGAATCTGACTGGATAGTTTTCCACGCGCATAGCACCCTGAATTGGTATACAGAACTCAGAATTTTTCATATAATATGCATATTCGTGTTTCGATTCTGAGGCATCCTCACTGCATTTTCTTTATTGATTCACACTAATTGATTCATTCTAAAGCTAACCACATACTTTGATTGAGTTTCCATGCATCGTATGAAGAATCACCATTGAAGCACTCTAGGGTTTCAGACTTGCAAAATTAGGGATTCCCTCGTCCAGAAAAATTGGCCAACAAGACCCATACCATCAGAATCAGAAGCTCATGGCCAATTGTTTCTATGCCTCGCGCTCAATTTATGAGCAACAGATCTCTAATCGCTATTTTTGTATGCAGCATATAGTGGGGGTTCAAAACCCCCGCAATCTTGTTTCTTTTTTCAGGTGAAACGCAGAATGGAGGAGGAAGACGCTTAGGTGTCCAGGCATGAGTGGACAATTCAAACTGCAGCGCGCGTTTTTGTTTTTTAGGCCACTAACATTAAATTTCTCTTATATTATTTATGCATTATTTTACATACAGCGCGTTGAAGTGGCTCAGTTGGTGGGATGTTATGTTGGTAAGCAATAGGACCTGGGTTCGATTCCCAGGTCCCTCTTCTTATTTCCATATTTTTCTTCTAAACGTGTTCCCATGCAGCATATGGTCTTGGGGCTTATCATATGACCACCATCCATGCTTGCCACGCGTGCAATGATCTCAGTCCAAAGGTCCAGATTTGAAGAATACCATGAGTATCAGTCAACGCCCACACACGTGAACACTGAGAAGTCAACAAGGCCAAGGATCAATGGGCCAAAAATGCTGGACTTTACCGCCAGTTTGGGGACAGAACCCCCCAAGGTTTTACAATTCTTTTCTTTTTCGATTTTATTTGTTTCAATTAATTTTTATTTAAATCTTTAAATTAATTTATTTTCATAAAATATAAAAAATAATAGAAAAATCAGAAAGACAAAAGTAAATATATTTGATTTAGTATTTTTTGTAAATAAATAATATCATTTAATTTAGTTTTCAATTCTAGGGTTAATTTTAATATCTTTTCTTAATAAATTAAAAATTTGTAGAATTAGGTTTTAATTACTTTAATTACTTTTTCTTTTATTTTATCATCACTAATAATTAATTATTTATTTTTATAAATCAAATTGCATTAATTAATTAGGTTTAATTTTAGGTTTAATTTTCATATTTTCTTAATAAATAAAAAAAATAGCTAGAATTAGGTTTTAATTTCATTCGATTCTCATTAAAATCATAAATACCAAAAACCCTCAAAAATAATTTCTTTTTATTTTATTTTAATTAATTCGTTAATCGTAATTTAATTTCATTAAAAAGGGTCCAACGCCCTCGCTTTCGATTATTAATTTGTTTCGCACATTTTATTTCTTTCCTTATAATTTTTATGTAATTCTCCCAAAGCCATGTAACTCGGACATTTTATATTTCTCGCACTTTATTTCTTTATTTTATGTCAAATCGGGTCCTGGATTTAATTTGGCGATGTGGACCCGCGCCTGTGTAATAGTTTAGGAACTTTAATTCTCGCAACTTTTTAACTGTTAATAATTGCATGCAAGAATGAATGTTAAAATAAAAACAAAAGCGTAGATCACCCATAACATAACAAGACAATAATATCTGAAAACGACACACAAATCACACACCACCCCTAGGGTACGTCTCACTGTTGCCTTGTCCCTCGAAAGGTGATCGTCGAGTAGAGGACGTTTTAGTAAGTCCTCATGTCCATGAACATGGCATGAGGGTAGCTTCTAAGGTGTCTTCCTATTGCTCCGGTGATCACCATGTCCCGAACCCCCGAATTGACCCGAACACCTCCAACGGTGGTGCTACCTACCTCTCAATGGTGGGATAGCACTACTTCAAGGACATTTACACAGACGAATTCCTTAGGGTAGGTAGACAACTCCTAGATACTTTCTCTAATTTCAAAACAAATAAAAAAAAATACTTTTCACACCGACACTCTTTTCAAAAAGCTTTCGAAAGCAACTTTTCAAACACTCTTGAGGACCGATACAAGAGTCGAACTGAAATTTTCAAAGAAACTTTTTTTTAAAACCCACAGTTGAAAATCAAACAAACCACTTTTGAAAACACAATGAGCAAGTATCTAAGAGCCCATGGATAACCATGGATAGAAAGGGTGCTAACACCTTCCCTTTCTATAATCTACCTCCCGAACCGAGAGCAATCTCTATAAGGAATTTTTCTGTGCTTTTGTCCTTTCCATTTGGAGAAAATAAAAGACGGTGGCGACTCTTGCTTCCGCGACATTGCGCGAACCAACGTTAAACAGTCAGTTCCAGATCCACCGATCACACATCATACATTTCATGCAATATAACTTTGTGTTTCAGCTAATATTTTATCCTTTTCAGGATAAGATTAATAAGCTTCATCTTCGACTTCTGAAAACAGTTTATGGATTCTCTAAACACGGATGTTAATCTATCGCTTGTTCAGACTCAACCTTTGAAAACAGTTTACGGATGCTTCCCAACATGGATGTTAATCTATTGCTTGTTCAACTTCAAGACTTCTGAAAACAGTTCACGGATTCTCCAGATACAGATGTTAATCTATCACTTGTTCGGATTTAACTTTTGAAAACAGTTTACGGATGCTTCCAGATACGGATGTCAATCTATTGCTTATTCAGACCCCCGGCTCAGAGATGTTCCAAAACATGGACACCTTTCTGATACTCATTTCTTTCACCTACAACAGACATTCCAGATGGCATCTCTAAGCCCATCCCCCGAAAAGATTCTGTCACATCTCCAGATGGCATCTCTAAGCCCATCTCCAAATGGCATCTTTAAGCCCATTCCCTCAAACTACACTTTGACGAGTGCAAATTTACGGGCACTCTAGTGTCCAATCTCCTTTTACCTTCGAGACGCGAAAGGCAAACTGCCAATCTAACTCTTCAGGTTCAAGAAGATTGAACAGGGGCAACTGTTGTACCCCAAAATTTGCCCTCTCTTTTTCACGAGAAATCAAAGCTTCGGGTTTCCTGATTTTTTCAGATTGGCTCAAGAATCGGTCAAACAGACTTTTCTTATCAGTCTATCCGAATTAGGGTTTCCATTGATTTTGAATCAGTTCAAGCAGATTATTAGGGTTTGGTTGAGTTTGGCTCAGGGTTTGATCAAGCAGACGCTTCTTTGACAATAAATCCAGAATTAGGGTTTGCACGCGCATTCTCAAAAGAATTGGAATCCACAGCATTTCATTTGACTGTCACACTACTTTGATGCTTGTTCAAGATTGCCGTTTATTTCTCAAAGCCTAGACATATGGGATAGAAGCTGAGGCTTCTGATTGAAAGTTGAAGCTTTAGTTTTGATCAGTAAGGTAAAAGGCGTGTGGACGTTTGTTTGTTTAATTGTGCAATGCTTTTGGTTATTTGGAATGTCGGGCTTATTGCTGGTTAATGCGGGGTTTGTGAGACTACAACGTTTATTAATTATTAATTATATCTAAGTTAGAATAATTGGGATGTACTTCCAGTTATTTTAATTCAAGAAACTTAAATAATTAAATAGACAGTGAAATAAAGAATTATCTGACAAAAGATTTTTTATTCGCTTTTAATTGTTGATACAAGTGTTATTTGAATACAGTAAATTTATTTACAGTATTTATAATAATGTTTATTACAAACAATTGAAAGAGAAAATAAATCTATCCTAAGTCCTCATCTTCTACTGTTGCTTCCTTTGCCCAACTGATATTCACCTGCAAAGCCAGAAAAAGAGAAGTCAAACACAGATGAATTAAAACAGGCATTTTCAGACAGTTAATCAAAAAGTTCATCATTAAAGGTTGTTGGCCGGAATCAGTTTGTTTTATTTTTGCTCGTCCTCTCTGCAAATCACAAGAAGACTCTCTTCTTGGTTCACAAAGAGGAAAGAAAAATTATTTTACAAGCATATGAATCAATTAAACAAAATGCACAAAGATGCATAAATTCAAACAAGGCAAACCAAACAGCCAAGTTACAAATACACAAGGTTGCATAGAAAGTTCACCAAGTCACAAGTGTAAACAATGCCAAACCAAGTTACAATTGTAAGCAATGGCAAACTAAGTTACAAGAAACTGTCCAAGGAAGCTGTCAAAGTTGTCAAAGAAGATACCAAAAGATATCAAAAGCTATCAAACTGTCATCAAAGAAAAGAAGAAAGTACAATATGCAGAAGAAAGCTAACATTGCAAGCAAGCTTGTAAAACCAATTTCATCATTTTCCTAGGCCAACACCTTTTCAGAATGGAAAGTACCTTTAAGCAATATAATATGCTTTAATAGAGAGAGAGAAAAGAGAGAGAGAAGTAGAGGCTTACAGTTTTTCAGGCAGGCTTAGAGATAAATAAATATAACAAATCAGAATAGTTCAAGGGAGGACAGAAAAACCAGAACAGATATCACAAAACTGTAAAACACCAAAGCCGAGCATAACACATCCTGCATCAAAGCCTCTCAAAAACTAACAAGCTCAAAAACTTCAAACCTTTGTTCAAAACATAAGCCTGCTTCAAACTACCAGAAGCCTGCTTCAACACTTCCTAAAAACCAAACCAAGCAACCTGCATATCAACCTGTTTGCCTCAAGCCTGCTCCAAGCTACCTCAAGTTTGCCTCAAACCTGTCAAAACTGCCAGTTTAAAGCAAACCTAACAGCCTGCCCAAAGCCAAAGCTCCAAAAGCCTGTCAAAACAATAAAACTCCAGAAGCCTGTCAAAACGAGCCAAAGCCCAGCAAGCCTAAAAAATAGTTATCAGAACAAAAATAACAATAGCTTCAGAACTGGGTTCATCATAGGCAAAACCAGCCAAACCCAAAAGAGAGGAAGAAACTTAGAAGCAAAAACAACTGAAAGAAGCATCTCGGATTCAAATATTATCATCATTGAAAAAGACAAAGCCCAAGAGAGGAAAAGCAACTCAGAAGCAAATAAGCAACTCAGAAGAAAGCAACTCAGAAGCACAAGTATCTCAGAATCAAATTCATCATTGAAAGCAAATCAAGTCCAAAGAGAGGGAAACTCCAAAGCAAAGTTCATCACAGAATAATCATCAAAAGCATCACAGAAGCAAGTATTCAGAGAGGAAGAGATTCAGAAGTTGGTGGAACATGGTTTTCAGATTATATCATATCATCATAAACCCATTCAAGGAAAGCAAAGATACGAGGTTACCAGGAAGCTAGCATCACCATCATAGCCTCCCTCTTCCGGCCACCTGAGGATACCGCCGGTCCACCTCCGTCCTTTCCCCAAAGACAAAACCCCCAAAGGTATCATATTCCACTCCCTCAATCTATTGTTGTACCTCACAAACACAAATAATCCAAGATCAAAACGGATAAAAGCATAAAATATACACGAATCCAGAAACCCTAAAAACGCACGAAGAGGAAGTTGAGAGAATCGTTACCTTTTTGTTATCTCCTTGAGCAATCATGGGGAGGAGAAGGTGGAGGTGATATCCTGGTAACCTGAGGTGAGGAGATGAGACATCAGAGGCCATGGTTAAGAAAGATGAAGACGAAGAAGAAGGAGATAGGGAGCGGCGCCGTTCAAAACTGTGTAACCCTATTCTAAGAGAAACAACAACGAACCCTAACAACAAAAATTGTTAAACACGTGTTTGGGCCTGCCCCTTGAACAAACTGCTAAGCCCAAACGAAACTGGCGTACACCCCCCCCCCACCCCTATTATCCTCTTTCAACACACATTTTTTGGGCCAAGCATGTTTTTTTTTAAAAAAAAGCCCATTTAACTTTCTTTTCCTTACACACAAATTAATACTTCTTTTTATTATTTTATTTTCACCTTAATTTTCATTTTTCTTTTATAACCTAATTCTTCTTTGTTGTTAAATAATATGTTAATTTTTCATGTAAAAATTTTATTAATACTTTTTTTTATTACTTAAAAATATATAAATATTAGGTTTGTTAAGTTTAAATAATTTTTTCGTGTTAAAACCTTTTTTTGTTTAATTAAACCTTTTATGTAAAACATTAACTAAAATACATAAATAATAGTTTTTTCTATTTAAACAATTTTTTTTCTTTTTTGTAAAAGTTTATTATTTATACATAATTAACAAAAACACAAAAATAAATAATAATACTTAATTTATATCATTTGTAAATAATCATATGCACTTCACAATACTTTTGATTATCTTTATTCTTATACCTTGCTATATCTTTACATCGAGAATGCGACGATTCGATTTGGTTGTAAATAATATTTGGACACTACTATCCTGATAAGACTCATCCCCATTTGTAAACATTTGTACCCCCATCCCCGGATACTTATTTGTAATAGCTTAGACTTTAAATTCCCGCAATTTATCGCTTTCTATATACTGTATAGTAATTAGGGTTTGTATGCGAAGATTCAAAATCAACCGCTAGATAACCTAATACAAGACAAATGCATGAAAATCAATACACAATTCACACTTGCACCTCTAGGGTAATCCCACTTGTTGCCTTCAAAAATGGGCCATGGTTGCATGTTAAGTGTCTTTGGCAAAACAAAAACAAATCAAATGATCATAGTCCCTCGATGACGCTATCTTGTTGCCTAAACAAAAATGATCATAGTCCCTCAAAAAAATTGCCAAAGATACTTGACACTATTGCCTCTATGGTCTATACGATGACCCGCACCCGTCCCGTTAACATCCTAACATAAGGTTGTTCACCAAATACAATGGTGAAACAACACTGTTAAAAGGGTTAAAAACATAAGGAAAGATCTTTGAGTAAATTAGGGTAGATAACTCTTAGTTACTTGATCAAACTTGCAAAACATCCTTGCCATTTTTCAAACACACATCTCCATACAATTTCAAAAACAAACTTTCAAAAACATTGAAACATCTTTTCAAAAAGACAAACACCTTTGTAAAACATTCGAGTAAAGAATTGTTAAAATGGTTGCCTAGACAAGGCATCTTTTTCAAAACATTTTCAAAACCACACACACAAAGCACCATTTCAAACAATTGAAAAGTAAAGGCAAGTGATCTAAAACAAGTAACTAAGAGCCCATGGATAACCATGGATGAAAAGGGTGCTAGCACCTTCCCTTTTCATAATCTACCCCCCGAACCCACGAAAACATCTCAATGGTCTTTCCTGTGCTTTTTGACCTTTCCTTAGGATAAATAAAAAGTCGGCGGCGACTCTTGCTAAACCGAACAAGTGCGAATACTCTTGCTAAACCGACTCTTGCTTCCGATGAATGGTAGTCTCTTCATTATGGGAGATAGTTTTTCGTTTAGATCTTTTTCCGATGGATGTTAGTGTCGTCATTATGAAAGATAGTTTGTCATTGAGATTCACTTTGCCCTGAAGAATTTATTTTGTTTCCAGTGATAAATACTGGTGCCAATCATTTATTACCACCCCTAATGTTGGTATTTATCGGTATTATTTTACCATTCATATTCAGTAAAAGTCGACGTTACTTTTTTTGGTTGTCTTCTATATAAGTTGATAGTTTGCAGTTTGTTGTCAAATTACTCCAATGGATGGTAAGTCTTTTCAATGTGAAAGAGACAGTTTGTTGAGAAATCTTTACAAGTGGAAGTCTATTTATTTGAGACAGATTATATATTACCCTTTCCAGGCGGAATTCCTTAGTTAAAGAAGTAGTTGAGACACGTTCTAGGTGAAACACCATAATTTTGGGAAACTTGTTATTGTCAATAACATTTCTTTCTACCTTCAGTGAACGTTGGTAGATCACCTTCAGTGAATATTGGTGTTGTTCTTTTCTCTCTAACTTCAACCATTGAGTTGGTAGTTTACCGTCATCTGTGAGTCAGTATCTTTTTTTGATCTTCTACCTTTAACTATTGAGTGGTAGTTTACCGTCATCTATGAGTTGGTATATTTTTTATCTTCTACCTTCAACCATTGAGTTGGTAGTTTATTGTCATCTGTGAGTCGGTATCTTTCTGATCTTCTACCTTCAACTATTGAGTTTGTAGTTTATCTTCATCTATAAGTCGGTATATTTTTTATCTTCTACCTTCAACCATTGAGTTTGTAGTTTACCGTCATCAGTGAGTCGGTATCTTTTTGATCTTCTACCTTCAACCATTGAGTTTGTAGTTTACCTTCATCTATGAGTCAGTATCTTTTTAATCTTCTACCTTCAACCATTAAGTTGGTAGTTTACCGTCATCTATGAGTCAGTATATTTTTTATCTTCTACCTTCGACCATTGAGTTGGTAGATTACCGTCATCTGTGAGTTGGTATCTTTTTGATCTTCTACATTCAACTATTGATCTGGTAGTTTACCGTCATCTGGGAGTAAGTATCTTTTTGATCTTCTATCTTCAACTATTGAGTTGGTAATTTACCGTCATCTATGATTTGGTATCTTTTTTATCTTCTACCTTTAACTATTGAGTTGTTAGTTCACCGTCATCTATGAGTCGGTATCTTTTTTATCTTTTACCTTCAACTATTGAGCTGGTAGTTTACCGTCATCTATGAGTCAATATCTTTTTGATCTTCTACCTTAAACTATTGATTTGTTAGTTCACCGTCATCTATGAGCTGGTATCTTTTTTTAGCTTTTACTTTCGACTATTGAGTTGGTAGTTTACCGTCATCTGTGAGTCGGTATCTTTTTGATTTTCTGCCTTCAACTATTGAGTTGGTAGTTTACCGACATATGTGAGTTGGTATCTTTTTGATCTTCTACCTTTAACTATTGAGTTGGTAGTTTACCATCATCTGTGAGTTGGTATCTTTTTGATCTTCTACCTTCAACCATTGAGTTGGTAGTTCACCGTCATCAATGAGCCAGTATCTTTTTGATCTTCTACCTTCAACTATTGAGTTGGTAGTTTACCGTCATTTGTGAGTCGGTATCCTTTTGATCTTCTACCTTCAACTATTGAGTTGGTAGTTCATCGTAATCTATGAGTCGGTATCTTTTTGATCTTCTACCTTTAACTATTGAGTTGGTAGTTCACCTTCATCTATGAGTCGGTATCTTTTTGATCTTCTACCTTCAACTATTGAGTTGGTAGTTTACCGTCATCTATGAGTCGGTATCTTTTTGATCTTCTATCTTCAACTATTGAGTTGGTAGTTTACCGTCATCTATGAATCAGTATCTTTTTGATCTTCTACCTTCAACCATTGAGTTGGTAGTTTACTGTTATCTATGAGTCAGTGTGTTTTTGATCTTCTACCTTCAACCATTGAGTTGGTAGTTTACCGTCATCTGTGAGTCGGTAGCTTTTTTATCTTCTACCTTCAACAATTGAGTTGGTAGTTCACCGTTGTTGTACCCCAAAATTTGCCCTCCCATATTCCTCAAGAAATTGCCAAGCCAAGCTACAAAATTCCCCAAGGGTTGTGCAGTGCAACAGTCTCCCATACAGTCAAAATTAGGGTTTTGAGTCTGATCAAGAAAAATAAGTGTTCAAAGGCCCAATCAAGTCTCATATGCTTACAAACATGGTCAAGCATCCTCATATCAAGTTTCAAGGCATTCAGCTCAAGATTGCACAGTCAAAACCCTAAATTGCACTACAGTCAACTGTAGGGGCAAAATGGTCATTTGGCAGTCAAAAGTTCAAATTTTTGGTCAAAATATCATTTTGAAGCCACAAACATCATTTGATCAATGCTTGATCATGATTCTCAAAATTTGGCTCAGAAATCATCAAAGATGCAAAAGTTGCTATATTTGGACAGCTGAAAAAGTCAACTGAAATTGACCAGGGCATAACTTTCACATGGATTATCAGAAAAATTCCATCCAAAGCTCATTTTGAAGAGAAAGACATTTCCTACAACTCATCTTCATACTTCAAGTCCAAGAAATGCTCTCACAAAAAGTTATCAATTTCAACATTATAGGTCATTTTCAAAAGTCAACAAAAAGGGACTTTAAGTCAAAGGCCATAACTTGAGATTGGAAAATCAAAATGACATGGGACCAAAGGCATTGGTTAAAGGACTCAAAGACCTTTCCAAAATGTCCAAGAACATGAGAAAATCTTAAAAATTGAGCAAGTTATGCCTTGTAGAAGTTGGGAAATTTTTGTGAAATGGCAAAAGTCAACTATCCTTGAAACTCCAATTTTTGACAAAAGGGCCCACTTTCTTCCACTTGATTCATCCTTGTCATGCCACACACGTGTCCCATGATTAATTTCAAGATCAAACATTGATTTTTCTATTTTACTTAATTTTTGATTATTTAATTCATTTTAAATCCTTAAAAATTCAAATAAAATTCAAAAACCAATGGAATAGTGTCATTTGAATTTGGACAACTTCCATATGTCATGGGCCAGCTCACAAACTCATGCTAGGGTTAAATGGCACACTAAGTCTTGGTCTTGGCTTAAAAGAAGGAAAATTGGTTAATGGTGAAAACCCTAGGACTAGTTCTTTCATGAGCATGAATTAAGGCCAACTAACAAGCTAATTCTCTTCCCTCATAAACACTGAGTCAAACCCTAAGCTTTGGAAAAAAAATGCTGCGCTCAAAAGCTTATTAAAAACTTGAAAAATTGGCCATAGAACAAAAATTCTGAAATCAAGGTTCGAGTGAGTTTTAAGCCTTAATTCTTTTTCTAATAGCTTCCTGGACAAACTCTGAATGTGTGCCAATCCCTAACATCAATCAAAACGCAAAGAAGTGGTAGCTACAACTCAAACTGTAAAGAAAAATTGTTGAAATCGTGCATCATTTTTTAAGCATCCTTTGCACTTTTTATTTGTTGATTCTTGTTCCTTATGAAGTTCTAAAGCTGACCATGGTATTTAATTGAATAATCATGCATCGTATGCGATTTTGCCATAACCAATTTCTAGGGTTGCGGGTTTTTTAAATTAGGGGTTTTCAGACCAAGAACAATTAGCCCATGAAAGTCACACCACTACATTCCACGCATCTGGACGAAGAGAGTGATATACTCGCGATTAATTTATGATTCACGTAGCGCTAATCGCTATTTTTCCAAAGACCCTCTAACACAACGCTACAAAAACTGTTGCCATAGTGTTTTGTTTTACAGGATGAGGAAGAAGATGGTTTCGTGTCCATCAGTCATTGGCCATTTTGAAATCGCGCGCGTTTTGGAGCACTAACTCTTGATTGTTCTTATTATATTTATTTGTTAATTATATTTCAAATTGGCAAGGTGGCTCAGCTGGCACGCTATCAACGCATTGATGTCCAAAGACCTGGGTTCGAACCCCAGGTCTGAATAATTTCGCTATTATTTTTCTATACTCATTCCTATGCAGGCACAACGTTGAAGCATATCATGTACCACCATCATCCAGATGCCCACGTGTCCAGGAGATTCCCATCCAAGGCTGAAGATTGGTGTATACCATGAGCGCGAGTCAATGCATCATACATGATCCAGAAAAGTCAACAAGTTCAAAGCTAATTGGGCCAGTATCCTAAGGCCTGCACCTCTAATTTGGGGCTACCCCCCCTGGTTTGTTTTTTTATTCTATTTTATTTTTAATTGTTATTTTCTTTTCTAATTTAATTAATTATTTTTTTAACAAAAACACAAAAACATCATAAAATCAGAAAAAGGATAAAAATATAAAAAAATATTTATTTTATTTATTTTCTTGTAAATAATTAACATGTAAATAAATTTAGTAAAATAGGTTTTAACTTTAATTCTTTCTTCCATAAAAAAATCCAAAAATATAGCATTAGGTTAATGACTTTTTTTATTCCTTTTAACTTTCCTTGTTTTTTGCCATAATATTAGTAATTTTCATAATTAAATTTGTAAACTAATTAGGGTTGCATTTAGGTTAGATTTTAATACTTTCTTAATAACTAAAAATCCAAAAATATAGCATTAGGTTTAATGACTTTTTATACCTTTTAAATTTTCCTTTTTTTTATCACAATATTATTTATTTATTTATTTTATTTTTATAATTAAATGTATATAAGTAAAAATTAGGGTTTGATTTAGATTAATATAACATTTTCACAATAACTAAAAAACATTAGAATTAGGATTTGCATTTCAAATTTCATTCTAAAAAGTTCTTTTTCTTTTAAATCTTAAAAAATACAAAAATACCAAAAACATTTAATTTTTAATTTTAATTTCCTATTAAATTTAATTTTTTGCAAAAGGGTCCAACGCCCATTGTTTAATTATTTTATTTCGCATATTTATTTTATGTCGTTTATCATAATTATGTACATGTCCCAAAGCCTTGTAACAATTCTTACCTTTCGCACTTTTATTTTATTGCTTCTTTACTTTCAGTCAAATCGGGTCCGGTTTATTTTGGCGATGTGGACCCGCGCCATTTGTAATAGCCTTAGATTTATTTTTCGCAAACTTTATAACTGTTAAATATGCATGCAAGAATGAATGGCCCTAATTAAAATCAAGCGTAGAATACAACAAACATGACAAGACAAATAATTGAAACATGACACACAATTCGCACACACACCCCTAGGGTACGCCTCACTGTTGCCTTTCGAAAGGTGGTCGTCGAGTAGAAGACGTCTTAGTAAGTCCTCATGATCCGGGAACCTGGCATGAGGGTAGCTTCTAAGGTGTCTTCCCATTGCTCCGGTGATCACCATGTCCCTAAAACTCGAATTGACCCGAACACCTCCAACAGTGGTGCTACCTACCTCTCAATGGTGGGATGGCACTACTTTAAAGGACATTTACACAGACGAATTCCTTAGGGTAGGTAGGTTCTCAAGGATACTTGCTCTAATTTCAAACAAATCAAAATACTTTTCACACCAACACACTTTCAAAAACTTTCAAAACAAACTTTTCAAACACTCTGACGTACGAGTTGAACTGAAACTTTTCAAAGAATATGTTTGAAACCCACATTGAAAAGCAAGCAAACATTTTGAAAACACATTGAGCAAGTATCTAAGAGCCCATGGATAACCATGGATAGAAAGGGTGCTAACACCTTCCCTTTCTATAACCTACCTCCCGAACCGAGAGCAATCTCTTTTAAGGAATTTTTCTGTGCTTTTGTCCTTTCCATTTGGAGAAAATAAAAGACGGTGGCGACTCTTGCTTACCGCGACATTTCGCGAACCAGCGTTAAACAGTCAGTTCCAGATCCACCGATCACAACCGTCATCTATGAGTCGGTATATTTTTGATCTTCTACCTTCAACCATTGAGTTGGTAGTTTACCGTCATCTGTGAGTCAGTATCTTATTACTTTTCTACCTTCATCCATTGAGTTGGTAGTTCGTAGTTATCTGCCGATCGTTATCATTATTTACTTTTTCCTCAATATTTGAGTTGATGCTACCTTATCCCCTCTTTGGGCTTTACCCCAATTGAGTCAGGTCTTTTGTTCACCAGCGACTTATTTTCCTGATCGGGTTTCTTTTTTGATCCCCGTTTCCTTTTCTACATCCCCAATGGTGTCTTGCGTCCCTTTAGACTTATTCATCTACATTCATATTCATAAGCGTTGCATGGTATCTTAGGGCCAAAAATATGGCTTGTTTTATATTTAAGTATCTTCAATCGCGTCAACACGAATATTTCTATTATTCGCATCTCCAGATAGAAAACACTTAAATAAGGGAAGTTGTTGTACCCCAATTTTTGCCCCTAAGATTCCCATATCATATCATATCAACTTGATCATAACAATATCACATTAGGGTTGGTTCTTCCTCTTTTTCTATCTCCTATCTTTAAGTTTGCTCTTGAGGGATCTCCAAGCACCTTAGTTGTGTATTTTGTATATGTGTTGTTGACTAACTTCTAATCAAAATACAAAAAAATATTTGTCTTTGAATATTTGTGTTTTGTAGGTACCGAGTCAAAGCATCTGACAAATAAGGTTTTCCGGTATTATTTCCCTAAAATCTCTATTTGCAAAGAAAAATAATTAAAAAAAATTCATTTTTTTCATTGTACAATCGATTGCTCTTAAAATGCAATAAATTGCACTAAGTGCATTTTACGCAATATTTGGAAGAAAAAAACACTGATGCAATCGATTATTCTCAGAGTGCAATCGATTGCACATTGTGAAATTTTGAAAAAATCAGCAATTTCAAGCTTGTCAAATTTTGGCTCCAATTTTTCTTCATGTTTGAAAGATATATCATTAATTCAAATTTTGGCTCCAATTTTTATTCATTTTTGGAAGATATATCATTAATTCAAATTTTGACTCCAATTTTTCATTTTTTTTGAAATATATATCATTAATTCAAATTTTGGCTCCAAGAATTAATTACCAAACCACCACTAATCTCAAGCCTAAACTCTATAAATAGAGCCTTCATTTCATTCAAATCTCAAGCTTTTGATAGCCAAACTCATTTTGCTAAAAAATCTCTCAATTCTCTCCATCTACCAAATTCACTCAAAGCTCCATTTTCAAAAACAAAAAAAGTTAGTAAGTTTTGCATTGAAGCTTACTAATCTTTGAGCAAAACCTTCATCCAAACACTTTTCCTTCATCAATTCTCTACATCCAAGCTAGGGAAATTGATTCTTGGGGCCGAATTGAAGCAAATTCTTGAAGTTATTTTGATAATTCTCTAGATTTACCTTTGGTAAGTTGGATTTTTCATCTTTCACAATGTGATATCTTGTTGATCTTTGGGCTAGATTCATTTAGCATTGTTTTGTGATTCCATTGGTGCTATTTTCTCATAATTTGATGGAATTTTCGTGCTCAATTGAATTCATGATCATAAGGTGTTTGATGGAAAGTTTGAACAAGAATTTGGCCTTTTGAAATGTTGTTTTTCTATATTTAACAGGGTGCAATCGATTGTTGTAATAGTGCAATCAATTGTCACGGCAAATTTTCACGTTTTTTTGAAAAAAATGCACTGATGCAATTGATTGTTTCCAGAGTGCAATCGATTGTAATAGAACAAAAATGCTTTTTCTGCCTTGTTTTGGGGCTGTTTTAATCCATCTATCTTTTTCTACTCACTCCTTTTGATTGTTGATTTGGATTGCAATTTTAAATATCTAACTTCTCTTTAAATTCAATGAACTTTGGGTGTAGATGAAGTTGGATAAATGTTCATCAATTCAAATCTACCAAAGAGTGAATTATTTAATTCATTTTTGGTGCTTTGGAGTAATGATATGTTTAGTGCTTTAATCCATCTAGATGAGTGATTGAATTTAAAGATGAAAGAAATTTAAGGTAGTGATCCAAGTTAGCTTATCATTCCCTCACTTTTCATCTTATCCCTTTCTTTTTTTATTTGTGCTACATATTATGGGATGATGATCTCTATATCATTTATCCAAACATGAAGTATATAGATTGCTATTGACCGGCCTCAAAATAGGTACGACTTCTATATTCGTGGCCCAAACCTATGTTTGCAAGCCCAAGTATGTTAATTTGAATCCTTTAATCCAATAACCTTGAGATTCATTGTTAGGAGGCTTTGGTTCTACCAATCCTCTAATGGATCTTCATCAATTTTGGTCAACGCGGATCACTTAAACATCATTGATTATTAAATGTTGCCTTGAGGATTCTTAAATGGATAATATATTTGACAAAAAGAAAATGCAACTTGTTGTTGAGAGGCTTTGGTTCTACCAATCCTCTAATGAATTCCAAATGCAAGTTTCAAGATGGTCATCCAACTAACCATTAACTTCTAACAGTTGAATTTATTTTATGCTCTTTACTTTATGTACCATTTATTTTAGCATTTACATTCAATGCTATTTTTCATCTTTGCTCACTTGAGCATTTATTTTTATGTCATTTTTATTTTGCTCACTTGAGCTTTTCTTTTCCTTTTGAAGATACTTAATAATCAACATGAACCATAAAAAAACATTAATGATACTTGGACTATTTGGTTACTATCCTTGGTATTACGAAGTATTGGACTTCTTGGACTTAGGATTAGAGACCTTGACTTATGTTGGAGACCTTGTGATCTTAATTGATATTTTGTCTGGAGTTCTTGAGGTTTACCTCAAGACATTGGGTTGTTTGTTTATTTTGTGTGCAGGTAATTGTGATTACATATTTTGTTTGTAATCTGGAATTCACCCGTATACACTCGTTACTCTGCCTAATTTTTATGAAGACTTAATGCAATTAAAGTTTAGTTTTCTCAAGAGGTATAATATCTTTTCTTGCTTGGTTTCAATCCAAATAATGATAATTCTATCTTGACTCATAATGTCAAGTGTTGGCTTTTTGTTGGTTAGATGGTTCTTCTCCCTATCTTTTATCTTATGCTTTAGGATAGTCCCTTCATCTCCTCCCATCTTCTTTAATTTCAAAAATCTTCTCCCTCCTTTTGAAAACTCTTCTTGTTTATAAACTTGAACCACTTTCATAATAAACTTGGACTTAGGTCCATGCATTTTCAAAACATTTTCAAAACATTTTCATAAATAAACTTCAATCAACTTAATAATACCTTGACATTTTTGTGAGAAGACTAAAAGTCAACCAATCTCATTCGAACCATTTTGTCACTATGGCTTTTACTTTAAAAAACTTTTCTCAAAAGATTAGACTCTTGTGAATCCTTGTAGTGATGCAAACAACTATATTTCTATAATATATAGTGAAGATAGATATTTTTCACTTGGGTGTTGAGTGAGATTTTGTTGATTTTAAAATCTAAGCTATATCATCCACTTTGAGATGATGCAAATACTTCTTTCTCATAATTGTGGGTAGTAAGTATGTTTTCCATACGGACAATGACGATGATGTCTTATCTCATAAAATTAACCAACACACTTGTGTTTTAAAATTTTTAAAGGTGAACTATGTGTACCCTGATCCCCTATTGCACGAAATGTGGTACGTAGGCACTAAAGGTTCGCAACCGCGGCGGGTGCAAAAATCATAAAAAATATTTCTTTTCTCACCTCCACCATCTATTTTTATACAAAATTTTATAGCTAAAATATATATATTTGAAAAAGATGTTCCTGCGGAGTACCATAGATGTAGAGGGTGTTAATATCTTCCCTTTGCATAACTAACCCCCTTACCTTGAATTTTTCCCCCTCTTTTGGGTTTTTCACTCTTTTCCCATTCCTTTGGAAACAATAAAGCACGGTGGCGATTTTTATTTTGATCTGTATAAGTCAAGTCAATCCAATAGCTTAGTCTTAATATTTCTACCGCTACAGAAAGCTATTTAGGGTGTTACAAGTATTGTGGACCATTAGATGCCAATTGTAATCAACATGGTATTGTACATGAAAAGACTCCTCATAAATCTATTCAATTTAATGGTTTAGCTAAGAGAATGAATTGAAAACTAATTTAGAGATTAAGGTGTATGATCATTAAAGCTAAGTTGCCTAATCGTTATTAGGGTGAGACACTTTACATGATGGTGCAATGTTCTTAATCTCACTCCTATTGTTGCTTAAAATAATGAAGTTCTAGACAAAATTTGGTTTGGAAAAAATATCAAGTAAGAACATTTGAGAGTCTTTGGTTGTAAGGATTTTATGCATACTCCTGTTGGCTGAAGATTTTGATGATATTATTAGAAGCAAAGCAAATTGGACGTTTCGATTGGAATAAAGCAAGATGTCATGTTTCGAAGTGGTAGAAGCAGTGTGTTGTACCCCAAAATTTGCCCTCCCATATTCTTCAAGATTTGCAAAGAGCATGCTTCAAAATCTCCTCAAGGGTTGCACAGTTCAAGGACCTCCTAACAGTAAAAAACTAGGGTTTTGGTTCTGACAAAGAAAATAAAGTTTCCAAGGGTCCAATCAAGTCCCACACACTTACAAATATGGTCAAGCACCCTCATGACAAGTTTCAAGACTTACAGCACAAAATTGCACAGTCAAAAACCCTAATTGCCCTACAGTCAACTGCATGGGCAAAATGGTCATTTGACAGTCAAAAGTTCAAATTTTTGGTCAACATCTCATTTTTAAGCCACAAACATCATTTGATCAATTCTTGATCATGATTTTCAAGGCATGGCTCAAAAAGTCTCAAGATGCAAAAGTTTCCATATTTGGACAGTTGAAAAAGTCAATTGTAACTTGACCAAGGCATAACTTCCACATGGATTATCAGAAAAATTCCATCCAAAGCTCATTTTTAAGAGAAAGACATTTCCTACAACTCCTCTTCACACTTCAAGTCCAAGAAATGCTCTCACAAAAAGTTATCAATTTCAACATTATAGGTCATTTTCAAAAGTCAACAAAAAGGGACTTTAAGTCAAAGGCCATAACTTGCGATTGGTAAATCAAAATGACATGGTACCAAAAGCATTGGTTAGAGGATTTCAAGACCTTTCCAAAATGTCCAAGAACGTGATCAAAGCTTAAACATTGGGCAAGATATGCCTTGTGGAAGTTGGGAAAGTTTTGGGAATTTTGAAAAGTCAACTTTGCTTCAAATGCCTTAAAATTGCTAATGGGCCACATTTTCTTCCAAGATTCATCATCCAAAGCATATGCACGACAATTTGGCCCAAAGGGGATTTATTTCATCATTTTTATTTATTTATTTGAATTTTTAATTACAATTAATTCATTTAAATTAATTAAAATATGGAAAAAAATACTAAAACAAAGTTTTCAAATCTTTTTATGCAGTATAATCACTCATGATTCACTCAAGATTCGTGCACAACTCAAATTGGGAAGATTGGCTATGATTGACATCAAAAACATGTGAAAAAGATTTGAAAAATTATGCATGAAAATCAAATATTCATTCCATCAATGCAAGGATTTTTTTGGATCAAAACTCAACCCTAATCCATCCTCATATAAGTGTGATCAAAACCTAATGCCAAGGGACCTCTAAGCTGCGCCCCATCTCAAGAATCAAGTTGGCATTTTTATCAAAAAAATCAAAAACTGAAAACTGCCTTGGAGGACGATTCAAAGGAAAAGATTGATCCCATTAGCTTGCCAAGACATCATTGAACTTGACTGAACACTTTTCCACGTCCATAGCATCCAGAATTGGTACATAGAACTCAAAGTTTCTGACACTTTATGCAGATTTGTATTTCAATTTTTAAGCATCCTCATTGCATTTTCTTTGTTGATTTATACTAATTGATTCATTCTAAAGCTAACCATATATTTTAATTGAGTTTTCGTGCAAAATTGGAGAATCCACCATTGAAGCTTTCTAGGTTTTCAGAAACCTTGAATTGGGGATTCTGGCATAGGGTAAAATCAGAACACGAGGCTTGCACCATTAAAATCGTGACGTTCCAAGGAGTTCAAAACATCCATCGCGCTGTTTTTATATTTTGTTAATTCCTAATCGTTATTTTTGTGCTTGCTATTTAGTGGGGGTTTAAAACCCCCGCAATCTTGTTTGTTTTGTTTCAGGTAAAACGCACAAACGGAGAAGATGGTGACTTGTCTCCCTGTGATAGGGCAATTTGAAATTAGCGCGCGTTTTATTGATTCAGTCCACTAATTCTTTTCTTCCCTTATAATAATTGCCTTCCACTAATATTACAAAGCAAACGCCTAGCGCAGATGGTTGATGTGCTGTCCTATAACCACTGGGACCTGGGTTCGATTCCCAGGTCCCCCCATATTCTTGATATGTTTTGTTTTAATATCATCCTATGCAGTTTCTCTCCAAGCGTCCACCATACGCTCACAATCCAGGCACGCCACTTGTCCCATAATCCTAATCCAAAGGCCAATGTTTGAAGTGTACCGTGGGCACCAGTCAACGCATACGTACGTGGCTCAGAAAGTCAACAAGGCCAAGGTTTCAATGGGCCAAAAATGCTGATGATACCTCCCAATTGGGGTCAACACCCCCCAAGGGTTTGCAATTCTTTTCTTTTTTTTTATTTTCCATTATTTGTGTTAATTCAATTATTTCTTTTTTTAATTCTTTAAATTAACATATTTTCATAACATGAAAAATAATAAAAAATCAGAAAGTCACAAAAACAAAAATATATTTTATTTTTGTAAATAAATGCTATTAATTAATTTAGTTTTTTAATTCTAGGATTAATCTTAATATTTTCTTAATAAATTTAAAAATTTGTAGAATTAGGTTTTAATTACTTTTATCTTTTTTTTTTCCTTTTCTTTTATCATCACTAATAATTAATTATTTATTTTTGTAAATCAAATTATATTAACTAATTAGGTTAACTTTAGGTTTAATTTTAACATTTTTTTAAATAAATAAAAATAGTTAGAATTAGGGTTAATTAATTAATTTTTTTTAATTTCATTTAATTCTCTCATAAAAATCCATAAATACAAAAATTCAAAAATCTTTTCTTTTTATTTTAATTTAATTAATTTGTTAATCATAATTTAATTTCATTAAAAAATGGTCCAACGCCCTCGCTTTCATTATTAGTTCGTTTCGCACATTTTATTTCCTTTCTTATAATATTCATGTAATTCTCCCAAAGCCGTGTAAATTAGACATTTTATATTTCTCGCACTTTATTTTATTTTAAATCGGGTCCTGGATTTAATTTGGCGATGTGGACCCGCGCCTTTGTAATAGCGTAGGACTTTTAATTTCCGCATCTTTTTTAACTGTTAATAAATTTGCATGCAAGAATGAATGTCAAAATAAAAACAACATGTAGATCACCTATACATGACAAGACAAAAATATCTGAAAACGACACACAAATCACACACCACCCCTAGGGTACGTCTCACTGTTGCCTTGCCCCTCGAAAGGTGATCGTCGAGTAGAGGATGTCTTAGTAAGTCCTCATGATCCAGGAACCTGGCATGAGGGTAGCTTCTAAGGTGTCTTCCCATTGCTCCGGTGATCACCATGTCCCGAACCTCGAATTGACCCGAACACCTCCAACGGTGGTGCTACCTACCTCTCAATGGTGGGATGGCACTACTTTAAGGACATTTACACAGACGAATTCCTTAGGGTAGGTAGACGACTCTAGATACTTGCTCTAAATTTCAAAACAAATCAAAAAATACTTTTCACACCGACACCTTTTCAAAAATCTTTCGAAAGCAATTTTTCAAACACTCTTGAGGGCCGATACAAGAGTCGAACTGGAATTTTCAAAGAAACTTTTTAAAACCCACAGTTGAAAAGCACACAAACCATTTTTGAAAACACAAATCAGCAAGTATCTAAGAGCCCATGGATAACCATGGATAGAAAGAGTGCTAACACCTTCCCTTTCTATAACCTACCTCCCGAACCGAGAGCAATCTCTATAAGGAATTTTTCTGTGCTTTTGTCCTTTCCATTTGGAGAAAATAAAAGACGGTGGCGACTCTTGCTTCCGCGACATTTCGCGAACCAGCGTTAAACAGTCAGTTCCAGATCCACCGATCACAGAACTGGCGACTCTGCTGGGGAATCTTTATAAAGTGAGGTGTACCTTAGGGATAGTTCATAACTGTGTTTTCAATTGCTTTCTTTGCTTGCTTTAAATTGTGGGTTGCTTGGGAGTTCTATAGATCCTAACCCGGATCTGGGGGATACCTTCTTAGAAAGTAGCAACAAGGCTGTGAGGGAACTGTGCGGGGTATACCGACATGGTTGAAACAGTCTGCTACGTTGATGTGGCACTTTGGTGTGTACCGGTAACCCTTGAGTTCAGTCAAGGAGAGTACGGGGCCTCCGTGTGGTGTCGTGAAGCATCAACAGACCTTAGGAACCTTAATTGAACTATCTTGGCCTCTTTAAGGTAGTGAGATAACTGACTTTGGTGCAGTCCGAGGTTGGTTGATACTCGATATTACACTCAATTGAGGGTTGCTTTCCTGGAATATTTCGGTCGCCAGTTCAGTGGCTAAATCGAAACGATGAACAATGAAAGCAATCCGGTGATATTGGGACCCTTAGAACCCGGTTACTTCTAATAGGACAGGTTGAGCCCACCAACTTCAAGAGGGTAATACCCAGACCCCATGCTGGCCTAAACTCTAGGGGCTTGTCTTGTGTGACTTGTGTGCCTTACATGTTTGCCTTTGTAAATATCTGTGGTGTGTTTAATCATAGCATCATGACATCATCCAGCATCATATGCATTGACTAACCATTTCAGGGGTTCGAATCTTCATCTTTGTTCTTGTTTTGTAGGACATGGAAACTGTTCGCAGAAAGACAATTCAAATCAGCCTTGTAAGGATCCCTCCTCAGCTTAAGGAACTTATATCCAGGATTCCCGAGAGCTCTTCATTCAGTGAAAGACATGGAAGACTCATCAGCTTGGTCAATACCAACATTGAGGAAGATATGATAAAGGTCCTATTCCAGTTCTTTGACCCTCTGCATCACTGTTTCACCTTCTTGGATTATCAGCTGGTACCTACATTGGAGGAGTTCTCCCGGCTCCTGAAGATCCCTATCCTTGATCAACTACCCTACGACGGTACGGAAAAGGAACCCAAGCTTGAAGAGATTGCTAAAGCCTTGCACCTACAATCATCTGACCTCAAGGGACATTGGGAAGTCAGAAGTGGTATCAAAGGGTTCTTAGCCAGGTTTCTGTTTGAAAAGGCCCATGAATGTTGGAACTCCATTGACTTACGAGCTTTTGAAGAAGTTGTGGCCCTCCTTGTCTATGGTTTGGTGTTGTTCCCTAACCCAGATCAGCTTATAGATATCAGTGTCGTCCAGATCTTCATGTCCAGGAATCCTATACCTACGTTGCTGGGGGACATCCTTCACTCATGTTACACTCGAACCATGAGAAAAAGAGGTGTCCTTATGTGCTGCACTCCTCTCCTGGGAAGGTGGTTTATTTCGCACCTTCCACACTCAGTTTTAAAGAATGAGCGGGGTTTGAGATGGTCACAACGGTTGATGACTCTTACACATGCAGATATACATTGGTGCCCCCGATCCAGAGAGGATGTCACTATCATTGATCGTTGCGGGGAGTACCCTAATGTTCCTTTACTTGGAATCAGAGGAGGTATTACTTACAACCCATGCCTAGCTTGGAGACAGTTTGGTTATGCTCGGAGGGATGGCCCTCATGACATGTTAATTCCTAACATAGTTTTTGACTTCGACAACGATGCACAAGGACTTCGCCAGAGATTTATCAGAGCCTGGAGGATGCCAAGTAGGATAGACAGTAAGACACTAGGGCACAGGAATTCCATCCCATTGGAACCTTATCTCAAGTGGGTACGCGCCCGCTCCTAGAAGTTAGTAATGCCTTATCCTCATATGCTCCCTGTAATCAAAGAGCCAGTCTTGGAAGGAGAAGTGTCCTATACCATCCAGCATCCTGACATGCCCACATCCTGGGAAGAGATGCAGAAGAGCTAGATCCAGCTTAAGGAAGAACGGAATTCTCTTGAGACCAGTCTACATGCTAGTGAAAAGAAGGTCCTGGAGCTCACCCGCCTATTGCATGAGGGGAGGAATCTCAACACCTACATAGCTCCAAAGAGGATGCGTAGTGTCTTTTGGGATTGATTGGCTTTGTAATTTGTGCCCATGAGGCTTTGATGTACTGAACAATTATTTCCTTAATGATAACGTGTGTTCCTTTGTGTCTATAACAAATTTGGACTTTCGAACCCTTGAATGCATTGCATAAACACATATCATTCATCATGTGCATAGCAGGTTTTCTTCTTTTCAGGTTGCTTACCGTTCTTCGCTGTTTATTTCAGCATCATGAATCCTGACTCATCATCAACTGAGATGTCTATCAAGGCTCTTCAGGCGCAGAATGCGCAATTTCAGGAACTAATCATGGGTTTGGCTCAGGGCCAAGAAGAGCTGAAGGCTCTGCTCCTGAAGAAGGAGAAGAAGAAGAAGAAGAGAACTGTTCTTTTTAACTCGGGCCGAAGGTTTGGCAACACTCTGCAGAATAAAGAGGCTGGTTCTTCTATAGGCAAGAGCAGCCCCCAAGGGGGAAAAGGCCCTAGTCCGGTAGTCTCTGACAACGAGACTGATTTTGATGAGGAACAGTATCCTCCGGCTGAAGACCGGTACAAGCAGTTGGAGAACAGACTGAATGCTATGGAGATCCAACAAGTGCCTGGGCTGGATTTCGGAGACTTGGGTTTATCTACTGGTGTGATCATTCCTCATAAGTTCAAAGCACCATCTTTCACCAAGTATGACGGGGCGTCTTGTCCCAAGCTACACCTCAGATCTTACGTGCGGAAGATTCAACCGTACTCAGTGGACAAGAACTTGTGGATCCACTTCTTCCAGGAGAGTCTTTCAGGGACTCATCTCGAATGGTTCTATCAGCTGGATGGGACCAAGGTTCGTAACTGGGAGGAGTTGGCTACTGCTTTTTACAAGCAGTATCAATATAATGCCGACCTTGCTCCTACGCGTACCCAACTCCAGGGTATGTCGCTAGGGTCAAGCGAAGGTTTTAAGGAGTACGCACAGAAGTGGAGGGATCTGGCTGGCAGGGTGCAGCATCCGTTAACTGACCGGGAGTTGGTAGACATGTTCCTGGGGACCCTATCTGGGCCATTTTTCAACCATCTCATTGGTAACTCATCTGCAGGGTTTACTGATCTTATTCTGACTGGAGAGAGGATAGAGGCTGGGATGAAGTCCGGCAAAATTCAGAAGGGCGCATCTGCAAGTTCTGAGAAGAAGCCCTTTAAGAACGAGGACAGTGCTGTATATGGGTCTAGAAGACAAGAAAAACCTGAGTGCCGCCAATCTATCAACGCGGTAATGATTGCTAAGCCTGTTGCCGCTCCTCGGCAAGCCAATCCTTCAAGGGCCGAAAGACCTAGAAGAGAGTTTACCCGGCTGAGTATGACTCTATCACAAATCTTGCCGCAGTTACTATCCACCAACTTAGTGACTATCAGGGAGGCCCCGAAAGTTGTGAACACTGCCTCCCCCAAATACAATCCAAATGCCCGCTGTGTTTATCACTCCGATAGCCCGGGGCATTCCACTGATGACTGTTGGGCCTTAAGGAATAAGGTGCAAGACCTTATTGACGCAAAAGAGATACAGTTTGAAGCGCCTGAGAGGCCAAATGTGGTGACTGCTCCTATGCCCCAGCATGGAGTAAATGCCGTTGATGAAGATGTATACGCTGTTTCTGTGAATGATGTAGCTACTCCCTTAATGACTGTCAAGAGGAACCTACTGATGGCCGGTTTATTTCCGGGTTGTAGTGAAGGTTGCCTTTTCTGTGCTGTTTCCCTATCTGGTTGTCCTTTGCTGAAGTTGGGCATCCAAAGCCTAATGGACAGCAAAGAGATTCTGTTCAAGAAGACTGTTGTTCAGTTGGTTCCGGTAGAAGAAGTTTCTGTTGTTACAATCTTTAATAATCCAATCCAGGCTCTCCCAAGGAAGCCTGTTCAAATCATGACTGTCGCACCTGTTGTTATTACTGTTCCGGGGCCTCTCTCCTACGAATCTGATAAGGCTGTCCCCTGGCACTATGGGGCAGACGTGTATGTACATGGAATCAAGCAAGAGTTCAACACTGGCACCAGTATCAGCAATATCACTGGTCCAGCAAAAGTTACCCGCAGTGGCAGGCTCTTCTCGCCTGACATTGCACCGCCAGCTATTCAAAGACCTCTCACTATAACACCTGCAAGTGTACCTGTTCCCAGTTCTGATCAAGTTGTTTCCCCTGCTGCCGAGTCATCTAATGCTCGGGGCAAAGTGATTGAAGATGAGCCTGCCCGGATGGAGGCACCAAGACCTGTAAATGTTGAGGCCTCCCAACAAGAGATGGAGGAAATTCTAAAAATAATCAAGAAGAGTGACTTTAATGTTGTGGAGCAGCTGGGGCATACACCCTCCAAAATCTCCATGCTTTCCTTGCTACTGTGCTTAGAGGCCCATGCTAAGGCCTTGATTTCATTTCTCAAGACGGCCCATGTGCCACAGGAGACATCTGCTGTCCAATTCACTTATTGCGTAGCAAATCTGACAGCGGACAATGGTTTGGGTTTCTCGGATGCTGACCTTACTGCTAAGGGAAGGGACCACAATGATGCCCTGTATGTCTCTATTGAATGCAGGGGCACTACTCTGGCGCACGTGTTGGTGGACACTGGCTCTTCCCTAAATGTGCTACCCAAGAAAGCCTTAGACCGTTTGGATTGTGAAGGCCTGGAGCTGAAACCTAGCAACATTATTGTCAGAGCCTTTGACGGTTCCAAGAGGATGGTTCATGGAGAGGTAGACATTCCTATCCGGGTGGGTTCTCAGGTGTTCGACTCCACTTTCTATGTGATGGATATCCGTCCATCGTATTCTTGTCTACTAGGTCGACCTTGGATCCACAAAGCTGGGGCAGTGACCTCTACCTTGCACCAGAAGCTAAAATACCCTGTCAGAGGGAAGATTGTCACTGTGCAGGGAGAGGAGGAGTATATGGTGAGCCATTTGAATTCCTTCAGATATATTGAGATGGACGGGGAGTTTATTGAAACCCCTTTTCAGCATTTCGAAGAGGTACCTCCGACTTTGGCAGCAGCAGAAACAGTGGTCGAAGAGGATGTTCCTTTGAAGATGGCTTCCTTGAAGGATGCTCGGGCTGTGGTCAAGAAAGGTGAATGTACTAACTGGGGCAGACTCCCTGATTTTACACAGAAAACTGACAAGTTCGGACTGGGTTTTAATGCAGAGGGTCAGAAGGCTATGCGGAAGGCAAAGATCAGAAGACCTCCTGTGCTCATTACCAATCCAGGAGTGAATGCTGTTGGGGACGGAGATGAAGTGGAAGAGTCAGAGTTTGAAAGCTGGATCTACCCGACGGTTGATGGAGGATTGACCAATTGGATTGTTAAGGACCATACTCCTGTTACTTTTGTTACGCAGTAATAAACTTCTTTGTTTTGTTATTTGTAATAAACAATTAAAACTCTATGGCCCGGTGTCTTACCCGGGGCACCGTGGCTTCATTTGTGAGGGCATATAAATTGTCATTTCATATATCATGAATAAATATCTTGGACGTTTTCTCGCATTTCAAATCTTATGCTCCTTTTCTGTCTTTCCTTTCTTTATATATTGCAAAACAGTTGTATTTACACACACTCACTCATACAGGTTTCAATCCACTCTGGATCTCACTGGTAACGACTCTGCTACTGCCAGTTATGACTTCGAAAATCCGATCAACTTAGCCGAAGACGAAGGTGAAGATGATTGCGAAGTTCCTGGCGAGCTTGCAAGACTGTTACTCCAGGAAGAGAGGGCTATTCAACCACACGAAGAGCCAGTGGAAACAATAAACCTGGGTACTGATACAGACAGAAAGGAGGTAAAGATTGGTGCCAACCTAGAGCTCAGCGTGAAGCAACGGTTGACTAAGATGCTACATGATTATATGGAGATCTTTGCCTGGTCCTACGAAGACATGCCCGGGTTGGATACCGATATTGTGGTCCATCATTTGCCTACTAAGGAAGACTGCCCTCCGGTTAAGCAAAAGGTCCGCCGTATGCGTCCAGAGATGTCTGAGAAGATCAAAGCCGAGGTTATGAAACAGTTTGATGCTGGGTTCCTTGCAGTGACTTCTTACCCTCAGTGGGTTGCTAATGTGGTGCCGGTACCTAAGAAAGATGGAAAGGTCAGAATGTGTGTCGATTACAGGGATCTGAACAGGGCCAGCCCCAAAGATGACTTCCCTCTACCTCACATTGATGTCCTTGTTGACAATATAGCTCAGCATAAGGTGTTCTCTTTCATGGATGGTTTTTCAGGTTACAATCAGATCAAGATGGCACCTGAAGACATGGAAAAAACTACCTTTGTTACTCAGTGGGGCACCTTCTGCTACAAGGTCATGCCTTTTGGACTGAAGAACGTTGGGGCAACCTACCAACGTGCCATGGTTGCTTTATTTCATGACATGATCCATCATGAGATAGAAGTGTATGTTGACGACATGATCGCAAGGTCCCAGACTGAGGAAGAACACCTTGATCATCTGCAGAAATTGTTTGACCGGTTGAAATTGTACAAGCTAAGGTTGAACCCGAACAAGTGCACCTTCGGGGTAAGATCTGGGAAATTGCTAGGCTTCGTTGTAAGTGATAAGGGTATTCAAGTGGACCCTGCCAAGGTTAAAGCTATTCAAGAGATGCCAGTTCCTAGGACAGAGAAAGAGGTCAGAGGCTTTTTAGGACGCCTGAATTACATTGCCCGATTTATCTAACACCTGACGGCCACCTGTGAACCAATCTTCAAGCTGCTGAAGAAAGATCAGGTAGTACGTTGGAATGATGAATGTCAGGCTGCTTTTGACAGAATCAAGGAGTATCTCCAAGAACCACCCATCCTTATACCACCGGTTGAGGGGAGACCTCTGATACTATACCTGACAGTACTTGACAACTCAATGGGGTGTGTGCTGGGGCAGCATGACGAGTCCGGCCGAAAAGAGCATGCCATTTATTACCTTAGCAAAAAGTTTACCGACTGTGAGACCCGATACTCACTACTTGAGAAAACTTGCTGCGCTTTGGTATGGGCTGCTCGCCGGCTGAGACAGTATATGCTGACTCACACTACTTTGTTGATCTCAAAGATGGATCCTATAAAGTACATATTTGAAAAGCCTGCTCTGTCTAGGAGAATAGCAAGATGGCAAATGATCTTGACAGAATATGACATTCAATACACAACCCAGAAAGCCATCAAGGGAAGTGTATTGGCAGATCACTTGGCACATCAGGCAGTAGATGACTATCAGACAATGAACTTCGAGTTTCCGGACGAGAGCATTATGATAGTGACTGATTGTGAAGTACCTAGACCGGATGAAGGACCTGAGGAAGGATCCCGATGGTCTATGCACTTTGACGGAGCCTCCAATGCTTTTGGAAACGGTATCGGCGCTGTGATCATATCCCCTCAAGGCACTCATACTCCACTCACTGCCCGGCTATGTTTCAACTGCAACAACAATATGGCGGAGTATGAGGCATGCATCATGGGTCTCCAAGCTGCGACCGACTTAAGGATCAAGTTTCTGAGTGTCTTCGGAGATTCCGCTCTCGTGATCAATCAGATCAAAGGAGAGTGGGATACGAAACATCCGAATCTTATTCCTTACAAAGAATGTGTGTTGACATTGATCCCCCACTTCACGAAGATAACCTTTGAACATTTCCCAAGAGAGGAGAATCAGTTAGCGGACGCGTTAGCTACGATGTCTTCTATGTTCAAGGTCAAACGGGACAATGAGGCTCCCCGGATCATCATCTGGAAACTGGACGAACTGGCATACTGTTGTGATCTCGAGACTGAGTTGGTAACCGAGAAGCCTTGGTACCACGAGGTGAAGAGATACTTGGAAGCTCAGGAATACCCTAAAGGTGCATCTGTCAATGATAAGAAGTTTCTGAGAAGGTTCGCAGCGAAGTTCTTCCTTAGCAATGGCATCTTGTACAAGCGAAACCATGATTCGACCTTACTGCGTTGTGTGGACAAGACAGAAGCAGAAAGGATCATGGAAGAGCTACATGAAGGGACCTTCGGAATACATTCCAGTGGACACACTATGGCGAAGAAAATCCTTCGGGCAGGGTATTTCTGGTCCACAATGGAAGCTGACTGCTATCAACACTCACGGACATGCCATAAATGCCAGATATATGCAGACAAGGTGCATGTTCCTCCAGTTCCTCTAAATGTTCTGACTGCACCTTGGCCGTTTGCAATGTGGGGCATAGACATGACCGGGGAGATTAAACCTACGGCATCTAACGGGCATCGCTTCATCCTAGTGGCGATTGATTACTTCACGAAGTGGGTCGAAGCAGCTTCCTACGCTACGGTAACCAAGACTGTTGTGACACGATTCATTCGGCATAACCTGATATGTCGATACGGCGTCCCAGAAAGGATCATTACAGACAACAGTACCAATCTTAATAACAAGATGATCACTGAGCTCTGCGAGCAGTTTAAGATACAGCACCATAACTCTTCTCCTTATCGGCCGAAGATGAATGGGGTTGTAGAAGCAACAAATAAAAATATCAAGAAAATTGTGCAGAAGATGACAATGACTTATAAAGATTGGCACGAGATGTTACCGTTCGCTCTACATGGGTACCGTACCTTAGCCAGGACGTCAACTCCTTTCTCCTTGGTCTACGGTATGGAGGCAGTCTTACCGATCGAAGTGCAAATACCCTCTCTCCGGATAATGAAGGATGCAAATCTGAACGAAGATGATTGGATCCAGACACGACTTGATCAATTAAACCTTATTGATGAAAAGAGGCTTGCTGCTATCTGTCATGGTCAGACGTATCAGAAACGGATGATCAGGGCATTTAACAAAAAAGTCAGACCACAGGAATATCAAGTTGGGGATCTGGTAATCAAGCGAATCATCCTTCCTCAGAGTGATCCGAGGGGAAAATGGACCCCTACGTACGAAGGGTCATTTGTGGTTAAACATGTGTTCTCAGGAGGAGCCATGATTCTAACCAACATGGATGGTGACGACCTTCCTCACCCCGCCAATGCAGACATAGTAAAAAGATACTACGCATGAAAAAGACCCGCTAGGTTGACATACCTAGGCAAAAATTAGGGCTTCCCGGCGAACCAAAAGGGTTCGGGAAAAATGAAGGGATGAAATGAAAAAATCTGTACACCCGGCAAGTCGAAAACCTGAAAAGGCGGCTTGGGCAAAAATGGGTATCCCGGTGGACTGAAAACCCGAAAGGGCGGTCCAGGCAAAAGTTAGGGATAAAGCGTAATACTATGTCTCATTGGATCACTTTGCATCCAGAATCCGGTATCTACATCGAGTTCAGACGGCATCGATCAGTCAGGTTCATCTTCAACTAAGGTCATCAAGTGATGAGACGCTCGGAGATATAAGGGCGATAGCAGAGTTGAAACCCAGTGGGATCATTCATTTCACACAGCTGCTTTATTTTCTCTTGTACAAATTTGTATAAACTCTTTTGTTCGGCGGCGTCCTCTTACTAGGACGTCAACCTCTTGTACATAAACGCCTATTTACAGGCAAATTCAAAATCAATACAAAAATTACTTTTCAGTTAAAATTGCCAATTGTTTTTCCTTTTCTGTTTTGTTTTGCGAAGAACGTCCAAGGTTTAATTTGTGATATATGCATTGACAATAATTTGCTAACTCATGAATATTTGCATACGAAACAAAGGATTAATTACAGGTAACATTAGAAACAGGGGCAATAAAGAGTTGTCTAAGCAATCTAATTGTTCTGTCCTCCAAGGTATCAAGGTAGGTTCGGCTAAAGAACATAACCAGATATCTTAATTCCCCAGAGAGTGAGCCAGCAAGTCTGTGCATTCTCCCCAAGCAAAGTTACAGTCAACCTTAAGAAAATTGGGTATCCTCCAGCAGATCTCAACATTCCCCAGCAGTACAGACATTCTTAACAAGCATCCCCGGTAGTCTTGACCTAAAGATTGTTCCCCGGCGGTAT
Source organism: Vicia faba (assembly GCA_948472305.1). Classification (NCBI taxonomy): domain Eukaryota; kingdom Viridiplantae; phylum Streptophyta; class Magnoliopsida; order Fabales; family Fabaceae; genus Vicia; species Vicia faba. The sequence goes on along the minus strand of OX451737.1, from coordinate 635,614,042 downwards.
ATCAAACATTCAATGGAGTCACTTCCCCAATATAGTTCAAAACTTCCCCAGGAGAGTCCAATCCAGTTTCCCCAGGAAAGTTGGAATCCATCTCCCCAAGCAGTAAGCTTATCCCCAGTAGATTCTGGAAGCTTATCCTCGCAGAGCATGAACGCGTCTCCCGGTTTTATTCAAAGGTTATTTCTCTACCAGGGTATAACTGGGTTATCCTCAGCCAAAAGCCACGGAAAGATCGTTCTCGGCGAAGTCTTCTTATCCCCAGCGAAGTCTATTAACACTTCCAATATAACAACGGTATCCTCAGCGAAGTTACCATCAACATTTCAGCACAGTACCTCTCTCCCCACAAAGTATTGTTTCCCAACAAGATCGTTAGAGTAATTTTCTCCCCGCATAGTAATCCATTCGCCAAGTTTATTCCCCAACGGAGTTATCTTCTCTTACTGGTATTCTTGCAACTATCATCCCCAGCGGAAGCAAAAATCTGTTCTTCAACATCAGCCCAGGAGTGACTTCCCGACACCCGTCAAGGATTTATTTTCCTAAGACGAAAACATACATTCATAAACATCACATATATCATTATAGCATGCATATACGCATCATATCTTACAAATCTCATTTATGTTGAGAACATCATTGCTTGATCCATATCATGCATTGCATATGACTGACCTTTACCTTTCAGGAAAGATCCAGTTAAGTTCTCAGCTATATTCAAGGCCTTCTCTGGTTCAGTCAGATCGACCCTAAGATCTCCCTGTTTCTTATCCAGTTGAAGATTTCAAGACCTAGACCGGTTCAGTTAAATCGACCCTAAGATTTTTCTGTTTCTTATCCAGTCAAAGGCCTTCTCTGGTTCAGTCAGATCGACCCTAAGATCTCCCTGTTTCTTATCCAGTTGAAGATTTCAAGACCTAGACCGGTTCAGTTAAATCGACCCTAAGATTTTTTTGTTTCTTATCCAGTCAAAGGCCTTCTCTGGTTCAGTCAGATCGACCCTAAGATCTCCCTGTTTCTTATCCATTTGAAGACATTTCAAGACCTAGACCGGTTCAGTTAAATCGACCCTAAGATTTTTATGTTTCTTATCCAGTCAAAGGCCTTCTCTGGTTCAGTCAGATCGACCCTAAGATCTCCCTGTTTCTTATCCAGTTGAAGACATTTCAAGACCTAGACCGGTTCAGTTAAATCGACCCTAAGATTTTCCTGTTTCTTATCCAGACAAAGGCCTTCTCTGGTTCAGTCAGATCGACCCTAAGATCTCCCTGTTTCTTATCCAGTTGAAGATTTCAAGACCTAGACCGGTTCAGTTAAATTGACCCTAAGATTTTTCTGTTTCTTATCCAGTCAAAGGCCTTCTCTAGTCCAGCTAAATCGACCCCTAAAAGATTTTCCTGATGAAGACTCAGTAGAAGATATCCAAGATTCTCTCAATGATACTGTTGAGGTTGAAGTCGCCTATGGTTCTCTCCCCGTTACTGCGGAGGTAGTAATCGTCCCCAGATTCTCTCAGCGTTACTGTTGAGGTTGAAGTCGCCCAAGATTCTCTCGGCGTTACTGTTGAGGTTGAAGTCGCCCAAGATTCTCTCAGCGTTACTGTTGAGGTTGAAGTCGCCTATGGTTCTCTCCCCGTTACTGCGGAGGTAGTAATCGTCCCCAGATTCTCTCAGCGTTACTGTGGAGGTTGAAGTCGCCCAAGGTTCTCTCAGCGTTCCTGTTGGGGTAGTAATCGTTCAAGGTTCTCTCACCATCCCGTTGAGGTAGTAACCATCCCTGGTTCATTCATCATCTTTTGAAGCTCCAGATTCAGCTCCTGTAACCAGTCAGGACACATCTATACAAAGAGTTTGAAGACCAGCTCCTGTAACATGCCAGGTACTCATTTTTCTTTTGCAGGTACGCAAGTTCTCGCTAAGGAATCTCTTACGCGATCGACACCCAGATGGCATCTATAAGCCCATCCACCATCCATCATCTCTTAGCATGGCATCTATAAGCCCATCATCCTATCCATCAAATCTCCAAATGGCATCTATAAGCCCATTCCCATCATCACACTACTATGTGAGCGCAAATTTTTGGGCACTCTAGTGTTCAATCATCTTCTACCTTCGGATTACGAAAGGCACGTCAGCCAATCTGCATCCTCGGGTCTAAGAAGATTGAACAGGGGCAACTGTTGTACCCCAAAATTTGCCCTCCCATATTCTTCAAGATTTGCAAAGAGCATGCTTCAAAATCTCCTCAAGGGTTGCACAGTTCAAGGACCTCCTAACAGTAAAAAACTAGGGTTTTGGTTCTGACAAAGAAAATAAAGTTTCCAAGGGTCCAATCAAGTCCCACATACTTACAAATATGGTGAAGCACCCTCATGACAAGTTTCAAGACTTACAGCACAAAATTGCACAGTCAAAAACCCTAATTGCCCTACAGTCAACTGCAGGGGCAAAATGGTCATTTGACAGTCAAAAGTTCAAATTTTTGGTCAACATCTCATTTTGAAGCCACAAACATTATTTGATCAATTCTTGATCATGATTTTCAAGGCATGGCTCAAAAAGTCTCAAGATGCAAAAGTTTCCATATTTGGACAGTTGAAAAAGTCAACTGTAACTTGACCAAGGCATAACTTCCACATGGATTATCAGAAAAATTCCATCCAAAGCTCATTTTGAAGAGAAAAACATTTCCTACAACTCCTCTTCACACTTCAAGTCCAATAAATGCTCTCACAAAAAGTTATCAATTTCAACATTATAGGTCATTTTCAAAAGTCAACAAAAAGGGACTTTAAGTCAAAGGCCATAACTTGAGATTGGTAAATCAAAATGACATGGGACCAAAGGCATTGGTTAGAGGACTTCAAGACCTTTCCAAAATGTCCAAGAACATGATCAAAGCTTAAAAATTGAGAAAGATATGCCTTGTGGACGTTGGGAAACTTTTGGGAATTTTGAAAAGTCAACTTTGCTTCAAATGCCTTAAAATTGCTAATGGGCCACATTTTCTTCCAAGATTCATCATCCAAAGCATATGCACGACCATTTGGCCCAAAGGGGATTTATTTCATCATTTTTATTTATTTATTTGAATTTTTAATTACAATTAATTCATTTAAATTAATTAAAATATGGAAAAAATACTAAAACAAAGTTTTCAAATCTTTTTATGCAGTATAATCACTCATGATTCACTCAAGATTCGTGCACAACTCAAATTGGGAAGATTGGATATGATTGACATCAAAAACATGTGAAAAAGATTTGAAAAATTATGCATGAAAATCAAATATTCATTCCATCAATGCAAGGATTTTTTTGGATCAAAACTCAACCCTAATCCATCCTCATATAAGTGTGATCAAAACCTAATGCCAATGGACCTCTAAGCTGCGCCCCATCTCAAGAATCAAGTTGGCATTTTAATCAAAAAAATCAAAAACTGAAAACTGCCTTGGAGGACGATTCAAAGGAAAAGATTGATCCCATTAGCTTGCCAAGACATCATTGAACCTGACTGAACACTTTTCCACGTCCATAGCATCCAGAATTGGTACATAGAACTCAAAGTTTCTGACACTTTATGCAGATTCGTGTTTCAATTTTTAAGCATCCTCATTGCATTTTCTTTGTTGATTTATACTAATTGATTCATTCTAAAGCTAACCATATATTTTAATTGAGTTTTCGTGCAAAATTGGAGAATCCACCATTGAAGCTTTCTAGGTTTTCAGAAACCTTGAATTGGGGATTCTGGCATAGGGTAAAATCAGAACACGAGGCTTGCACCATTAAAATCGTGACGTTCCAAGGAGTTCAAAACATCCATCGCGCTGTTTTTATATTTTGTTAATTCCTAATCGCTATTTTTGTGCTTGCAATTTAGTGGGGGTTTAAAACCCCCGCAATCTTGTTTGTTTTGTTTCAGGTAAAACGCACAAACCGAGAAGATGGTGACTTGTCTCCCTGTGATATGGCAATTTGAAATTAGTGCGCGTTTTATTGATTCAGGCCACTAATTCTTTTCTTCCCTTATAATAATTGCCTTCCACTAATATTACAAAGCAAACGCCTAGCGCAGATGGTTGATGTGCTGTCCTATAACCACTGGGACCTGGGTTCGATTCCCAGGTCCCCCCATATTCTTGATATGTTTTGTTTTAATATCATCCTATGCAGTTTCTCTCCAAGCGTCCACCATACGCTCACAATCCAGGCACGCCACTTGTCCCATAATCCTAATCCAAAGGCCAATGTTTGAAGTGTACCGTGGGCACCAGTCAACGCATACGTACGTGGCTTAGAAAGTCAACAAGGCCAAGGTTTCAATGGGCCAAAAATGCTGATGATACCTCCCAATTGGGGTCAACACCCCCCAAGGGTTTGCAATTCTTTTCTTTTTTTTATTTTCCATTATTTGTGTTAATTCAATTATTTCTTTTTTTAATTCTTTAAATTAACATATTTTCATAACATGAAAAATAATAAAAAATCAGAAAGTCACAAAAACAAAAATATATTTTATTTTTGTAAATAAATGCTATTAATTAATTTAGTTTTTTAATTCTAGGATTAATCTTAATATTTTCTTAATAAATTTAAAAATTTGTAGAATTAGGTTTTAATTACTTTTATCTTTTTTTTTCCTTTTCTTTTATCATCACTAATAATTAATTATTTATTTTTGTAAATCAAATTATATTAACTAATTAGGTTAACTTTAGGTTTAATTTTAACATTTTTTTAAATAAATAAAAATAGTTAGAATTAGGGTTAATTAATTAATTTTTTTTAATTTCATTTAATTCTCTCATAAAAATTCATAAATACAAAAATTCAAAAATCTTTTCTTTTTATTTTAATTTAATTAATTTGTTAATCATAATTTAATTTCATTAAAAAAGGGTCCAACGCCCTCGCTTTCGATTATTAGTTCGTTTCGCACATTTTATTTCCTTTCTTATAATATTCATGTAATTCTCCCAAAGCCGTGTAAATTAGACATTTTATATTTCTCGCACTTTATTTTATTTTAAATCGGGTCCTGGATTTAATTTGGCGATGTGGACCCGCGCCTTTGTAATAGCGTAGGACTTTTAATTTCCGCATCTTTTTTAACTGTTAATAAATTTGCATGCAAGAATGAATGTCAAAATAAAAACAACGCGTAGATCACCTATACATGACAAGACAAAAATATCTGAAAACGACACACTAATCACACACCACCCCTAGGGTACGTCTCACTGTTGCCTTGCCCCTCGAAAGGTGATCGTCGAGTAGAGGATGTCTTAGTAAGTCCTCATGATCCGGGAACCTGGCATGAGGGTAGCTTCTAAGGTGTCTTCCCATTGCTCCGGTGATCATCATGTCCCGAACCTCGAATTGACCCGAACACCTCCAACGGTGGTGCTACCTACCTCTCAATGGTGGGATGGCACTACTTTAAGGACATTTACACAGACGAATTCCTTAGGGTAGGTAGACGACTCTAGATACTTGCTCTAAATTTCAAAACAAATCAAAAAATACTTTTCACACCGACACCTTTTCAAAAAGCTTTCGAAAGCAATTTTTCAAACACTCTTGAGGGCCGATACAAGAGTCGAACGGGAATTTTCAAAGAAACTTTTTAAAACCCACAGTTGAAAAGCAAACAAACCATTTTTGAAAACACAAATGAGCAAGTATCTAAGAGCCCATGGATAACCATGGATAGAAAGGGTGCTAACACCTTCCCTTTCTATAACCTACCTCCCGAACCGAGAGCAATCTCTATAAGGAATTTTTCTGTGCTTTTGTCCTTTCCATTTGGAGAAAATAAAAGACGATGGCGACTCTTGCTTCCGCGATATTTCGCGAACCAGTGTCAAACAGTCAGTTCCAGATCCACCGATCACACAGTGCTTCGAATGGGCATATCAAAGCCTGGAGCTTCGAGTGACAGTTATGAGAATATATTCAAAGAAGTCTCGAAATGTTAACAAGGCTGTGTCCAAGAAATGCGTTCGAAGCGAAGAAGTGCCAAAACATTTGAAATTCAAATGCAAGCGGGATTTTCGAAATTTGAAATATATGCGCTGGAGCATTCGAAGACGCGTGGAAACTAGAAAGAGGCATTGCTCTGCATGTTCCGAACGTGGCAGAATCTTATAGCAAGACCGTTATGGTCGAAGTAGTATAAATAGAAGTCTTAGCATTAGGATTTCGTGTGTCATATCTATTGTACAAAAAACTCAGTAAACATTCAAAATACCACATGGCTAGGGAAACGAATGCACGAGCAATGTACGTATGATAACACCAAGTGTTTATGATTTAATAAAAACTCTTTATCATTTCCAGTATTTTCCTTTATCTTCATGTCAATACTATTCAAAAGCTTTTGCACTAAAATGTTTTCATTCGAAGTCTTTTTACTGATGCCTTACATTTAAATGCTTTCTTTCCATTTCAAATACTTTACATTTCAGAAACTGTTGTACATTTCATGCCTTTATCTTCAAGCTTTTATCATTCGAACACATTTTTCACTTAAAGTCATTTTACTGTTTTCTTGCATTTAAACGCTTTCTTCATATTTCGAATCTTTTACATTCCATAGAATCTTTTACATTACATGTTTTTATGCTTCGAGGTCGTTTACTTGTCTTTTATGCAGTTTTTACATGTCTTTACAATTGAACTTTATTCATGCAATTTAGTTTCGCGCACATTTACTTGAGCACGCCTTTAGATCTTTAATAGACTAATCGAAGTAAGTTAAACACCTACACAACATTCTAAATACCAACCATGAATACCAGTTCTATAATGAGAGTTATCCTAATGACCAATACATCCTAGGATCAATCTAGTCGATCCTGCGAGTTACCAGAGAGATTGAATAACAGTCAGTAAGATTATTCGATAGTTTGGAGGACTAGCGGTTGTTTACCAGAAATCACTGTAAACAAATTGGCACACCCGGTGGGACGAGTCGTTGGCCATTACGGAATTTAGAACAAAATAAAAATTATTGAGACGTAACCATTGTAAAAATACTCTGAGTGATAAGTTTGTTGTTTTATGAACCTTAGAAGTGGTAGAATAACCAATAGCAACCAACCCTTACCCAGAAGAAAACGTTTGAACAAGATGTCTAATTCTGACAATCAACAAGGGGAACAAAATGCCCCACATACAACAGGCACTAATATGACCGCTTCGATGGGAACATCTAATGTGATCCCTTCGAATGCACAGTCTGTTGCATCCTCTACCAGTAATATAGCCACTAATGGAATAAGTGGCATATCAACTAATAGTTCGATCCTAGGAAATACTGGAACCATTGGTTATCCCGGGGGATTCGTCCCACCATCAGGGACACAAACCCATTTCGCCACCCCACTAACTAGACCACCCGGTTTCGATGGTAATAGAACCAGAAATTCCTCTTATGGAATGCCAACATCTTTTATGGCAGGCTTACACAATTCCACATCGAATTCATCACCACAATTAGGGTCTGGGTCTGGGGCAAATCAGTTTATGACAAATAACCAAGGGTCAGTGGGTTATAGTGCAATGCCTATTTTAACCACAGAAAACCAGTTGGCTTTTAGGCAATTAATGGATGACAGTAACCATAATATGATAGGGGTATTAGCACAAACTATGCAGGAAATATTTTCCCCAATAGTATAAAATGTGACTGTGACAAACAGAGAAAACGCAGATAATATGAGTCGAATAGCAGATTTTTTCGCTCCCCCAGAGAGGCGTAGGCAGAATCATGCGGGAGTTCGAGCGAACGTACCTATTATAGAACAAGTTGCTAACGACCCAACCTATAGACCAGCCAGAGAGGAGGTTAATTTGGGGGCAAGGGCACAAAGGCTAGAAGCCCCAATGATCCAAGGCCCACAAAGGGAAATTATGGAACCAGGGGCAAGGGTCGAAAGGTTGGAAGTCCCAGAGTTTCGAGAAGAACAACCTAGAGGGGTTTTCATGGTGGGTCGAAATCAAGATGCTGATGCAGTCGTTCATAGAATTCGAAACGATAACATCTTGGCAGAAAATAATTTAACCACCATGATAGAGAGAATCATGGCCCAGAATGGCCTCAACATAGGAATTAGAAGGCCAAATTATGCCTCCCCTATATTAGATTACATAATGCACACTGATTTACCAAGGGGATATAAAGTCCCTAAGTTTACAAAGTTTGTTGGGGATACCAATGAGTCAACAGTCGAACATATAGCCAGGTATCTAACCGAAGCGGGAGATATAGCCAATAATGAGGACCTCAGGATCAAATATTTCCCAAGTTCCCTGACTAAGAACGCTTTCATATGGTTCACCACTTTGCCTCCTGGGTCCATTGATACTTGGGCTCTTTTGGAGAGATTATTCCATGAACAGTTCTACATGGGACAATAAAAAATAAGTCTGAAGGAACTAGCCAGTGTCAAGAGAAAGTTCACTGAACCCATAGATGATTATCTGAATAGATTCAGGCTTTTGAAATCCAGATGTTTCACAGTAGTGCCTGAACATGAGTTAGTCGAAATGGCCGCTGGCGGCTTGGATTACTCTATTCGAAAGAAACTAGACACTCAATATTTGAGGGATATGGCTCAATTAGCCGATAGGGTTCGACAGGTCGAAAGGCTAAAGGCCGAAAAGGCCAGAGTCTTTAAAAATAACAAGAAGGAAAGGATCTCCTATGTTGGAACTGAGGAAGTAGAAGATTATCCTGAATTCGAATTCGAAGAGGTCGAAATCGACCTCGCTGAATTAAAACAGGCACCACCTTACTCCTGCAAATTATTAGTTCCCACAAAAGGGAAAGAAATTGTTGAAAATGAGAAAAGTGACAAATTCCCAAAGAAGGTTTATACCTTCGATGTCACTAAATGTGATGAGATTTTTGATTTACTTGTCAAAGATGACCAACTCATTGTGCCATCAAATGTCAAAATACCTCCTTTAGATCAAAGAAAGAAAAGAGGATTTTGCAAATATCATAGTTTCCTAGGCCACAAAACCTCACAGTGTTTTCTTTTCAGGGACCTAATTCAGAATGCAATTAAAGATGGCAGACTGAAGTTTGCTGATAAAGCAAAAATGAAAGTGGACGAAGACCATTTGGACGTTGCAGACACCAATTACTCCGAGCCTGCATGCATTGGAGAAATTAACATGGTGGAAGCTGACCAAAGTGACGCTCCAGTGGGAGAGAAAGGTACTGAAAATGAAAGTTGGGTGATAGTCGAAGTCAATAAGGGGGTCACTGAAGACGTCCACAAGCAACCAAAGACTTCGATTGAAGCAGCACCTTTAGTTGTTGCAAAAGAAATCCAGGCTACTGAAGGCCAGGAAAACCAAAACCAAGAGTTGACACAGGTCACTGAAGGCCTGAGGCTGGAATTGGAGAAAGTCCAAATCACGAAGCCAACCTCCCCTCAGAAAGAAATATGGGACACTTTAGGGGAATCCAGTGGAAAATTTGACTATTTGGTCAAATATTCTGCCCCAGAGAGTTCAAAGGTCCACATTGAAGATATAAAACCCACAGGATGGGGAGATGATGACGCTAAGGGGGAGGATGTTGAGGTAAACATGGTGGATATGGAGAGACCTCGCTCCGAGATGGAGGAGGTAGAGGGATACTTAGAAAAAGAGAAGTATAAAATGGAGGATAATCATGCTGGAGATGCTAGTCTCAAGGATTACCTCATGATGTGCCACAAGGGAGATACGGGAATGATACTATGCCCTAGGTGCAGCATCCTCTGCAATCAGAGAAACGCTGAGAACTTCGAGAGGGTACAGAGGGCGCGAACTGGCAACAACTGGCGCCAGGATAACCAGCTATTCAGGTGTTATCCTAAGGCTGGAGAAAGTTTGCTGGAATTTGTGTTTCGCTGCTACAAAGGGGCAACCAAATGCTTGATATGCCCAAGGTGTTCTGTTGTGTATGATCAAAGCATGGCCAGAGCCTTCGAAACAGTCCCCTTCGCCCCTTGCTGGAACCATCAAGAAACTGTTCAGATGGGCCCATGTTTCGATAGCAAATACAAACAACGAAGGCCTGATAGTCCTCATCCCAAGGGTGCTCGAAGAGTGACGTTCAAACTCCCTGCTGAAGTGCCAACAGACAGATGGCTGCAAGTCAGAAATGACAAAGGCAAAGACAAATGGAGAAACGCTGAACGAAACGCACGCCATGCTATGACATATAGAAGGAAATTCAACATAGCGAAGAGGGAAGAGGTGAGATTAGAGAACTACAAAGGAAGAAACCCCATGTCAAGATCCCAGTGGCGAAGGCAACAGAGGATTCGAAAGGCTGAGAGGGAAGCTGTGGCAAATAAAGGGGCAACTTCAGCAAAGAACCAAGGTGAATCTAGCACCAATAAACCCACACCAAAAAATCAAACTGAAGACAAACCCCCAGTTAATAGGAGGCTCTTTTCTGAAGTACAACTAGATGAACCAAAGGAATACACTCCAGGTCCAGAAGAAGACGAAGATATGATAACGGACAACTTCGAATTAGAGGGGGAGTCTTCGTTCAACCTCAATTGCAACGTGGTATCTGTGCTTCCCTGTGAGTTTGGACAGGAAACTGAAATTGATGAATATGAGGAAGAAGATACCATAGACCTGATGAGGCATAGGCCTGTGTGCTACTATGTGATGGACAATGGGGCTGTCGAGGATCAGAATGCGTTCTTCGAACGTCCAGAACCAGCTATGAAGAACCATCTTAAGCCACTATTTATTCGGGAAAAGGTTGGTGCCCATGGCGTGAATAAGGTTCTAGTGGATGGGGGTGCTGCAGTCAACTTGATACCCCATTTCATGCTGAAAAGGTTAGAAATACGCGAAGGAGACATCAAGCCCCACAATATGGTTCTATCCAATTATGAAGGGAAAGTGGGCAAAACACTGGGGGTGGTTCAATTGGACTTGACAATAGGCTCAAGCTGTAGGCCTACCATGTTCATGGTGATCGAAGCCAAGGCCAACTACAACTTGTTGCTGGGAAGGGAGTGGATCCATGGTGTAGGGGCAGTTCCTTCGTCAATGCACCCGCGATTAGTTCTATGGAGAGAAGATGGGATCGTGGAAAACATTGAACAGACCAGAGTTACTTCATGTCAACAGTCAATTTAGTTGACAAGAGGAATTATGACAAACATCTGGCAAAGATTGCTCCTTGTGTCCCAAATGATGAAATCAACGAAACCAGAAACGCCCACTACTATATGACCCTTCGCCATGATGGCCTATACTGGGATAGAAGGATAATCAGTGACGACGAAGGAGTCGAAAGTACTATACAAAGACGGCCAGCAGGCTGGGAATTCGACAGCCTTACTCATGACTGAGTCCTCCTTTTTCGAAAGGATTTCGGCCTATATGGCTGAGAACGAATCAAAGGCGGCCTTAGAGGCTGAAATGAATAAACTGGCTGTGGAGATGAACGAAATAAGTGGGGATGGCTCGAAAGGCTCACCCTCTAAAGAACTTGAGATAGATCAAAGGCTGGACGCCATCTATGATAAAGAACCCTTAGGCTTCGAAAGGGACCCCATAGACTCAGGTGCCAAAATGTTGGCGCATGATCCACTCGAAGAAGTGAACTTAGGGGATGAAAACACGAAAAGAATAACCTACATAAGTGCAAAACTTAGCCCAGGCCTCAAGCAGGAAGTGATCGAAGTCCTCAAGAAAAACAAAGATTGCTTCGCATGGGATTATGACGAAATGCCTGGTTTAAAGAGGGAGTTAGTCGAACACAGACTTCCAATCAAAGATGGCAAGAAGCCCATCAAGCAAACTCCTAGAAGATTCGCACCAGCGGTTCTCACAAAGATTAAAGCTGAGATCGAAAGGTTGATGCGTTGCAGATTCATCAGAACCACAAGGTATGTCGAATGGTTAGCAAATATAGTACCTGTTATTAAGAAAAATGGTTCTTTGAGAATCTGCATAGATTTTAGGGATTTAAACACTGCAACCCCTAAGGATGAGTACTCCATGCCTGTGGCAGAAATGCTAGTAGACTCTGCTGCAGGATTCGAATACTTGAGTATGTTAGATGGATACTCTGGGTATAATCAGATTTTTATTGCTGAAGAAGATGTTGCCAAGACAGCATTTTGTTGCCCAGGAGCCTTAGGCACCTACGAATGGGTGGTGATGCCTTTTGGTTTAAAAAACGCTGGGGCAACTTATCAAAGGGCAATGAATTCGATTTTCCATGATTTCATTGAAACCTTTATGCAGGTGTATATTGATGATATAGTCATCAAATCTATATCTGCAGAAACCCATTTGCATCATTTGAGCCAATCATTCGAATGAATGAGAAAACATGGCTTAAAGATGAATCCCCTTAAATGTGCATTTTTTGTGCAGGCTGGAGATTTCCTTGGCTTTGTGGTTCACAAGAAAGGAATTGAGATCAACCAAAACAAAACCAAAGCCATAATGGAGACGAAAGCACCTACGTAAAAAAGGGAGTTACAATCTTTGCTAGGGAAGATTAACTTTCTCAGAAGGTTCATTTCGAATCTGAGTGGAAGAACCCAAGCTTTCTCTATGTTGCTTCGTTTAAAGCAAGGCCAAGCCTTCGAATGGAACGAAGCCCACCAGGAGGCATTTGACAAGATAAAAAGATACCTCTCTCAGCCTCCCATCTTGTCTCCACCTTCATGGGGAAAGCCCATGAGATTGTACATATCTGCCTCTGAAGTTAGTATAGGTAGTATGTTAGCACAAGAAGATAGCAATGGCATCGAAAGAGCCATATACTATTTAAGTAGAGTATTGAATGATGCAGAGACCAGATATAGCAATTTAGAAAAGCTATGTCTCTGTTTGTACTTCTCTTGTATGAAACTCAAGTATTATATAAAGCTTGTTGATGTTTATGTTTCATCTCATTTCGATGTCATTAAACACATGCTTTCGAAACCAATAATGCATAGCAGAGTTGGTAAATGGGATTTAGCCTTAACAGGATATTCTTTGACTTTCATGCCTTTAAAAGATGTGAAAGGCCAAGTGATTTCTGATTTCATTGTGGACCATTCATTGGTTGAGCAGACTGTCATGAGTTACATCAAAATGCAACCATGGAAATTATACTTTGATGGTTCGACCCACAGGAATGGAAGTGGTGTTGGAGTCCTTATAATTTCTCCTGAAGGAATTCCAACAAAATTCAAGTATAAATTAGATGGTCCTCGTTGCTCGAACAACGAAGCTGAGTATGAAGCGCTCATCGTTGGACTTGAAGCTTTGTTGGAATTGGGGGCAACTAGAGTCGAAATTAAAGGAGACTCAGAATTAGTGGTCAAGAAAATAACAAAGGAGTATAAATGCATAAAGGAAAACCTGATGATATACTTCGTCATAGTTAACAGGCTACTTAGGAAATTTGAATACATGGATATTCAACATATACCAAGAATAGAAAACCTAGAAGCAAATGACTTAGCACAGTTGGCTTCAGGTTATAAAGTTTCTGCCAAAAACTTTGAGGATTTAGTCGAATTAAGGGGTAGAGTTATGGCTACTAGATTCACACCATCGGATCTAGAGAGTATGAAATTGGGTTATGCTGAGAAACAGGGATTCGAAATATTAGCCATAAACACTTTATCAGATGCAGATTGGCGAAGTCCACTTGTGAGTTATTTAACAAACCCAACTCTGAATGTTGATAGGAAGATAAAATATAGAGCATTGTCATATGTCCTCATGGGAAACGAATTGTTCAAAAAGACCCAAGAAGGTGTATTACTGAAGTGCCTAGGAGAAAGTGAGGCATACTTAGCATTGTCAGAAGTCCACAATGGGGCATGTGGGGCACATCAAGCAGGTCATAAAATGAAATGGCTGTTATTTCGATATGGCATGTATTGGCCCAGCATGCTCAAAGATTGTATAGACTTTGCTAAAGGTTGTGAAGAATGTCAGAAACATGCATGGATTCAACATGCCCCTGCAAGTGAGTTACATTCAATCATTAAACCATGGCCATTTAGAGGATGGGCATTGGATTTAATAGGAGAAATAAATCTTGCTTCGTCTAAAGGACAAAAATATATCTTGGTAGGAATAGATTATTTTACCAAGTGGATCGAAGCAATACCATTAATAGTTGCTGATCAAGAGGCTGTTATTGAATTTATACAGAAACAAATTATCTATAGGTTCGGATTGCCAGAGAGCATAACCACAGACCAAGGCTCTGTGTTTACTGGTAGAAAGATGCAAGAATTTGCTCAAGAAATGGGGTTTAGATTACTAACATCAACACCATATTATGCTCAAGCAAATGGTCAGGTCGAAGCAGCTAATAAAGTGATAATAGGGTTAATTAAGAAACATATTGGTAAAAAGCCAAGGAACTGGCACAAAACTTTGGACCAAATACTATGGGCCTGTAGAACATCTCCTAAAGAAGCTACTAACACCACGCCTTTCCAACTCACATTTGGTCATGATGCAGTTCTGCCAGTAGAAATTCATCTACAATCAGTTCGAATTCAAAGACAAAACGAAATTCCAGTTGCATTATATTGGGAGATGATGATGAATGAGTTAGTTGAGTTGGACGAAGTTAGATTACATGCATTGGAAATCTTGATGAGACAAAAAGAAAGAGTGGCCAGGACATATAACAAAAGGGTGAAAAGAAAAGCATTCACTATTAATGACTTAGTCTGGAAAGTCATATTGCCCATGGACAAGAAAAATAAAACGTTAGGTAAATGGTCACCTCATTGGGAAGGGCCTTTTCGAATAATAAAGGTATTCTCAAACAATGCATATGAAATCGAAGAGCTGATGGATGATAAACGTATCCTAAAGGTTAATGGGAAATATTTAAAGAAATATAAGCCACGCCTGCAGGAGATTCGAATAGTAACAACGTAATCAGAATATCATAAAAATGCCAAAATGGCAATATGGGGTTGCCAAAATGGCGTTGTTCAAATATTACATACAAAAAACCAAATTTTAACCAAATCAACACTAAGATTTAGAAATAGGAATTATTCTTCAATCTGTTAAAGGTACTTCGAAAAGACTCGAGCCTTTGTTGAGAAAAACGTCTTGCTCCCTCTAAGGTGGCCACTTCTCCCTTAAGTTGTTCTGCAATTTCCATTTCTGCAAGCCCCTGGTTGAGGAGCTCTTCGAATTGGTTACCAGCAGTATTGGTTTCGTAGGCTAATTGTTGTTCTTGAACCTCTTTAACCTTCTGTTGAAGTTCCTGAATTTGCCTTTCCCAGAGAAGGATGGACTCAGCTCGAGCCTCATAATCAGTTTTTGCTTGCTTTAGATGCATGGCTTGATCCTCAGCTTCTTGAGAGAGTTTCGAAGCATGCTCATAAGCAGCATCCATTGCAGTTCGTTTTTCTTGAACCTTTCTGGCAGCAAATTCATCTTGGAGAAGGTACCCAGTCACGTTGTCCAGCAAAGATTGAAGATCGAACAAGATAGTGCTAACTGGCAAGGAGCAGGTAGCAAGGTTGACTTTTGTAAGCAACTCCTTCATAGTGTAGCAAGCTGTGCTATCCTGTTTGAGCACTTCGAACAAATCCACATCAAGAATTGTCCTCCTGATCCTGTTAAGAAGTACAATTCTGTCATCTATGGGCAACGAATGGCTAGTCGAACTTGTGCCAGCCCTAGCAGGTGGAATATCCCTTTGAGCCAGATTCGCCTTCATGTACCCAATAGGGTCATTTCGTCTCAGGAGAGAAAGCTCCTCTTCAGTCATTCAAGACAAAGACGGTTGAGGGAGTTCCACGCGCAGGGGAGTCACATCCATTTCGACTTCCATGGGTTTATTGGTCGCGTCACCGTCACCTTCATTCGTTTCATGCTCATTATCTTCTTCATCGTCATCCAAATCCACCACTTCGATATCTTCGTTCTCGCTACTATTTGCATCTGACTCTATCCCAGCAGTCGAACCATCGTTGGCATCTCCTTCCTCAGACCCTTCTTCTGCAGATTCTTTGTTTCTTTGATCAAAAACAGCTTTCTCTCCTTCAGCGTGAGTGTCCTTTGGATCCTCTTGAAGGGTTTCAAGAGGGGACTTTTAAAGAGAAGTTCTTTGTAAAGTCTCTGCAGATTCATGAAGCGTTGCTTCATTTGTTTCTTTTAGAGGAGGAGAAGTACTCTGATCATCTTGTTTCTCATAAGCCCCAGCCAGAACCGCCATATTGGAGGAACCTTTGCTCTGTACCAGATTGCTGGAATCCCCTTGAGGAGAAGAGTTGATCGGAGCAGCAGTTTTTGATGGTGAAGTCGAAGTGGTAAGAGCTGGATTTAAAATATCCTGCAAGAGGCAAAAGAATATTAAAAGCATGCACCAAGGTAAAGAGAAATTATTTTGTCAAAGATTTAAAGTTCAATTTACCTGTGGACTCTCAGAAGAGAGGTTGCTAGCTATGCGTTCCAACATTACGTTGGAGGTCGAAGATGGGATTTTGGATTTAGGTGAGGGAGCAGCATCCCTGGAATCGAGTCCAGAGACACTAGTTGGTACAACACTTTCGGAAATTTCCTTCTTCTGCTTCTTCTTCGAAGCAGCTGGTAAATTCCCTCCAGCCTTGGGGTCTTTCCCAGTAGTGTTTGTTTTTCGCTTCTTTGGAGTGGTTGGCGGAAGTTTGTTGGTCTGAAAAGATTTAAACAATAAGTTAGATGCAAATCATGAAACATTAGTGTATTCGAAACATCAAGGCTAAGTGATTACCTGTGGAGTTGAAGCACTGGTTATTACTGGTGTTGTTGTTGTTGTTGCAGCAATTGTTGTTGGGTTGGATAGAGTCACATTATCAATGGTTTCGACAGAGGCCTGAGAGGCGCTCCCTTCTTTTGACTTTGAAGCAGCAGTCTTTATCCTGATGGCTGAAAATCGAAACAATTAAGGCAAAAGTTAAAAATATAGAAAATGAGAAACATTTGGGATTTTCCCAAGCATTCGCACCTGTGCCTTGATCAGATTTAATCGACATGGCAGAAAGGTCATAGCGAAGATGTCCTGGGAAATCGTGGAGCCAATGTCGAGCCCATGTCACAGTCTAAGATGGCTTTGGTTTCTTTTGAAGATATTTGAACATTTCTTTGCAAGTGAACCACCAAGGGTATGGAGGAAACCAAGCCAGAGCCAGTTCTGAGGTAGGTAATCTAGGAAATTTAGGTGGATGCATTTCAAATGCCAACCTATACCTATCCTCAGGTGACAACCCTGAAGGAAGTTTTAACTTAGAAACTTTTTCTTTGAATTTTTCCTTCAAGGTCTCATCCGCTTGATGCACAGTGGATTCCAAGTGTGTGGGATCATAAGTAGTTTCAAAATAATTTTGAAAAGCCTTAATCTCTTTGGCATGAGGGAACATACCTTTCTTGGATTGTACCTGCACATCGAATGCATCAGTTAGTTTCTGCTGAATAGTAAGAGTATCGAACATATAAGTCTGATAGAACTTTGTCCACCATTCCAGAAACCCCTTTGCTGTAAGGTGTGTAGGTTCGAAAGTTATTAGTTCGAAATGGGCGAAGCCTTGGTATTGTTCCTGTTGTAGTTTGGCTTCTCTTGCCTTTAAGGTTCGCCTAGAGGTGATGGCATTTTCCGTTTGGAATAGGGGTTCAGGGATTATTTGGCACAAGCCAAATTGTCTCGAAACGAAGTTGGGTTGATAAGCAAAAAGGAAAATTTGATTCTTAGCAGGAGTAATTCTTGAAGAGATTAGTCTGGGTAGCAAAAAGGCTCTCCATACATCTTGAATTTCTTTGCTTTTGACAGCTTCTGAGAGAGCCATGGTGAACCATGAGGGCCCATGAGCCCTTGAAGCAAAAGGTGCCATGGTCTCTTCGAATTGATGCCTCTTGGAGAATATCATGATATATTTTGAGAAGAGAACTTTGAAGTCATCCTTATCATCGTTTGGGGTTAGTCTTCGCAGCCTAGTGCCTTCGATGATTATATCCGCTATTTCTGGGTCTTGTTCAACAATAGTATTGGCAGTTGATAGTGAAGGTTCGAACATGGCATTTAGCCATAACTGGAGTAACCAGAAAGGGCCAGCTAGCAGGATGTTCTTGGAGGTGTGAGATTTCAGACTCGAAACAGCTGACCTTAGACTTTCGTAAAGATCAACTAATAGCAGTTCGCTTAAACACACCCTCCGATTCTCATGCAAATCTCTAGCTAGAGGAATAAACCTACTGGCTACCTGTAGGGATCTGCTGCAAAAGACATACCTTGACAACCATAAAGTAAGGAAAGCAATGTGTTCCACATCCGACACACTGTCTCCTTCAGTGTGATAGTGGCTGATAAACTTTGAAAAGCTAGCTAGCTTGACTTCGAAGTCAATAATACTCGAATGCTCTTCATTGTCAGGAATATAGGTTTCTCCTATTGGTGATAACCTAGTAATGGCTGCTATGTCAAAAAAGGTGGGTGTAATCATTCCACCAGGGAGATGGAAAGTATTGTAAGTACTGTCCCAGAAATATAGGGACGCGAATAACAATGGGTGGCTATAAGTAAAACCTGGTTTCGATAGTTTAATCAAGTTGTAAATGCCTAACTCTTCCCATTGCTGGGATTTCTTAGCTTCTACCTTATTAAACCAGTTGTGATAAGCTGTGTCGGAGGTGGGGCAAGATCGAAATGGTTTGAAGTTACTCTTTACATAATCTAGTACAAAAGGGTCCTTAGGGGGAATGATTGGACTTTCCATGGTGGTTGAATCAGAAGACTCTATTGTCTTAGGGGTATCCATTTTATTAAACAGAGGTTTGAAATTATAACAAACAGGGAAAATTTTTCTGGTGTCTTTTAAGATTTCAAAGACTGTAAGAGGGCCCATTAAAGCTAACCTCTTGCCAGCGGCGTTAGTAGGAATTAGTACCTGTGATGCATAAAGCATTTCCTTCTCTTTTGAGATCATCTGGGGAACAAGAACAGATTGACCTTGGTAGGTGCCAACCTTGCTTTCCATTATGGTTCCTGTGGTCTTTCCTTTCTTTTTGGAAGCCTTTTTCAGTTGAGATGAAGTTGAAGAAGACATTGTTGGAAGAATGTTGGAAGTTTAGGGTTTCAGTGAGAAAAGAGGAAGAAAAGATTCAGAATGTGGGAAGAAAAGAAAAGACTAAGTTGATGGGTTTTTATAGTGTGGAAATTTAAGCATCCACTGAGTAATATTGTGATACGTGGTAGTCGTGGGTTGGTTTGATGAGGAGGTGGCGTAAAGTCAATATTGGTAATAGGCGTGATTAAAGATAATCGTTGTTTTGTAACTGCACCATGCTGTGAAATGGTTCAAGGCGGTTAAGGAATCTGAAAAGCGTTGTGATTGACGTGACTGGAGTCATATGCAATAAATGTTACGATGATTCGAAGGTCGCATCAAAATCTTGTGTATATGTTTAAAATAAGTATTTCTCAAAGGAATCAAAATACATATTTTAAAGGGGCATTTTGTTGGCTGAAGATTTTGATGATATTATTAGAAGCAAAGCAAATTGGACGTTTCGATTGGAATAAAGCAAGATGTCATGTTTCGAAATGGTAGAAGCAGTGCTTCGAATGGGCATATCAAAGCCTGGAGCTTCGAGTGACAGTTATGAGAATATATTCAAAGAAGTCTCGAAATGTTAACAAGGTTGTGTCCAAGAAATGCGTTCGAAGCGAAGAAGTGCCAAAACATTTGAAATTCAAATGCAAGCGGGATGTTCGAAATTTGAAATATATGCGCTGGAGCATTCGAAGACGCATGGAAACTAGAAAGAGGCATTGCTCTGCATGTTCCGAACGTGGCAGAATCTTATAGCAAGACCGTTATGGTCGAAGTAGTATAAATAGAAGTCTTAGCATTAGGATTTCGTGTGTCATATCTATTGTACAAAAAACTCAGTAAACATTCAAAATACCACATGGCTAGGGAAACGAATGCACGAGCAATGTACGTATGATAACACCAAGTGTTTATGATTTAATAAAAACTCTTTATCATTTCCAGTATTTTCCTTTATCTTCATGTCAATACTATTCAAAAGCTTTTGCACTAAAATGTTTTCATTCGAAGTCTTTTTACTGATGCCTTACATTTAAATGCTTTCTTTCCATTTCAAATACTTTACATTTCAGAAACTGTTGTACATTTCATGCCTTTATCTTCAAGCTTTTATCATTCGAACACATTTTTCACTTAAAGTCATTTTACTGTTTTCTTGCATTTAAACGCTTTCTTCATATTTCGAATCTTTTACATTCCAGAGAATCTTTTACATTACATGTTTTATGCTTCGAGGTCGTTTACTTGTCTTTTATGCAGTTTTTACATGTCTATACAATTGAACTTTATTCATGCAATTTAGTTTCGCGCACATTTACTTGAGCACGCCTTTAGATCTTTAATAGAGTAATCGAAGTAAGTTAAACACCTACACAACATTCTAAATACCAACCATGAATACCAGTTCTATAATGAGAGTTATCCTAATGACCAATACATCCTAGGATCAATCTAGTCGATCCTGCGAGTTACCAGAGAGATTGAATAACAGTCAGTAAGATTATTTGATAGTTTGGAGGACTAGCGGTTGTTTACCAGAAATCACTGTAAACAACTCCAAGGAAGAAAAATCCAAGTTGAATGCAAGTTAAAAACATTGTATCTTCATCGACTATGGGCAAGATGAGTTCGGCTACAAGTTGTATGATCCTATAGGGAAGAAGCTTACCATAAGCTGTAATGTGGTGTTCATGGAAGACCAGGATATTGAAGATATTGATATGATGGAGAAGACTAAATCCAAGAAAGATATCAATTTGTATAATATTAATTTAGTTCGATTACATGTTCATAATCTAGATACTATTGGCGGTGATGATCTAAATTATCAGCCACATGATTATGTTGATGATCAACAACTTAGAGATGGGGTAAATATTCAAACTAATATTGATGAATGAGAGAATGATATGTCACATGAAGAGAATCTTGGTGAAGCTCCATAATTATTTCAAATTCAACTTCAGAGGTCTAATAGACTGAGACAACCTTCTACAAGGTATAATTTTGACGAGTATGTGACCTTGAATGATGATGCTGAACCTGATTGTTTTCACGAGACCATGGAAAGTAATGAAAATCAAAAGTGGTTTGATGTAATACATGATGAGATGAAATCCTTTCATTATAATCACACTTATGATTTAGTGAAGTTGCCTGAAGGAAAAATGGATTTGGAAAATAGGTAGATTTATAGAGTTAAACATGAGAGCAACTATAAGTCTCCAAGGTATAAAGCTAAATTAGTGATTAAAGGTTTCCTTCAAAGAGTGATGCAAAGATTCCAAATTGAAAGTTTTAAGTAAGTAAGCACTCCTCTTACTACTCATTTCAAGTTTAGTTCTAATCAAAGTCCTTCAAGTGAAGATGAAATATTTGATATGAAATGTGTTTCTTATACATATGATGTGGGTAGTTTAATGTATACAATGGTGTGTATAAGACCAGATACAACACATGTTTTTGGTATAGTCAGTAGATTTTTTTTCCAAATTTGAATAGAGAGCATTGAAATGTTATAAAATGGATTTTAAGGTATCTTTGCGGTACTACTTGTATGAGGCTTTGCTTTGAAGAGATAAGCTTACTCTAGAGGGGTACTCTAACTCTGATTTGACTGGAGACATTGATTTCAGAAAGTCTGTTTCACCTACATGATTAAATTTGCAGGAGAGTTGTGGCTTGACAGTCCATATTGCAAAATATGTAACATTGTCTACTAGAAGACAAAGTTCATTGACATTAGTACTGAAGCATCCAAAGATCTGTTATGGGTGTAGAAATTTTTTCAGGAGCTTGGGTTTGTTAAGATAAATATGTGTTATTTGTTGATAGTCGAAGCATTATTCATCTTGGTAATAATCTGACTTTTCATAATAGGTCCAAACACATTGATGTGAGATATCATCGGATATGTGAGATTTCATATGCTAAGTTTTTGGAGTTAGATAAAGTTTATACGAATGATAATGGTTCTGATATGATGACTAAAGTATTGTCAAGAGAGAAGTTTGAAGTTTGTTGTGATATCGTCGATTTGGCGACTTTCTCCACATAGTTGTGAGTAGAAGATTTGTTGGATTTATGCTTCTTTCTTATGTGTAGAATGACCCAAATATGTTAGTCCATTTGTATCTCACTTATTTGAGTGGAGAGAGTCAATTTATGATATATATATATATATATATATATATATATATATATATATATATATATATATATATATATATATATATATATATATATATATATATATATATATATATATATATATATATATATAGAGAGAGAGAGAGAGAGAGAGAGAGCATAAAAATCAGCTTTAGAAAGAGAGAAAAGAGGAAATAAGTTTCTCGTTTTTCTGCAATCAATCTCATTAAATCGCTAATTTCAGATTCATTAACCGTGATTTTTTACTCTCATATTGAGAGTTTTTTACGTTAAAATATTAGTGTTCTCTAATGTATTTATTTGTTCTATCTATTATCATACTTTTATTGTTGATCCTAATAGATTTTACAAGTTTGAGAGATTTTATATCTATTCCATATTTGTTTATTATTACATGTTAATTTCCTAGTAATATTAGAAAAGTTAAGACAAAACTCTTATCTTACTTACCAAACAAATCTTTAAAGTATTAAATATATAAATTCTTTCTTATATTTAATATTTAGTTCATTCATTATTAATGTGAGATTAACTACTCTTACTAATATGTCCCAGACAAAAAAAAAACAATACATTGTAAGGAGAAAAAAAACAATTTGAAAGACCAACAAAGCCAATATGTAACTTAAGAGCCCTGGCCACTTGCTAGTGTTGTGTTACGACCTAATTAAGTTTCAATTGTTTTCTTCCTAATTTTATTTGTCAAGTAGCCCTTTAGATTCTACAAATGATAGGGACATGGCATTCTGAGTACTGACGATTTGGTTTAATTTGGTACAAAATTGTATTCTCTGTTTTTTCTGACCTATTCGCTCATTCGTCCATTAAAGTTATACTGTACTTTTAAATTGACGGTGAATAAAATTGATTCTAATAGAATTGAATTTGATAGAATTGATTTTAAGAGAGTTAAATTTAATAGAATTAATTTATATTTAAATTTATATAAAAGTAAACTGAACAATAAATTTTAGTGTAGAAATCATTCAGAATTAATTTTAAAAATAAAAACTACAAATTCTAATTTCAAATAGAATTAATTCTAGAGACATAATCAATTATATTTTTAACAAATCAAATACTTTAAAATTATTTAGAATTAGAATTAATTCTACATCTATCGAATTGATTCTAAGAATCTTATAAAAGTAGAATCGCACATGCACGTAATTTTTGGATTCTACCAATTAAAACGTTTACCAATACGGAACCACTTTCTATTGCATGTTTTAGTGATAAACGCACTTCAAAATTTCCGTCCCAAAACATTGTACGTGTCTATGTGAAATTGGACATGTACTGTCATGAAAAAAATACATTGTATACGAAATGGGACATGTCCTGATGTCATGAAAAAAATGCCAATTCTTCCTAATTTCATATTTTTTTGTGAAATAGTTACCTATTATTATTTGATAAAAAAATCGTTAAGTAATTAATATATTAAAGGAGTAATTTAGTATTTGTTATATTTGAAATATTCTCTCTTAGGGTATATGTGGCATTCTTATCTTTACTATTTTTGTGTATAAATAGATGTACTAGGTTTCATTAATAGAACAATTTTTCTTCCAATCATTAGTGGTAGCTTTACATCATTTATCATTTTCTCTCTTCTTCCTCAATTTCATCACCTTCCACCAACAAAATTGATATCTAGAGCACTTGGTTCTTCTGAAATTCTGGGAAACACGAGTGAAAAGTGAACTGTGTGTTTGATTTTTGTTGAATCTTCAACAAAATCTAAACATAATCACACTGATTCTGTGGGTTTGGGAAATACTGAGTGAGAATCTGAGATCTAAGATTTGTGCAAGGTTTAAGATGAGTGGAGGCAGTAGCTTGAACACTAAATTCTAGTTTTTGATGGCAAAAGCTGGAACAGATGGATGATACAGATGCGTGTGTTTTTTGGTGCTCAGGATGTTCTGGATCTTGTTACCAATTGTTATGTTCCAGTTGCAGCAGATGCTATTGAAGAACAAAGATCTGCAGAAAGAGCTACGAGGAAGAGGGATCAAAAAGCTCTGCTCTATATCCATCAGTGTGTGGATGAAAGTGTGTTTGAGAAGATTGTTGATTCGACGATGTCGAAAGAGGCATGGGATATACTGGTCAGATGTTACGGTGGTGACACGTCAGTGAAGAAGGTGAAGCTACAGTCCTTGTGAAAGCAATATGAGAATCTCAACATGAAGAATAGTGAGAAAGTTTCTGAGTACATCTCCAGAATGATTCTGATCCCTACTAAGATGAAAGCTTGTGGAGAAACACTTTCTGAATAGGTAATCATAGAGAAGATTCTGAGGGTGTTTTGTTATATATGCTACAAACAAGTTTCAGAAGCTAGAAGACAGAAACTGGATGATAGAAGCAAAGTAATATTACTGGTGGGTATCACAGTACAGGTGCCTATAAGCTTTATTATCCAGAACCAACAAAGTTGAAATCAGCAGAGACATTATTGTGAAAGAGTCAGAAACATGGGATTGGAACAAGCTTCAATCAGATTCTGGTGTAGCGCCAACACCAGGGTTAGTTTATGAAGATTCTTCAGAAAGTTATGAAGATGAGTCAGAGTCAAAAGATGAATCTGAAGACTCTGAAGATGAGTCAGAATATCAGGGAGATTCTGATAGTGGATCTGATTCTGATCCAGATTCTGATGATGATCTAGAATCTGGTGGTGATTATATTTCTGGAAGGAAAAACTCTGAAGACATAGGGTCTGGAGGACAAGCTTCCAGAAGTAACTCTGAAGGTGGTAATTCTGAAGGAAGTAGTTCTGGACAAGGTCCAGAAGCTAGCATTGTTCCGAGTTCTGGAGAAGCTTCAGAACTAGTTTAGAGGCCATAGAGAATCAGACAAATACCAAGTAGGTTTGTAGATTTTAGAAGGTTGCATGATACTGAAGTAGATTCTGAAAGAGAAGTCGTTCAGTGTTCCATATTAGTAGATTCTGAACCAGTGGGTATTGAAGAAGATCCCAAGAAGAAAGTATGGTTGAGTTCCATGAAGGAAGAACTTGAGGCTATTGAAAGAAACAAAACTTGGAAGTTGACGAAGCTTCCAGAAAAGAAGAAAGCCATCAGCGTCAGATGGGTTTTCAAGGTGAAGCTTAAGCCAGATGGATCAATTGGCAAACACAAAGCGAGACAAGTGGCTAGAGGTTTTCTTCAGAAACCTGTTCTAGATTACTTTGAGGTGTTTGCGCCTGTAGCTAGACATGAAACAATCAGACTGATGATTGCTTTAGCTACAAACATAAATTGGCCTTTGATACATCTGGATGTGAAGTCTGCATTTCTGATCTGTTACAAGAAGAGATATATGTGTCACAACCTCATGGATTTGTGAAAAAGAATCAGGAAGGGATGGTATACAAGTTACATAAAGCCTTGTATGGACTTAAACAAGCGGCCAGAGCTTGGAATCTGAAAATTGATTCGTTTTTCAAGAGGCCGAAGTTTCAGAAATGTGAGATAGAATATGTCATTTTAAATACTTTATAGCATAAGGTTGTGTCCACCTTCCCTATGGTAAAATCATTTTCTAACAAAAAATTACTTAGTCTTCATACCAAGCTATGGGAGCTTGTTTCAGACCATATAATGATTTCTTAAGTTTATAAACATATTCTAGATGTTTTGTATTTTCAAAGCCAGGGGGTTGGTGCACATAAACTTCTTCATCAATGTAACAATTTAAAAAAACACTTTTAACATCCATCTGATAAGGAGTGGTGCTATTATTTACAGCAAAAGAAACTAAAAGTATGATAGACTCTAACCTGGTGACTAGAGAAAAGACTTCTGTATAGTCTATCCCTTCTTGCTGACTATAACCCTGTGCCACCATTCGTGCTTTTTTCTGACGACATCTCCTTGTTTGTTTGGCTTGTTTCTGAATGTAACACCCCAATTCTTCCCGACAATTATTATAAAAATCAGAGTTACAAAATTTCAACAGCCAAATCAGGATGCTACAATTTCAACTTAAAACAACGACATTCATTGCAGATACATAACACATTAAATTTTGATGGAACAACGACAACATAAGTTAATCCTTTAAAACTAACAACTTCCATAAATATGCAGTGGAATCAAATATTCAACTTAAAAGAATATAACATCTTTATCCAACCGAAACAACTTCAAATAACAAATATTTAACGAACAACAACTTAAATTTTAATCAACTGAAATAATCAACAATAAAGCAACATGCGTTCATCCCCCCGAGTGTTACGTATCAGAGCAATGACACTGACTTGAACTACTGAAGGTAAATCGCCTTCACTCTAGATTACCTGCACGTTACCAACATCGGGGTAAAATTCAAACAGAAGGGGTGAGATATCGAACAATATAATCGGATGTAAGATAAATATTACAATAAAATTAGTTTATGCAAAATCACCACTTCGCAACTTTAAACGACATCAATCACAACATAACTTCAACGAAATATAACAAATAATTTATCAACACAATAACTCAAATATGCAATGTGGAATGCAACTTATTAATATGCACATGCACGTGGTACCAATGGAGCAGAACTCTCAACTTAGAAATCTTTCCAATTAAAAGAGGCAACAACAAGGCATAAGCCTTCAACTTAATATTTTGCCAATCTAGGTCACCTTAACGAGCACTAGCTCCAACATGATATGCCATGTATGTGACAACATAATTAAATGCATCAACAACAACAACATATAATAACATTGCCATAAGCCTACAACTCAATAATTTCCAATAAATAAAGGCAACGCAACAAAATTCATCACCTACAACTTCAATAATTAGTAACAACAACACAACAACTTACACATGCTAATAATGTTATTAACATGTTCCTACTAAAGTACTTACACTAAATTATCCTTGTTGCACCCTAAAATTTTCCCTCTCATTTTACTCAAAACATACTCTTGGAGGTCCTCAATTGCTCAAGTTGATTAAGGATTGACCAGACAAATCCTCCTCCTAAGACAATGAGCCTCAAACTAGGGTTTCACTCCTCATTAAGATGTTTGAGTTCCAAGGGTCTTAAATGGTTTTCATTGCCATAATATGTCCTCAAGATCATCCATGCCAAGTTTCATGCCTTGCACAAGAAGTTTTCTTAGTCAACTGCTCAAATGCTTGAAAATCAATTGTACTAAGGAAAAAGTCAAATGCGACCCACATACAGTCAAACTTGAAGATTTTTAGTCAACATTAACATTTTAAAGTGATATCCATCATTTGATCAAGGGTTGATCATGATTCCTCAAGGAATCCTCATAATTCATCAAAACTCAAAAGTTGCTAAATTAGGGTTCCTATAGGAAAATTCAACAAAACTTTGACCAGGCATAACCTTCTCATACTTTATCAGAAATTTCTCATCCAAGGCTCATTTTGAATAGAATCTAATTCCCTACAACTCATCTTTAGCCCTCAAGTTCAAGAAATGCACTCATGAAAAGATATAAATTCAAACATTATAGGTCCTTTTCAAAAGTCAACAAAAACACCTTTTGGGTCAAAGCTCCTTACATGAACATGGAAGATCCAATGGAGATGAAACCAAAAGGGTTATTTATAGGACATCCTAAGATTTCTAAAAAGTCCAAGAACACCTTTTTAGGATCAAAATTGAGAGAGATATGCATTGTCAAAGTTGGCCATTTTTGGAAGTTTGCACAAAGTCAACAATGCCCAAAATTGCTTTTTTTTTCCTCACATGAGCCCATCTTTTCAAGATTGAATCTCAGTCCTAGCATGGTCCACGACCTATGGGACCCTCAATGCCTTATTCACTTATTTATTTAATTTATTTTGATTTTATTTATTTAAAATTCAAATAAAATCAAATTAAATCAAAATAAATAAAATCAATGGAATGAGATTTGTTTTGCATTGAATTATAGATCATGCAAGCTGTCTATATCCAAAAAAAAATGTGTAAGGTTGAAAACAAGAGGAAATCTCCAAATGGGGAAACATTTGAATCAAAAATTCATGACCATAACATCTTTGGATTCTTTCTAATTCTAATGACCTAGATTGATTCTACTACATATAAAAAAGTATTGCAACCCTAAAAGAAGAGAACAAGTGTGCAGCTTGCCTCAAGAGAACTCATATCAAGCTTCCAAAAATTCAAGAAAAAAACTCAACTCGGATTCCATATTGCAGCCCTCCTCAAGGGGATTTGAAGATTGCAATACATTCCTTGGTACTCCCAGAGGCTTTTCCAATCGTTTCCCAGAATCAAAGCGCCCAGAATCGTACCATCCATACCCACAGTTTGCTCCCTTTTTCTCCATTTAGAATTTATCGATTCATGTACCATAAACTTATTTTGATCACGTATTATTGTTCATATGAATGTGCACAAGCTTTCTGTATAGTTGAATTCGTGTTTAGATGCAGGATGTGTGATATGCCATTGCTAGGATTTTGAGGTCCCAAATTGGGAACTCTATACACAGGCGAAATTAGGCCAAATTAAGGGTCTATTCGTGCTTATAGTATTATTTCCAATCGATCCATGCCTTTGGTTGGGATTTATTTTGCTTGTGCTGCATTTTTTATTTTTACAGGTTTGTATCCACGCACAAGATCTATTACTATAGCCTATAGTGACAAATTCGTTTGTAGGTTAAAGCCCGGTACCAAAAACCACAGTTCTGGGAAGAAGACAAGAGGTGGCAGACTCCCATTGGGAGATTTGAATCCATGCGCATTTTTCTGGGAGTACTACTTTGTTTAGCTTATATTTTATTTTGTTTATTATATTGACAAAAAAGTGTTCCAGCACAGTTGGTCCAGGCGTTGCGCGTGTGAGAGGAAGGGCCTGGGTTCGATCCTAGGTCCAGACATTTTCTATTTTCTGATTTTCTTGTTTTAGATCCAGCGTGCTTCATAGTCAGGATTCCACCATACACCCCTGATCTCAACCATCAGATCCATCCACTGATCAGATCCAACGCTCAGTAAGCAAAGAGCATAGTAGACCCTCCAAAGGTGAACCATATTGGATCTAGTGCAAGGCAGATGGGCCAACTATTCTGGGCCTAACAAATTCAATTTTGCACCCCTAGAATTACTTCCAGCATCAGGCCCATTTCAATTTTTGTTTTAATTTCTTTATTTAAGTATTGGTTTTAATTATTTTACAAAAAAATCATTGTTTTTTTAATTAAATAAAAAAATCAACAAAATCACAAAAACATTAGAATTATGTTTTTTTCATAAAATATTTAATTTCATTAATTAATTAGGTTAATTAGGATGATTTAAATTCTTTTTTCATAATTAAAATTAATTAGAAATTAGGTTAATGTGCAAAATTAATTACTTTCTCAAAAAATCCAAAAAATATATTTTTCTTTATTCACTAATTAAATGTCTTTGAATTTAACTTTAATTCCTTGTTTAATTTATTCACGCACGCATTTATTTATTTATTCCAATTAATGTAATAGCTTTTAACTTAGGTTTATTACTATTTTCATTCGCTGTTTTCCCCAAGTTTGGTTATGTAACCCCTTCCCCAAGGCCTTGTAATAACTAGGTTTAAACTTCTCGCACTTTTACTTTCTGTCATTATAAACTGTTAGATGATTGATAATAGGATTGTATGCAAAAGATCAATGTTTAAAACAGTAGAAAACCCTAACTGTGCAAAGATAATAAACTGAAAAACGAACACTTGCACATGCTTACTCCTAGGGTTTGCCCCACTTCGGTTGCCTTCGGAAAACAGTCACTATTCTTGAAACGTGAGAATTTTTAGTGGTTGTCTCCTAATTCAAAAGATCACTAGTCCCTCGATGACCCTTTCGACGTTTCCTCAATAAAAAAGTGATCTTAGAACTTTAGGACAGTTACTAAGAGATCTTGCCCTGTTGCCTTAAGTGATTGTAATCGTCCCTTTCGATTGTCCCTCAAATTCCAACGATGGAGCTACCTACTCCTTAATAGTAGGATAGCGTTGTTTAAAGGAAATAAGAAAACGAACAGTCTTTTTCGAGTAGGTAGAAACTCTTAAGTACTTTCTCAAAACAACAATTTTTTACACCCTACACTTTCAAACAAACTTTTCAAACAAAGTTTTCAAAAAACACTTTATCACACCCTTGAGGACTGATACAAGGGTTACCATAAAGTTAAACGCCGCACTAAGGCAATTTCAAAACTTTTTTAAAAACACACAAACACACAAAAGCAATTTAAAAACGAGCAAGTACCTAAGAGCCCGTGGAAAACCACTGATAGAAAGGGTGCTAACACCCTCCCTTTCTATAATCTACCCCCCGTACTCAGAAACATCTCAAAAAAGCTTTTTTCTGTTCTTTTTCCCTTTTCCTTTGTTGGATGAAATAAAATAAGGTGGCGACTCTTGTTTACTGTACATTTGCGAACAAAAAATGTAAAACCAGTAGTAACAAAAATAGTCAGTTCTGCCACCGTATCACAGAACTGGCGACTCTGTTGGGGATAATAAAAAGTGGGGTTTACCTTAGGATCTAGGTCATTCTTAATTTTTTCTTTGACTTGTCTTGTTTGATTTACTTTTAAGGGTATCTATTTGGGTTTGTTTGGATCCTAAACCCGGATCGGGGAATTCCTTTTAAGTAAGTAGCAATAAACTGTGAGGGAGTTGTGCGGGGTATACCGACACGGTTGAAACAGTAGCTATGTTGATGCGATACTTTGGTGTGTACCGGTAGCCCTTGAGTACTCAAGGAGAATACGGGGCCGCTGCGTGGTATCATAAAGCGTCAACTGAAATTAGCACCTTAATTGACAACCTTGGCTTTTAGGACGTAGTGAGATAATTGTCTTTGGTGTAAACCCAAAGTCGGTTGATACTCAATGCTACACTCATTGAGGTTTGACTCTTGAGTTTTGTTTGGTGGCAAGTCAATTGTCTATCGGAACGAAATTTGGGGAAAAATCGGTGATATTGAGATCCCTTAAAACCCGGTTACTATATTTAGGACAGGTTGAACCAATCCAACTTCAAGAGGGTATTACCTTAAAATCCATGCAAGCCTTAAAGCTAAGGTCTCTGTGTGGTTTGCTTGTGTTTTCTATATCTGAGCATATTCATGACATCATAACATAGCATACCATACTAACCATTTCAAGGATTCTTAGGGTTTACTTTTGTCTTGTTTTGTAGGACATGGCCCTCGCCCGCAGATTCACTATCCAAGTCAGTCTGGTAAAGGTACCTCCTCAGCTTAAGGAATTGGTATCAAGGGTTCCTGAAAGATCTCCCTTCACTAAAACACATGGTTGACTTCTCATCTTGGTCACCTCAAACCCTGATGAATAAATTTGAAAGTGCTCTTTCAATTCTTTGACCCTCTACATCACTGCTTCACTTTTCCGGATTACCAGTTAGTGCCTACCATGGAGGAGTTTTCTCTGTTACTGGGGGTGCCTATCCTTAACAAGGTGCCTTTCAATGGTATGGAAAGAGACCCTAAAACTGAATATATTGCTAAAGCTCTATCCTTACAACGGTCTGACATAGTAGCAAATTGGGAAACCAAGAGAGGTGTCAAGGATTTTTTTTGGCTAAGTTTTTGTTTAACAAAGCTCATCATTTTTTGGATACCCTGGACTTCCAAGCCTTTGAAGAGGTGTTAGCCCTTCTCATCTATGGGTTGGTACTGTTTCCCAACCCGGACCAACTCATAGACGTGAATGCGGTTAAGGTTTTCCTGTCATGCAATTCGGTACCTACTCTGCTTGGAGATATCCTACATTCTCTGCATACTCGTACTATAAAGAAAAGAGGGACCCTTATGTGTTGCTCTCCTATTTTGGCTAGGTGGTTTATTTTGTACCTACCCCGATCCATCTTGAAGAATGAACAGGGTCAGAGATGGTCTCATAGGCTAATGACTCTTACACATTTAGGTATTCATTGGTGTCCTCGATCCTCGGAGAATGTTACCATCATTGATCGATACGGAGAATTCCCTAATGTCCCTCTCTTAGGCATTCGGAGAGGAATCACTTACAATCCTTTTTTGGCACTGAGACAGTTTGGATATGCGAGAAGGGATGGTCCTCATGATACACTTATCCAAGGAATCACCTTCGACTATGAGAATGATGCTCAAGGTTACCGTAAAAGGTTCATGCGAGCTTGGGGCATGGTACATAGAGTTGATAGCAAGACACTGGGGCACAAGAATTCTATCCCTCTTGAGCCTTATCTCAAATGGATACGAGCACGTGCTCAAAGTCTTATGATGCCTTACCCCTTCATCCTACCCACGATTGTGGAACCAGTTGCTAAAGGAGACACTCCTTATCTTGTTCTTCATCCTGACATGCCAACTGATCATGAGGAGTTACAAAAATCCTGGGTTAAACTTAAGGAGGAACGGGATACGTTTGAAGCTAAATTCTATGCCAGAGAGTAGAAATTCCTAGAAGTCACTAGGCTACTTCATGAAGAGAGGAATATAAACGCCTACATTGCACCAAAGAGGATGCGCTTATGGGAAACCTAATTTTCTTTTTGCTTTAAGTTTTATTTTGTTTGATTGTACGCCTAAAGGGCACTCTTTGTAACAATTCGAACTAATTAATACAATTAACGTGTGTTTATTTTGGTTAAGAAAATTTGAGCCTTTAAGAATCCTTGAAATCATTGCATACTCATATCATACATGAAATTGCATAAACAGGTTTCATAACAGGTTTCTCATCTTCTTCGCTGTTTATTTCAGCAATAATGACTTCTGAACAAAGTATCAAGGATCTCCAGGCACAGAATGCCCAATTTCAGCAAATGTTCATAGCTTTGCCTAAAGGGCAGGAAGATCTGAAGGCCCTTATTCTAAATGATAGAAAGAAGAAGGCGAAGAAGACCGCTGCTGTCCTGAATCTGGGAAGAAGATTCAGGGGACCGTTGAAGCAACCAGTTGATCTGACCTCTTCATCCAAAGAAGGGGAGAATCAAGAGGGTGAAACAAGGGAGGAACACCCTAGTCCAAGAGTTTCTGAGGATGAATCTGATTACAATGATGAACAGTATCCTCCCACTGAGGATAGATACAAACAATTGAAGGATCGTCTGAATGCAATGGAGATCCAAAGAGTACCAGGGATGGATTTTGAAGAGCTGGGTTTTGTATTTGGGGTTGTCATCCCACTGAAGTTCAAGGCTCTGGTATTTGCAAAGTATGATGGGTTTTCTTGTCCCAAACTTCATCTCCATTCTTACGTGAGGAAGATTCAGCCTCACACTGCTGATAGGAACTTGTGGGTCCATTTCTTTCAAGATAGTCTGTCCAGGACTCCGCTTGAGTGGTTCTATCAGCTGAAGGGAGTCAATGTCCGCAACTAGGAAGATCTGGCTGCTGCTTTTTATAAGCAGTATCAATATAACGCTGACCTTGCTCCTACCCGTACTCAACTCCATAGTATGTCTATGGGGGAAAGCGAAGGTTTTAAGGACTACGCTAAAAAATGGAGAGATTTGGCAGGGAGAGTCCAACCCCCTTTGTCTGATAGGGATTTGGTGGACATGTTTCTTGTTACACTATCTGGTCCATTCTTTAATCACTTGATTGGTAGCTCCTCGGCTGGTTTTACTGAGCTAATATTAACTGGAGAAAGGGTAGAAGCTGGGATTCAAAATGGCAAGATCCAGAAAGACACCTCTTCAAGTACAGTGAAGAAGCCATTCATGGGTAAGAAGGAGGTCAATGCTATTTTCAATCCAAGAGGTTAGAGCATAATTGAGCACCGTCCAACGATAGCGATTGTGATGATACCTAGGCATGTGGCTACTCAACAAAGAAAAGATCAGCCAAGGGTAGAAAGACCTCAAAGGAAGTTCACTCGAATCAATATGATGTTGTTTGAGGTTTTACCCCATCCATTAAAATCTAAATTGGTAACCTTAAAGGAGGCTCCCAAGAATCCCAACACCACATCTCCTCGTTACAATCCAAACGCTTGGTGTGCTTACCATTCTGAGAGTCCAGGCCATAATACCAACGATTGTTGGGCTCTGAAGAATAAGATATAGGATCTGATTGAAGCGAAGGAGATTGAGTTTGATGCTCCTGAGATGCCTAATGTCATAACTGCACCCATGCCAAGCACAACCGTGGTGTTAATGCCGTTGATACTGATCTATTTGTTACTTCTGTTGATGAAGTTTCCACTCCTCTCATGACTGTCAAGAATAATTTGTTGCTAGCCGGTTTATTTCTGGGCTGTGGTGAAGGTTACCACATGTGTTTATCTCTGCCTTCTGGTTGTTATTTGCTGAAAGTAGGTGTTCAACGCCAGAAGGATAACAAAGAGATTTTGTTCGAAAAGACCCCAGTTCTAACAATTCTACATGAAGATGTTGCTATCATTTCCGCCAATCCTTCCAAGGTCTCCTCTAAAAGACCTGTTAGGATTACACCTGCTCCATGAATTAATCCATTAATAATCACTTTTCCTGGCCCTGTACCGTACTCCTCGGACAAAGTTGTTCCTTGGAATTACGGTGCTGACGTTTACTACCATGGCATCAAGCATGATTTGTTAACCAGTAAAGACAAAAAAGATGGAGAGACTGATCCCGATGTCAGTAACATTGTCGGGACCAGCAAAATTACTCAAAGTGGAAGGGTTTTCTCTCCCGAGATCTCCATGAAGACTGTTTCTAAGCCTGTTGTTATTCCATCAGTTGTTCCTGCTAGTACTTCTACTACTACTCCCACCCTTACTCCAGTTGTTATCCATGCGGATGAGTCATCTGGGACTCGGGGCAAAGAAGTTATAGGTGAGCCTTCCCGGACGGAGGCACCTAGAGAAATTATTTTGGAATCCTTTAAACAAGAAATGGAGGAAATTTTAAAAATAATCAAGAAGAGCGACTACAATGTGGTCGAACAGTTGGGACAGACCCCTTCGAAGATATCAATGTTGGCTCTGCTATCATGTTTCAAGGCCTATCCAAAGGCTTTGATTACATTTCTCAAGACTGCGCATGTGCCGCAAGAAACCTCCACTGACCAATTCAAGGACTGTGTGGCCAGTTTGACTGCTGATAATGGGTTGGGTTTTTCTGATGCTGATTTGACACCCAAAGGGAGGAAGCATAATGATGCTCTGCGTGTCTCGGTTGAATGCAGGGGCACTACTATGGCCCATTTGCTAGTCGACACTGGATCGTCACTGAATGTTCTGCCCAAGAAGGCTCTTGATAGGCTAGATTGTGAAGGTTTGACCTTAAAGCCCAGTAACATTGTGGTGAGGGCTTTCGCCGGTTCAAAAAGAATGGTGCACGGGGAGGTGGACATCCATGTCAAAGTGGGTTCCCAGAACTTTGAATCCACCTTCTACGTGATGGATATTAGGCAATCTTATTCTTGTTTGTTGGGTCGTCCTTGGATCCATGAAGTTGGGGCCGTTACTTACACGTTGCACCAAATGCTGAAATATCCAATGAAGGGGAAGATTGCCACCGTGCATAGTGAAGAGGAGTACATGGTAAGCCATCTGAAATCTTTCAAGTATGTGGAGATGGACGGCGAGTTCATAGAGACCCCTTGTCAAAATTTTGAAGAGGTTCCCCAGATTATGGCATCAACCGAGACTATCACCAATGTGCCGAAGATCACCAGACCTCCTTTGAAGATGGCTTCTCTCAAGGACACCAGAGCGGTAGTTGAAGAAGGTGGGTGTACCATTTGGGGACAACTCCCTGATTTTCCTTACAAAACTGACAAATTTGGTTTGGGCTTTACTTCAAGAGCTCAAAGGGTTGTTCGACATGCTCGGGCTGGAGGACCTCCCCTACGCATCAGCAATCGTGGGATCAATGCTATAGAAGACAATGATGAGGATTCTGATATTGACAGCTGGATCTACCCTACTACCAACGGTGGACCTAGTAATTAGACGACCAAAGATTTTGTGCCGATTGCTTTTGTTCAACAGTAATTGTCTTACTTGTTTTTCGGATTTGTAGTAAACAATATAAACTCTATGGCCTTGTGTCTTACCCGAGGCATAATGGTTTATTTGTGTTGGTTATTATATGTCATTATCATATTTCATTAATAAAACATTGGACGTTACAAATTTTGCGCTCTCTGTTTTTCTTTTCTGCTTTTCACTTCATCAGTTATGCTCTTACACACACTCACATACCAAACTGCAGATCCATATCCACTCTAGATCACATTGATAACAGTTCTGCTACTGTTAGTTATAACTTCAAAAATATGATCAAGCAAGCCGAGGATGAAGGTGAGGAAGATTGTGAGGTACCTGGAGAAATTGCTAGACTGTTACAGTAGGAAGAAAGGGCTATACAGCCTCATGAAGAGCCAGTTGAGACAATAAACTTGGGCACAAAGGTAGACAAAAAAGAAGTCAAGATCGGCGCAAACCTGGAGCTTAGTGTCAAACAGCGGTTGATACAAATGTTGCATGCCTATGTCGAGATCTTCGCCTGGTCATATGAAGACATACCTGGTTTAGACACAGATATAGTGGTTCATCGTCTGCCAACTAAAGAAGATTGCCCTTCGGTAAAGAAAAAGGTTCGTCGCATGCGCCCTGAAATGTCAGAGAAGATCAAAGAAGAGGTTATGAAATATTTCAATGCTGGGTTCTTAGTTATCACCTCCTACCCGCAGTGGGTTGCTAACATGGTCCTGGTACCCAAGAAAGGCGATAAAGTACGAATGTGTGTGGACTACAGAGACCTGAACAGGGCAAGCCCAAAGGATGACTTCCCGCTTCCCCACATCGATGTTCTGGTTGACAACACCGCACATCACAAAATATTTTTCTTCATGGATGGTTTCTCTGGCTACAACCAGATCAAGATGGCACCCGGATAAATGGAGAAGACAACCTTCGTCACACAGTGGGGCACTTTATGTTACATGGTGATGCCTTTTGAGTTGAAGAATGCTAGGGCAACTTATCAGCGAGCCATGGTAGCCTTGTTCGACGATATGATTCACCATGAGATAGAGGTCTATGTTGATGACATGATATCCAAGTCTCAAACTGAGGAAGAACACCTTGATCATCTACAAAAGCTATTTGACAAGTTGAAGACATACAAGTTGAGGCTGAATCCGAATAAGTGCACCTTCGGGGTAAGGTCTGGTAAACTTCTGGGGTTCATTTTCAGTGACAAAGGTATTCAGGTAGACCCCGCAAAGGTGAAGGCCATACAAGAGATGCCATCTCCCCGTACTGAGAAGGAAGTTAGAGGTTTCTTGGGACACCTAAATTATATCGCCAGGTTCATTTCACATTTGACTGCTACTTGTGAGCCGATCTTCAAACTCCTGAAGAAAGATCAAGTGGTAAAGTGGAATGACGAATGTCAAATCACCTTTGACAGAATCAAGGAATACCTCCAAGAGCCTCCAATTCTGATGCCTCCGATTGAAGGAAGACCTTTAATAATGTACTTAACAGTGTTAGACAATTCAATGGGGTGTGTGTTGGGGCAGCATGACGAGTCTGGTCAAAAAGAGCACATAATATACTACCTTAGCAAAACGTTTACCGACTGTGAAACACGATATTCACTGCTCGAGAGAACTTTCTACACTTTGGCATGGGCTGCTCGCCGACTAAGACAGTACATACTGACTCATACTACTTTGTTGATATCTAAGATGGATCCAATCAAGTACATCTTCGAGAAGCCCGCTCCCTCTAGAAGAATAGCTAGATGGCAGATGATCTTAACCGAATACGATATCCAATATACAACCCAGATAGCAATCAAGGGAAGTGTATTGGCTGATCATTTGGCTCATTAGGCCGTGGATGACTACCAGTCCTTGAATTTTGAGTTCCCGGATGAGAATATTATGCTAGTGACTGACTATGAAGAACCTGGACCGAATGAAGGACCTGAAGAAGGATCCCGATGGACTATGGTTTTTGACGGATCTTCGAACACACACAGTAATGGCATTGGTGTTGTAATCATATCCCCCGAGGGCTGCCATACTCCTTTCACTGCCCGACTATGCTTCAACTGTACCAACAACATGGCGGAGTATGAAGCATGCATCATGGGACTCAAAGCTGCTATCGACGTGAGGATCAAGTTCTTAAATTTTTTCAGGGATTCAGCCTTGGTGATAAGTCAGATCAAAGGAGAGTGGGATACAAAGCACCCGAATCTCATCCCGTACAAAGAGCACATTTTGACATTGCTCCCACACTTTGAAGAGGTCACCTTTGAATATTTCCCACGAGAGGAGAATCAGTTAGCGGACGCGCTAGCTACCATGTCTTCTATGTTCAAGGTCAGGTGGGACAACAAAGCTCCCCGAATCACTATCGAGAGGTTGGATGAACCAGCATACTGCTGTGAAATTGATACTGAAGAGGTAGCAGACAAACCTTGGTTTCACGGAGTAAAAAGGTATCTCGAGGCTCAAGAGTATCCCGAGGGGGCATCTGTCAATGATAAGAAGTTTCTGAGAAGGTTCGCCGCAAAATTCTTCTTCAGTAATGGAATCCTCTACAAGCGCAACCATGACTCTACCTTACTGCAGTGTATGGACAAGAGCGAAGCATAGAGGATTATGACAGATCTACATGAAGGTACCTTTGGAACGCATTCAAGTGGACATACCTTGGCTAAAAAGATCCTACGGGCATGATACTATTGGTCCACTATGGAAGCAAACTGCGGCACTCCTGAACTTGTCACAAGTGCCAGATCTATGTTGATAAGGTGCATGTACCTCCGGTTCTGCTGAATGTCTTGATGGCTCCCTGGCCCTTTGCGATGTGGGGCATTGACATGATCAGAGAGATTAGACCTACCGCTTCCAATGGGCATCGCTTCATCCTGGTGGCCATTGATTACTTCACGAAGTGGGTTGAAGCTGCCTCCTTTGCTACTATTACCAAGAATGTTGTGGCACGGTTTATCAAGTATAACCTGATCTCTCAGTATAGTGTGCCAGATAGAATCATCACTGACAATGGTACGAATATCAATAACATGATGATCACCGAACTCTGTAAACAGTTCAAGATCCAGCACCATAATTATTCCCCTACCAGCCGAAGATGAATGGCGATGTTGAGGCTGCTAACAAGAACATCAAAAAGATCATACAGAAGATAACAGTGACATACAAAGACTGGCACGAGATGTTACCATTTTCTCTTCATGGGTATTGCACCTCTGCACGAACATCGACAGGGGAAACACCCTACTCTCTAGTATATGGCATGGAGGTTGTCCTACCTATTGAGGTCCAGATCCCTTCTCTAAGAATTATGAAGGATGCGGGTTTGAACTAAGACGACTGGATCCAAACTCAACTTGATCAACTGAATTTGATCGATGAAAAGAGACTTACTGTTGTTTGTCATGGTCAAATGTATCAAAAACGGATGATCAAGGCTTTCAACAAAAAGGTCAGACGCCAAGCATATCAAGTCAGGGATCTAGTGATCAAGCACATCATACTGCCGCAAGGTGATCCCAGGAGAAAATGGACTCCCACATACAAAGGGCCATTTATGATCAAAAACATTTTTTCGGGTGGAGCCATGATTCTGACCACCATGGACAATGACGACCTTCCTCACCCTGTCAATGCGGACATAGTGAAAAGATACTACGCATGATTAAAGACCCGCTAGGTTGACTGGCCTAGGCAAAAATAAGGGCTTCCTGGTGAACCAAAAGGGTTCAGGAAAAAAATTAAGGATGAAAACCAAAAAATTTGTACACCCGGCAAGTCGAAAACCTGAAAAGGCGGCTTGGGCAAAAAAGGGTATCCCGTTGGATTGAAAACCCGAAAGGGAGGTCCAGGAAAAAGATAGGGATGTGAAGCGTATCACTATGTCCCATTAGATCACCTTGCAATCAGACCTCAGTATCAACTATCAAGCTCGAATGACACCAATCAATCTAGTCAGCTTCGGACAAGCAGCAAAGTGATGAGACGTTTGAAGACATAGCAGCAATAGCAGAATTGAAACTCAATGGGATTATTACACGTAGCTGTTTTCTCCTCTTTGTACATAATATTGTATAGCTTTCATTTTCACGGCGGCGTTCTCTTACTAGAGCGTCACCTTCCTTGTACACAAATGCCTGTTATAGGCCAACTTCAGAAATTAATACAAGTCATTTTTACAAAACCATTTGTTTTTCCTTTTCTGTTTTGTTTTGCAAAAACGTCCAATGATTTATTCTTGACATATTCATTTGAATATGATTGCTATTCACAAATATTCGCATAGGAAACGGAAAGACAGTTGCTTATAACTTAAGAAATAGGGGCAGGGACAACTTTGAACCAAGGTCACCACTACATGCGACCTCGTGACGTCTACACTCCCCATAAAGTAGAGGAAACCAAAGCTTTGACATCGGCTACCCCAAACAGGAGATACTTTCCCCGACAAAGTTCCTTCAGAGAGCCGATATCTATATTCCCCAGCTGAATTTTATAATCACAAGCAGTTCATAAAGTTGTCTCCCAGGCAGAGTTTGTTTCTCTGAATACAGAAGCTCAATCCCCAACAGAGTTTATTCCCCCAGCTACAGAAGTTTATCCCCTAACAGAGATTATTTCTCCGAATCGGCAAAATTTTCCCGCAAAGCATCTCCTCTCTCAAACAGAGTTATTCCCCTGCAGAGTTATTCTTAAGCAGAGTCTCTCCCCGGCAGAATATTCATAAACAGAAAAGAGTAAATCCACGGAAAATCATATCCATTCATCATCCCCAGCGGAAATGAAGTATTCATCCTCCTTATACTCTCCAGTAGCAGTCGGGGATTTATTTTCCCAAACTCAGATATGTCAAAATAGCATTTCATGTTCATACATCATGACGTGCGCATACATATTGCATACAACATAATCTCATTTATTTTGAGAACATCATCACGCAATGCATTTCATGCATCGCATATAGTTAATCATGTACCTTTTCAGGAAAGATGGTTATCATCAACAATTCCAACAGTTCAAGATTAAATCCATGAAGCTATACATGTCATATTTGCAGAGAACTAAGGGAAAATCAGTTCCCGAAACCAAACGGGTCAACTAATTTACGCGATAAAATGAAGCAGCCCTACCACCCAGGCTTTATTCCAAAGTAACCCTACTACCCAGGTTCCTTCTTATAGCCCCACTACCCAGGATTTCATTTCGAAGTAACCCTACTATCCAGGTTCCCTTCTCATAGCCCCACTATCCAGCCTTTCATTTCGAAGTAACCCTACTACCCTGGTTCCTTCTCATAGCCCTAGTACCTAAGCTTTTATTTCAAAGTAACCCTACTATCCAGGTTCCTTCTCATAGCCCTACTACCCAGGCTTTTATTTCGAAGTAACCCTACTACCCAGGTTCCTTCTCATAGCCCTACTAACCAGGCTTTTATTTTGAAGTAACCCTACTACCCAGGTTCCTTCTCATAGACCTACTACCTAGGCTTTTATTTCGAAGTAACCCTACTACCCAGGTTCCTTCTCATAGCCCTACTACCCAGGCTTTTATTTTGAAGTAACCCTACTACCCAGGTTCTTTCTCATAGCCCTACTATACAGGCTTTCATTTCGAATTAACCCTACTACCCATGTTCCTTCTCATAGCCCTACTATCTAGGCTCCTTTTCATGAATTACTTGACGTATTTTTGCATGGACTTATCCCGAGAAAGCCTTATACAGGTTCCTTCTGTTTTATCTCCGGACAACAGTTTACCACACTATAAAACCTGGACCCGACCAGATACAGTCGATTTCACATTTCCCCAGTAAGTCACTGTGAAGCCTGGAATACGACCAGATAGCAGTCAGCCTAATCATCCTTAACCAGTCACTGTGAAGCCTGGACTCGACCAGATAACAGCTCACTTTTGTCTCATCAATCAAGAGTTAATTCCCCAGTAGAGTAATGGACAACCGAAGCTCTTAGACTCTATTTCCCAGGACATAAATCAACATTCCCCGGCGAAGTCCTCCCCAATGGCAGGTACATGAATTCTCGCAAAGGAATCTCATATGCAACCGATATCTTTTCTGGATGGAATCTTTAAGCCCAACTTCGACGACTCTCTGTCGCCTTCCAAATGGCATCTGTAATCTCATTCCCGATATTATCGATCAACACTCACTCCAGACAAGTGTAAATTTATGGGCACTCTTGTGTTCAATCATCTTCCACCTTCAGATCACGAAAGGCGGACCAGCCAATCTACATCCTCAGGTTTAAGAAGATTGAAAAGGGGCAGTTGTTGCACCCCAAAATTTGCCCTCTCATTTTACTCAAAACATACTCCTGGAGGTCCTCAATTGCTCAAGTTGATTAAGGATTGACCAGACAAATCCCCCCCCTAAGACAATGAGCCTCAAACTAGGGTTTCACTCCACATCAAGATGTTTGAGTTCCAAGGGTCCTAAATGGTTTTCATTTCCCTAATATGTCTTCAAGATCATCCATTCCAAGTTTTATGCCTTACACAAGAAGTTTGCTCAGTCAACTGCTCAAATGCCTGAAAATCAACTGTACCAGGGCAAAAGTCAATTGTGACCCACATACAGTCAAACTTCAAGATTTTTGGTCAACATTAACATTTTTATGTGATATCCATCATTTGATCAAGGTTTGATCATGATTCCTCAAGGAATGCTCCTAATTCATCAAAACTCAAAAGTTGCTAAATTAGGGTTCCTATAGGAAAAGTCAACCAAACTTTGACCATGCATAACTATCTCATACTTTATCAGAAATTTCTCATCCAAGGCTCATTTTAAAGAGAATCCAATTCCCTACAACTCACATTCAGCCCTCAAGTTCAAGAAATTCACTCATAAAAAGATATAAATTCAGACATTATAGGTCCTTTTCAAAAGTCAACAAAAACACCTTTTGGGTCAAAGCTCCTTACATGAATATGGAAGATACAATTGAGATGAAACCAAAAGGGATGTTTAGAGGACATCCTAAGCTTTCTAAAAATTCTAAGAACACCCTCTTAGGGTCAAAATTGAGAGAGATATGCATTGTCAAAGTTGGCCATTTTTGCAAATTTGCACAAAGTCAACAATGCCCAAAATTGCTTTTTTTTTTCTTCCACATGGGCCTATCTTTCCAAGATTGAATCTCATTCCTAGCATGGTCCAGAACCTATGGGACCCTCCATGTCTTATTCACTTATTTATTTAATTTATTTTGATTTTATTTATTTAAAATTCAAATTAAATCAAATTAAATCAAAATAAATAAAATCAATGGAATGAGATTTGTTTTGCATTGAATTATAGATCATGCAAGCTGTCTATAGCCAAAAAAAACGTGCAAGGTTGAAAACAAGAAGAAATCTCCAAATGGGGAAAGATTTGAATCAAAAATTCATGACCATAACATCTTTGGATTCTTTCTAATTCTAATGACCTAGATTGATTCTACTACATATAACAAAGTATTGAAACCCTAAAAGAAGAGAATAACTGCGCCACCTGCCTCAAGAGAACTCATATCAAGCTTCCAAAAATTCAAGAAAAAAACTCAACTCGGATTCCATGCAATACATTCCTTGGTACTCCCAGAGGCATTTCCAATCGTTTCCCAGCATCAAAGCGCCCAGAATCGTACCATCCACACCCACGGTTTTCTCCCTTTTCTCAAATTCGAATTCATCGATTCATGTACCATAAACTTGTTTTGATCATGTATTATTGTTCATATGAATGTGCGCAAGCTTTCTGTATAGTTGAATTCGTGTTTAGATGCAGGATGTGTGATATGCCATTGCTAGGGTTTTGAGGTCCCAAATTGGGAACTCTGTACACAGGTGAAATTAGGCCAAATTAAGGGTTTATTCATGCTCAGGGGATTATTTCCAATCGATCCATGCCTTTGGTTGGGATTTATTTTGCTTGTGCTGCATTTTTTATTTTTACAGGTTTGTAGCCACGCACGAGAACTGTCACTATAGCCTATAGTAACGAATCCGTCTGTAGGTAAAAGCCCAGTACCAAAAACCACAGTTCTGGGAAGAAGACAAGAGGTGGAAGACTCCCATTGGGAGATTTGAATCCACGCGCGTTTTTCTGGGAGTACCACTTTGTTTAGCTTATATTTTATTTTGTTTATTATATTGACAAATAAGACTTCCAGCACAGTTGGTCCATGCGTTGCGCGTGTGAGAGGAATGGCCTGGGTTCGATCCCAGGTCCATACATTTTTTGATTTTCTTGTTTCAGATCCAGCGTGCTTCATACTCAGGATTCCACCATACACCCCTGATCTCAACCATCAGATCCATCCACTGATCAGATCCAACGCTCAATAAGCAAAGAGCATAGTAGACCCTCCAAACGTGAA
Organism: Vicia faba; assembly: GCA_948472305.1. NCBI lineage: Eukaryota > Viridiplantae > Streptophyta > Magnoliopsida > Fabales > Fabaceae > Vicia > Vicia faba. The sequence goes on along the minus strand of OX451737.1, from coordinate 635,569,386 downwards.
CCATACTGGATCTAATACAAGGCAGATGGGCCAGCTATTCTGGGCCTAACAAATTAAATTTTGCACCCCAAAATTACTTCCATCATCAGGCCCATTTCAATTTTTGTTTTAATTTTTTTATTTAATTATTGGTTTTAATTATTTTACAAAAAAATTCATTGTTTTTTTAATTAAATCACAAAAAAATTATAATTATGTTTTTTTTCATAAAATATTTAATTTCATTAATTAATTAGGTTAATTAGGATGATTTAAATTCCTTTTTCATAATTAAAATTAATTAGAAATTAGGTTAATGTGCAAAATTAATTACTTTCTAAAAAAATCCAAAAAAAATATTTTACTTTATTCACTAATTAAATGTCTTTGAATTTAACTTTAATTCCTTGTTTAATTTATTCTCGCGCGCATTTATTTATTTATTTTTTCCAATTAATGTAATTGCTCCGAGTTTGTAATAACTTTTAACTTAGGTTTATTACTATTTTCATTCGCTGTTTTTCCCAAGTTTGGTTATGTAACTCCCTCCCCAAGGCCTTGTAATAGCTAGGTTTAAACTTCTCGCACTTTTACTTTCCGTCATTATAAACTGTTAGATGATTGATAATAGGATTGTATGCAAAAGATCAATGTTTAAAACAGTAGAAAACCCTAATTGTGCAAAGATAATAAACTGAAAAACAAACACTTGTACATGCTCACTCCTAGGGTTTTCCCCACTTCGGTTGCCTCCAGAAAAGGGTCACTATTCTTGAAACGTGAGAATTTTTAGTGGTTGTCCTCTAATTCGAAAGATCACTAGTCCCTCGATGACCCTTTCGATGTTGCCTCGGTAAAAAAGTGATCTTAGAACTTTAGGACAGTAACTAAGAGATCTCGCCTTGTTGCCTTAAGTGATTGTAATCGTCCCTTTTGATAGTCCCTTAAACTCCAATTATGGAGCTACCTAATCCTTAATAGTAGGATAACACTGTCTAAAGGAAATAAGAAAGCGAACAGTCTTTTTCGAGTAGGTAGAAACTCTTAAGTACTTGCTCAAAACAACAATTTTTTACACCCTACTCTTTCAAACAAACTTTTCAAACAAAGTTTTCAAAAAACACTTTATCACACCCTTGAGGACTGATATAAGGGTTACCATAAAGTGAAACGCCGCACTAAGGAAATTTCAAAACTTTTTTAAAAACACACAAACACACAAAAGCAATTTAAAAATTAGCAAGTACCTAAAAGCCCGTGGAAAATCACGTATAGAAAGGGTGCTAACATCTTTTCTTTCTATAATCTACCCCCCGTACTCAGAAACATCTCAAAAAAGGTTTTTTCTGTTCTTTTTCCCTTTTCCTTTGTTTGATGAAATAAAAGACGGTGACGACTCTTGCTTACCGTACATTTGCGAACAAAAAACGCAAAACCAGTAGTAACAAAAATAGTCAGTTCTGCCACCGTATCACAATCCTGCTTCTAATCCTCATTAATAGTTTTCTGCTAAATTAATGAAGCTATTATTTTCCTGCTACTTAAATTATCTCTACTGCTACTATATTTTGGTTACTACTGTGTCTGTTATTTGCTACTAGCATTGCAACTAAAAACCATACTAGTAACTAATTTTGTATATTATTAATCTCGCATGCTATATTATACTAACCTACAAATTATTCACTTCTGTTACTAATAAATAACTTCGACTACTATTCATTCTTTTCTAACCCTGCTACACCTTTTTCTGTGACTAAGTACTAAATCAACAAATATACAGGAAAGACACAGGGAACAATTAAAAGAGACAGGGATGATGGTTTCTTCCCCTCTACACGCCTAACCATTACCCTCGGCATGTAAACTGTTCCCCTTGGCACAAAAACATGGTGTCGGTCGACACCCTTCACCATCATACGTGTGTCGTTTGGCACACCGTCCAATTCTGTAACTTCATTTAGATTTTCTTACGATCAATGGTTCCTTCCCTTACCAATGATTTCAGACCAACACTACATGTATTCACAAAAACATAACAACCATACCCACGTCAATACATGATAATTTCCAACATTTGATTTATCGATTGAATCACTGCAACGTTAGCATAATTATCAAACATACCAAACAACAATCTGTTCATACAACAATCACACACAACAATAATTTTACAAAACCCAATTCTTACATAACATGCATCATATACCCAATTACAGAGTCAATACCCCACCCTTACCTCGGATTGAAGGTCGCTCTACGATTTTCCGATCGAGCCCCGCTTTGCCTCTTTTCTTCTTTGCTCTGCAACCTCTACGTTCTCTTTCTATCTTCCAACCCTTATTCCTCTTCTTCTTGACAAAAACCTATTTTTCTATTATTATAACTAAACTCAATAGTATTATTTCTATTAGGCCTAATTCTCACACTCCCTTAATACTACATACCACCCAAAACAAGCCCAACAACTAATACTAATAATTCCAATATTATTATTATTATTATTACTATTAATAAACTAATTAATTAATTAATAATAATATAACAACTTATGCCAACAATCCACAACGTCTCGCAACTTCAACAAATAACTCGGAAATAATTTAATTAAATAAACGGGTGTTACAACTCTCCCCCACTTAGAATATTTTTGTCCTCAAAAATTTATCTTGTTCAAATAACTCAGGATAGGAGTCCTGCATCTTGCTTTCCAACTCCCAAGTCATGCTTTCTCTGGAAGCCCTTAACCAGACTACTTTCACCAAAGCAGTCTCCTTGCCTCTAAGAGTCTTTATCTCACGATCCACGATTCGTACATGCATCGTCTCTGCAGTAAGATTATCCCGTACTTGCACATCATCCATATGAATCACATGAGATGGATCTGAAATATACTTCTAAAGTTGTGACACATGGAACCCATCATGCAAATTCGAAAGATTAGGCGGTAAATCTGGTACAGACCAATAAAACGAGAAGTGAGATTCTTAGACTTCAACGCTCGCCCAACACCAGTCACAAGTGTAACTCTCAAAAACACATGGTCACCTGCTTGAAATTCTAAATATTTCATTCGCTTGTCATGATAACTCTTCTGTCTACTTTGGGAAGCTTTCATCTTTTCTTGAATTAACTTCACTTTCTCAGTAGTCTGACGAACAAGTTCAGGTCCAAGTACTACACTTTCTCCAGACTCATGCAAACATAAAGGAGTACTACATCTTCGACCATACAACGCTTCAAAAGGTATCATTTCAATACTAGAATGATAATTGTTATTATAAGTGAATTATATCAATGGAAGATAAGTATCCCACAAACCTCTCTGGTCAAGAACACATGCTCTCAACAAATCCTCTAACGATTGAATAGTTCTTTCCGTTTGACCATCCCTTTGAGGATGATACGCCGAACTCAACCTCAACTTAGAACCTAATGCCTCTTGCAAACTCTTACAAAAATCAGACATAAACCTCTGATCTCTATCTGACACAATACACAAAGGAACACCATGCAATTTTACAATTAAACTAGTGTAAATCTCTGCCAACTTTGATACTGAAAAACTGATGTTAATAGGAATAAAATGAGTTGACTTCGTAAGCCTATCAACAATCACCCAAATTGTATCATGCCCTCTTGAATTATTAGGTAACCCCATCACAAATTCCATCAAATGCTATCTCATTTCCATTCTGGAACTTCTAACGGTTGAATCATCCCTGCAGGCTTCTGATTTTCAACTTTCAACTTCTGACAAGTTAACCATGCATACACAAATCGAGCCACATCACTCTTCATTCCAGGCCACCAAATAAACTCTTCAAATTTGGATATATTTTTGTAGCTCCCGGATGAATGTTCAACTTGCTTCTATGACTTTCCTCAAGAATAACTTTCTTCATTTTCGCATCATCAGGAATACAAATCCGATTACGAAATTTTAACACACCTTGCCCATCTTGTTAGACGATGTGACGGATCTAGAAGGGGGGGGGGGGGGGGGGGGGGGTTGAATAGATCCCTTTAAAAAATTTGCGTGTTTTTTAAAATTGTTTTTATCAGAGAGAAACAACCCTGAATCTGATCGTCTAAACTTTACGTATTGGAAAGATCGGATATGCGAACCAACTTGATGAAAATGATGAGATAGAATCACAATAAAAAATGAATATGATGAATCGCTTTAGCAAGTTTAACAAGGTGTAAGTTATTACCAATTTGTTGCGGAGAAGATAAAGCAAATTTGTGAGTTGTAAATTCACCAAACACTTGGTGTACGTACTACACAAGGTTTGGTTATACTCAAATTGTAGTGATTATAGCGATTCAAATGAATGCTATGTGAGTTTTAAATTTTAGTTTATCACTAAGTTATCTTGTATGAATGAGAAAGTTGATAACTCACAAATTTAAGCAGATAGAAATCAAATGCAGAAAACTAAAATGGACACGGTATTTGTTAAGGCAGTTCACCCTGTCGTCCTCGCGTGGGCTACTCTGCCCCCAATTCTAGATTCTAGAATTAGGATATGAAATTAATTTTGCAAAGTTTGTAAGAGAAGATACAATCACCATAATTCAAAATCACTTGATGAATCTTATATGTTGCACTCCTCTTCCCTTGATTCCAGATGAATCAAGTATGCCAAATCTTGAACAAACACTCCTTCTATTTTGAATGATTTTGTACTCAAGAAAATTTGGCCCCAAATCCTTCTTCACAATCCTTCGGTTACTGCTACCCGATTGAACACTCCACGCTCTTCCAATCCCTTAGCTCGACTGAATTCAATGAAGCAAAGATTTGTGATAAAAACCCCCAATTTTAGAGGAAAAAACCCCAATGGTTTTATTCAAGAAAAAACCCACAAAGATCTCTACCCAAATCTGAAATTGCACTTTCAATTCGAACGTTATTAACATAGACCCAAGAACTTGATCAACAAAAATGATTGTGTGTAGCTGTTGATAATTGATGAGAGGTTACTCTTGTGTATATCTTTCACTTTTTATTGTTATTAGTAAAACAGATGCCAAAACAATATTTATAAGTCATTCCCATGATGTAACAGCATAGCAGAAAAAATGAGACAATTTAGCGATGCATCGACTCATGCAGGATATACAGAAGGCGTGCGTCTTCCCGAGCGAGAGAGATGTTGAAATTCCTTCAGTCATGCGCCGACTCATTCTTTTTGAAATTCTGGCTGCAGATACTCAATGTCACGTTCAATGTTATGACACCGTATCTGACTTACTATATGACAGTAAATACAAAAGCAATAAAGAACACAGTCAATTGTTTACCCAGTTCAGTGTGCAACAACACCTACTCTGGGGGCTACCAAGCCAGGGAGGAAATCCACTATAAGAGATGTTAATTCAGGAATAAAGCAACCAGTTTATCTCCTTCACTTAAGACCTACCCAATGCAATTCCAATCTAAGTACAACTTAAACCTGAGTTCCTACTCACTCCCCCTCAATCACAGCAGTGATACATAAACCAATTTGACTTAAGAATTGATGAAGACACTCTTCAAAAACAAACACTTGATTAAGCTTCACAGCTTTTTAATCAAGCAACACAATCACTCTTGCTTCACAACTTTGAGTGATGCACACAACTAACTTGACTCTGCTTCACAGCTTTAGTCAAGGAACATTCAAACACTCTTGCTTCAAAGCTTTGAGTGCTACACAACCCTTACAATTAGAAACCTATTCCAAGTCACTTATCACAATGATAATTGCTTGGAGTACAATAATCAAACCTATACAGATTACAAATGATCTTCTGATCAATCAAAGGGATACCTTGCAAAACAGCAGCTCTGATGAATATATAGCAGCTGCAACTTCAGTTAGGGTTTCCACAAAAACCTAGGGTTAATTCCATTTGACCTAAAGACCAGGTCACAGGACTTTATTAACCAGGTTAGGGTTGAGCTAGGTTACCCCTCAGAAAACGCAGGATTCTGTTCAGGAAAGACTGAGTTATTTTCCTGAAAAAACTCAGACTTATCCAACCTGCAAACCTGTTAGTTCAGAACAGGATGTCATAACATCTGTTATGACATCTGAGAAAACCTGTCTACTGATTTAGCAAAATGTGATCATTTTGCAAAATGCTCAGATACACACTTATAAACATCAGTACTTGAATTACAATATTTTTCTGCAAAGGTACCTAATGAGTCAGTACAAACTAAACTAGAATGTTATGACATCAGTCATGACATTCACACATACACTTGGGTTTTACCAAAAATGCAAGCCAATACCTAAACAACTACACTTTTGATGCGCCGACTCATGTTTTCCCAGAACTATGCGTCGACGCATAGAGAAGGCGTGTGCCTTCCCGAGCGAGAGATGTTGAAATTCCTTCAGTCATGCGCCAAATCTTTCCCTGATGCACCGACTCATGTTCTCCCAGAACCATGCGTCGATGCATAGAGGAGGTGTGCGCCTTCCTGGATGTTTCCAAGCCAAAATCTTCTTCTCATGAGCCGACCTAAGGATCCATGAGCCGGCTCATGCAGTCTGTTTTGAGATAAATGCTTGTTTTTGATATTTCTCACTTGCACATGTTTGAAGCAAGATATATTTGCACATATAGGTTTTTGACAATCATTAAAACTTAGTTCTTTCACTTTTGCCCTCACATACTCCTCCTTTTTGATGATGGCAAAAATTGCAAATATGAATCGTCTTGCAAATCATCCAATTATCCTCCCCCTGAGATATTGCATATTTCTGTTGTGGCTGTATTCCTTTCCTTCTCCCCTTTGATAACATCAAAAAGAAACAAGGACATGGATTAAGAGAACCAAAAACGTAGAGTGACCAATACTTTTCAACTTTACAAAAAGAGCACAAACTAACATACACATAATATGAAGTAAGTGCAAACGAAAATAGAAGCAATAACCAATAAAGTAAAACAATACGATGTTCATAGTTACAAACCCAAAATAAAACACAAAGTAGTACAGGAAGTAAAGCAGTTTAATACAAAACCAAGATAACATAAGCATAATGAGCAAGAAATAAAGTTCCAAGCATTCACTAATGTTGTTGTTCCTCATTGTCTTGTGGTTGGTTTGGTGGAAAGCGAGCCATGAAAGCCAACTGAAAGTTTTCCAGTTTTGAGTTTTGTGTTACCATCATTTCATGAAGAGTGTTGTATCGGTGATCTTGGAGGCTAGCATAATAATTGAACTGAGTGTTTTGAAGGCTGACTATTCCAGCAAAATTGTTAATTAGTTCAGTTTCTAATGCCATGTCTTAATGATGGTGGACGTGCATTTCCTCAAGTTTGCGCATCACTTCATCATAGGATCTATGAGGCTCATGGTCATCATTTCAGTTGTCGATTTCTTCCTCCTCTTCAGCACTTTCTAGATTCTCAGTATCAACTTCATCGCCCTCAGCATCTTCCATTTCATCATCCTATCCAACATCTTCATTTTGAACCATTACTGAGTTAGACTTCACAAAGTACTTGTCCTTACCAACTGGGGATTCCATTGATGACCCGTAAGTGCGAGAGTTTTGGAGGTAAAATCTGAATCCGGCATAATAGGTGTAAGTGAAATACCAGTAAGATCAAGGTTTGCTTGACTGAGAATTCCATGAATGAATGATGGATACCCCAAGGCAGATCCTCTAGGGGAATCCTTTAATGCAAATAATCGGCTAGTGATGTAATACGACCAATTTGTCTTAATTTTGTTCAGAATTGCCCAAATTAACATAACCTCAGGTTGATCAATACGGGATAACCCACCCTTTTTGGGGTGAATTATCCTTGACACAATCCATTGCATAATTCGAGCCAGAGGAACCAATAAACCTGTTGTAACAATTTTTGGAAAAGCAATACTTTGCACAAAATTCTCAAGATATGGTCGTTTTAACAAGGAGTTCAAGGCATGTTTGAAGTTATAGTCTGCAGGAAGCTTAGTGTCGGTGATTTTAACAGTATCAGTGTCAACAGGTAACAACTCAAAAGTTTTCCAAATTTCATTATCTACTTTGACAACCTTATCAGCATTTCTGTATGAAAATTGATGATCAGAGAATTTACCTTGTATACCCGCATATAATACCTTGACGAGTGCCTCGTTGTAGTCTCCATCCAACTGAAGGAATGGAAACACCTTTTTATGGTCCAACAATTCCACCACATCTGAGATATACAGGTGTTTGAGAGTCTTACGGAAGGCACAAAATTGCCTAACCAACCTTCTTCTAGCAAACTTTTCATCATATTTTTCAGTGAGACCAGAAGGAAGAAATGACAGAGGAGTAACCTGAGTTTGATTTGAAGAGCTACCTCTGATACTCATTTTCTTTGTTGCCCTAGAAGCCATGGGTGAAGGTTTGGAGAGATTTGGAGTTGAAGTGACACAGTGGGTTTTTAGGGTTTTGAGATATTGAGAGGGAGGCCAGATGAGGGAACAAAAACACATCAAAAGGATGCATGAAATTTGAGACACACAATATAAACTAGGGTATGATGGTCTGCCAAACTGCAACGCGTCGACCTATACAGGGATGCATCGACGTATTCTAGTAAGATAGGCGTAAATGAGTTTCTCAATCAGGCGTGCGCCGATCGATCAGAATTTTAGGTCGGATCATGTCTGCAAAGTTTTGAAATTTCTTGTATTTCATGGCATGCAGGTTTTGTAGACATTAATTGAACATAGTAAACAAGTACGCATGCACATAAGCAATAACACACAAAGCATTTAATCATTTCATAGCACCAATATTTAAGAAAAATGATCACTAATGAGAAATAGTAGGAAGGATATTATCGAACGTATTTGAATGACACGATGCCCTCACATGACGCCAGCCCGAGATGATATTCACGAATCATAGATACACAAAGATAAATAAAGGAAATGCAACTCATTTGAGTTGCGATCTATCCGAAATATCAAGGACATCGAGTTCCCTACGAATTTGAAAGAATTGTTCGGTTGCAAGTGGTTTTGTAAAAATATTGGCAAGTTGATTTTTGCTATCAACGTGCTCAAACACGACTTCACCTTTCTCTACATGATCCCTAAGGAAGTGGTGCCTAATTTCAATATGTTTAGTGCGCGAGTGTAGAACTGAATTTTTGGTTAGATTGATAGCACTTGTGTTATCACAAAATATTGGAATATGATTAAGTTTTAAATCATAGTCGAGTAATTGTTGTTTGAGCCACAAAATTTGAGCACAACAATTACCAGCTACAACTCATTCTGCCTCGGCCGTTGACAAAGTGACTGAAACTTGATTTTTGCTATGCCAACTAACTAAGGAGTTTGAAAAAAAATGACAAGTGCCACTTGTGATTTTCCTATCTGCTGTACCCCAAAATTTTCCCTCTCACTTATCAAGAATTTCTCACAAGATCTCCTTGGGCTCAAGACTGCACTAAGGTTTGATCAGCTCAAGACACCTCCTCAAGCACTGATGACCAAAATTAGGGTTCGAGTTTGCACAATGATTTTTGAACTTTCTACGCCTCATATGACTTTCATGGACCATTATGGACCCCAAATATTACTCATGTCAGGTTTCAAGCCTTGGATCACACTTTTGATCAGTCAATTGAACAGTGGACCTAAAAATCAACTGTATTGGGGAAAAAGTCAACCATGACCAATTTACAGTCAAATCTCATAGTTTTTATCCAAATCAACATTTTAAACTCATGTGTATCATTTGATCAAGTTTGGACCATAATCCCTCAAGAAATTTGATCAAATCTCGAAAAGGGCAAAATGGTCAAAATTAGGGTTTTGACTGGGAAAGGGCAATTTCTGATTTTTTACCCAACAAATGGTCAATTGGTTTAATACATGATATCAAGAGTCCAATTGCATCATTTTACCTATTGATATGGTACAAAACATAGCAAATCCATTGGGTTGACAGATGAATTTTGCAGTCAATTGATCAAAAGCCAACTGTATACTGAAAAGTCAAACTTTGACTTTTTGGTCAAATTCAAGTGCCAAAAATCATAATTCATCAAAACATGTCAAAATATGAAACTTATTCGTCAAGAAATCAAAAAGTCAAGATTTCATTTTTAAAAGTCAAAATTTCTAAACTTAGAAATTTTTCTAAGTGTTGGAAATTTCATGTTTTTTTATAACTTTGAGCCAAATTTTCACCATGATGCAAGATGATTCAAGAGAAACTTCCAAAATGAAAGTTGAAGATCTCCATGAAATCTATAACTTTTCTTCACACAACTTCTTCCAAAAGTGCTTGGATCTCAAGTTATAATTTCAAGAACATAGGATCATAAAACTAAACACTTAGTGAAATTTTGCCCTAATTTGGTCAGGATTTTAACTCAACTTCATGGCACTTTTTCATATAGTTCCAACGTGAATCTTCAAAAGCAATTCAAATATAGGTTGTAAAGCACACTGCAAGCTTTCGAAAATGTCCAAGAACTCCTTGTGATCATTCTTGAGTAGGGAGAATCGAAGAGATGAAGTTGGTGTTTTGTGACTTGAATTACAAGGCATTTTGTGATGAACACGAATCCAATTTCAAACCTAGGCTGCATAATCTTTCTTTGCAGGCCTCCTAACTTGTGTATCTATCCATCATTAATGGATTACACAAACTTTAGAGCTTTAATCCAAGTGGTTTATGCTTTATCCAATCCAAATTTCCATTAATGGCACAAAGTGAACACTTCCATTTTAGAAAAGCAAGATTTTGTGTAAAGTCAATTCTTGAGCCTCTAACTTGTTCTATCTGATCACACTCCATCCACAAAGTCAGAAGCAAGCTTGTTTAAAGCATAACCACTCTATCTTAGCAAGTACACAATGCTTGGAAACTTGAAATTCTCAAAAATCACATGTTATGCAAAAACTTGTGATTTTGAATTCTGATCAACAACAAGTCTCCAAACTTGTTGCTTATAAATAGAGGCACTATTTGTGAGCCAGGGGACGAGCTTGAGCACCCTGAAATACACCAAAACTCTCTCAAATCAGAAATTGCCCCAAAACTCCATTGTTGTACAGTTTCTGACCTTGAACCTCAAACTCACATTTCCCTCGTGCGTTTCTTGGCCTTTTAGTTTCTAAAGCTTCCTTGCATCAAGGGTAACTCATCTCTGTACCTGTTTCACTTTCGTAACACCATTTTACCTGTCTTCCATAACCAAAAATAGAGCATCACAGTTGGACTTCTTCAGAACATTCCAGCCACCCTCAGCTCAAGTCAGCCATTGCATTAGCTTCCTAGAGGTACAAGGAAGCTAACCTGATCATCAACACTGCCTGAAACAAGCTCAAATCCATTTCACGATTTCCAGTTTTGAGGTATTTTTCTTGAACTTTTATCTCATTAGTTAGGCATTGTTAGGCTTGCATTTTTGAAGATAAAATGTAGACATCATTGCCCCTGAAGCTTTCTAAAATATTTAGGTCAGAATTTGATACTTTTAAAAATTCTCATTCATCCTTGATTTATAGTTTATGATATTTATATGGTTGGGTTCATGTGAAAAAATGGAGCAATTTTCATGTTTACATTTTTGCAAATGGTTGAGAAATTAGCAAGTTACAGATCATTTGGCTGGAGGTTGAAGATAAAGTACAGTCAGGGCGTGTTTTGTGTTATGTATTTATCATTTCATACAAGTTAGCAAATGTATAGCCACCCCAGTGGTAAAGCACGCGCCTGTTCACCCCATGGTCCTGGGTTCAAGCCCCAGCGTGACCATTTTGTTATTTTTACATTTTCTGACTCTTTTTTTGTTCTTTTTTGGCAGCATTTGGGCTCTTCATTGGGCTTAGTTTATTTTTGCTCATGAATACTCTTTTGTTTACTAATGACCCCCCTTGATTTTTATTTATTTTCTTTTCTTTTTCTTTTTATTTGTTAATATTAATATTAATATTTATTTTATTGATAAAAAATAAAAATAAAAAAAATATATTTTTATTTATACTATATACATTTATTTTATTTTCTACACTAAAACATCAAAAATATTTTTGTTACAAACTTAACTTTTTTTAATTAAATAGATTTAGGCTTATTTTATTTTCTTAAAATAAACATAGAATTTATACTTTTCCTAATTTAATTAATTTTCATACTATTTAGTTTAATGTTAAAATCTTCTTCATAAAACTTAAAAATATTTTCTATTTTAAATTAAATTAATTTTTTTTTATTAAGGATTTTTTTTTAGTTCATTAGGTTAAGAAATAAAAACTTTTTTTAACAAGGACAAAACCAAATAAAATCCATTCTTTTTTTTAATTCATTACTTTATACATTATTCCTTTTCATATTTTGTACATTTATTTATTCAATTCAATATGGTTGTAGTAGATTAATTAGGGTTTAATTTCTTGCAATCCTCATTTATACTTTGTACACCCCCTTCCCATAAATCATGTAATAGCTTAGTATTTTTATCTTCCGCAATTTAAATGCTTCATATTCACATGCTAGTAATTAGGGTTTGTATGGAAAGAATAAAATCAATCAAATAGAAAACCCTAATTCTAGACAAAAACAAGCATGAAAACAATACACTTGCACACAAGCACCCCTAGAGTTATTCCACTTGGTTGCCTTTTACAAAATGGCCATATTACGCATGTAGGGTATCTTAGCAAAAAAAAGAAAATACAAGATCATAGTCCCTCGATAATGCTATCTAAGTTGCCTTACAAATGATCTTAGTCCCTCGAAAAGAATGCTAAGATACCTTGAAACATTGTTAATCATGGTTATACGATGACCCACGCCCGTCCCGTTTACATCCAAAGATAGGGTTTCTTACCAAATCAATGGTAAAACAACAATGTCAAAGGAAAAGAAAATGAACAAGAAATACATTTGAGTAGGTAGATTGCTCCTAATTACTTGCTCCATTTCAAAACAAACATCCTTGCTATTTTCAAAACAAACATCTTACAAAATTGAAAACATTTTCAAAAGATCAAACATCTTTGTATACATTCTTACGAACGAGAATCATTACAAAGATTTCCTAAACAATGGCCTCTTTACAAAATACTTTCAAAAAAACCACACAAATCACAATTTCAAACAAAAAAAGCAAGTGATCTAGCAAGTAACTAAGAGCCCATAGAAAACCATGGATGAAAAGGGTGCTAATACCTTCCCTTTTCATAATCTACCCCCCGAACTCAAGAAACAATCTCAAAGGTCTTTCCTATGCTTTTCACCTTTCCTTTTGTATAAAAGAAAAGTCGGTGGCGACTCTTGCTAACCGCAACATTTGCGATCAAACGCAAAACTCTCAAGTCAGTTCTCCCACCGTATCACAGAACTGGTGACTCTGTTGGGGAACATTCTAAAAGTGGGGTTACCTTAGGGTTAGATCACATTTACTTGCTTACATTGTTTGACTTGTATGCTTTACATTATGGTTCTTTGTTTGGGTTTGAATCCTCTACCCGGATTTGGGATACATTATAGGTAAGCAGCAATACATTGTGAAAACTGTACGGGGTATACCGACATGGTCTAAGAAATAGCTATGTTAGTGCAACATATTTGTGGGTACCGGTAGCCTTTGAGTTAATCAAAGAGAATATGGGGTCGTTGAGTGATGTCATGAAGCACTAATAAACTTTTAGAGCATTTACTTGACCAACTTGGCCTTTAGGATGTAGTGAGATGACCGGCTTTGGTGCAGTCCTAAGTTGGTATATACTCTATATTACACTCATTGAGGTTTGGTTTCTTGGGATATTTCAGTCGCCATTAAAGAGGCTTGTGCTGAAACAATGACCAAGGAAACAAACCAGTGATATTGAGCTCCTTAGAACTCGGTTACTATTACTAGGACAGGTTTAAGCAAACTAAACTTCAAGAGGGTACTTACCTATAAAACTCCATGCAAGCCTAAACCTAAGGATTTGTTTGTTTTATTTGTATATACATACTTGTACATAACATCATGAACATCATATACATCCACTAACCATTTCAAAGATTTTGGGATTCATCTTTGTTCTTGTTTTGTAGGATATGGATTCACTTCGCAGGAAAACTATTCAAGTTAATCTTGTAAGGATCCCTCCACAACTCAGGGAGCTAGCTTCAAGGATTCCTAAAAACTCTCCATTCACCGAGAGACATGGTCGCCTACTTAACTTGGTCACCTCTAACACAGATAAGGACATGATGAAGGTGCTCTTTCGGTTCTTTGATCCTTTACAAAATTGCTTCACATTTCTCGACTATCAACTTGTGCCTATTTTGGAAGAATTCTCCCGACTCTTGAGTATTCCCATTCTCAACCAACTACCTTTCAACAGTACAGAAAGAGACCCAAAGCCAGAAGAGATTGCTCAAGCTCTACACTTGCACTCATCTGATGTCACAACTCATTGGGAAAGAAGGAGTGGTGTCAAGGGTTTCCTAGCAAAGTTCCTGTTTGAGAAAGCCCAAAGTTGTTGGAATTCCTTGGATCTGCAAGCCTTTGAGGAAATTGTGGCTCTCCTCATCTATGGGATGGTGTTGTTTCCAAATCCTGATCAACTCATAGATGTGAACACCGTCAAAATCTTCATATCTTACAACCTGGTGCCTACATTGCTAGGGGATATCCTACACTCTTTTCACACTCGCACAATGAGGAAAAGAGGTGTCCTTATGTGTTGCACTCCTATCTTGGCAAGATGGTTTATTTCGCATCTTCCCCAATTTGTATTAAAGAATAAGCAAGGTTCAAGGTGGTCACAAAGGTTGATGACGCTCAAACATTCAAACATTCATTGGTGCTCCTGATCCATAGAGAATGTTACTATTGTCGACTGTTGTTGGGAATTTCCTAATGTCCCTTAACTTGGCATTAGGGGAGGAATCACCTAAAACCCTTGCTTAGCTTTAAGACAGTTTGGTTACGCCTGAAGGGATGGCCTACACGAGATGATGATTCAAGGTTTGGTATTTGACTACGACAACGACGATCAAGGTCTTCGCCAGAGATTTATCCGAGCTTGGAGGATGTTAAACAAGGTAGATAGCAAGACTTTGGGGCATAAAAATTCCATCCCTCTTGAGCCTTACCTAAAATGGGTACGAACTCGTGCTCAGAGTCTTATGATTCCTTACCCCTCCATTCTCCCAGTAATCATTGAGCCTTTCATGGAAGGAGATGTTACATACACTATCCTACATCCTGACATGCCTACCTCTCTTTAAGAACTACAAAGGGATTGGATACAACTCAAGGGAGAGCGAGATACCTTCGAAGCCCAATTCTATGCAAGCGAGAAGAAGGTTTTGGAACTCACTAGGCTACTTCATAAGGAGCAGACTCTGAATGCCTACATTGCACCAAAGAGGATGCGCACTACCTTTTTATCTTAGAGTTTCTTGTATTTGTTTTGCCCAATAAGGCATTGATGTACTCAAAAGCTTTAATTTATTAATATAATGTGTGTTTCCTTTTTTGTCTAAAATGAATTTGAATCTTAAAAACCTTGAAATTATTGCATACGCATTTATCATTCATCATAACATAAGCAGGTTTCTTGCAACAAGTCTCCTCATCTCTCTACTGTTTATTTCAGTAAGATGGATCTCGAGCAAACAGTGAAGGACCTCCAAGCTCAGAATGCACAGTTTCAGCAGTTGTTCTTAACTCTGGCCAAAGTACAAGAAGAGTTGAAAACTTTGCTAGCTGAGGAAAAGAAAGAGAAGAAAAAGAAAGTAACCGGAGTCCTAAACATGGGAAGAAGATTTCATGGGCAGACAAGAAAGACCTAGACTTTGCAACGACATCCGGTGAGAGAGACAATCAAGATGGGAAAGGCAAGGAAACAGTTGTCCCGTCAGAATCAGAAGAGGAAGAGGAAGAAGAAGACTATTCTGAAGAACAATACCCTCCAGCTCATGACAAGTATAAACATCTCGAAGAGCGGTTGAGTGCGATGGAAATCCAAAAAGTGCCTGGATTGGACTTTGAGGAATTGGGTCTAGTATCGGGGATTTTCATTCCTCCAAAATTTAAATCACCTGTGTTCGCCAAATATGACGGAGTTTCATGCCCTAAAATGCATATTCGGTCCTATGTGAGGAAAATCCAGCCCCATACCGCTGACAAAGACTTATTGGTACACTTCTTCCAAGAAAGCCTGTCTGGAACTCAACTTGATTGGTTTTATCAGTTAGAAAGAGCCAATGTTCATAACTGGGAAGATCTTGCTGCAACCGTTTACAAACAATACCAATACAATGCTGATCTTGCGCCTACCCATACTCAACTCCAGAGTATGGCCATGATTTCCAATGAAGGTTTCAAAGACTATGCGCAAAAATGGAGAGACTTGGCTGGAAGAGTTCAACCTCCCCTATCTGAAAGAGAATTAGTAGACACGTTTTTGGGCACCTTGTCTGGTCCATTCTTCAATCACCTAATTGGGAGTTCATTGAAAAGTTTTACTGAACTGATATTGACCGGAGAAAGGGTAGAAGTCGGGATAAAGAGTGGAAAGATTCAAAAGGATACATCCTCTGCTGCTATAAGAAAGACATTTATCAGAAAGAAAGAAGTGGTTGCTGTTTATCCTCAGAGAAATCAAGATAGGGACGAATGTCGTCCAATGGTGGGGGATGTTATGATTCCTAAACTCGCGCTTGATCAGCAGAGAAACAACCAACCAAGGATGGAAAGGCCAATTAGACAATTCACCAGAATTAACATGACCTTATCTCAAGTATTGCCACATCTGTTAAGATCCAGCCTAGTGACCTTGAAAGAAGCTGCAAAGAATCCTAATACAACATCTCCTCACTATCATCCTAATGCCCGCTGTGCATACCACTCTGAGAGTCCTGGCCATGACACTAATAACTGTTGAGCTCTAAAGAACCAAATACAAGACCTCATTGAAGCAAAAGAGATTGAATTCGATGCGCCCAAAAAGCCAAATGTCATTTCGGCCCCTATGCCCAAACATGGCCATAATACCAATTCCATTGAAGAAGAAATGTTTGTTATTTCAGTTGATGAACTTATGACCCCACTCCTGACTATTAAAGTGAACTTGTTGAATGCTGGTGTGTTCCCGGGCTGTGATGAAGGCTGTCATTTCTGTTTGTCCTCACCAACCAGCTGTCCTTTGTTGAAAACATGTGTTCAGTGCCTAATAGATAACAAAGAAATTTTGTTTGAAAAGACTTCTGTTCCACCTGTTCCTTTTAAACATGTCTCTATCATTACCCTTTCCGCCGATTCTTCCAGGGTCTCCACCAAAAGACCCGTTAGAATTATATCAGTTTAAAAAGAAACTCCTTTGATAATTACAATGCCTGCACCAGTCCCATATTCGTTATACAAAACCATACCATGGAATTATGGAGGGGATGTCTACTACCACGGTATCAAGCAGGATTGGCCAGCCGCCGAAGATTCGAGTTCCGAGAAAGTCAACTCTGACATCAGTAATATTGCAAGAACTAATAAGATTACCCGAAGCGGGAGGATATTCTCTCCAGAAATTTCTCCCCCAAAAGTAGTTTCTGGACCCGTAATCATTCCTATTGTTGCTCCCCCGAAGGCTATTCCCAGTCCTACAATCGTCTCCACTAATACTCCAATTGAAAAAGCTGTTACAATCCATGTTATCATTCCTACTGACATCCTGCTGTCGAGTTAATCGAGACTCTAGGAAAAGGTGTTCTGGTTGAGTCTGTCAAGACGAAGACACAATCATTGGCTATCCCTGAGACCTCCCAGAAAGAGATGGAGGAAATTCTAAAAATCATAAAAAGAAGCGACTACGATGTAGTCGAGCAACTGGGCCAAACTCCATCTAAAATTTCCATGTTTGCTTTACTAATATGTTTCGAGGCGCATGCAAAAGCCTTGGTAAAATTCCTGAAAACTGCCCATGCACCCCAAGAGACATCTTCCGATCAGTTCCAAGACTGCGTAGCTAGCTTAACTGCAGATAATGGTCTAGGTTTTTCAGATGCTGATTTAACGTCAAGAGGAAGGAAGCATAATGAGGCATTGCATGTCTCAGTTGAATGTAGGGGCACAACCTTGGCTCATGTTTTGATGGACACTGGCTCATCTCTGAATGTATTGCCTAAAAAAGCTCTTGATAGGTTTGACTGTGAGGGATTGACATTGAAGCCAAGTAACATAGTAGTAAGGGCTTTTGACGGCTCGAAAAGGATGGTACATGGGGAAGTGGATATCCTCATAAAGGTTGGAACCCAAACATTTGATTCAAATTTTTATGTAATGGATATTCGTCCCTCATATTCCTGCTTGCTAGGCCGACCATGGATTCACAATGCTGGCACTGTCACTTCTACTTTGCACCAAATGTTGAAGTATCCAATTCAAGGGAATATTATCACCGTTCATGGAGAAGAAGAGTATATGATCAGCCATCTCAACTCCTTCAGATATGTGGAATTACATTGTGAATTTATTGAAACTACATTCCAACACTTTGAAGAAGTCCCGCAAGATGTGGCAGTAACCAAAGTTTTTCCTAAGATCACAAGGCCTCCACTCAGGATGTCATGTTTGAAGGATGCAAAGGCAGTAATAGAAGAAGGTGGGTGCACTATCTGGGGACAACTCCCGGATATCCCATACAAGTCAGATAAGTTTGGTTTGGGTTTCTCTTCAAGTGCTCAGAAGGTTATACGCCACGCTCGTGCTGGAGGACCACCCCTGAAGATCAGCAACCGTGAAATCAACGCGGTAGAGGATGATGAAGATGGTTGCAACCTGGAGGATTGGATATTCCCAACTGTCAGTGGAGGGCTCAATAATTCGGAGGCTAGAGATTTTTCCCAATCACTTTTATCCCACAGTAACTTGTCTTTACATTTTGTTGGATCTGTAATATTAAAACAATTCAAACTCTTAAAACCTTGTGTCTTACCCGAGGCACAATGGTCCATTTGTAAGGATTATTATCTCATTTCCATATGACATCAATGAATCATGGACGTTTTGCATAAAAACTTTGTGCTCATTGTTTTTGCATTTTACATTTTCATTTCTTTCAAAGATAGCTATACCCTTACACACACTTACATTCACAATGCAGGTCTACATCCATTCGGGATCCCATGGGTAACGGTTCTGCTATGGCTTTTTGTGACTCTGAAAATCCAATCTACCAAGCCGAAGACGAAGGTGAGGAAGATTGTGAAGTACCAGGGGAACTTGCCAGATTACTACTGCAAGAAGAGAGATCCATTCAGCCTCACGAGGAACCCGTGGACACAATCAACCAGGGTACCAAAGAACACATAAAAGAAGTCAAGGTGGGTGCAAATCTGGAACCAAGTGTCAAGGAGCGTCTGATTCAGTTGCTACACGAGTATGTTGAGGTCTTTGCCTGGTCATATGAAGACATGTCGGGACTTGATACAGATATTGTGGTACATCGTCTGCCTACAAAAGAGGATTGTCCACCAGTAAGACAAAAGGTCCGTCGAATGCCACCAGATATGTCAGAGAAGATTAAAGCAGAAGTCATGAAACAATTTAACACTGGATTCTTAGCTGTTACCTCCTATCCGTAATGGGTTGCCAATGTTGTTCCCATACCCAAGAAAGACGGCAAGGTACAAATGTGCTTGGACTACAGAGATTTGAATAGGGTAAGCCATAAGGATGATTTCCCACTTCCCCACATTGACATCCTAGTTGACAATACGGCACAACACAAAGTGTTTTCCTTCATGGACGGATTCTCAAGTTACAACCAAATCAAAATGGCGCTTGAGGACATGGAGAAAACAACGTTTGTCACGCAGTGGGGTACTTTCTGCTATAAGGTGATGCCATCCGGACTAAAGAATACTGGGGCAACCTATCTGTGTGCCATGGTAGATTTATTTCATGACATGATACATCACGAAATAAAGGTCTACATGGACGATATGATATCCAGATCTCAAACAGAAGAAGCGCATCTTGATCACTTACAAAAACTGTTTGAGAGACTGAAGAAGTACAAGCTGAGATTGAATCCAAACAAGTGCACATTTGGAGTAAGGTCTGGTAAACTCCTAGGCTTTGTCGTCAGCAACAAAGGTATTGAGGTTGATCCTGCCAAAGTTAAAGCAATACAAGAGATGCCTGCTCCTCGTACTGAGAAGGAAGTCAGAGGATTCTTGGGGCATTTGAACTACATTGCTAGATTCATCTCTCACCTGACAGCTACTTGTGAGCCACTCTTCAAATTGTTGAAGAAAGATCAAGTAGTCAAATGGAATGACGAGTGCCAAGTTGCTTTTGACAAAATCAAAGAATACTTACAAGAGCCTCCTATGTTGATGCCACCAGTCGAGGGAAGACCATTGATCATGTATCTGACTGTTTTAGAAAACTTAACGGGATGTGTATTGGGGCAGCATGACGAGTCTGGCCGAAAAAAGTATGCTATTTACTACTCGAGCAAAAATTTTACCGACTGTGAAACCAGATATTCACTTCTTGAGAAAACTTGTTGCGCTCTGGCATGGGCTGCTCGCTGGCTAAGACAGTATATGCTGACTCATACTACTTTGTTGATATTTAAAATGGATCCGATAAAATACATCTTCGAGAAACCTGCTCTCTCCGGGAGAATAGTGAGATGGCAGATGATCCTAACAGAGTATGACATACAGTATACCACCCAGAAGGCAATAAAGGGCAGTGTATTAGCTGATCACCTTGCTCACCAAGCCGTGGAAGACTACCAATCCATGAAGTTCGAATTTCTGGATGAAGATATCATGATGTTAGACAACTCTAAAGAATTCAGGCCACATGACGGACCTGAACAAGGATCCTGATAGACCCTGTTCTTTGATGGGGCATCCAACGCACTTGGCAATGGTATCAGTGTTGTACTCATATCTCTGGAAGGGTGACATACTCCCTTTACTTCTAGACTCTGCTTCAATTGTACAAACAACATGGCGGAATACGAAACGTGCATCTTTGGTCTCAAAGCTGCCATAGACTTAGGGTTCAGATCTTTGAGTGTGTTCGGAGATTCAACTTTGGTCATCAGTCAGATCAAAGGGGAATGGTACACCAAACACCCTAACCTTATCCCTTACAAAGAACATGTTTTGAAGTTGCTACCACATTTTGAGAAGATTACCTTCGAGCATTTCCCGCGAGAAGAAAATCAGCTAGCAGACACACTAGCCACAATGTCATCCATGTTTAAACTTAAATGGGATAATGAGGCTCCCCCAATCACCATCGAACGAATGGATGAACTAGCACACTATCACGAGATTAATACTGAAGAAGTAGGAGACCGACCCTGGTTTCAAGAAGTCAAGAGGTATCTCGAGGCTCAAGAATATCCAGAAGGAGCTTTAGTTAATGACAAGAAGTTCTTAAGGAGATTCTCCGCTAAGTTCTTCCTTAGTAACGGCATCCTGTAAAAATGTAATCATGACTCTGTGTTACTTCGCTGCATAGATAAGGTTGAAGCTGAAAGGATCATGGCTGAATTGCATGAAGGCACTTTTGGCACCCATTCCAGTGGGCATACGATGGCAAAGAAAATTCTACGGGAAGGCTATTACTGGTCTACCATGGAAGCAGATTGTTATCAACACTCTCGAACCTGCCATAAGTGTCAGATTTATGCTGATAAGGTGCACGTACCTCCAGTTCCTCTGAATGTCTTAACGGCTCCTTGGCCCTTTGCTATGTGGGGAATTGATATGATTGGGGAAATCAAGACAACATCCTCTAATAGACACCACTTCATCCTAGTGGCCATTGACTATTTTACAAAGTGGGTTGAAGCAACCTCTTTCTCCTCCGTTACCAAGAATGTTGTTGCCTATTTCATCAAGCAAAATTTTATTTTCCAGTACGGTATCCCAGAAAGGATCATAACTGACAATGGTATAAATCTAAACAACACTATGATCATCGCCTTGTACGAGCAGTTCAAGATTCAACATCATAATTCTTCTCCTTACCGACCAAAGATAAATGGTGTTGTCGAAGCTGCAAATAAGAACATTAAAAAGATCATACAGAAAATGACAGTCACATACAAAGACTGGCATGAGATGCTACCATTCTCTCTCCACGAGTATCGTACCACAGCTCACACATCAACCGGGGCAACACCTTATTCTCTGGTTTACAACATGGAGGTTGTCTTGCCTATCGAGGTTCAGATCCCATCTCTGAGGATTATGAAGGATACTGGGCTGAACGAAGACGATTGGATCCAGACCCGACTTGATCAACTGAACTTGATTGATGAGAAGAGACTTACTGCTGTTTGCCATGGTCAAATGTACCAAAAACGGATGATCAAGGATTTCAACAAGAAAGTCAGACGCCAAGTGTATCACGTTGGGTATCTAGTGATCAAACGCATCATACTGCCACAAGGTGATCCCAGGGGCAAATGGACTCCTACCTATGAAAGACCAATTATGATCAAAAACATATTCTCTAGTGGGGCAATGATCTTGACCACCATGGATGGCGGCGACCTACCGCACCCTGCAAACACGGACATAGTCAAAAGATACTGCGTATAAGAGACCCGCTAGGTTGACATACCTAGGCAAAACAAGGGCATCCCGGCGAAACAAAAAGGTTTGGGCAAAAATTAGGGACAAAACAAAAAAATATGTACACCTAGCAAGTTGAAAACACGAAAGGGCGACTTGGGAAAGAAAGGGTATCCTGGTGGACTGAAAACCCGAATGGGCGGTTCAGGCAAAAGTTAGGGAATTAAAGCGTATGACTATGTCCCGTTGGATCACCTTACAAACAACTTGCAAACTCGACATTTCTGACCAATTTAATCATCTTCGGACAAGGCAACAAATAGACAAGATGCTCAGAGATACAAAGGCTATACAGAATGGGAACCCCATGGGATGATTACACATAGCTATCTTTTCTTTGTATTAAAATTTTCATTTTTTACGACGGAGTTCTCCTACTAGAACGTTTGTCTCACTGTACAAAAATACTTACTCAAAGTCAATACAAATATATTCCTTTGAAAGTGCAAAACTATATGTTTTTCTTTAATCTTGTGTTTTGTTTACAAAAACATCCAATGATTCATTGTTGAACATATGCATTTGAACATAATTACTGTTTACAAATAAACAAAATAAAAGAAAATTACTGATGGCTTTAAGGGATAGGGAAATCATTCCAAGTTATTTTCCATAAAAAAAAAAAATTTCCCGCAGTGTACAGTTTAATCCCCAGCGCAACAAAACTTCCAATTATCAATCCCTAGTAGAAATCATTCAGTTCCTCCAGATTCCCAAAACAGATTTTTTAAGCAGTACCTGGCATTTCCCTTACAACAGAGTTTATTTCTCTAAACGGAAATTCATCAACACTTCGACTTCAAGACATGAAGACTTACATATCCTCAGCAACATTCAGGGATTTATTTTCCCCAATCCAACAAACAACACAATAGACTAGCTCAAATACGCATACATTGCATTTGTATATCATAAACATCGATAAAACGAATGCATTATATCACACATTTCATACAAACATGACCCTGCATTTTAGCTAACATTTTGCCCTTTTCAAGATAAGATTAACAACTATCATTAATAATGTTCAAAGTTCTCAGATACAGTTCAAATACGCTCCAGACACGGATGCCATTCTGATACTCATTTAGATTTAACTCTCAGATACAGTTCAGATACGCTCTAGACACGGATGCCATTCTGATACTCATTCAGATTCAACTCTCAGATACAGTTCATATACGCTTCAGACACGGATGCCATTCTGATACTCATTCAGATTCAACTCTCAGATACAGTTCAAATACACTCCAGACACGGATGCCATTCTGATACTCACTCAAATTCAACTCTCAGATACAGTTCATATACGCTTCAGACACGGATGCCATTCTGACACTCATTCAAAACCAGCTTTCAGATACAGTTTAGATACGCTCCAGACACAAATGCCATTCCGATAATCATTCAAAATCAGCTCCCAAATATAATTCAGATGCGCTCCAGACACGGACGCCGTTCTGATACTCATTCTTTCAGCTTACAAATTACAACACAAACAATCACTTTTAGATGGCATCTTCAAGACCATCTCCTACAACTTTCTATCACCTCTCCAAATTGAATCTTTAAGCCCATTCCCTCTACCATCACATCGCCATGTGCAAATTTCTGGGCACTCTAGTGTCCAATCATCTTTCACCTTAGAGTCATGAATGGAAAGACATGCCCATCTAACTCTTCAGGTTTAAGAAGATTGAACAGGGGTAGCTGTTGTACCCCAAAATTTTCCCTCTCACTTATCAAGAATTTTCTCACAAGATCTCCTTGGGCTCAAGACTGCACTAAGGTTTGATCAGCTCAAGACACCTCCTTAAGCACTGATGACCAAAATTAGGGTTTGAGTTTGCACAAGGATTTTTGAACTTTCTATGCCTCATATGACTTTCATGGACCATTATGGACCCCCAAGATTACTCATGTCAAGTTTCAAGCCTTGGATCACACTTTTGATCAGTCAATTGAACAGTGGACCTAAAAATCAGTTGTATTGGGGAAAAAGTCAACCATGGCCAATTTACAGTCAAATCTCATAATTTTTTATCCACATCAACATTTTAAACTCATATGTATCATTTGATCAAGTTTGGACCATAATCCCTCAAGAAATTTGATCAAATCTCCAAAAGGGCAAAATGGTCAAAATTAGGGTTTTGATTGGGAAAGGGCAATTTCTGATTTCTTACCCAGCAAATGATTAATTGGTTTAAGGCATGATCTCAAGAGTCCAATTTCATCATTTTTATCTATTGACATGGTTCAAAACATTGCAAATCCATTGGGTTGACAGATGAATTTTGTAGTTAATTGATCAAAAGCCAACCGTATACTGAAAAGTCAAACTTTGACTTTTTGGTCAAATTCAAGTGCCAAAAATCATAATTCATCAAAACATGTCAAAATATGAAAATTATTCATCAAGAAATCAAAAAGTCAAGATTTCATTTTGAAAACTCAAAATTTCTAAACTTAGAAATTTTTCTAAGTGTTGGAAATTTCATGTTTTTTTATAACTTTGAGCCAAATTTTCACCATGATGCAAGATGATTCAAGAGAAACTTCCAACATGAAAGTTGAATATCTCCATGAAATCTACAAATTTTATTCACACAACTTCTTCCAAAAATGCTTGGATCTCAAGTTATAATTTCAACAACATAGGATCATAAAAATAAACACTTAGTGAAATTTTGCCCTAATTTGGTCAGGATTTTAACTCAACTTCATGGCACTTTTTCAAATAGATCCAAGGTGAATCTTCAAAAACAATTCAAATATGGGTTGTAGAGAACATTTCAAGATTTCCAAAATGTCCAAGAAATCCTTGAGATCATTCTTGAGTAGGGAGAATCGAAGAGATGAAGTTGGTGTTTTGTCACTTGAATTACAAGGCATTTTGTGATGAACAAGAATCCAATTTCAAACCTAGGCTGCATAATCTTGCTTTGCAGGCCTCCTAACTTGTGTATCTATCCATCATTAATGGATTACACAAACTTTTGAGCTTTAATCCAAGTGGTTTAAGCTTTATCCAATCCACATTTCCATTAATGGCACAAAGTGAACACTTCCATTTTAGAAAATCAAGGTTTTGTGTAAAGTCAATTCTTGAGCCTTTAACTTGTTCCCTCTGATCACACTCCATCCACAAAGTCAGAAGCAAGCTTGTTTAAAGCATAACCACTTTATCTTAGCAAGTACACAATGCTTGGAAACTTGAAATTCTCAAAAATCACATGTTATGCGTAAACTTGTGATTTTGAATTTTGATCAACAACAAGTCTCCAAACTTGTTGCTTATAAATAGAGGCACTATTTGTGAGCTAGGGGACGAGCTTGAGCACCCTGAAATACACCAAAACTCTCTCAAATCATAAATTTCCCAAAAACACCATTGTTGCACAGTTTCTGACCTTGAACCTCAAACTCACATTTCCCTCGTGCATTTCTTGGCCTTTTAGTTTCTAAAGCTTCCTTGCATCAAGGGTAACTCATCCCTGTACCTGTTTCACTTCTGTAACACAATTTTCCCTGTCTTCCATAACCAAAAACAGAGCATCACAGTTGGACTTCTCCAGACCATTCCAACCACCCTCAACTCAAGCCAGCCATTGCATTAGCTTCCTATAGGTCCAAGGAAGCTAACCTGATCATCAACACTGCCTGAAACAAGCTCAAATCCATTTCATGATTTCCAGTTTTGAGCTATTTTTCTTGAGCTTCTATCTCATTACTTAGGCATTGTTAGGCTTGCATTTGTGAAGATAAAATGTAGACATCATTGCCCTGAAGATGTACATGTCCATAGATTTCATTTATTTTGATTGAGCTAAGAGAATTGAGTTTGAACTTTCTGAAATATTTAGGTCAAAATTTGGTAATTTTAAAAATTCTCATTCATCCTTGATTTATAGTTTATGATATTTATATGGTTGGATTCGTGTGACAAAAGGGAGCAATTTTCATGTTTACATTTTTGCAAATGGTTGAGAAATCAGCAAGTTATAGATCCTTTGGCTGGAGGTTGAAGATGAAGTACAGTCAGGGTGTGTTTTGTGTTATGTATTTATCATTTCATATAAGTTAACGGATGTATAGCCACCTCAGTAGTAAAGCACGCGCCTGTTTACCCAGTGGTCCTGGGTTCAAGCCCCAACGTGACCATTTTGTTATTTTTACATTTTCTGACTCTTTTTTTGTTCTTTTTTGGCAGCATTTGGGCTCTTCATTAGGCTTAGTTTATTTTTGCTCATGAATACTCTTTTGTTTACTAATGAACCCCCTGACTTTTTATTTATTTTCTTTTCTTTTTCTTTTTATTTGTTAATATTAATATTAATATTTATTTTATTGACAAAAAATAAAAATAAAAAATATATTTTTATTTATACTATATACATTTATTTTATTTTCTAGACTAAAACATCAAAAATATTTTTGTTACAAACTTAACTTTTTTTAATTAAATAGATTTAGGCTTATTTTATTTTCTTAAAATAAACATAGAATTTATACTTTTCCTAATTTAATTAATTTTTATACTATTTAGTTTAATGTTAAAATCTTCTTCATAAAACTTAAAAATATTTTCTCTTTTAAATTAAATTAGTTTATTTTTTTTTATTAAGGATTTTTTTTTAGTTCATTAGGTTAAGAAATAAAAACTTTTTTTAACAAGGATAAAACCAAATAAAATCCATTCTTTTTTTTAATTCATTACTTTATACATTATTCCTTTTCATATTTTATACATTTATTTATTCAATTCAATATGGTTGTAATAGATTAATTAGAGTTTAATTTCTTGCAATCCTCATTTATACTTTGTACACCCCTTCCCACAAATCATGTAATAGCTTAGTATTTTTATCTTCCGCAATTTAAATGCTTCATATTCACATGCTAGTAATTAGGGTTTGTATGAAAAGAATAAAATCAATCAAATAGAAAACCCTAATTCAAGACAAAAACAAGCATGAAAATAATACACTTGCACACTAGCACCCCTAGGGTTATTCCACTTGGTTGCCTTATACAAAATGGCCATATTACGCATGTAGGGTATCTTAGCAAAAACAAGCAAATACAAGATCATAGTCCCTCAATGACGCTATCTAAGTTGCCTTACAAATGATCTTAGTCCCTAAAAAAGAAGCTAAGGTACCTTGCAACATTGCTAATCATGGTTATACGATGACCCATGCTCGTCCCGTTTACATCCAAAGATAGGGTTTCTTACCAAATCAATGGTAAGACAACAATGGCAAAGGAAAAGAAAATGAACAAGAAAGACATTTGAGTAGGTAGATTGCTCCAAATTACTTGCTCCATTTCAAAACAAACATCCTTGCTATTTTCAAAACAATCACATACACTTTCAAAGATCTTACAAAATTGAAAACATTTTCAAAAGATCAAACATCTTTGTATACATTCTTACGAAGGATAATCATTACAAAGATTGCCTAAACAATGGCCTCTTTACAAAATACTTTCAAAAAAACCATACAAAGATCAATTTCAAACAAAAAAAGTAAGTGATCTAGCAAGTAACTAAGATCCCATGGAAAACCATGGATGAAAAGGGTTCTAATACCTTCCATTTTCATAATCTACCCCCCAAACTCAAGAAACAATCTCAAAGGTCTTTCCTGTGCTTTTTCACCTTTCCTTTTGGATAAAAAAAAAGCCGGTGGCGACTCTTGCTAACCGCAACATTTGCGATCAAACGCAAAACTCTCAAGTCAGTTCTCCCACCGTATTACACTATCCAATTTGCAACCCGCAAATTCGTAATTGGAATAGCCAACCAAAGAACAATCACTACCCTTGGAGAACCAAAGTCAGACTTAGGAGTACCACAAAGATACCTAAGTATATGTTTTACAACTTTTAGATGACTCTCCTCAGGACAAGATTGATATCTAGCACACATGCAAACACTAAACATAATGTCGGGACGAGAAGTAGTAAGATAAAGAAGGGATCCAATCATACCTCCATACCTTTTTACATCAACCGGCTTACCATGTTCATCCCGATCTATGCTAACCGCGGTAGGCATTGGAGTGTCAATAACTTTTGAGTTTGCCATATCGAAGCGCTTGAGAAACTTGTAGCAATACTTCGTTTGGCTAACAAAAGTTCCTTCCTTGAGTTGTTTGATTTGAAGACCTAGGAAGTAGTTTAACTCCCCCATCATGCTCATTTCAAATTCACCCTGCATCACTTTAGATAATTCTTTGACCAAGGTGATGTTAGTAGACCCAAAAATGATATCATCAACATAAATTTGCACTAAGATGGAATGATTTCCTTGGAGCTTAATGAAGAGGGTTGTATCAACCTTCCCTCTAGAGAATCCTTTTTCTAGTAAGAACTTGCTAATCTGATCATACCAAGCCCTAGGGGCTTGCTTGAGACCTTATAAAGCACGTTTAAGGAATGCACTCTTAACATCCATTTGAAATAGCTTAAAGTTTTATGAGCATGCATAAGCTAATAGCAAGCGTATAGCCTCGAGTCGGGCAACCGGAGCATAAGTTTCCTCATAGTTGATGCCTTCCTCTTAGTTATACCCTTGAGCAACAAGACGTGCCTTGTTGCGAATTATGATTCCGTTTTTGTCAAGTTTGTTCCTAAATACCCATTTAGTACAAATTATTCGATGGTCTCGCGGAGGCGGGACAAGGTCCCAAACCTCATTTCTCTTGAATTGGTTTAATTCTTCTTGCATTTCCAAAAACCAATGTTCATCGAATAAAGCTTCTTTAGGGTTTTTAGGCTCAATATGAGATATGAATGTGAAATGATAACAAAAGTTACTTATCTTAGACCGTGTAGTTACTCCCTTTAATATGTCTCCAAGAATGTTGTCAATAGGATGATCCTTGGTTTCTTTCCACTCCAGAGGAGGAGTTATTTCATTTGTTGGTTAAGTGTCTTCTTCTTCTTTGCTAGACACATGATCCATCTCCCCTTTTTCTTTCTCAAGCATGGGCTCATTACTCTTTTCATCTTGATCATTGAGTATCCTTTCCGAAGAAGCACCTGCACCATTAAAAGAAATACCCTTTTCGACCATTTTTGGACAGGATTCATCAAAGGAAACATGTACAGATTCTTCCACAATTTGTAACCTTTTATTAAATACCCTATATACTTTGCTAGATTGAGAGTATCCGAGAAAGATACCTTCATCGGCTTTTGAGTCAAATGTTCCAAGATTTTCTTTACCATTATTTAATACAAAACATTTACAACCAAAGACATGGAGATGAGAAATATTTGGTTTTCTACCTTTCAAAAGTTCATACGGTGTTTTGTTGAGCATAGGATGTATCAAGATCCTATTTAGCACATAGCAAGCCGTATTGATGGCATCGGCCCAAAAGTATTTTGGAAGACCATGTTCAATGATCATAGCTCTCCCAAGTTCTTCTAGAACACGATTTTTACGCTCAACAATTCCATTTTGTTGAGGTGTTCTAGGAGCAGAAAAATTATGATCAATGCCATTTCTTTCACAATATTCATCAAAAAAGTGATTTCCGAATTCGCCTCCATGGTCACTTCGGATGGTAACAATTTTTGTATTCAACTTGTTTTGAGATAATTTGGAAAAAAATTCAAAAGCATAGAAAGTGTGACTTTTGTTTGCTAAGAATATCGTCCAACAAAATCTAAAGTAGTCATCGACTATAACGAAGCCATAATAATTTCCACCTATACTTTTAATTCTAGATGGTCCAAATAGGTCCATATGGAGGAGTTCAAGTTGTTTCGTTGTAGAGATGACATTTTTAGATTTAAAAGAGACTCGTGTTTGTTTACCCATTTGACAAGCATCACATAGATGATCTTTTTAAAATTTGACTTTGGGTAAGCCAATCACAAGATCTTTAGATATGATTTTATTTAGCAAATCAAAGTTAACGTGTGCTAATCGCCTATGCCAAAGCCATGGGTCTCCACTTATGGTGACTAAGCATTTAGCACCTGTTAGGGACACATCATTCAAGTCAACTTTGATTATGCATTGTTTACCCTCAATCCCTTAAACACATCCTCTTTCTTATCGTTATGTTCGATTATGCATTCATCCTTTAGAAAAGAAATTTTATAACCTTTGTCGCATAATTGACTAATGTTAATAAGATTGTGTTTAAGGCCTTCAACTAATAGGGCATCTGAGATAGTGGTGGATAAGGGATTACCTACACTACCTTTACCGAGTATTTCTCCCTTGTTGTTATCACCATAAGTAACAAAACCTTTCTTCTTTGACACAAAGTCAAAGAATAGCGAAATGTCACCCGTCATGTGTCTTGAGCAACCACTATCGAGAAACCATCTTCTCTCGAAAGGCTCAAGACATTCCACCTGAAATATCAAACATGGGAGATAGGTACCCAACATTCATTGGGTCCTTGAGCGTGAGTTGAACATTTGTTGCCTTTGGGGAACCATTGATATATGCCTTTAGGTACTAAGAGTCTCCTAAATCAAGATTTACTAATGGTATGTCCCTTCTTGCAATAATATAGGCAAGACATATCTAAGTGAGATCTACTCTTGCTATCTTGATCCCTTAATTCATAGGTATATTTTTTATATTGATTAATCATGCTTTTTCTGAAGTTTGAGCGATCAATAGCAAATGTAATCTTAGGTTGTAAAGCTTTGTCTAGTTTGGCTTTGAGAGTTCTAACTTCTCTTTGCCAAACATGAAAAGTTTCACATCCATACCAATTAAACCAGGGTCTCTCTTCTTTTTCACATTTTCCTTCAATATTTTCTATCATAGATGCTTTAAGAGCTTCTAATTTCTTTTCGGAATTGGAAACCTTTTGTTCTAGATATAAAAAGATTTTCTTGTTTGAGGCTAAGCGTTTGAAAGCTTCCTTTGCCTCTTTATGTAAAATATTGATAGAATTTAACAATCCTAAATAAGACATTTTATCAACATGATTATACTTAGCATGACTTACATTCTTTTTCCTATGATGATGAGCCATTAGACAAAGGTTGATTGTTTCTTCTTCATCACTTGAGAAACCTTTACTTGAGGAATCATTATCACTCTCCCAAGCAATGTATGCTCTTCTAGCTTTGGTTAGTTTCTTTTGATTTTTGGCCTTGGCTTTGTCTTTCTTCAAATAGGGGCAATCCGGCTTGTAATGACCGGGTTTGCCATAATGGTAGCATGATCCTCGTGACTTAGGCTTCTTACTTTCATCTTGCTTGCTTGGTTGAGAGTGGCGTCTATAATTGATGAGATTCTTATCTGAATGCTGAATTTCGTTTTTCCAGAGAAATGTATTGTATTTTCTTACGAACATACCCATATCCTCATCCGGACTCTCATCGTCATCACTTGATTCACTTTCACATGAAATTGAGGTGGATGACTTGGAGCTTGAATCCTTTAGTGTTATAGACTTCTTTTCCAAATCCCTTGACTTTTCCTTCTTTTCTTTCTTTTCATGCTTTCCGAGGCTCATAAGCTCTTGCTCATGTTCTTGAAGCTTACCCCATAGTGTTGTGAGATCCAAAGTATTTAGATCATTGGCTTCCTTAATTGCCGTAACTTTAGGTTGTCATTCCCTGCTAACACATCTCAAAAAAAAATTAGTGGCAACAGAATTGGCAATTACATGACCAAGTGTATGCAAGCAATTCATTATATGAGAAAATCTCTTTTGCATGTCGGCGATGGTTTCACCTTGCTCCATGTGAAAGAGATCAAACTCTTGCGTCAAAGTATTGATTCTAGCCAATTTTACATCATTTGTGCCCTCATGGGTGACTTGCAAAGCGTCCCACATTTCCTTAGTCGTAGCACAATGTGAGACCCGAAAATACTCATCAGCTCCTAGAGCTGCTATGAGCATGTTTTGAACTTTCCAGTCATAGGCATAATTTTTCTCATCTTTTTCATCCCATTGTGCTTCTGGTTTAGGAACGGTTATCCGGCAGAATTTTGCATAATTATTGCAACTGGCCCATCTTGGATAACCTTCCATATTTTCCTATCAATAGACGTGATATGGACACGCATACAATCTTTCCAATAGCTATAATTTTCACCTGTGAAAATGGGTGCTCTATTGTACGCCCCTTTTAGATCACAATCCATTTCTAGAAGTTGTATGTAAAGCACTGGATAAACCAGTTCTCTGATACCACTTGTTAGACGATGTGACGGATCTAGAAGGGGGGGGGGGTTGAATAGATCCCTTTAAAATTTTTGTGTGTTTTGTAAAATTGTTTTTATCAAAGAGCAACAACTCTGAAACTGATCGTTTAAACTTTACGTATTGGAAAGATCGGATATGCGAACCAACTTGATGAAAACGATGAGAAAGAATCACAATCAAAAATGAATATGATGAATCGCTTTAGCAAGTTTAACAAGGTGTAAGTTATTACCAATTTGTTGCGGAGAAGATAAAGCAAATTTGTGAGTTGTAAATTCACCAAACACTTGGTGTACGTACTACACAAGGTTTGGTTATACTCAAATTGTAGTGATTATAGCGATTCGAATGAATGCTATGTGAGTTTTAAATTTTAGTTTATCACTACAGTTATCTTGTATGAATGAGAAACTTGATAATTCACAAATTTAAGCAGATAGAAATCAAATGCAGAAAACTAAAATGGACACAGTATTTGTTAAGGCAGTTCACCTTGTCGTCCTCGCGTGGGCTACTCTGCCCCAATTCTAGAATGTAGAATTAGTATATGAAATTAATTTTGCAAATTTTGTAAGAGAAGATACAATCACCACAATTCAAATCACTTGATGAATCTTATATATTGCACTCCTCTTCCCTTGATTCCAGATGAATCAAGTATGCCAAAATCTTGAACAAACACTCCTTCTACTTTGAATGATTTTGTACTCAAGAAAATTTGGCCCCAAATCCTTCTTCACAATCCTCCGATTACCGCTACCCGATTGAACACTCCAAGGTCTTCCAATCTCTTAGCTCGGCTGAATTCAATGAAGCAAATATTTGTGATAAAAAACCCCAATTTTGGAGGACAAAACCCCAATGGTTTTATTCAAGAAAAAACCCACAAAGATCTCTATCCAAATCTGAAATTGCACTTTCAATTCGAACGTTATCAACACAGACCCAAGAACTTGATCAACAAAAATGATTGTGTGTAGTTGTTGATAATTGATGAGAGGTTAAAGATGAAGATAACTCTTGTGTATATCTTTCAATTTTTCTTGTTCTTAGTAAAACAGAGGCCAAAATAATATTTATAGGTCATTCCCATGATGTAACAGCATAGCAGAAAAAATGAGACAATTTAGCGATGCATCGACTCATGCAGGATATACAGAAGGCGTGCGCCTTCCCGAGCGAGAGAGATGTTGAAATTCCTTCAGTCATGCGCTGAATCATTGTTTTGATGTGCCGACTCATGTTTTCCTAGAACTATGCATCGACGCATAGAGAAGGCGTGCGCCTTCCCGAGCGAGAGATGTTGAAATTCCTTCAGTCATGCGCCGACTCTTTCCCTGATGCGCCAACTCATGTTCTCCCAGAACCATGCGTCGATGCATAGAGGAGGCATGCGCCTTCCCGGACGTTTCCAAGCCAAAATCTTCTTCTCATGAGCCGACCTAAGGATCCATGAGCCGGCTCATGTAGTCTATTTTGAGATAAATACTTGTTTTTGATGTTTCTCACTTGCACATGTTTAAAGCAAGAAATATTTGCACAGATAGGTTTTTGACAATCATTAAAACTCAGTTCTTTCACTTTTGCCCTCACACATCTAACTTAAAATCACTATTCTCAGACTGATCGATCCGAACCATCGAATCTACTAGTTTTACATCCAACTTCTGAGCCTCTTTGATATTATCCAGAAAATCATTGTTAATCTTCAACATCCCCAACATAACACTCTACGGTGTCACTTCGCATACTAAGCTCATATCTCTGAACTATTCAATTAATTCCAACTCTTTAACCATCATTGCCGACATATGTAAAGTCTTTCGACTTAACGCATCAGCCACCATATTTGCCTTTCTTGGATGATAATTCAAAACGAAATCATAATTGTTGTACCCCAAAATATGCCCTCTCATTTTTCAAGGCATTTCTCACAAGGATTCTCAAGGTTCAAGCTTTCACAATTACATTTGGATCTACCAATACCAAGTTAAAAAGGAAACTGTAAAAAAAAAAGAGGAAAACAGATAAAAATAATCTTTTTGACAAAATTGGAGAAAAAATAAGTCTTTCGATTCAGCTCTTTCGATTCGCCTTTTGGCCTCTTTCGATGTAAGCTTGGCTTACATCCTTCGACTCGGCATGGGCCTCTGGCGTGTTAGTTTTGGTTCAAAAGACAGGCGTTTCCTGCATGCAACCTTCGATTGCATCTTTGGCCTCACATGGTTTATAATGCAATGGTTGCCTATGTGCCTATTTCGATTGGATGTATGATGCTTGCATGCTTGTGTTGATTGGACAAATATTCCCCCATACTTGCTTTGATTCACAAGTTGATGACTAGTTGCGTACAAGCCTTCGTTTGAGCCATAACTTCTTTCTTGCGTATAAAAGGCTCCCCCCATGCTAGCATGCACAAGGCACAAAGCCTCCTTTTGGCATCCTTCGATTGCTCAAATTTGCTTCCTGCATGCCTCTTTCGTTTGGGCATCTTTGCAAGCCTAGCATGTCTCTTTCGTTTGGGCATGTGGCCACTTGTTGCAAGCTTTGTATAGGCATTTGACTCCATTCATGATTTCTTCGTTTGGGCATATGAATCCTTCAGTACAAGCTTTTGGTCACACCTTTCGTTTGGGCATGTGGTTCCCTTCATGCAAGCCTTCGTTTGAACAAAGATCTTTTGCATGTTTGCATGAGGTCACAAAGTAGGGACCCCCTACGTACACTCCTTTGTTTGGCCACATGGACCTTTGGCAGGCAAGTCTTCGACTGGACAGAACCACCTTCACAAGGTTTCGATTGTAACTTTGATTCCCTTCGAATCAGCATCTTTCGAACCCAACTCTAGGCATCCCATTCGAAGGACATGCTTGATGGTCCATTTGAAGGATTTAAAAAGCCCACTTTAAGGCATGTTTTGGTGACCCATCCAAGGGTCACACTTTTGGCTCCTTCGAAGGATGCACAAAAGTAGCCCATTTGAAGGACACTTGTTGGATGAAAATCAAATAATCTGGTCGAAGAAGGGTCAAAACGAAAGGGTGAAATATTAAAAGATGCTTGCCGCCAAGTTCAGGCCTGGTACAATGGCAAAAACTGCTACACAGCAGTCCTGAAACACTGCCGCATTCTTGCACCAAAATAGCATACAAGGCATTGTCTCTCAAAAGCTACAAAGAGCAGGTTACTCAAATTGTTCAAACTTTTTATTTTCCCTCCAAAAGCTTCAGCCATCTTTGCCTATAAATAAAAGGCTTCGCAACATGTTTGAGGAGGAATTTTTGGCCAGAGGAACGAATCTCCAAAAAATTCTCAAATACCATAAAGCTCTCAAACACTTAAACACTCATCAAACAAAAACCCGGAATCCAAACACTTGTCCCCTTCGAATACGAAACATCCCAGTACCTTGTTCCCCTTCGAATCCAGCAGGAAGAACCTCACGCTTGTTCTTCTCTTTCGAATCTAATATCAAAGGCCTAACCCCTAGTCCCCCCCTTTGAATCCAGAAGCGCTCAAGGCAACCACTTAAAGGCCCAACACACGTCCCAGCCTCAAGCAAGTTAAGTCATTCTTAACCTTGGATCCTTTGTTTCCAGCATAGCAAGTAAGTAAATTTCCTTTTCGTTTCAAACATGTACATAGTTTTGTTTCCTTTTCGTTTATACCCTTTTAGTTTGTTTTTATTGCCTCTCCTTTCGGTTTTGTTCTTTGGTTTGTTACAAATGCTTTAAGAACTAACCTGGCCCTAAGGTAATGCTAGCATGGCCTTAGGCCGTGTTGCTATTTAATATCTCAAACGAAAGAAATAGGAGACATGGGTATGAAAGGAAGCCTCAGGCTTCCTCACTGATTCTAGGCCCAGTTTAAAGGCACGCCTACACTGATTCCAGCCACCAGTCGAAGGAGGCAGAAAGGCAAATCGAAGGGCATGAATCCACTGACTCCAGGCCCCAAATCGAAGGAGGTCAAAAAGTGCAGAATCGAAGGGTGTTTTCTACCTAAATCGAATGACCCATTTTTCTTGCTTTTATTTTATTTTTTGCCTTTATATTTTCATGCAATTCAATATGGTTGTAATAGTGTAGGATTTTATCTTTTTGCATTTTATTACTTTTTGTATGATTGCTAGTAAAATAGGGTATGTATGACAATATAAAAACAACAAGTAGACAACCCTTAATCAATGACTAAATGCATGCAAATCGAACACATTATTCACACATGTGCCCTTAGGGTAATCTCACTTGTTGCCTCGGAAAAATAGTCATGTCCCTCGAATATGGGCATTTTAGCAAAGACCCTCGATAAAAGATCGTAGTCCCTCGATGACCCTCAATGTTGCCTTCGGTAAATGATCTAGTCCCTAAACGACATTGATAAAATGTCCCATATGTTACCTTCTATGATGGGGCTTCTTACCAAATCAATGGTAAGATAGCAAAATCTAAAGGAGGAGGAAAAGAACATTTAAGACCTTTTGAGTAGGTAGGTTGCTCCTAGTTGCTCGCTTGCTCACAACAAAAACATTTTATACACCCACACTTTCATTTGAAACAGTTTCAAAAGTTAAAACACTTTGTACGCGTTCTTATAGAAACGAGAACCATTACAAAGACACATTATCAAAATCACTTTCAAAAACACATTCCACAAACACCTCTTTGAACCATTTTCAAAACAACACTTTGTACGCGTTCTTATAGAAACGAGAGCCATTACAAAGACATTTTCAAAATACTTTCAAAACTCACACCACAAGCACATTTTCAAACAAAAGCAAGTGATCTAGCCAGCAACTAAGAGCCCGTAGATAACTATGGATGAAAAGGGTGCTAACACCTTTCCTTTTCATAACCTACCCCCCGAACTCAAGAAATAATCTTGAAAGGTTTTTCCTTTTCTTTTCAACCTCTCCTTATTGGATAAAAGAAAAGTCGATGGCGACTCTTGCTATCCGCAACAATTATGATCAAACGCAAAACACCCAAGTCAGTTCTCCCACTATTTTACAGAATTGGCGACTCTGCTAGGGATTTACTTAAAATTGGGGTTACCTTAGGGCTATATCACCTTTAGTTGCTTTCCTTGTTTGATTTGCTTAATTTATATTATGGTTCCTTGTTTGGGCTTGTTTTGATCCTCTACCCAGATCTGGGGGCACCTTTTAGTTAAGTAGCAATAAATTATGGAAATTGTACGGTGTAGACCGATATGGTTGAAGCAATGGCTATGTTAGTGTGACGCATTTGTTGGTACCGGTATCCCTTGTGTTAAATCAAGGAGAATACAGGGCCGCTGAGCAGTGTCCTGAAGCACTAACTGGCCTTAGAACCTTAATTGAACAACTTGTCCATTAGGAAGTAGTAAGATAGCCGGCTTTGGTTCTGACCGAAGATTGGTTTATACTCCATGCTACGCTCATTGAGACCGGACTTTTGGGATATCTCGGCTGCAAGAAAATATTGATTGAGCTGAGACAATGCCTAAAGAAAGGTCAGTGATATTGAGATCCCTTAGAACCCGATTACTATTACTAGGACAAGTTGAGCCAACTAAACTTCAAGAGGGTACTTACCTACAAACTCCATGCAAGCCTAAACCTAAGGAATTGTCAGCTTTGTATGTATATAACAACTTGCTTTCTTTGCATACTTGTACATAACATCATGACATCATACCATAGCATTTTCAATAACCATTTCAAGGATCTCAAGGGCCTATGATGCAGGGTCATGTTGAACCAGACGCCTAGTAAGGGGCAAAAGGATCTGTTCTCTAATCAAATGTCGTTAAGACCAAAGCACGTTAACTTGATTCAAGGTCTATGAACCACTTGACATGGTGAGCTTGATTCTTGTGGAAGGATATCCACCGATACAAAGTTCTCCAATCAAAGTTGTTGATCAAAATTCAACTTCTAACATCTTCTTGTGTTTACCCCGTGAGATCCTTAAAAACATGCATCCACATATCATGCATCATATCATGACAAGTTTCTCCCATACAGGTCCCCTTATCTTTCTATTGTTTATTTCAGTAAGATGGATATGGAACAAATGGTGAAATATCTCCAAACACAAAATTCCCAATTACAACAAATGTTCTTGGCTATGGCTAAGGGGTAAGAGGACCTGAAGACTCTTCTTCTCAAATACAAGAAGAAAAAGTCAAAGAAGTCAGTAGGCGACCTGAATTTGGGAAGAAGACTTAGAGGACCAGTCAAGAGAGCTCTAGATCTCTCAACTCCATCAAATGAGGGGAATAATCATGAAGAAGATAACAGTCTGGGGATTGAAGCTAACTACTCTGAGGAACAATATCCTTCCGCTGATGATAAATACAAACAGTTGGAGGATCGCCTCAATGCTATGGAGATTCAACAGATACATGGCTTAGACTTTGAAGAGTTGGTTTTGGTTTCCGGAGTGGTCATACCACCAAACTTCAAAATCCCTACCTTTTCCAAGTATGATGAGATCTCTTGTCCTAAAATGCATCTGAGGTCATATGTCCACAAGATTCAGCCTCACACTGCTGACCGGAAGCTATGGGTCTATTTCTTCCAAGAAAGTTTGGCTGGAATTCAGTTGAAATGGTTTGATCAGTTAGAAGGAACCGACATCCACACCCGGGAAGACTTGGATGCTGCTTTCTACAAGCAGTACCAATACAATGCTGATCTTGCACCAACTCGTGTGCAATTGAAAAATATGACCATGCGTTCCAACGAGGGCTTCAAAGAGTACGCCCAAAAATGGAGAGACTTGGAAGGCATAGTGCATCCACCCTTAACTGATAGGGAGATGATTGACATCTTTATGGGAACTTTGATGGGACCTTTCTTCAATCACCTAATCGGAAGCTTCTCGGTCGGGTTCACCGAGCTAATACTGACTGCCGAAAGGGTTGAAGCTGGCATCAAAAGTGGAAAGATCCAGGGAGCTACATCCTCTGATGCTCAACAAAAGCCATACAATGGGAAGAAAGATTCAATTGTTGTTTACGGTTAAAAGGGTCATAACAAGAGCCACCACGACCAACATGTGGGGGCAGTCCTGATCTTCGGTCCTACATCATAGCGACAACAACAAAGGGCAAATCAGCGAAGGCAAGACGAGCCCAAAAGACAGTTTACCAACATCAACATGCCGCTGTCTCAAGCACTACAACACTTGTTGAAGATGAATCTGATTACGTTGATAGGACCTCATCCAAACCCCAAAACTTCTTCTCCTAACTACAATCCTGATGCAATATGTGCATATCATTCCGGAAGTCTTGGGCATGACTAACGATTGTTGGGCGCTGAAATACAAGATTCAAAACATGATTGACACAAAGGAGATCGAGTTCGACCCTCCAGAGACTCCCAATGTGATCACCACTCCCATGCCAAATCATTGAGCATTCCAGATCATTTTGAATTTTCAATTGTAATCTCTTTTGTTATTCAAACACTTATCTATTAATGTTAAACTCTACTTCATTAATGGATCGCATATGTTTGTCTTGAATTCATCTATTTGATTTCATTATATTTAAACTGTGCTGCCTTTACGACTTTTATAATATTTAACTCTTGTTTCAAAGTTGCAAGCCTTTAGAGGGAGGATGATGAAAATAATGACATAATCCCATACAGTATGCTTTTGGACAGACCTTGCTGACGATGTACATACGTTCTTTCAATTCCTAAACACTGGAGTTATAAGGAGGATAATCCCTAGTCAACCCCTTTGAGCCAAAGAAGTAGGAGTTTCCTTTTTACATAAACTGAAACCTTTAATCAAAACTTGGGGCAGGTTAGTCTCTCAGTTAATTCAAACGCGCGTTCAGTCGCAAACCTTCACTTCGTATACAACGAATGACATAAAAAGCATTCCCCTGGAATCAAAAGACGGTGTTGGTTCCCTACCAAATAAGCAGTCATTATCTCTCAAGAGAAAATCCCACTAAGTCAAAACCTACAAAGGAGACTTAAGAAAAACTGGGGCACCCCGCTGACTGTAACCTTAAAAACAAGAACAGTCACGCAAAATCAAGGATAATAAATCAAAAAGAGGTCATGACAAATCTTCAACAACATGGAAAATATGGAGAAAAAAATGACTGCCTTCCAACAAACTTAACATGTCTTAATCATCACCAAAATGTCATTTCAGACTCGATTGGAGTCCAAACACACAATTAACTGAGTTTAGGATTGAAGGACATCACGAAGAACGGACGGGTACAAATACACTTTGAGCCTTATCATTTGTTTCTTAAACCGTGAACCAAGCCACATTACAACCCTTCAAAAGTCCTAATTGAAGCATGGGTTAGTTCGAAAGCATACTGTTATAAAAGGTATCCTGGCTCCTGTAAGGCTTTACTCCAAATCTTGAATTGAATTTTCTTACAAAAACTCTTTTATCTGCTAAAATGAATTTTCAAAACTTCAAGACAAGCATAAACTTTTCATTATTTGAATATCGTTGTTTGCATATGTCTAATTGTTTGACAGCGGAGAAATTCACACGAGGAATGTCCAGCGAACGAAATCTCTCTCAGTGAACAAAATCACTTCAAATGGGATGACACTTCTAATGACAGATCTCCTATAAGCAAGGGGGAATGGCATGCCATTGTCCAAACTCACCTGGGGAAGTCGAGTCAAGATTACATTAAATCTCTTGAGAGGTGTTGAATAACTAGGGGCAAGTCTGCATCTCAATCACTTGGGACATTAAGCTTGAATTCCAGCAAAGGGTCAAGAAAAGGTTTTTTCGGCGGTGCTACAACACTTTCTACTAGGGGAAATGACAAATCTCCACGAAATCCCCTTCATAAGGTGATCCCCAGTCAATTCCCCACAAATTTGTATCTAGGCAATTCCCAGCCAGAGTTTCAATCTCTGGAAAACCTTTCTTCCCAGCTAAGTTTTGTCTCAAGAAGAATCCTCGAAGAGTTCTGCCAAAGAAGACGCCTCTCCAACAGATTAGAAAAAAGGTTTATTTCCCCAACAAACGGCAAGATTCTCCATCTTGAATTTTCCTCCCAAACTATCATAAATCAAGGAACCACAACCCCTCTTATCCAATAGACTTTTCCACAATCCCCTGTAGGTTGTTGCAAAGCCCGGGAGACAACCAGATAACAATTAACTTCTTTATTCCCAACAAGTTGTTAACTTCCTTTCTCTTCCATCAAGAGATAACTCTCCAGTAGAGCAATGGACAACTAAGACTCCTGAGCTTTTTTCCCCAAAACGGAAATCAACACCATCCACAAAGTTTTCTTCTCAAGCAAAATCAACATCCCCCAGCGGATTTCTCCTCAAACAACAAAAACAGGAATCCCCAGTGGAAACATTCTAAGCAAGGTTTGAAGATGGGCATACTTTTCATCCCCAACAGCCGTCTAAGAATCAACTCCCCAAAACTCCCCAACATTTGTCAAGGATTTATTTTCCAAGATAAAAATACATTCCAATAACATTTCGCATTTCATGCATCATATTACATACATGACAAGTGCATACGACACAATCTCATTTATTTTGAGAACATAATTGCACCAAGCATTTCATACATCATGACATTGCATGCAGCTAACTCTTTACCTTTTCAAGAAAGATCAAATCAACAGATGGCTATCATCAACGATCTTCAAAAGGTCAGAGATTAATACCTGAAACTAGACAGGACAACTATCTCAAATGACCAACCTTTCCAAGTTCCAAATTAATACATGTAACAAGCCAGGAAAACTAGCTGCGAACGACTAATTGTAGATTAATACCTGTAACAAGCCAGGAAAACTATCTACATGAGGAGATTGAAGATTAACACTTGTAACAAGCCAAGAAAAGTATCTTTATTTCTCAAGTCAGAGATTAATACCTGAAACTAGACAGGACAACTATCTCAAACGACCAAACTTTTCAAGTTCTAGATTAATACATGTAACTAGCCAGGAAAAACTATTTGTGGACGACTGATTGTAGATTAATACCTGTAACAAGCCAAGAAAACTATCTACATAAGGAGATTGAAGATTAACACCTGTAACAAGCCAGGAAAACTATCTTTCTTTCTCAGGTTAGAGATTAATACCTGAAACCAGACAGGACAACTATCTCAAACGACCAACCTTTTCAAGTTCCAGATTAATACTTGTAACTAGCCAAGAAAAATATCTGTGGACGACTGATTGTAGATTAATACCTGTAACAAGCCCGGAAAAGTATCTACATGAAGAGATTAAAGATTAACACCTGTAACAAACCAGGAAAACCATCTCTCTTTCTCAGGTCAAAGATTAATACCTGAAACCAGACAGGACAACTATCTACACGACCATCATGAAGTAACCCTACTCAGGTTCCTTCTCATTTCGAGATGAAGTTTAACACGGACTCATCTTAAAGTAACCCTACCCAGGTTCCTTCTCATTTCCAGATGAAGTTTAACACAGACTCATCTTAAAGTAACCCTACCCAGGTTCCTTCTCATACAATTCCAGATGAAGTTTAACACGGATTCATCTTAAAGTAACCCTACACAAGATCCTTCTCATACAATTCCAGATGAAGTTTTACACTGACTCATCTTGAAGTAACCCTACCCAGGTTCCTTCTCATACATTTCCAGGTGCGGTCTGATAAGGGCTCATCTAGAAGTAACCCTACCCAGGCTCCTTCTCATACATTTCCAGATGCGGTTTGACACGAACTCATCATGAAGAAATCCTACACGGGCTCCTTCTCATGCACTCTTCAAATACAATTCAGATACGCTCCAGATACGAACGCTATTCTGATACTCATTCAAATTCAGCTTTTAGATACAGTTCAGATACGCTCCAGATACGGACGCCATTCTGATACTCATTCAGATTCAGCTTTCAGATATAGTTCAGATACGCTCCAGATATGGATGCCATTCTGATACTCATTCAGATTCAGCTTTCAGATACAGTTCAGATACGCTCCAGATACGGACGCCATTCTGATACTCATTCAGTTTCAGCTTTCA
Source organism: Vicia faba (assembly GCA_948472305.1). Taxonomy (NCBI): domain Eukaryota; kingdom Viridiplantae; phylum Streptophyta; class Magnoliopsida; order Fabales; family Fabaceae; genus Vicia; species Vicia faba. The sequence goes on along the minus strand of OX451737.1, from coordinate 635,525,571 downwards.
GATACAATTCAGATACGCTTCAGATATGGACGTCATTCTGATACTCATTCAGATTTAGCTTTCAGATACCGTTCAGATACCACCAGATACAGACGCCATTCTGATACTCATTCAGATTTAGTTTCAGATATAGTTCAGATACGCTCCAGATATAGACGATGTTTTGATACTCATTCAGATTCAGCTTTCAGATACAGTTCAGATACGCTCCAGATACGGACGCCATTCTCATACTCATTCAGATTCAGCTTTCAGATACAGTTCAGATACGCTCCAAATACGGATGTTGTTCTGATACTCATTCAGATTCATCTTTTAGATACAGTTCAAATACGCTCCAGATACAGACGCCATTCTAATACTCATTCAGATTCAGCTTTCAGATACAGTTCAAATATGCTCCAGATACGGATGCCATTCTGATACTCATTCAGATTCATCTTTCAGATACATTTCAGATACGCTCCAAATACGGATGCCATTCTGATACTCATTCAGATTCAGCTTTCAGATACAGTCTAGATACGATCCAGATACGATCCAAATACGGATGTCATTCTGACACTCATCTAGTATATCTTTCATATACGAGTCAAATATAATCCATTTATGGATATTATTCTGATACTCATCCCACTACATCCACTATTTCAGTATAAATCAACCATAGATTTATTCTGATACTTCTTCCATTTCTATCAACAATCACTTTTGGATGGCATCTGTAAGCCCGTCTCCGACAACTTTCTATCATCTCTCCAAATGGCATCTTTAAGCCCATTCCCTACACGATCAACCACCACATCATCGAGTGCAAATTTCTGGGCACTCTAGTGTCCAATCATCGTATACCTTCAAGTCACGAATTGTAGACTCGCCAATCTAACTCTTCAGGTTTAAGAAGATTGAACAGGGGCAGTTGTTGTACCCGAAAATTTTCCCTCTCATTTTTCAAGGCATTTCTCACAAGGATTCTCAAGGTTAAAGCTTTCACAATTACATTTGGATCTTCCAATACCAAGTTAAAAAGGAAACTATCAAAAAAAAAGGAAAACAGATAAAAATAACCTTTTGACAAAATTGGAGAAAAACAAGTCTTTTGATTCAACTCTTTCTATTTGCCTTTTGGCCTCTTTCGATGCAAGCTTGGCTTGCATCCTTCGAATGGGCATGGGCCTTTGGCGCATTGGTTTTTGTTCACAAGGCAGGCGTTTCCTGCATGCAACCTTCGATTGCATCTTTGGCCTCACATGGTTCACAATGCAATGGTTGCCTTTGTGCCTGTTTCGATTGGATGTTTGATGCTTGCATGCTTGTGTTGACTGGAAAAATATTCCCCCATACTTGCTTTGATTCACAAATTGATGACTAGCTGCATACAAGCCTTCATTTGAGCCATAACTTCTTTCTTGCGCACAAAAGGCTTCCCTCATGCAAGCGTGCTCAAGGCACAAAGCCTCTTTTTGGCATCCTTCGATTGCTCAAATTTGCTTCCTGTATGCCTATTTTGTTTGGGCATCTTTGCAAGCCTAGCATGTCTCTTTAGTATGGGCATGTGGCCCCTTGTTGCAAGTTTTGTTTGGGAATTTGACTCCCTTCATGCTTTCTTCGTTTGGGCGTATGAATCCTTCAGTACAAGCTTTTGGTCACACCTTTCGTTTGGGCATGTGGTTCCCTTCATGCAAGCCTTCGTTTGAACAGAGATCTTTTGCATGTTTACATGACGTCACAAAGCAGGGACCCCCTACTTACACTCATTTGTTTGGCCACATGGACCTTTGGCAGGCAAGCCTTCGACTGGACAGAACCACCTTCACAAGTTTTTGATTGTAAATTTGATTCCCTTTGAATCAACATCTTTCGAACCCAACTCTGGGCATCCCATTCGAAGGACATGCTTGATGGTCCATTTGAAGGATTTACAAAGCCCACTTTAAGGCATGTTTTGGTGACCCATCCAAGGGTCACACTTTTGGCTCCTTCGAAGGATGTACAAAAGTAGCCCATTTGGAGGACACTTGTTGGAGAAAAATCAAATAATATTGTTGGGAGAATAATCTGGTTGAAGAAGGGTCAAAATGAAAGGGTGAAATATTCAAAGATGATTGCTGCCAAGTTCAGGCCTAGTACACTGGCCAAAACTACTGCACAGCAGTCCTGAAACACTGCCCCATTCTTGCACCAAAATAGAATACAAGGCATTGTCTCTCCAAATCTACAAAGAGCAAGTTACTCAAATTGTTTAAACTTTTTGTTTTCCCTCCAAAAGCTTCAGCCAGCTTTGCCTATAAATAAAAGGCTTCACAACATGTTGAGGAGGACTTTTGGCCAGAGGAACGAATCTCCAAAATATTCTCAAACACCATAAAGCTCTCAAACACTTAAACACTCATCAAACACAAACCCAGAATCCAAACACTTGTCCCCTTCGAATCTGAAACATCCATGTACCTTGTTCCCCTTCGAATCCAGCAGGAAGAACCTCACACTTGTTCTTCTATTTCGAATCCAGTATTAAAGGCCTAACCCCTGGTCCCCCCCCCCCCCCCTTGAATCCAGAAGCGCTCAAGGAAACCACTTAAAGGCCCAACACACGTCCCAGCCTCAAGCAAGGTAAGTCATTTTTAACCTTGGATCCTTCGTTTCCAGCATAACATGTAAGTAAATTTCCTTTTCGTTTCAAACATGTACATAGTTTTGTTTCCCTTTCGTTTATACCCTTTTAGTTTGTTTTTATTACCTCTACTTTTGGTTTTATTCTTTGGTTTATTACAAATGCTTTAAGAACTAACCTGGCCCAAAGGTAATGCTAGCATGGCCTTAGGCCATGTTGCTATTTAATATCTCAAACGAAAGAAATAGGAGACATAGGTATGAAACGAAGCCTCAAGCTTCCTCACTGATTCCAGGCCCAGTTGAAAGGCGCGCCTACACTGATTCCAGTCCCCAGTCGAAGGAGGCAGAAAGGTAAATTGAAGGGCATGACTCCACTGACTCCAGGCCCCAAAATAAAGGAGGTCAAAAAGTGCAGAATCGAAGGGTGTTTTCTGCCTAAATCGAAAGAACCATTTTTTTTTTGCTTTTATTTTATTTTTTTCCTTTATATTTACATGAAATTAAATATGGTTTTAATAGTGTAGGATCTTATCTTTCTGCATTTTATTACTTTTTGTATGATTGCTAGTAAAATATGGTATGTATGGCAAGATAAAAACAACAAGTAGACAACCCCTATTCAAAGACTAAATGCATGCAAATCGAATACATTATTCACACATGCACCCTTAGGGTAATCTCACTTGTTTCCTTGGAAAAATAGTCATGTCCCTCGAATATGAGTGTTTTAGCAAAGACCCTCGATAAAAGATAGTAGTCCCTCGATGACCCTCAATGTTGCCTTCGGTAAACAATCTAGTCCCTAAACAACATTGCTAAAACGTCCCATAGGTTACCTTATATGACTATACAAATGTCCCACACCCATCCCTTCACATCCAATAATGGGGCTTCTTACCAAATCAATGGTAAGTGTAGCGGTAGAAATGTTTAAGACTAAGTCATTGGATTGACTAGACTTGTACAAATCAAAATCAAAATCGCCACCGCGCTTTATTGTTTCCAAAGGAATGGGAAAAGAGAGAATAACCCAAAAAGAGGGGGAAAGATTATAGGTAACGGGGTTGGTTATGAAAAGGGAAGGTATTAGCACCCTAAACATCTACGGTACTCCACAGTAACCTCTTTGTAAAATCTGTATATTTTGGCTATAAAATATTGTATGTAAAATAGATGGTGGAGATAAGAGAAGAAATATATTTTTTATGATTTTTGCACCCGCCGCGGTTGCGAACCTTTAGTGCCTACATACCACCTTTCGTGCAATAAGGGATCAGGGTACACGTAGTTCACCTTTGAAAAATTTTAAAACACAAGTGTGTTGGTTAATTTTATGAGATAAGACATCATCGTCATTGTCCGTGTGAAAAAACATACTTACTACCCACAATCATGAGAAAGGAGAATTTACATCATCTCAAAGTGGAGGATATGGCTTGGATTTTAAAATCAAAAATGCCTCACTCAACACCCAAGTGGAAAATATCTCACTTCACTACATATTGTAGAAGTATAGTTGTTTGCATAACTACAGGGATTGACAAGAGTCCACTCTTTTGAGAAAAGTTTTTAAAGTAAAAAGCCAAAGTGGCAAAATTGTTTGAAATGAGATTGATTGATTTTTAGTCTTCTCACAAAATTTTTTTTAAGGTTTTATTAATGTTGATTGAAGTTTATTTGTGAAAGATGTTTTAAAAATGCATGGACCTAAGTCTAAGTTTATTATGAAAGTAGTTCAATTTTAAAAATAAGAAGAGTTTTCAAAAGGAGGGAGAATTTTTTTTTGAAATTTAAGAAGATGGGAGGAGAAGAAGAGGCTATCCTAAAGCATAAGGTAAAATCTACGGATAAGAACCATCTAACCAACAAGAAGCCAATACTTGACATTATGAGCCAAGATAGAATTCTCATTCTTTGGATTGAAACCAAGCAAGTAAAGATACTAGACCTCTTGTGAGAACCAAACTTCAAGTGTATTAAGTCTTCACAAATTGGGCAAAGTAACGGATGTATACGGGTGAATACCATATTACAAACAAAGAATATAATCACAATAACCTGCACACAAAACAAACAAATAACCCAATTATAGCAGTAGAAATGTTCAAGACTAAGTCATTAGATTGACTAGACTTTATACAAATCAAATTAAAAATCGCCACCGCGCTTTATTGTTTCCAAAGAAATGGGAAAAGAGCGAATAACCCAAAAAGAGGGGGAAAGATTCAAGGTAAATGGGTTGGTTATGCAAAGGGAAGGTATTAGCACCCTAAACATCTATAGTACTCTGCAAGAGCCTCTTTGTAAAATCTGTATATTTTGGCTATAAAAAAATGTTGTATATATAAAAAATGGATGGTGGAGGTGAGAAAAGAAATATATTTTTTTATAATTTTTGCACCCGCCGCGGTTGCGAACCTTTAGTGCCTATGTACCACCTTTTCATGCAATAGGGGATCAGGGTACGCGTAGTTCCTCTTTTAAAAATTTAAAACACAAATGCGTTGATTAATTTTATGAGATGAAACATCATTGTCATTGTCCGTATGGAAAACATACCTACTACCCACAATCATGAGAAAGGATAATTTGCATCATCTCAAAGTGGAGGATATGGCTTGGATTTTAAAAAAAAATCAATAATGCCTCACTCAACACCCAAGTGGAAAATATCTCTCTTTACTACATATTATAGAAGTATAGTTGTTTGCATCACTACAAGGATTGACAAGAGTTCAACCTTTTTTTGAGAAAAGTTTTTAAAATAAAAGAGCCAAAGTGGCAAAATGGTTTGAATTGAGATTGATTGACTTTTAGTCTTCTCACAAAAATGTCAAGGCATTATTAAGTTGATTGGAGTTTATTTATGAAAAATATTTTGAAAATGCATGGACATAAGTCCAAGTTTATTATGAAAGTGGTTCAAGTTCAAAAACAAGAAGAGTTTTCAAAAAGGGAAAGAATATTTTTGAAATTAAAGAAGATGGGAGGAGAAGAAAGGACTATCCTAAAGCATAAGGTAAAAGTTATGGATAAGAACCATCTAACCAACAAGAAACCAATACTTGACATTATGAGCCAAGATAGAATTCCCATTCCTTTGATTGAAACCAATCAAGCAAAGAAATGCTATACCTCTTGAGAGAACCAAACTTCAAGTGTATCAAGTCTTCACAAAAAATTGGGCAGAGTAACGGTTGTATACGGGTGAATTCCAGATAACAAACTAAGGGTGTAATCACAAAAACCTACACACAAAAACAAACAAGCAACCCAATGTCTTGAGGTAAACCTCAAGAACTCCAGACAAAATAATCAGATAAGATCTCCAAGATAGGTCAAGGTTTCTAATCTTAAGTCCAAGAAAAGTCTCATGCTCCATAATGCCAAGGATAGTAACCAAATAGTCCAAGCACCACTAAAGATTCTTTAGGGTTTACGTTGATTATTAAGTATCTTAAGAAAGGAAAAGAAAAGCTCAAGTGAGCAAAATAAAAATGGAAAGAAAATAAATGCTCAAATGAGCAAAGATGAAAATGGCATGAAATGTAAATGCTAAAAGTAAATAGTACATAAAGCATAAAAAATAAAAGTATAAGGTAAATAAGTCAATAATTAGTGGTTAGTTGGATGACCATCTTGAAGCTTGCATTTGGAACTCATTAGAGGATTGGTAGAACCAAAGCCTCCACACAACAAGTTGCATTTGCTTTTTGTCAAGTATATCATCCATTTGGAATTCTCATAAGTACCATTTAATGATCAATGATGTTTAAGTGATCCGCGTTGACCAAAGGTGTCGTAGATCCATTAAAAGATTGGTAGAACCAAAGCCTCCACACAATGAATCTCAAGGTTATTGGATCAAAGAGATGAAATTAACATTCTTGGGCTTGCAATCATAAGTTTGGGCCACGAATGATTATTTATTCAAATCAGGACAAAATTTAGCGCTATGTTAAGCAATCGTAAGTGGACTTATATAGACGTCGCACCAATTTTAAGGCCGGTCAATAGCAATCTATGCACCATTTGTTTTGAGACATGATATAGAGATTATGCTCCAACAACATCTAGTGCAATAAGAAAGGGATGAGATGAAGAGGGATGGAAAAATATACAAACCACAATGGAATTAAATTTTAATCAACCTATTATTAAAATCATTCATCCATTTTTGTGGAGTTAAACTCAACACCATGGATCCAATGATGTTAATAAAGTTCATGATCCAAAATCTAACCCAAGATCAGCCAGAAAATAACCACAAAATAATCACATTTAATATACACAAAAAGGATTTTTTAAAATATTTTAAAAATAGAAAATAATGAGAAAAATATCAACTATGTTCAAATTAATCAAGAAATTAAAAGTAAGACCATAGAAAAATCATAAAAAGGCCCGAGTAATTTTATAATTTTTTTGGTAATTTTTTAAAGTCAGAAACTGTTTTTAAAATTAAAATAAATGGTTCAAATAAACAAAAAATGGTAAAAAAATAGTAAAGTCAGAAACAAAAATAAGATGATGTCACCAACATTTGTCACAATATCATTGGATCATTTCATAATTTTTTCAGAATTTAAAAATGTATAAAAGTATTTTTAAGCATTTAAAAAAAATCAAATAAGTGTAAAATTTTTAAAAAATACCAAAACACAAAATTAAATTATGAAAAAATAAAAATCAGAAAAAGAATAATCAAAAATATTTTTCATAATTTTTTCAGATTATTTTTACTAAAAATGAATTTTCTATGATTTTTTGAAATTTAAAACAATTAAAATATAAAAATCAGAAAAAGAAAATAAAAGTAAAATATTTGGACCATTGGATGAAAGTCAAAACGCGTTAGTAATCAAATCCAAGGGATCTGGCGCAGTGTACATATCATGGTCATTAGTGAATATTGTACATAATCATTAATTAAATCAGAATTTGAAAAATACAGATGGCGCGCCTTCATTGGGTCGAAGATGACACGTTGGTCATCTTCAACCTCCAGCCATCACGAATTGCAGGTCTCTCAAACTGTAAAATCAGAAGCTCAGACCTATGTCATTCGTTTCGTCTCTTCAAGACGAAGACAACCACACCCTCGCGCCAAATTTATATAAATTGTAGCTCAAGCAATTTGGAAGGAAAGTTTTGAAAAGGGATTTGAAATTTCCTGGTCGAAACGTGTTTCCAGTAAAAGGTAAGTGTTGCAACTAGAACCAGGGCAGTGAGAGTAACACAATGATATCAGAGTTTTGAAGAATTGATTAAGGAATCTACCTATTGAAGTTGAGTTGCAGAGCTCTGAAACTTGACTTCTATGGAGTAGTATAGGGCACGATTCTTGAATGTAATTATATGGTTAGATTCAGGGAAGATCAAGGAAGGTGAATTGATGGAAAATTTGTATTGAAAAAGGGTCGAGGATGGATTTTGAAGTTATAGAAAATTGAGTTATATAGCAAGTTTGGCAGGGTGATTCTGGCTATCCAAGCTTGGGAAATTGAATGGGATAGTTCATGTATTTATAGGAGAAGTGAATGGAATCAAAAGGAATAGTGAATGATGCATTTTGGAGGGAAATCGTGCACACCTGATGCACGAATGAAGTGTGATACAAACTTCATCAAAACTCATCCAAATCTTGCGTTTTGATGCGCTAAATAAATCTGGAACTTGACTAAACATGTTTAGAGGCAAAAATGTGTGGAAAACTTGTGATTAGAGGCCACATTATGGATTTCAAAATTCTGACTTGGTGAGAAATTCAATTTCAAAGTGCCAACTTCTGACCAATGATATTTTCAACTCAAGGGGTCTTAGGGCATGATTCTTGATGCTTTAGAAAGATGAGGTTACAAGCTTTGCAATGGAAAAAGAACGGAGTTAAATGGATGCTTGATATGAAAGTTGCATTGAGTCAAAGTTGAAGAAAAAGGGTTGACTTTCCATACTTAGAAATATTTCACATTCTTCTTTAAAAATGACCTATAATGTCTTGCATCCAAACATGGTCTTCCACTTGGAATTTGCTCTTGACCAAAAAAGATGGCATGAAGTAGACCTCTTGAATGACACTTTGAAACTTGAATCATTCAAAACCTCTAAAATTTGAGCAAGTTATGACTTGTTGAAGTTGGCAAAAAATCATGAAATGACCTATAATCTTTTGTATCTTTAAGGCAACTTCCATCCATTTTCCCACTTTGCACATAAAAGAAGGCATAAATTTCACATCTTCAAGATAATTATGGAAAAATAATGGACTCAAGGTGATAAAAATTTACCAATTTAGGACCATTTGAAGTCACTCATGTAAAATTGTGGATTCATCTGGATGACTTGTAATCTTTCTTCTTCACCAAGTTCCTTCCACATGGAAACTCCTTGGAACTTTTGAAGTGATTTGTTGATAAAACTTTAAAGAGGAGGATATATTTGGAATCACTCAAAAATACCAAAAGGTGAGCAAGATGTACTCCTTTGAAGTTCAAAACCCTAGCTCCTAGATCAAGAAAATGCTTTGAGAAACTTTGACAAGTTTGAACAAACTTCTTGTACCAATATTCTTGCTTTGTGAATAGAAGTTGTTGAGGATGATAATGAGGACTCATAGCCACCAAAACCACTTTTATATCTTGAAATTTGATAGAAATATGCTCTTGTGACCAATTGGAATAAGGCCTTGTCCAAACATGACAACTTCTCCAATCAACCCCTTGTACTTTTGATTCAAATCTAATAACCTTAAAATGTGATGAACCAAAGCAACCTTGCCATGCCAATTCTCCCAAAACCAATCCAATGATGAGGTTTGAACTTCTCAAGATATATTGACTAGGGAATGGAAATAAAATCATGAACCCATGGGGTAGCTTGTTAAATCGCATTGCCTTCACCTACATGGATAACAAGCAAGGCAAACCAACATTGCATATTATTAGTTAAATGAAGAAAACAAAACAATATTTATGATCACAAAAGGAACATAAGTCAAGGTGCTTGGTAATCCCTCAAAAAGGGCAAAACTAAATGTAGGGAGGGGAACCAAGAATCCTAGTGTGATCTTGTTGTGAGTGAATCAACATGGTATAATGAAGGGATCTTAGGGGAAAAAATTGGGGTACAACACCAATATCTTGAGGTAAATCTCAAGAACTCCAGATAAAATATCAATTAAGATCACAAGGTCTCCATTATAGGCCAAGGTTTCTAATTCTAAGTCCAAGAAGTCCAATACTCCATAATGCCAAGGATAATAACCAAATAGTCCAAGTATCATTAAAGTTTTTTGTGGTTCATGTTGATTATTAGGTGTCTTAGAAGAGAAAAGAAAAGGCTCAAGTGAGCAAAATAAAAATGACATGAAATGTAATGCTTAAAGTAAATGATACATAAAGCATGAAAAATAAAAAGGCATAAAGTAAAAACAATTTAATAATTAGTGGTTAGTTGGATGACCATCTTGAAACTTGCATTTGGAAATTATTAGAGGATTGGTAGAACCAAAGCCTCCACACAACAAGTTGCATTTGCTTTTTGTCAAGTATATCATCCATTTGGAATCCTCAAAAGTACCATTTAATGATCAATGATGTTTAAGTGATCCGCGTTGACTAAAAGTGTTGTAGATCCATTAGAGGATTGGTATAGTCAAAGCCTCCACACAATGAATCTCAAGGTTATTGGATCAAAGAGGTCAAATTAACATACTTGGGCTTGCAAACATAGGTTTAGGCCACGAATGATCATTTATTCGAATCAGGATAAAATTTAGCGCCATGTTAAACAATCGTAAGTGGACTTATATAGAAGTCCTACCTATTTTAAGGCTGGTCAATAGCTATCTATGCACCATTTGTTTTGAGACATGATATAGAGATCATGCTCCAATAACACTTAGTGCAATGAGAAAGGAACAAGATGAAGAGGGATGGAAGAGAATATACAAACCACATTTGAATTAAATTTAAATCAAACTATTATTAAAATCATTCATCCATTTTTATGGAGTTAGACTCAACATCATGGATCCAATGATGTTAACAAAGTTCATGACCAAAAATTTAATCCAAGATCAGCCAAAAAATAATCACAAAATAATATTACATTTAATATATACATAAAAAAGGGTTTTAAAAATGTTTTAAAATAGAAATAAAAGAGAAAAATATCAACTATATTCAAATTAATCAAAAAAATAAAAGTAAGACCATAGAAAAATCCGAAATGAACTAAAATGATTTTATAAAATTTTTGGTAATTTTTAAAAGTCAGAAACTATTTTTAAAATTAAAAGAAATGAGTAAAATAAACAAAAAAATGATAAAAAATAACAAAGTCAAAAATAAAAAATAAATTAGGTCATCAACATTTGTCACAATATCATTGGATCATTCCATAATTTTTTCAGAATTTAAAAATGCATAAAAGTATTTTTAAACATTTAAAACAATTCAAATAAAGTGGAAATTTATAAAAAATATCAAAACACAAAATAAAATTGTGAAAAAATGAAAATCAGAAAGAGAAAAATCAAAAATATTTTTCATAATTTTTTCAGATTTTTTTGACTAAAAATGAATTTTCTATGATTTTTTGAAATTTAAAACAATTAAATATAAAAATCAGAAAAGAAAAATAAAGTAAAAAATATGTGGACCGCTGGATGAGAGTCAAAACGCGTTAGTAATCAAATCCAAGGGATCTGACGCGTTGTGCATATCATGGTCATTAGTGAATAAAGCACTGAATCAAATGTAAATCAGAAATTCAAAAAATCCAAATGGCGATGTTTCATTGGTTGAAGGATGACACGTTGGTCATCTTCAACCTCCAGCCAGTCCCAAAACCAGGTTGCTTAATCTGTAAAATTAGAGCACGAGGCCTATGCCATTCGCTTCGTCTCTTCAAGAAGAAGACAACCACACCTTCGCGATAAATTTATATAAATTGTAGCTCAAACAATTTGGAAAGAAAGTTTTGAAAAGGGATTTGAAATTTCACGGTCAAAACAAGTTTTCAGATAAAAGTAATTGTTGCGACTAGAACCAGGGCAATGAGAGCATCACAATGATATCAAAGTTTTGAAGAAATGATGAAGGAATCTACCTATTGAAGTTGAGTTGCAGAGCTCTGAAATTGGACTTCTATGGAGCAATATAGGGCACAATTATTGAATGTAATTATATGGTTAGCTTCGGGGAAAATTAAGGAAGATAAATTTATATAAAAATTGGATTTAAAAAGGCTTGAAAATAGACTTCAAAGTTGCAGAAATTTGAGTTATGGAACAAGTTTGGCAGGGTGATTCTGGCTATCGAAGCTTGAGGAAATGAATGGGGAATGACCCTCTATTTATAGGGAACCAAATGGAATTTCCAAGAAATGATGAAGTTTGGAGGGAAATCGTGTGAAGTTGCAAACAAGAAAAGTGTGACTTCCAATTTGATCAAAACTCATCCAAAACGTGCGTTTTGTTGTGCTAATCACTTTTGGAAGTTCACTAAACATGTTTAGAGGCAAAAACACGCAGAAACAAAGTGTTTAGAAGCTAAACCAATGATTTCAAATTCCGACTTTTGAAGAAACTTCAGTTCTAAGTTACCAAGTTCAAATCAATGGCATTCTCAGCTCAAGGGGTCTTAGGGCATGATTCTTGATGCTTTAGAAAGATGAGGTATGGTACGGTGGGAGAACTAACTTGGGTGTTTTGAGTTTGATCGCAAATGTTGCAGTTAGCAAGAGTCACCACCAACTTTTCTTTTATCCAAAAGGAAAGATGAAAAAGCACAGGAAAGACCTTTGAGATTATTTCTTGAGTTCGGGGGGGTAGATTATGAAAAGGGAAGGTATTAGCACCCTTTTAATCCATGGTTTTCCATGGGCTCTTAGTTACTTGCTAGATCACTTGCTTTTGTTTGAAAAATGTGCTTTGAGTGGTTTTTTGAAAGTATTTTGTAATGATGCCATTGTTTAGGCAAACTTTGTAATAATTTTCGTTCTTAAGAATGTATACAAAGTGTTGATTTTTTTCAAATGTTTCAAGTTTGAAAGATTGTTTTGAAAGTGTTGGTGTTTATTTTGAAAATAGCAAGGATGCTTTTGTTTTGAAATGGAGCAAGTGACTAGGAACAATCTACCTACTCAAAAGTCTTTCATATTTATTTCTTCTTTACTTTGACATTGTTATCTTACCGTTGATTTGGTAAGTAACCATATCTTTGGATGTAAAAGGGACGGGCGTGGGCCATCGTATGACTATGATTAGCAGTGTTGCAAGATATCTTAGCATTTTCCTTTAGGGACTAAGATCATTTTTGGAAGGCAACTTTTGATAGCGTCATCGAGGGACTATGATCTTGTATTTTGCTTGTATTTGCTAAGATACCTCATATGCATAATATGATCATTTTATGAGGCAACAAAGTGGGTTTACCCTAAGGGTGTAGGTGTGCAAATGTGTTGTTTACATACTTGATTTGTCTTGATTAGGGTTTGCTATTTGTTGGTTTTAATATTTCCATACAAACCCTAATTACTAGCAATTGGTACATAAAGCATTAAATAAGGGAAAACAAAAATACTAAGTTATTACAAAGCTTTAGGGGGTGGAGGTACAAATTTATGAATTGGGATTGCAAGAAATTAAAATCCTAATTATCTATTACAACCATATTGAAATAATATACAAGAAATGTAAAAGGGACTTGTTTTGTTTTTGTTAAGAAATTAATTTACTTAAGAAAATATTTTTGATCTTTTTGTTCTAAAAGAAATGAAATAAAACATGTGAATATGAAATATATTTTTGGCATTTTTGGTTATTAAAAGCAAAAAATAAGATAAACAAGATAATGGAGTCAAAATCAGCACATTTGCTGGAACGAGGAGGAACAGAAGTTCTGACTCTGATACGCTGCAAGAGAGAAAGTGTTAGTAGGCAAGTAGAAAGTCAGAAGTTCTAGGCATGGGTACACCAAGTTCTGAGGTTGCTGGGAATAAAGGAAGATCTAGAAGTTCTTATTGTTGAAGGGGTTCAGAAGTTGTAGTGTAGTTAGGAACCTAGAAGTTCATATATCACTGGCAAATCAGAAGTTATGACCATTTGAGAGAATGAGGTGGAAATGTTGTTGGGTAAGGTTGCTTAGAAGTTCTGATTTAGGAATATTGCTTGCAAGATAAATGGGTAAAAAATGTCAATAAATAAACCTAAAAAGAGATGCTTTTGGGGCTAGAGCCCAGGACCCTTAGTACTAATGTCTTATGCCCATGCTTTCTACCATTGGGGTAGTTGTATATCCGGTGTTAGAGGCAAAAGCATGAACATATAACATAAAGTAAGTTCTGATGATGAGCTTCGTCTCTTTCTCCATGATAACCAGAACATCTGCAACTTAGTCATTTCTCAACAGTACAGAAAACATAAACATAGCAATTATAGCAGGTTTTCCATCATGGTTTCAAAAGCACACAAAATATCAAGACTGTAAATCTGAAACAAGCATGTATTTGCTAATCCTAATTTCCTTAGGAAATTCTGAACTGATGTTCTCCCTATTTAGGCAGAAAAATACATGAAACTTCAGAATATGTACAGCATCAGAATCAAGATGTCTACATTGTGTTTTTGAACATGCAAGCCTAACAATGCTTAAGTTATATGATGAGGTTTAGCAGAAGCTTACCTTTTCGCTGAAAAATGTTCTATGAGTTGGAGCCTGGTTCTGACTGCTTGTAATGTTCTAATCAGCTTCCTCACGTATTCAGCAGGCTGAAACAGCCTTTGGCTTGGTTTATGAATGGTGAATGGACGATTTGGTCAAGAAACACTTTGAGAAAAGTTTGAATTTGAATACAAGAATCAAAAACTAGCAGGTTTTGTGTTTGTGTTTGCAGTTTAGGATTTCTAGGAATTTTAGCAAGGTTTTAAGGCTTTTTCTTTTCAATTTTTTGACTGGCCCTTCATAGTTGTCAATGAAGTTCAATTTATAGGCAAGAACTATGTATCTTGGAGAGGTCTAAAGTACAGCCATCATACACTAGGCGCTGACTTGTTCTTGAAGCAAGTTCAAACAAGTAAGGTTAACAGCTTTTAGCCGTGCCTAAGCTGGATTTGTAAGCCTGAATTAAGGAAAAGTACCCTCAGAGGCAAAAGCAAAGCATGGGCCCAGCATAAACTTGTACAAAAGTTTGCTTTTCAAGGACAACAATGGTACTTCTATCTCGTACGTGGGGAAATCCTTTGGATAAAAACTCAAAAGTGGTTGTGAGCATTAAATGATGATGAGATTTATCAAACCAGAAATCATGCGCTATGAGATTGTGCATCATAGCCTAGATCTGAGCCAGAAGATCAGCATCAGCACAACTAAGAACAAAGCATCCAACTTCTGATCCTTTAATCTTTTCGCTCCAGCATATTCTGAAGGAGTTCTCAGACTTTTCTGAAAGTTTGTAACACGCTCTGTAGACTTTGTTTGAATTACTTTTTGTAAACTCTGGCTGAACGTTTGTGAAAACTGGCCCAGAAGTTCTAACCAAAATCTGTCTTGAAAGTGTCCAGAATTTGCTGAGTGTTTCAGTTTCATGGGCGTGTCTTTGAACATTTATGACTTGAAATTCCAGCATTTCCAGGAGAAATATTCTACAATATTTTAGGTCTTATTGAGATCTAAAACTCTTGTGTTAGAAATTCTTCTAGAATCAGCTTACATCATGGTGATAATATGATCAGAAGTTCTGAGCTTGTCATATTTCTTAAACACTTAGAAAAATTCTAAGTATTTAGAAATTTGACTTTTCCAAAGTAAATCTGACTTTTGAATATCTTGATGAAACAAATTTCACATTCCAACATGTCTTGATGAAATGTGATTCTTGAAACTTGATTTTGATCAAAAGTCAAAGTTTGACTTTTTAGTGTGCAAATGACCACTTTGCCCTTATGCCAATTCCAAGCCTAAATTGATGTGTCAGTACTGCAGACCTGAAGTCAAAGAAGACCTTGTGAGAGAATCCTTGAGAAATGAGAGGGCAAATTTTGGGGTACAACATGAGGTTACAAGCTTTGCAATGGAAAAATAACTTAATCAAATGGATGCTTGAGCTGAAAGTTGCATTGAGTCAAAGTTGGGAAAAAGAAGTTGACTTTCCATACTTAGAAATATTTCAAGTTTTTCTTCAAAAGTGACCTATAATGCTTTGCATCCAAACATGGCCTTCCACTTGAAATTTGCTCTTGACCAAAAAATATGGCATGAAATATACCTCTTGAATGACATTTTGAAACTTGAACCATTCAAAATATCCAAAAATTGAGAGAGTTATGAATTGTTGAAGTTGGCAAAAAATCATGAAATGACCTATAATATTTTGTATCCTTAGGGAATCTTCCATCCATTTTCTCACTTTTCACATAAAAGAAGGAATAAAGTTCACATCCACAAGATCATTATGAAAAAAGAATGGGCTCAAGGTGATAAAAATTGACCAAGTTATGATCATTTGAAGTCACACATGAGAAAATGGGGGTTCATCTGGAGGACTTGTAATCTTTCTTCATCATCAAGTTTCTTCCACATGAAAACTCCTTGAAACTTTTGAAGTAATTTGTTGATAACCCTTTTAAGAGTAGGATGTTTTTAGAATCACTAAAAAATACCAAAATATGAGCAAGATATTCTTATTTGAAGTTCAAAATCCTAGCTCCTAGATCAAGAAAATGCTTTGAGGAACTTTGACAATTTTGAACAAACTTCTTATACCAACACTTTTGCTTTGTAAATAGAAGTTGTTGAGGATGAAAATGAGAACTCATAGCCACGAAAACCACTTCCATATCTTGAGAATTGAGAGAAATATGCACTTGTGACCAATGGGAACAAAGCCTTGTCCAAGCATGACAACTTCTTCAATCAACCCCTTGTACTTTTGAATCAAATTTGATAACCTTGAAATGTGGTGAACCAAAATAACCTTGCCATGTCATTTCTTCCCAAACAAATCCAATGGTGAGGTTTGAACTTCCCAAGCTTTATTGACTAGGGCATGGAAATAAACTCATGAACCCATGGAGCAAGTTGCTAAATCTCATTGCCTTTACCTACATTAATAACAAGCAAGACAAACCAACATTTCATTTTATTAATTAAAAGGAAAAATCAAGACAAAATATTCATGACCACAAAAGAAACAAGTCAAGGTGCTTGGTGATTCCTCAAAGAGCAAAGCTAAAGGTAGGGAGGAGGACCAAAAGCCCTAATGTGATCTTGGTGTGATTGAATCAATAAGGTATGATGAAGGGATCTTATGGGAAAAATTTGGGGTACAATAGCTGCCGTTATTTAAGATTCTTCTATCCGGAGATACAAAGATTAAAAATCTTTGTGTCGACGCGATCGAAGATACTTAAATATAAAACAAACCATGTTTTTGGCTCTAAGATTCCATGCAATGCTTATGAATATGAACGCACATGAACAACTCCAAAGGGACGCAAAACACCACTGGGGATGTAACAAAATAAAGAAACAAGAGAGCAACTCGACCAGGAAAATAAATCACTGGTGGATCAAAAGACCTGACTCATAGAGGATGACAAAAAGTCAAAGGTTACACCAACTTTTACTAAAGAGAAAAGAAATAACAACACGGACATTTACTAACGGTGAGCTACCAACGTTTACTGAAGGTAGAGAGAAAAGAAAATATCATAACATTGTTGTTCACTGACAGTTAACTACCAACATTCACTGAAGGTAGCAAAAAGATAACAATCACCAACTTTCACTGAAGGTGACCTACCAACTTCCACTGAAGGTAGAGAGAAAATATATCATAGCACCGCCGTTCACTGACGATGAACTACCAACGTTCACTGAGGGTAGCAAAAAGATAACAATCACCAACTTTCACTGAAGGTAACCTACCAACTTTCACTGAAGGTAGAGAGAAAATATATCATAGCACCATCGTTCACTAAGGATGAACTACCAACATTCATTGAGGATAGCAAAAAGATAACAATCACCAACTTTCACTGAAGGTGACCTACCAACTTTCACTGAAGGTAGAGAGAAAATATATCATAGCACCACCGTTCACTGATGATGAACTACCAACATTCACTGAGGATAGCAAAAAGATAACAATCACCAACTTTCACTGAAGGTGACCTACCAACTTCCACTGAAGGTAGAGAGAAAATATATCATAGCACTGTCGTTCACTGGTGATGAACTACCAACGTTCACTGAGGGTAGCAAAAAGATAACAATCACCGACTTTCACTGAAGGTGACCTACCAACTTTCACTGAAGGTAGAGAGGAAATATATCATAGCACCTCCGTTCACTGACGATGAACTAACAACATTCACTGAGGGTAGCAAAAAGATAAAAATCACTAACTTTCACTGAAGGTGACCTACCAACTTTCACTGAAGGTAGAAGGAAAATATAATAGCACCATCGTTCACTGATGATGAACTACCAACATTCACTGAGGGTAGAAAAAAGATAACAATCACAAACTTTCAATGAAGGTGACCTACCAACTTTCATTGAAGGTAGAGAGAAAATATATCATAGCACCGCCGTTCACTGACGATGAACTACCAACGTTCACTGAGAGTAGCAAAAAGATAACAATCACCAACTTTCACTGAAGGTGACCTACCAACTTTCACTGAAGGTAGAAGGAAAATATAATGGCACCACCATTCACTGACGATGAACTTCCAACGTTCACTGAGGGTAGCAGAAAGATAACAATCACCAACTTTCGCTGAAGGTGACCTACCAACTTTCACTGAAGGTAGAAAGAAAATATATCATAACACTGCCGTTCACTGACGATGGACTACCAACGTTCACTGAGGGTAGAAAAAAGATAACAAGTTTCCCCAAAAAATTATGGCATTTCACCTAGAACGGGTCTCAACTTCTTCTTTAACCAAGGCACTCCACCTGGAAAGGGTAACATATAAGTTGTCTCAAATAAAGAGACTGCCACTTGTAAATATTTCATAATGAACTGTCTCTGCGATATTGAAAGTCTTGCCATCCACTAGAGTAATCTGGCAACGGACTGCAAACTATCCATTCATAGAGAAGATAGCAAAAAGGTTACGTCGACTTTTATAGGGAAGTACAAATTGCTCAAATAAGGAGACCTGTTTCTTGTTGTTATAGGAAGGATTGTAAAACAAAATGATTTTCGGGGAGAGCAATATGACTTCCTGGGGAAATTCCAATATATTCCTGCTTGAGGAGATAAAGGTGTTCTTGTGCAAAATAAATGCACATTCTCAAACCAATGCTCGAAGCTTGTAGAAATCCAAAGTAATAACATTACCGAGGTTCAAAAATTCAAACCAGAAATAAACTGGAATGAGACAGTCGTCTGAAACACTTCCTTTAATAAATAAACTCAAGAGAGAAACCCAAATCATCCAGACAAAGAGATGTACAAGAAGGCTAAAGCAAAAATTTCCACGAGGGATAACTCAATGGGGAAATTGAAAGAATATACGCTTTCTGCTTAAGGCCAACACTCTATTGGAGAGAGAACAACATGACTCTGCAAAACATGGTAATATGTCAACAAAATATTAACGAATGTGAATGAGCAATGATTTGCCAATTTTAGCTATACATGATGTATGTATGAATGTATGAGTGTTATCGTACGTATGCTGACAAAAGAGATATACAACACTAGGGAAACGTAAGCGCCAACTGAGGAAACAAAACCTATTTCCTGGTTTAACATTATTGGGGAGAAATGTAATTCGGAAGTAAACAAAACATAGCGACCAAATAGTACAGATACAGAGATATAACATCCTTCTCCAGGCTTTACCAGGGAATAGCACTCAGACTTCAACGGGGAATCAAATATTTTCAAGAGTAATGCCTCTACTGGGGATTTGAAAAATCAATTTCAAGTAGAGCAGACGGACATCAAATCATCAAAACATTTACTGGGGGATTTGTGTCGACTTCATTGGGGAGGTCAACACCACATTCACAAAGGGAAAACCAATATACGTTCTTCACTGGGGAAAACAGAGGCCCGTGTTCTACAAGAGTAATTATTGTACCAACTTCTCTGGAAAAAATAACTTCTATTAAACAAACGAAACCTTCATTGGAGAAATCTTGGATTGAATCTTCATATCATGCAAACTCAGAAAAGAGGAGAAATGAACCAAAACTTGACCGGGGATACTAGAGTTACAAACCCAATATGGAGAAAAATCTTGAGAAAAACTTCTCCGGGAAACAAAACTTCTTAAAAGCAACTGGAGTTCGTCCATTCCTAGGATTTCCACTTTTGTTGTTTTTTCTCTCTTGTGTCACAAATTTTAAAGTAAAGGAAAATTGTAAATTCTTTTTGAAAATCAATTTTGTTATTTAATCTTTTCACTTTGAAAGTTACTATCAATAATAAATGGAGTCTCTGCAAGCTAAATAAAATAATAAATACAAAGAATTGGGTAAAAGCTCAAATTTCAATAATAGAATGGTAGTTTGCGAATGGCGAGACTCCATGGATAATTACAAAGTTCGGAAAATGGTAATATATAATGGAAAAGATACATTGAGATACAATGGCGACTATCCCCTCTAACAACTTTTAAAATCCTGAGCAGCAACTTCTGTTGAAGTGTGATAAGGATCCGAGAAGATTGTTTCTCCAATGATCAAGTCTTGTCTGATGTAGTTACTTGCCAAGAAAGTCCTTAACTTTTGCCTAAGCTACCCTTGCGGGTTTTCAACTTAGCGGGAAATTTATTCTGTTTATGTATCTAATTTTTGCCTAGACCGCCCTTTCGGGTTTTCGGCCTACCGAGACGCTCTTTTTTTCCTAAGCCGTCCTTTCGGGTTTTCAACTTAGCTAGTTATTCTTTTATTTCTTTAGGAAAAGTATTTCTTGACTCCATCAGCATTCATGGGACGTGGGAACTCCTCGCCATCCATAGTTTCAAGAATTAATGCACCACCAAAGAAGGATTTCTTGACAACATATGGGCCTTCAAAATTGGGAGTCCACTTGCCCCTAGAATCAACGTTAAAAGACATGATCTTCCTGAGCACGAGGTCGCCTTCTATGAATTCACAAGGTTTGACCTTCTTATCAAAAGCTTTCTTCATCCTTTTCTGATATAATTGTCCATGACACAAAGTTGTCATTCTCTTCGATCAAATTCAATTGGTCAAACTGGTTCTGGACCCATTCAGCCTCTAACAACTTGGTTTCCATTATCACACGCAAAGAGGGAATCTCAACCTCGATTGGGAGCACAACTTCCATTTCATACACAAGGGAGAACGGGTTGCTCCTGTTGAAGTGCGGACAGATGTTCGATATCCATGCAAAGCAAAAGGGAGCATTTCATGCCAATCTTTATAAGTAACAACCATTTTCTGGATAATCTTCTTGATATTCTTATTAGCCACTTCAACAGCCCCATTCATCTTTGGCCTGTATGGAGATGAGTTGTGATGGATAATCTTGAATTCCTCACAAAGTTCTGTCATCATCTTATTGTTCAGATTCGAGCCATTGACAGTGATAATTATGTTCGACACACCATACCTACATATAAGATTATTCTTAATGAAGCGCACAACCACCTTCTTAGTAACATTAGCATATGAAGCAGCCTCCACCCACTTGGTGAAGTAATCAATTGCTACCAAGATAAAACTGTGTCTATTTGAAGCTTTGGGTTCTATCATTCCAATCATGTCAATACCCCACGTAGAGAAAGGTCATGAGAAAGAGATTACATTGAAAAGTGTCTGAGGCACATGTACCTTGTCCGCATAAATCTGGCATTTATGACACTTCTTTGCAAATTTGTAACAATCAGATTCCATTGTCAGCCAATAGTAACCTGCCCTTAGCATCCTTTTAGCCATCTAATGTCCATTGGCATGAGTTCCAAATGAACCTTCATGAACCTCATGCATCAAAATGTCCGCTTCGTGTCTATCCACGCATCTGAGCAAGACCATGTCATAATTTCTCTTGTACAACACATTTTCACTGAGGAAGAAACTGCCAGCCAATCTTCTCAATGTCTTTCTATCTTTATTCGACGCACCAATCGGGTATTCCTGAGTTTGGAGAAAATGTTTTATATCATAATACCAAGGTTTCTCATCTGATACCTCTTCTGTTGTAAACACATAAACAGGCTTATCCATTCGCCGAACTATAATTTGAGGTATATCGTTCCAAGTATTCACTTGATACATAGAAGCCAGAGTTACCAGAGCATCCGCCATTTGATTTTTATCTCTAGGAATGTGATGGAATTCAACTTTATTAAAGAAGGGTAACAACCTTCTAGAATAATCTTTATACGGGATCAAGCCGGGGTGACGAGTATCCCACTCTCCTTTAATCTGATTTATTACCAAAGCTGAATCACCATACACATCTAGAATTTTAATTCTGAGATCAATAGCTTCCTCGAGACCCATGATGCAAACCTCATATTCTGCCATATTATTAGTACAATCAAATGTCAACCTTGCAGTAAAAGGAATGTGTGATCCATGTGGAGTGACAATCACAACACCAATTCCTTTACCATAAGCATTCACAACTCCATCAAATATCATACTCCAACGAGATTCAGGATCAGGACCTTCCTCGGCCAATGGTTCATCATAATCCTTCACTTTCAGAAACATCACATCCTCATCGGAAAATTCATACTTCACAGACTGATGATCCTCAATTGGTTGGTGAGCAAGATAATCTGCCAACACGTTGCTTTTAATAGCTTTTTGAGTGCGGTATTCGATGTCATATTGAGATAACAGCATCTTCCAGCGGGTAATTCTCCCGGTAAGAGCAGGCATTTCAAAAATGTACTTGATTGGATCCATTTTGGAGATCAACCAAGTGATGTGATTCAACATATACTACCGCAAACGTTTTGCCGCCCAAGCCAGAGCACAACATGTCTTTTCTAGCATGGAATACCGTGACTCACAATCAGTAAACTTTTTGCTGAGATAATAAATGGCGTACTCTTTCTTCCCTGTTTCATCTTGTTGTCCCAGAATACAACCCATGGATTTATCTAACACTGTCAGATACATAATCAACAGTCTTCCTTCGATAGGAGGGAGCAAGATAGGAGGTTCAAGCAGATATTCTTTAATACTTTTCAAATGCCCTTTGAAAGTCATCTGTCCACACACAACCTTGATCTTTCTTTAACAACTTAAAAATTAGTTCACATATTGCAGTCATGTGAGAAATGAATCTGGAAATATAATTAAAACGCCTGAGGAACCCTCGGACTTGCTTTTCAGTTCTCGCAGCTGGCATCTCTTGAATTGCTTTGACTTTATCAGGGTCAACTTTAATTCCTTTCTGGCTAACAATGAAACCCAAAAATTTCCCCGATCGAACACCGAAGGAACATTTATTTGGATTCAAGTAGAGACGATACTTCCTCAAACGCTGAAACAACTTCAACAAATCTTCTACATGCCCTTATTCAGTCTGGGATTTAGCAATCATATCATCAACATATACCTCAATTTCCTTGTGCATCATATAATGGAATAGGGTAGTCATAGCCCTCTTGTACATTGCACCAACGTCTTTAACCCGAAGGGCATTACTCTGTAACAGAATGTTCCCCAAGGTGTGATAAACGTTGTTTTTTCCATGTCCTCTAGAGCCATTCTTATTTGATTATACCCAGAAAATCCATCCATGAACGAGAATACTTTGAATTTTGTTGTGCTATCCACTAACATATCAATGTGTGGCAATGGAAAATCATCTTTTGGACTAGCTTTATTTAGATCTCTGTAATCTACGCACATGCGAACTTTTCCGTCTTTCTTCGATACTGGGACAATATTAGCAATCCATTGAGGATACACTGACGTCACAAGAAAACCGGAATTAATCTACTTTAGAACTTCCTCTTTTATCTTCACTGCCATATCTGGGTGAGTTTTTCTCAACTTCTGTTTGATTGGCGGACACTCTGGCTTCAACGACAAACGGTGCTCTACAATATCTGTATCTAGACCAGGCATATCTTGATAAGACCAAGCGAAAATATCCACATACTATTTCAATATCTTAATCAACATGCTCTTCACATCAGGATGCAGTAATGCTCCAATCTTGACTTCTTTCGGATCTTCTTCTGAACCCAAATTGATTACTTCCAATGGCTCTTTATATGGCTGAATGGTATTTTCCTCGCGCTCAAGAAACCATGAGACCTCTTCTGGAATCTCATCATAGTCTTTTTCTTCGGCCCCATACACAGGACATTCAAAGTTGTGAGAGGGTGCAGGGTCATTGTATTCAACGTTTTTTAAATTAATCTGCACATATGATTTATGATTGTTTTTAGAAATTGACACATATAACAAGTGATCATGCAGATTGAATTTCAGTTATTATTTATTTTGAAAGTTTTTTTTATTACCATTTTCCAAGAAAAAGCTGAAAATAAAGACACAATTTGGGAAACAAAGATAACTTTTATTATTGATTTTAAAAGTCACAGCAAACAGATAAGCCCATACAACATCAATACGTCCACCTTGGGAAGAGTGAAAGATTTTCAAAAAAGATTAACAAAACAAATTACTTTGAAACATGTATGCAAGAGGGAACATCAATGGTGATCCAGTTCTGAACCTTAACTTTGTGCGTCACATAACTTGGCATTTCCTGCTCTGCTTCATCTTCCATAATGGAATTTATCCCGAAAACAGTCGGATGAAGATAACCCCCGCTACGGAAGATGTCTCGATACTTGCCTATAGCAGACTTCGGCTTCATGCTCTTACCTCTGTCATTCTTCATAGAGAACCCTAAGCCGACTCTGTTCTTGTTTACAAGTGGATCCACAATTTGTCCCCATACTTCACTATGACCCTTACGCACAACTTATTGTGCATCCTTAAGCAAAACCATAGAATTCTCATTTCCTCTTATGTTGTCAATGGATAAGGCTTGGAACTGGGTTCCAACAGTAGCTTCATCCGCCTCCATAATGCTGAAAGAGGACAAATGATATATCAATAATGCATGTTCTCCATTTATGATTACCACTTTTCCTTCACGTACAAACTTCAGTTTCTGGTGTAAAGTTGAAGTGATAGCCCCTGCCTCATGTATCCATGGCCTTCTTAGCAAACAGATATAAGCGGGTACAATGTCCATGACCTGGAAAGTAATCTGAAACAAATGTGGGCCTATATGAATAGGCAAGTCCACTTCACCGATAACAGATTTCCTTGATCAATCAAAGCTTTCACAATAATGCCACTTGGGCGCATGGGCGTTCCTTGATATTTCAACTTCATAAGTGTGCTCCTTGGTATAACATTCAAATCAGATCAATTATCAATCAGCACATTAGATAGTGAATCATTCTTGTAGTTCATAGAGATGTGGAGGGCCAGGTTGTGATTCCTTCCTTCATCTGGCAATTCATCGTCGCAGAAACTCAGGTTACTACATGACGTAATGTTCCCTACTACACTGCTGAATTGGTCTATAGGCATGTCACTTTCCACAAAAGCTTGGTCCAATACCCTCATCATAGATTCTCTGTGAGCAGAGGAGTTCATCAATAAAGCCAAGATAGATATTTTTGAAGGAGTCTGCAGTAGCTGATCTATAATTTTGTAGTCGCTCATCTTGATTATCTTCAAAATATCATCCACTTCTTTCTCTAACATAGCCCCACTAGTCTCACCCATAACCTTTTTGGGTTCAACATTCTCAGCAATTTTCTTTCCAGCACTAACATCTCCTCGAACAACTGGTGCAAATACACGACCGTTGTGGGTCACTCTGCTAGTCTCAGCAATATTTCCAACATTATGCATTGGTTGGATGGGAACTTCCACACCATCCTCTAAGATTGTAGCGTTATATTTGTAGGGTACAGCCTTATCTGACTTGTAGAGGATAGGACTCGGCAAACTAATCACCAATGGGGTAATAGCTGGATTTCTATAATACTCAACTTCAAAATGGGCGGGTGCACCAAAACAAGCTACAGTGACGTTTACCCCTTCTTCAATGCAATCAGTCATTATTGAGTCATCTCTGGAAAACAAATCCTCATCTGAGGAGAAATACTCATCTGCAGAGGCATACTCATCATCTGACTCTTCTTCAGCCAAACAAACCTCAATCACATCAACTTCATGGTAATCACCCCTTTGACTCGTAACCTTGATAGTTCCATTGTCCAGCAACAACTGAACACCGTTCTTCATGATTGAACATCCTCGGGAATCTCGACAGCAAATTCGGCAAGATCCATACTGATGTTCCACCTGACCAGCCAAGTGGCAGAAAGTAGCATGCAATTTCACAAGGTCTTCATTCATGTACTCCACATCAAAAATTCTGAACTCTCCAGGACATCCAGAAACCATATTCACCTCATCTTCATACTCTGCTCTAGGCCTGATTATGTGGATGAGGCCCTCATCCATAATCTCCTGCAAATCAGCCTTTATCTTGTCACAACCTTGTATGTTTGTACTGCAAATAACACAACCGGAATGGTCATGTGTATAGTAGCTAAATTCACAGAGGTCTGCATGCATTTTCACCAAATCTCCTCTAACTAGATGAATATCAAAAATCCGGAAGTCGCCTGGACAACCGGCCACCATATTCACATCATTTGCTCTTTCATGCTTGGGTAGAGGATTGTCTTTCACATTAGCACCCACATCATTGAAAGATAGAATGCCATGCATCACCAATTTCTGCACCTCAGTCTTCAAAGGATAACAATTCTCAACATTATGCCCTGGTTCTCCCTAATGAAAAGCACATGTTTGGTCTGCCTTGTAATACCAAGGCAAAAGTGATGGTACAGCGGAAGGTGGTCGGGTCTGAACCAACTTCTTCGGAATCAATGCCGGTAGTAACTCCATATAACTCATAGGAATAGGGTCATAACTCCCCCTTCTCTGATTATACCCTTGATTCCCCTACTGGGATGGTCTCTGATAAGCAACGGTGGTTGGAGCTACACCAATAATTGGAGTAACTGAGGCGACTTACTGATGACACTGATAATTTCTTTTAGGAGGATTAACCCTCCTCTCTTGCATAACAGCATTTGCATCCCCTTCCTTCTTCTTGGTAAACCCATAAGATGGCTTATTTGCACCTCCAGATCCTTCACTCTTCGTTAAACGGCCCTCTCTTACATCCTCTTCTAAACGGATACCCATGCCTACCATTTTAGTAAAGTCACTTGGCGCACTTGCTACCATCCTCTCATAGTAGAAAGCACCCAGAGTCTTCAATAAAATCTTAGTCATCTCCTTCTCTTCCATGGGAAGAATCACTTGGGCGGCTACCTCACGCCATCTCTGTGCATATTCTTTGAATGATTCCCTGTCTTTCTGAACCATGGCCATGGGTTGATCACGGTCAGGCGCCGTGTCCATGTTGTACTTGTATTGTCTGATAAATGCTCCTTACAAGTCATTGAAAGTATGGATGTTGACGCTATCCAAACTCATATATCACTTCAGCACAACACCGATCAAACTATCCTGAAAAAAGTGAATCAGTCGATGCTGATCATCAGTATGGGTAGACAATCTCCTTACATACATTACCATATGAGCATGAGGGCATGTGTTTCCCTTGTACTTCTCAAACTTTGGGACCTTAAACTTTGCAGGTATCTTAACATTTGGGACAAAGCATAATTCATTCACATTCTGCTCGAATAACTCCCTCTGCATCTTGTCAAACTGCTCTTGAAAATAATCTATTTTGTCATAGAGACCCAAGTCTTCACTTGGTGGAGGAAAAGGACGACACACATCATCATTAACAAACGGAACCATATTCACCAAAGGAGGTGCAGCAGGAGCACCATGCACCACAGGAGGTGCAAGAGTAACAATAGTCTGAACAACTAGAGTACCTTGAGGACCAAGATTGAAACCTTCAGGCGCAAAGTTCTCTGGCATTCCCCATGGATAACCTTGAGGCATGTGATTCTGAATAACAGCTAGAGTAGCGGATACAGGAACAGTCAGAGCTTCAGTAGTAGCCCTTGTCGGTTGAGGTTGAACACTCGGTGGCTGATTCTGAGCAGCCACCAGAGATTCCATCAGAGCGGTAAGATTGGCCATGCCGGCCTTCAAAGCAGAAACCTCCTCACGTAAATCGCGATTCTCTTGTTCTAAGTTATCCATCTTCCTTCTGAAATTAGCCTGAGTGTTGTAGTGGTGAGTTAGCTTGCTGAATGAAGTAAAGAAGCTTGGTAAGACACCTGGATATGCATAACAAATGAAAGAAATATGTGCAATATGATGCATGATATGCAATGCACATGATTTTATTTTGTTATGTAATATTTCAAGGGATTTAAAGTTTTATAGACACATTGCAAATATCAAAGTAATAACGCATTTGAAATATTGAAAATTTGTATTATAATAACTTCAGAATAGGTCACGAGTCTCAACAATCCCAAGTACAAGATGAAAATAAAGTCTAAAACCCTGAAAAGTAAAACTATCGGAGATCACTCTATACGCGGGCGCTTCCCCGTAAGCCTGGAAATCTTAGCCTTCAACCTATGATTTTCTTCCGCATACCTGGAGGCGACCTCCTTCCAATCACCTGAATCAGGAAGTGAGTAATCAACATATGATTAAGGCTTAGAAGAAAATAAATCTCCTTGCCTCTCCATAGTCTCTACCGCTCGACTCTGAAGGATCTCAATCAAGTCGTCTTTCTCCTTCATATCTGCTCTAAAGGAAATCTCTAAATTTTGGCACTTGTTCTTCCAAGCATCCTTTTCCTGTTGCATCCTGACCAAAGCAAGCTGCAACTCTTCTAGATCATCCAATAAAGGAGGAGTGGTTTTCACAAATAAATCAGGCATAGGTGTTTCCTGGGAATACGACATTTTCAACTAAATATCCCTCGCTTGGAACCACTAAAGATATGGCTCCAAAGAAACAACACCCCTAGGTCCCAAGTATATTTCCTACTCTTCCTATGAATGTGACGTCAGGCCTTCGCAATCTGCTCCATAGCTTCCTTATGGTCTTCTCCCTCCTTCAAAAATAAACTATTCAAATGAATACTATTTGGTTTATCCCTCATCGGATAACCAAGTTGTCATCGTGCAAGAACAGGGTTATAGTTAATTCCTCCCTTTGTACCAAAAAGAGGTACATTGGGGAAACTACCACAACTGTCAACAATCTCTATATCCTGGTAAGCTCGATGATACCAATCAATATCAGAGTGAGTAAGTTCCATGATCTTAGGAGACCAACGGGGTTCCTTCCTGACATCCTAGAAAGCATCAGACTGCGTCATATGAGAGATAAACCACTGGTACAACAAAGGCGTGCAATAGATAATCATCCCTCCATGATAAGAATTCCGAAGATGAATAGAGTAATAAGCATCACCCAACAACGTAGGCACTGGGTTTCCGATCATGAAGATCCTGATAGCATTAATGTCAACAAACTTGTCCACATTAGGAAATAAGAACAACCCGTAAGCAAGTAGAGAAAAGATGGCCTAAAAAGCGACTATACTCTTCATCCTGGCAAAGTAACGAGCTTTCTCCAATAAGAACTGGGCCGGTAATCCTATAATCCCTCCTTTAGTAGTCATATTGGCTTCCACCTCATACTTCCCCAGATGAATCAAAGCAGCAATCTCATGTGGTTTTGGCTCACCCTCCAAACCAGTAAAAGGAACACGATCGGTAACGGGTAAATCCAATAGATAAGAATACTCCTCCAATGTAGGCATCAACTGATAGTCGGGAAAAGTAAAGCAATGATACATCGGATCATACAACTGGACCAAGGTCGAGAGAATACCCCCCTTCATCCTAAGCTTCATAAGAGGAATGATGGATCCATACTTCTTCCAAAAATCTGCAGAACACTCGATCTCGGGAATTAGACTGATCAACTCATCTATCTTGGGATCCTTGAAACTGTACTTCCTGGTCTTTCTTTTTCCAGAATCCATGGTTAAAAAGTACCTGAGATATTCACAAATGGTCAACTTTTAAGTCCCTTGAAATAAGGTTTCTTCAAAAGATGCTTATGAGTGCATGGATGCATGATGCAACAATCACACACAAGATCACACATATAGGGTTTATAGGTTCAACGTCAGGAGGATGAGGTAGAAAGTACTACCCATAAGGTGTTGGTCTAAAAGTTATCACCTGCCAAACAAGGTTCTAGAGGTTCCCAGAGTCTACATCCTTCCTTCGGATATTACCAACTTCCCGATTAACTCAGTAATTAGTAATATTCTCAAGAAAAACTCGTCCGGGCATTGTATCGCGTGACAACTATTTCCGGATTACTCCATCATAGCTTCCGCACTACAACTAAAAGGCCAAGATGGGTTTGGTATTCTACGGTCCTCATCTTCAGTAGGCTCCTAGGTCGAAAGCAATACGTCTTCCCAATTACTCGGTAAACGACACTACAGTCAAAGGGGCCTCCACTGAGTGAGGGATCTCATGCCTCCTTTTTTGGGATTACTCCCTCAAAGTTAACATGACTATACCTCCTATCCTATCTTAAAGTTTGTCCAAGTCTGGGTGTAGGACTTATAAGTAATCACCAAGCACCCTGAAAACCAGGAAAATCCAGTCAAACATATATACAACATATAACACATAAATAACAATAGCACATATACAAATAAAAACAAAGATAGGCTCAACCAACTTAGGGATGGACCAGTATGAGGTCAATCTTTCCCCAGTGAAGTCGCCATTTTTTCTGTAGCGGTAGAAATGTTTAAGACTAAGCCATTGGATTGACTAGACTTGTACAAATCAAAATAAAAATCACCACCGCGCTTTATTGTTTTCAAAGGAATGGGAAAAGAGCGAATAACCCAAAAAGAGGGGGAAATATTCTAGGTAAGGGGTTCGTTATGCAAAAGGAAGGTATTATCACCCTAAACATCTACGGTACTCCGTAGGAACCTCTTTGTAAAATCTGTATATTTTGGCTATAAAATGTTGTATGTAAAATAGATGGTGGAGATGAGAGAAGAAATATAGTTTTTATGATTTTTGCATCTGCCGCGGTTGCGAACCTTTAGTGCCTACGTACCACCTTTCGTGCAATAGGGAATCAGGGTACATGTAGTTCACCTTTGAAAATTTTTAAAACACAAGTGTGTTGGTTAATTTTATAAGATAAGACATCATCATCATTGTCCGTGTGAAAAAACATACTTACTACCCGCAATTATGAGAAAGAAGAATATGCATCATCTCAAAGTGGAGGATATGGCTTGGATTTTAAAATCAACAATGTCTCACTTAACATCCAAGTGGAAAATATCTAACTTCACTACATATCATAGAAGTATAGTTGTTTGCATCACTACAAGGATTGACAAGAGTCCACTCTTTTGAGAAAAGTTTTTAAAGTAAAAAGCCAAAGTGGAAAATGGTTTGAAATGAGATTGATTGATTTTTAGTCTTCTCACCAAAAAAAATGTAAAGGTTTTATTAATGTTGATTGAAGTTTATTTTTGAAAGATGTTTTGAAAATGCATGGACCTAAGTCTAAGTTTATTATGAAAGTAGTTCAATTTTAAAAATAAGAAGAGTTTTCAAAAGGAGGGAGAAGATTTTTTTGAAATTTAAGAAGATGGGAGGAGAAGAAGAGGCTATCCTAAAGTATAAGGTAAAAGCTAGGGATAAGAACCATCTAACCAACAAGAAGCCAATACTTGACATTATGAGCCAAGATAGAATTCTCATTCTTTGGATTGAAACCAAGCAAGCAAAGATACTAGACCTCTTGTGAGAACCAAACTTCAAGTGTATTAAGTCTTCATAAAAACGGGTGAATTCCAGATTACAAATAAAGAATGTAATCACAATAACATGCACACAAACAAACAAACAACCCAATGTCTTGAGGTAAACCTCAAGAACTCCAGAAAAAATATCAATTAAGATCACAAGGTCTCCAATATAGGCCAAGGTTTCTAATCCTAAGTCCAAGAAGTCCAATACTCCATAATGCCAAGGATAATAACCAAATAGTTCAAGTATCATTAAAGTTTTTTATGGTTCATGTTGATTATTAAGTGTCTTAGAAGAGAAATGAAAAGGCTCAAGTGAGCAAAATAAAAATGACATGAAATGTAATGCTTAAAGTAAATGGTACATAAAGCATAAAAAATAAAAGGGCAGAAAGTAAAAACAATTTAATAATTAGTGGTTAATTGGATGACAATCTTGAAACTTGCATTTGGAACTTATTAGAGGATTGGTAGAACCAAAGCCTCCACACAACAAGTTGCATTTGCTTTTTGTCAAGTATATCATCCATTTGGAATCCTCAATAGTACCATTTAACAATCAATGATGTTTAAGTGATCCGCGTTGACCAAAAA
Organism: Vicia faba; assembly: GCA_948472305.1. Classification (NCBI taxonomy): domain Eukaryota; kingdom Viridiplantae; phylum Streptophyta; class Magnoliopsida; order Fabales; family Fabaceae; genus Vicia; species Vicia faba. Next base: position 635,493,489 of record OX451737.1, on the reverse strand, counting down.
TGTTGTAGATCTATTAGAGGATTGGTAGAACCAAAGCCTTCACACAATGAATCTCAAGGTTATTGGATCAAAGAGATCAAATTAACATACTTGGGCTTGGAAACATAGGTTTGGGCCACGAATGATCATTTATTTGAATCGGGACAAAATTTAGCGCTATGTTAAGCAATCGTAAGTGGACTTATATAGAAGTCGCACCTATTTTGAGGTCGGTCAATAGCAATCTATGCACCATTTGTTTTGAGATATGATATGGAGACCATGCTCCAATAACACTTAGTGCAATGAGAAAGGGACAAGATGAAGAGGGGTGGGAGAGAATATGCAAACCACATTTGAATTAACTTTAAAATCAAACTATTATTAAAATCATTCATCCATTTTTGTGGAGTTAGACTCAACACCATGGATCCAATGATGTTAACAAAGTTCATGACCAAAAATCTAATCCAAGATCAGCCATAAAATAATCACAAAATAATATTGCATTTAATATATATATATATATATATATATATATATATATATATATATATATATATATATATATATATATATATATATATATATATATATATATAAGGATTTTAAAAATGTTTTAAAATAGAAATAAAAGAGAAAAATATCAACTATATTAAAATTAATCAAGAAAATAAAAGTAAGACCATAGAAAAATCATAAATGAACTAAAATGATTTTATAAAATTTTTGGTAATTTTTAAAAGTCAGAAACTATTTTTAAAATTAAAAGAAATTAGTAAAATAAACCAAAAAATGATAAAAAATAACAAAGTCAAAAATAAAAAATAAATGAGGTCACCAATATTTGTCACAATATCATTGGATCATTCCATAATTTTTTCAGAATTTAAAAATGCATAAAAGAACTTTTAAACATTTAAAACAATTCAAATAAAGTGGAAATTTATAAAAAATATCAAAACACAAAATAAAATTGTGAAAAAATAAAAATCAGAAAGAGAAAAATCAAAAATATTTTTCATAATTTTTACAAATTTTTTTGACTAAAAATGAATTTTCTATGATTTTTTAAAATTTAAAACAATTAAATATAAAAATCAGAAAAGAAAAATAAAGTCAAAAATATGTGGACCATTGTATGAGAGTCAAAACACGTTAGTAATCAAATCCAAGGGATCTGGTGCATTGTGCATATCATGGTCATTAGTGAATAAAGCACTAAATCAAATGTAAATCAGAAATTCAAAAAATCCAAATGACGTTGTTTCATTGGTTGAAGGATGACACGTTGGTCATCTTCAACCTCCAGCCAGTCCCAAAACAAGGTTGATCAATCTGTAAAATTAGAGCACGAGACTTATGTCATTCGCTTCGTCTCTTCAAGACAAAGACAACCACACATACGCGATAAATTTATATAAATTGTAGCTCAAACAATTTGGAAAGAAAGTTTTGAAAAGGGATTTGAAATTTCATGTTCAAATAAGTTTCCAGATAAAAGTAAGTGTTGCAACTAGAACCAGGGAAATAAGAGCATCACAATGATATCAAAGTTTTGAAGAATTGATGAAGGAATCTACCTATTGAAGTTGAGTTACAGAGCTCTGAAACTGGACTTCTATGGAGCAATATAGGGCACGACTCTTGAATGTAATTATATGGTTAGCTTCAGAGAAGATCAAGGAAGGTAAATTGATAGAAAAATTAGATTGAGAAAGGCTTGAAAATATATTTCGAAGTTGCAGAAATTTGAGTTATGGAACAAGTTTGGCAGGGTGATTCTGGATATCCATGCTTTGAGGAAATGAATGGGGGATGACCCTCTATTTATAGGGAACCAAATGGAATTTCCAAGCGTGTGAAATGATGAAGTTTGGAGGGAAATCGTGTGAAGTTGCAAACAAGAAAAGTGTGACTTCCAATTTGATCAAAAATCATCCAAAACGTGTGTTTTGTTGTGCTAATCACTTTTGGAAGTTCACTAAACATGTTTAGAGGCAAAACGCGCAGAAACAAAGTGTTTACAAGCTAAACCAATGATTTCAAATTCTGACTTTTGAAGAAACTTCAGTTCTAAGTTACCAAGTTCAAATCAATGGCATTCTCGGCTCAAGGGGTCTTAGGGCATGATTCTTGATGCTTTAGAAAGATGAGGTTACAAGCTTTGCAATGGAAAAAGAATAGAATAAAATGGATGCTTGAGCTGAAAGTTGCATTGAGTCAAAGTTGGGAAATAGAAGTTGACTTTCCATACTTAGAAATATTTTAAGTTTTTCTTCAAAAGTGACCTATAATGTCTTGCATCCAAACATGGCCTTCCATTTGAAATTTGCTCTTAACCAAAAAAGATGGCACGAAATAGACCTCTTGAATCACATTTTGAAACTTGAACCATTAAAAATCTCCAAAAATTGAGAGAGTTATGAATTGTTGAAGTTGGCAAAAAATCATGAAATGACCTATAATCTTTTGTATCCTTAGGGCATCTTCCATCCATTTTCTCACTTTGCACATAAAACAAGGAATAAGGTTCACATCCTCAAGATCATTGTGGAAAATGAATGGGTTCAAGGTGATAAAAATTGACCAAGTTATGATTATTTTAAGTCACACATGAGAAAATGGGGGTTCATTTGGAGGACTTGTAATCTTTCTTCATCATCAAGTTTCTTCCACATGAAAACTCCTTGAAACTTTTGAAGTGATTTTTTGATAAACCTTTGAAGAGAAGGATGTTTTTGTAATCACTCAAAAATACTAAAAGATGAGCAATATATGCTTCTTTGAAGTTCAAAACCCTAGCTCCTAGGTCAAGAAAATGCTTTGAGGAACTTTGACAATTTTGAACAAACTTCTTGTACCAACACTTTTGCTTTGTAAATAGAAGTTGTTGACGATGAAAATGAGAACTCATAGCCACCAAAACTACTTCCATATCTTGAGAATTGAGAGAAATATGCACTTGTGACCAATGGTGTAACACCCCAAATTCTACCTGGTAGTTATAACGAAAAATCAGAGTAATTAAAAATTTCCAACACATTTGGGATATCACAATTCAACATGTTGCAACACATAAACAGATACATAACTTTTTAGTTTTCGGAGGATCATATAACTACTTGCATCAGCTTTTAAAACAAAACCACTTCTTTTATTAATAACGCAGCAGAATCATAATTACAACTTCAAGTAGCATCATATGTTTTATTCAACTAAAACAATTTCAACAAGTAAACGACTATTTGTTCATTTTCCCCCGAGTGCTACGTATCAGAGCGACCAACTGACTTTGAACTAACAAGGCTAAGAAAATCTCCACTCTTTAATACCTACACATTACCAACAGAGGGCAACATTCAAACAGTAAGGGGTGAGATATCAGACAATATAATAAGTCGTATGATAAGTAATATATTAGATCTGATCATATAAAATCACCATTTCTCAACTTATATACAACAACTATTAAAACCAAGCCTCAATACGACATAATGACTAATTCACAGCCTTTAGATAATACCTGTCACAACAAGTCAACAAAATAAAGCAACAACAAATCTACCTTCACCACAACTCAAGATGCAGCATCAAATGCGACTCAATTACGATGAACATTCATGTGGTACCATTGGAGCAGAACTCTCAACTTAAAATTTTCCAATTAATAGAGGCATCAACAAGGAATAAGCCTTCAACTTAATATTTTGCCAATCCAGGCCAACATGGTGCCAATCCAGGCCAACTTAATAATGCAAATGTATGTGACTCAATGAATGCAACAATCACATACAACAACAACAATCACCGTCACAAAGGCATAAGCCTACATCGTCACTCTACCACTAATTAGAGGTACTCATCGTCGCTTTAACACTGGCCATAGGCCTACAACTTAATCAACTTATCAATCACAACATATTCAACAATAATAATGTATTCAGCAACATTGGCATAAGCCTGCAACTTAGTACGTCACCATAATATTAGTAATTGGACAATAACATCAACAAGAAAACAACATTGGCTATAAGCCTAATATTTTAATACCACCTGGAATTCATATTTTCTGCAAAGTATTCAACAAATTGTGTCGCCTAAAATATACAACAATCGTTCCGTATAGTTATTCGGGAAAATCGACTAAATTCTACTAATTAATCCTCTACTAAAATTGCTAGTATTTCTACTCTGCACTTCATAGTTTTAAAAGCAACCACAACACAGCGACTTATTTATACCCATATTATTATTACAAGTCCTATTAATACTACTTGCTTCCTGTCATCCATTTAATAAATTACTACTAGTCACTACATTAATCTTCTGCCAACTTACTCTAGTAAATGATATCTGCTAATCATGTACATATATTACTATGATTTGCTGCCAACCATATTATTAACACGATCCTACTATAATACTTCTACTAAATTATTTTGCTAATAAGCCATATTAATAGCTTTTGGCTAAATTAAGGAATCTATTATTTCTCTGCCACTTAAGTCGTCTCTAATGCTAATATATTTTGATTACCAATTGCAAATGAAACCATAACAGTTACAAATTCTGAAACATACTAATTATCTCTGTTATTTTATGTCAATCCACGAATTACTCTCTTATGTTACTAATAAATAACTTCTGGTACCATTCACCCTTTTCTAATTATGCTACATCAATTCTATAATACAATATAGTATTAAAGTAACAGGCCAAAATTACAACGGCATGGTGCCACTCGGCACACAGGTTGGTGCCCCTCGGCACAACAAATAGACCATCTCCATGCACCTAGTGCCGATCGGCACCCCCTCCTTACAACCATGTCGTTCGGAATTCTCCACTTCTTCACAACATGCCATTCGGCATGTAAGGCACTCACAACACACACTTCACAACACACACTTGTGACGCTCGGCGCAGAGTTTGTTTCGTTTGTTTTTCTTCCTAATTTTCTCTGTCTGCTACGAAACTCAATACGGAACCAAATTCAACAACACAGCACAATATCAGAACAACATAAAATTATATTCAATCAATATAAAGTAATTTAACATAACCAATTTGTTGACAGCAATCCACATCTCAGTATCAATTACAACAATTTAATACCAACAAAAGCAATCTTACAAACCCAATCCCACATAAAATTTGTCATGCAACCCATTAGATAGTCAGAACTCCACCCTTACCTTAGATTGATGATTCTTTATAATTTCTGATTGCACCTTGCTGCTGCCATAGCTCCAAACCTTTCTTCTTCTTCTTCTCCACTCAACACCCTATTCCTCTTTCTCTTCTTTTTCTGATAACTCTAACTCTCTTCATTTTTCTTATTTTCTAATAAAAATATATATTATTATATTAATCCAAATAAATCCAATTGGGCCTAAATGCTATATCCCGCTTTTACTTCTTGACGTCATAACATAAGCCCGTTATCATTTTTAAGCTTAACAATAACAATAATACCTCAACTTAATTCCACCAAATTAAATCCGATTATTTAATATTCCAACTTAATAAAATAATTCTGACTTGAAGATAAAATTCAATTAATATAAAATATTAAAAACAATATTCAATTAAATAAATAATTAAATATCGGGGCGTTACAAATGGGAATAAAGCCTTGTCCAAGCATGACAACTTCTTCAATCAACCCCTTGTACTTTTGAATCAAATTTGATAACCTTGAAATGTGGTGAACCAAAATAACCTTGCCATGCCATTTCTTCCCAAACAAATCCAATGTTGAGGTTTGAACTTCCCAAGCTTTATTAACTAGGGCATGGAAATAAACTCATGAACCCATGGAGCAACTTGCTAAATCTCATTGCCTTTACCTACATTAGTAACAATAAAGACAAACCAACATTTCATTTTATTAATTAAAAGGAAAAATCAAGACAAAATATTCATGACCACAAAAGAAACAAGTCAAGGTGCTTGGTGATTCCTCAAATAGCAAAGCTAAAGGTAGGGAGGAGGACCAAAAGCCCTAATGTGATCTTGTTGTGATTGAATCAATATGGTATGATGAAGGGATCTTAGGGGCAAAAATTGGGGTACAACAGTAAGATAGCAACATCTAAAGGAGGAGGAAAATAACATTTAAGACCTTTTGAGTAGGTAGGTTGCTCCTAGTTGCTCGATTGCTCACAACAAAAACATTTTATACACCCACACTTTCATTTGAAACATTTTCAAAAGTTAAAACACTTTGTATGCGTTCTTATAGAAACGAGAATCATTACAAAGACACCTTTTCAAAATCACTTTCAAAAAACACATTCCACAAACACCTCTTTAAACCATTTTCAAAACAACACTTTGTACGCGTTCTTATAGAAATGAGATCCATTACAAAGACGTTTTCAAAATACTTTCAAAAATCACACCACAAGCACATTTTAAAACAAAAGCAAGTGATCTAACAAGCAACTAAGAGCCCGTAGATAACTACGGATGAAAAGGGTGTTAACACCTTCCCTTTTCATAACCTACCCCCGAACTCAAGAAATAATCTCAAAAGGTCTTTCCTGTTCTTTTCAACCTTTCCTTATTGGATAAAAGAAAATTCGGCGGTGACTCTTGCTATCTGCAACAACTACGATCAAACGCAAAACACCCAAGTCAGTTCTCCCACCGTGTTACAATAATCCTTTAACAACTCCAACCATCTTTGTTGTCTCATATTTGATTCTTTCTGATCAAATAAATACTTCAAACTATTATGGTCACTAAATACTTCAAATCTAGAACCATAAAGATAATTCCTCCAAATCTTCAACACAAAAATAACTGCAGCAAGCTCCAAATCATGCGTAGGATGGTTCTTTTCATGAGTCCTCAACTGCCTTGACGCATAAGCAACCACCTTCTCATTCTGCATAAGCACACCTCCTAAACCCATCTTGGAAGTATCACAATATACCATAAAAGGTTCTCCTGGATTAGGTAATGTCAAAATCAGAGCCGACGTTAATCGCTTCTTCAATTTTGTAAAACATCATTCACATTGAACGTCCTATACAAAAGCTCTACCTTTACAAGTCAACTTAGTCAGCGGAAGTTCCAACTTAGAAAAACCTTCGATAAACCTTCTATAGTAACCATCTAATCCCAAAAAGGTTCTAATCCCAGTAGCCAACTTTAGAGTTTCCCATTGCAACACAATATCTACTTTAGATGGATCTACATAAATGCCACTACTTGAGATCACATGACCAAGAAAACTAACCTCCTTTAACCAAAATTCACACTTAGATAGCTTTGCGTACAACTTCTTCTCTTTCAAAACTTGCAATACTATTCTTAAGTGTTCTGCGTGCACTTTTTCCGATTTAGAGTAAATCAAAATGTCATCAATGAACACCACTGCAAACCGGTCCAAATAAGTATGAAAGATACGGTTCATGTATTCCATAAATACTCCCAGCGCATTGGTAACATCGAAAGGCATCACCGAATAATCATAATGTCCATACCACGTTCTGAAAGCTGTCTTTTGTATATCTTCATCCTTCACTTTAATCTGATGATAAATCAATCTTAAATCAATCTTACTAAACACACGAGCATCCACCAATTGATCCATCAAGTCATCTATTCTCGGAAGCGGATACTTATTCTTAATCGTCACTTTATTCAATTGTCTATAATCAACACACAGCCTCATACTTCCATCTTTCTTCTTTACTAGCAACACTGGATCTCCCCACGGTGATACACTTGGTCTTACAAATTTCTTTTCAAGTAACTCTTCTAATTGCTTCTTTAGTTCTGACAACTCAGATGCAGACATCTTGTATGGTGCCATAGAAACAGGTCTGGTACTAGGTACAAGATCAATAGAAAATTCAACTTCTCTCTCTGGCGGTACATCCAGAATTTCATCAGGGAAAACTTCAGGAAATTCATGCACCACTTGCAACTCCTCAATTATGGTTTGATTCTCGACAGATAGCGACGCTATCAACGAGAACATATGAGCCTCTTCTTTCATCAACTTCCTCAACTGTCTAGCAGACAATAGACCAGCTTCCTCTTCTTCAGGAGTAGAAAACCTCTCCAACTTGTTATAACAGTTAATATGAACATAATTATGATCTAACCAGTTCATACCTAGAATCACATCCAACCCACTTAAAGGCAAACAAATGAAGTCAACAGCAAAGTCTCTGTTGAAAATCGACAAAGGACACTTTAAACACACAAGAGAAGAAGCCATTAACCCCTTGGTTGGAGTATCGACGACCATCTCTCCATTCATAGAAGACAACATAAGACCCAATCTTCCAACATAATCAGTAGCAATAAAGCAATGGATAGCACCAGTATCAATAATATTAATTAAAGGAGTACTATTAATGAAACATGTACCTCTGATGAGTTTGTCCTTATTAGTTGTCTGATTCTCAGCCAACACAAACACTTTACCATTGGTTTGCGCCTTCTTCGGCTTCTGACACTAACTACTATGTGTCCTTATTCACCATAATTGAAACAAATCATATCTTTATGCTTGCATTCAGATACAACATGTCTAGTCTTACCATAATGGAAACACCTTTTTACCTCAGCAGTACACGCATTGCTCTTATGCCCAAGTTTTCCACATTTGAAACAAACCACAACAACAAGAGCATCTCCCCCACTAGTCCTCTGGCCCTGAGCAACTTTCTGTTTAACTTTACCAGCTGGGGCATCATACGGCTTACCACGATTATGTTGGTGCTTACCCCTCTTCTCATTGATAATAATATATTGAGCATTATTATCCTCTTCATAGATTCTGCAACTATCAACCAAATCAGCAAAGATGTGAATCTTCTGGAATCCAACTGCCTTTTTGATCTCTGAGCGCAACCCGTTCTCAAACTTGATGCACTTCAAAAACTCAGCATTAGCCTCACTATAATGCAGATAAAACTTAGCCAACTCCGCAAACTTTGCAGCATACTCAACAATCGATATACTCCCTTTCTTCAGCTCAAAAAATTCATTTTCCTTCTTGCCAAGAACATCTTCAAGTAAATACTTCCTCAGAAATTCCCTACAGAACACATCCCAAGTGACATTTTCACCTGCAGCTTCCAACCTCTGACACGTCTCTAGCCACCAGTCATCAACTTCGATTTCTAGCATATGAGTTCCATATCGAACTTTCTACGCTGGAGTATAGTCCATCACACAAAAGATCCTCTCAATCTCCTTCAACCAATCCAATGCTCCGTCACGATCATACTTACCCTTGAAGGTAGACAGATTCTCCCTCTAGAAGGTCGCCAAACTACGAGATCCAACATTCCTGTTAGCATTCGGTTGATTCTCCATAGCATGCGCCATTGCTCTAAAGCAGCAGAAAGTGCAGCATCATTCCTTCCAGCCATCTCAACTTATCACTACAACATAAACAACTATTAGAACTCAAGGTAATAATACTCGATTGTTAGACAAAACTACGACTCGATAACTTGGTCGGACGAACCGACTTGCTCTAATACCAACTTGTAACACCCCAATTCTACCCGACAATTACTATAAAAATCAGAGTTACAAAATTTCAACAGCCAAATCAGGATGCTACAATTTCAACTTAAAACAACGATATTCATTGTAGATACATAACACATTAAACTTAGATGAACCAATGACAACATAAATTAATCCTTTAAAACAAACAACTTCCATAACTACGCAGCGGAATCAAATACTCAACTTAAAAGAATATAACATCTTTATCCAACTGAAACAACTTCAAATAACAAATATTTAATGAACAACAACTTAAAGTTCAATTAATTGAAATAATCAACAATAGAGCAGCAAGCGTTCATCCTCCCGAGTGTTATGTATCAGAGCAATGACACTGACTCGAACTACTGAAGGTAAATCGCCTTCACTCTGGATTACCCGCACGTTACCAACATCGGGATAACATTCAAACAGAAGGAGTGAGATATCGAATAATATAATCGGATGTAAGATAAATATTACAATAGAATTAGTCTATGCAAAATCACCACATCACAACTTTAAACGACATCAATCACAACAAAACTTCAACGAAACATAACAAATGATTTATCAACACAACAACTCAAATATGCAACGTGGAATACAACTTATTACTATGCACATGCATGTGGTACCAATGGAGCAGAACTTCCAACTTATAAATCTTTCCAATTAATAGAGGCAGCAACAAGGCATAAGCCTTCAACTTAATATTTTTCTAATCCAGGCAAACTTAACGAGCACCAACTCCAACATGATATTCCATGTATGTTACAACATAATTAAATGTAACATCAACAACAACAACATATAACAACATTGGCATAAGCCTATAACTCAATAATTGCCAATAAATAGAGGCAACACAACAAAATTCATCACCTGCAACTTCATTAGTTAGTAACAACAACTTACACATGCCAATAATGTTATTAACATGTTCCTACTAAAGTACTTCCACTAAATTATCCTACTGCTAATCCTCATTAATAGTTTTCAGCTAAATTAATGAAACTATTATTTTCCTGCTACTTAAATTATCTCTACATCTACTATATTTTGGTTACTATTGTGTCTGTTATTTGCTACTAGTTACTAATTCTGTACATTATTAATCTCGCCTGCTATATTATACTAATCTACAAATTATTCGCTTTTGTTACTAATAAATAACTTCTACTTCTATTCATACTTTTCTAACCCTGCTACACATTTTTCTATGACTAAGTACTAAATCAACAAATATACAGGAAAGACACGGGGAACAATTAAAAGAGACAGGGCTGATGGTTTTTGCCCCTCGACACGCCTAACCAAGCCCCCTGACATGTAAATCGTGCCCCTCGGCACAAAAACATGGTGTTGATCGGCACCCTTCACCATCATACGTACGCCATTCAGCACACCATCCAATTATGTAACTTCATTCATATTTTACTGCGATAAGTGGTTCCTTCCCTTACCAATGATTTTAGACCAACACTACATGTATTCACAACAACATAACAACCATACCCACATCATTACACGATAGTTTCCAACATTTAATTCTTCGATTGAATCACTGCAACATTAGCGCAATTATTATAGATACCAAACAACATTCTGTTCATACAACAATCACACGCAACAACAATCTTACACAACCCAATTCTTATGTAACATGCATCATATACCCAATTATAGAGTCACAACCCCACCCTTACCATGGATTGAAGGTCGCTCTATGATTTTCCGATTGAACCCCACTTTGCCTCTTTTCTTCTTTGCTCTGCAACCTCTACATTCTCTTTCTCTCTTCCAACCCTTATTCCTCTTCTTCTTGACAAAAACCTATTTTCCTATTATTATAACTAAACTCAATAGTATTATTTCTATTGGGCCTAATTCTCACACCCCCTTAATACTACATACCACCCAAAACAAGCCTAACAATTAATACTAATAATTCCAACATTATTATTATTATTAATCAACTAATTAATTAATTAATAATAATCTAACAACTTATGCTAACAATCCACAACATCTCACAACTTCAACAAATAACTCGGAAATAATTTAATTAAATAATTAATTAAATAAACGGACGTTACACTGAAGACCTATTTGGTTCCAATGATGTTGAAGCCTTTTGGTTTAGGAACAAGGTCCCATACATCATTTCTGGTAAATTGATTTAGTTCTTCCTACATTGCAAGGATCCAGTCATTGTCTAGAAGAGATTTATCAATGGAAGTTAGATCTGTTGTACCCCAAAATTTTCCCTCCCATTTCTCATTGATTTCTCATCACTAAGCCCTTAGAGCTCAGGATCCAGTTAGGGTTTCATCTGCTCAAGACTTCTCCTTGCACTGTTGACCCAAATTAGGGTTTGTGTTTGCACAAAGATGTTTTGACCAAAAATGCCTAAAATGACTTTCATGCTTCATATTGGACTCCCAAGTTTATCCATACCAAGTTTCAAGTCTTGATTCCAAATTTTGCCTAGTCAATTGGACAGTTGACCTAGAAATCAGCTGTATTGGGGAAAAAGTCAACTGTGGCCAATTGACAGTCAAATCTCATGAAAATTGACCCACATCAACATTATGAACTCACATGGACCATTTGATCAAGTTTGGATCACAATTCCACAAGAAATTTGATCAGATCACCAAAAAGGCAAAATGGTCATTTTTAGGGTTTTGACTGCACAAAGGCAATTTTTGACTGTTTGACCTAGCCAATGGCAAACCAAGCTCACATATGGACTCAAGGACCACATGGAATTATCTTGACATGCTCAACAAGTTCAAAAGATCCCAAATGCACAAGATTGATAGTTGAATTTCCCAGTCAATTGATCAATTTTGACTGTATACTGAAAAGTCAAACTTTGACTTTTTGGTCAAAATCAAGTGTCAAGGTTCATTTTTCATCAAAACATGCCAAATCATGAAACTTGTTCATCAAGAAATCAAGAATTGCAAATTAGGGTTTGAAATGAAGATTTTTCATAACTTAGAATTTTTCTAAGTTATGAAAAACCCTAATTTTTTCCTAACTTTGCCCCACCTTCTCACCAAGATTCATTTGGATTCAAGCAAAAGCCAAAACATGAAAGTTATAGCCTATTGCAAAATCTACAACTTTGATTCACAAAGTTTTCCCAAAAGAAGCTTGTATCTCAAGTTACAATTTTTGAAACAAGGGTACCAAACCATTCTTAACTTAGAGAAAATTTGACCTATTTTAGGCAGGATTTTTGCCTAACTTCAAGACCATTTTTCACATGCTTCCACTTTGAATTTCAATTTGCATTTCAAAATGGATTGTAGTAAACATTCCAAGCTTTCCAAAATGTCCAAGAACTCATCAAACAACCTCATGGTTAGGGAGAATCGAATTTGGCAACTTGGGAAAAACTCACTTTTGATTTGGCCAATTTACATGTCCATAACTTGTGCATTTTCAAACTCAGCATGTGCAAGCTACATTTCAGGCCTCTAATCCCATTTTTACTCAATAATTCAATGCTAAACCATTGTGCCAAGATGTTGTTCTATGCATTTGGACATTACATGGAGAATTAATCCTTATTTAGAAAAAGCAATATATCCATTTTGATAAAGTTGCACTTTATGTCAAATTTGCAATCCAAGTGGTACAGTTCAAATCTCTTTGGCACAAGTTTATGGACTAATTGCACTGATCAAGGCCAAGGTATGCAGCATAGATTGGGGGCCTCTATCAGCCTAGAAACTCAAGTGGCCATCTCTTGCTTAAGTGTGAAGAAACATTGCATAACATAACACAACTCTCATTTCCTGAAAACCAACCTTAAGCAAACTTGTTACACACATTCCAAACATCAAACACAAGCTGAAACACGAGCTATCCACATCCATTGCCCTCTCAAACACAGAATCACCCTCAAACTGTCCAAACAGAGCACCTGCTGCAGATTGAATCCCATAACTCATTTCCATCGTGCATTCTTGCCCTAGTCAGTTCTCCCACCGTATCACAGAACTGGCGACTCTGCTGGGGACAAACTTAAAAGTGGAGTAACCTTAGGGCTTAGATCACCCTCTTGCATGACTAATTGTTTGATTTGATTGCTTTATATCTTGGCTCTCTTGTTTGGGTTTGCAATCCTATACCCGGATTTGGGGAAACATTCATAGATAGCAATACGTTGTGGAAACTGTGCGGGGTATACCGACACGGTTGAAGCAATAGCTATATTAGTGCGACATATTTGTGAGTACCGGTAACCCTTGAGTTCAATCAAGGAGAGTACGGGGCCGTTGAGTGATGTCACTAAGCACTAATGACCTAGAACCTTACTTGACCATCTTGGCCTTTTATTAGGGGTAGTGAGATGACCGGCTTTAGTGCAGTCCGAAGTTGGTAGATACTCGATACTACACTCATTGAGGGTTGTTTTCTTGGAATATTTTGGTCGCTAGTTAAGTGGCTAAACCAAAACAATGAACGATGAAAACAATCCAATGATATTGAGCTCCTTAGAACCCGGTTACTATTTATAGGACAGGTTTTTAAGCCAACTACACTCAAGAGGGTACTTACCTATGAAACCTCATGCAAGCCTGAAACTAGGGTTTGGTGTGAATTTCTTGTACATATGTTTTGTGCATACACCATAAACATCATAAAGCATCATATGCATTCACTAACCATTTCAAGGGTTTGGATCTTCATCTTTGTTCTTGTTTTGTAGGTCTTGGAAATTCCTCGCAGAAAAACCATCCAAGTCAACCTTGTGAGAATCACTCCTCAACTCAAGGAGCTCACCTCAAGAATTCCGGAAAGCTCATCCTTCAGTGAAAGACATGGTAGACTGCTCAGCTTAGTCAACACCAACATTGAAGAAGACATGATGAAAGTGCTATCCAGTTCTTTGACCCTCTTCACCACTGTTTCACTTTCCCCGACTACCAGTTGGTGCCCACTTTGGAGGAGTTTTCTCAACTCCTGAGAATTCCTATCCTTAATCAACTACCCTTCAACGGTACGGAAAAGGAACCAAAGCCGGAAGATGTTGCTCGAGCATTACATCTACAACCATCCGACATCAAGGGGCATTGGGAAACCAGAAGCGGCGTCAAAGGATTCTTAGCAAAATTCTTATTTGAGAAGGCACAAGAATGTTGGAATTCATTGGACCTACAAGCCTTTGAAGAAATTTTGGCACTCCTTATCTATGGGTTGGTCTTATTCCCAAATTCTGACCAACTGGTAGATGTCAACGCCGTCAAAATCTTCTTGTCCAGAAATCCAATACCAACATTGCTTGGGGAAATCCTTCACTCATTTTACACACGAACAATGAGAAAGAGGGGTGTTCTCATGTGCTGTACTCCTCTCCTTGCAAGGTGGTTTATTTCGCACCTTCCACAATTTGTCTTGAAGAATGACCAAGGCTCAAGGTGGTCCCAACGGTTGATGACTCTTACTCACTCTGATGTACATTGGTGTTCTCGGTCCAGAGAAAATGTCATCATCGTCGATCGTTGTGGAGAGTTCCCTAATGTCCCATTACTTGGCATTAGAGGTGGCATTACCTACAACCCTTGCCTAGCTTTGAGGCAATTTGGATATGCACGGAGGGATGGCCCTCACGACATGTTGATTCCTGACCTAGTTTTTGACTTCGACAACGATGCGCAAGGACTTCGCCAAAGATTCATCAGAGCTTGGAGGATGCCCAACAAGGTTGATAGCAAGACACTAGGACACAAGAACTCATCCCTCTTGAACCTTACCTCAAGTGGGTACGAGCCCGAGCCCAGAGTCTAATGATGCCTTATCCTCATGTTCTCCCTGTGATTAAAGAGCCCGTCAAGGAAGGAGAGGTTCCCTACACCATCCTACATCCTGACATGCCTACATCGTGGGAGGAGATGCAGAAAAGTTGGATTCAGCTCAAGGAGGAACGAAACACTTTTGAAGCCAGCTTCTACGCTAGAGAGAAGAAGGTTCTAGAGCTTACCCGCCGACTCCATGAGCAAGAGGCCCTCAACACCTACATCGCACCAAAGAGGATGCGCAATGTCTTTTTACCTTGAGAAGTTGTTTTTGTAATATTTGGCCCATGGGGCATTTATGTACTAACAAATTTCTTCTTATTAATATGACGTGCGTTCTTCTTTGTCTACAACAATTTTGAATGTTCTAAATCCTTGAATGCATTGCATACATAAGCATATCATTCATCATGTGCATAAGCAGGTCTCACTCCAGGTTTCCTTATCTGTCTGCTGTTTATTTCAGTAGGATGGATCTCGAGCAAACAGTCAAAGACCTACAAGCTCAAAATGCACAGTTCCAGCAACTCCTGATGACCTTGGCTAAGGGTCAGGAGGATCTCAAGACCTTGCTGGGGAACAAAGACCCAGTGAAAAAGAGACTCGGGGTGGCTACTTTAGGGAGAAGATTTGAAGGAGAGTGCTTGAATTTCCTCCTACTTCTGATGAAGGAACCAGCAAAGGAGGTGGGGCTGCGGTACCTTCCGAGTCCGATGTGGAAGAAGAGGAGGTCGAAGAGGATGAAGACTACTCTGATCAACAATATCCTCCGATTGACGATAAATACAAAGGTTTAGAAGACAGGTTGGCCGCCATGGAGCTACAAAGGGTGCCGGGTTTGGATTTCGAAGACTTGGGTTTAGTTGCCGGGATTGTGATTCCCCCAAAGTTCAAAGTGCCAGTTTTTGTGAGGTATGATGGGCTGTCCTGTCCAAAAATGCATCTCAGGTCCTACGTAAGAAAGATCCAACCTTATACGGCAGATAAGAACCTTTGGATCCATTTCTTTCAAGACAGCCTTTCTGGGGCTCAATTGGAGTGGTTCTATCAGCTAGAGGGAACCAGCGTCTGAAACTGGGAAGACTTGGCCACCGCCTTCTACAAGCAATATCAGTACAATTCTGACCTTGCTCCTACGCGTACCCAACTTCAGGGTATGTCACTGGGAACAGGCGAAGGATTCAAAGAATATGCACAAAAATGGAGGGATTTGGCTGGCAGGGTGCAGCCTCCTTTAACCGACCGTGAACTTGTTGATATGTTTCTAGGGACCCTATCTGGGCCATTTTTCAATCATCTGATTGGTAACTCTTCCGCGGGGTTTACCGATTTGATCTTAACAGGCGAAAGAATAGAAGCAGACATCAAGTCAGGAAAGATTCAGAAGGGTGTCGCTGCAACTGTTGAGAAGAAGCCTTTTAAGAAGGAAACGGTTGTTGTATACTCCCAAAGAAGAGCAGTGAAGACTGAGCGCCGACCGACCGTGGGGGCCGTAATGATTCAAAACCCTTCAAGTGAGCAGCCTCGCTATAACCAGTCCAGACCAAATCAACAACGGGTGGAACGGCCACTACGGCAGTTCACCCGCATTAATATGACTCCAGCGCAAGTTCTTCCCCATCTGTTAAAGTTGAATCTCGCCACTATCAAAGAGGCACCAAAAAATGTGAATACGTCCTCTCTACATTATCATCCTAATGCTAAATGCGCCTACCATTATGACAGTGTCGGGCACGACACCAACGATTGTTGGGCACTCAAGCATAAAATCCAAGACCTGATAGAGGCGAAGGAGGTGGAGTTCGACGCTCCAGAGAAGCCGAACGTGATATCTGCTCCAATGCCGAAGCACGGTCGAAATGTCAATGCCATTGAAGAAGATTTGTATGTTGCTGATGTCAATGATCTGATAACTCCATTGTTAACCATCAAGTTGAATCTGTTAAGGGCCGGGATCTTCTCGGGATGTAAAGAAAATTGCTATTGTTGTTACTCTCTGCCGTTTGATTGTCCGTTACTGAAGAAAGGCATCCAAGGCCTAATGGATAGTCGACAAATTTTGTTTGAAAAAGTTTCTGCTACTCCAACCCATACTGAAGATGTCTCAATCATAACCATTCACGCCAATCTTTCCAAGGCCGTCAAAAAGCCTGTTAAGATTACACCAGCTACGAAATCTGTTCCTTTAAAGATAACAATGCCAGGGCCTGTCCCCTATGTTTCT
The DNA here is from genome assembly GCA_948472305.1 of Vicia faba. Taxonomy (NCBI): domain Eukaryota; kingdom Viridiplantae; phylum Streptophyta; class Magnoliopsida; order Fabales; family Fabaceae; genus Vicia; species Vicia faba. The sequence continues at coordinate 635,475,945 of OX451737.1, read as the reverse complement.
GAGAAGTCAATACCATGGAACTATGGCGGTGACGTCTACTACCATGGTATTAAACAAATCGAAATAACTGAAGAAAGTTCGGATGATGAAGAAGCCAGCATTGGAAACATTGCAGGCACGAGCAAAATCACCCGGAGCGGGAGAATATTTTCTCCAGAGATTGCACCTCCAAGAGCAATCTTTGGACCCTCATCTACTGACAAGGTTATCCCTGCACCAATAAAACTCTCCGCTAGAACCCCATTGATTAAAGATGTTGTTGTTCCTAGTACTGTCCCTCCTACCGCTGCTGATAAAGGTAAGGGAATCCAAGATGAGCTCGTCAGAACGAGGGCTCAACCCTTGGTCATTCCGGAGACCTCCAAGAAAGAAATGGATGAGATCTTGAAGATAATCAAAAGGAGTGATTACGACGTGGTAGAACAACTGGGGCAAACCCCCTCAAAGATCTCCATGCTGGCACTACTACTTTGCTCGGAAGCGCACGCTAAAGCTCTGATAAAATTCCTGAAGGCAGCCCATGTGCCCCAGGAAACCTCTGCAGATCAATTTCAAAATTGCGTGGTCAGCCTTACTGCGGACAATGGATTAGGTTTCTCTGATGCTGACCTAACTCCTAAAGGTAGGAACCACAATGATGCTTTGCACATTTTAGTCGAGTGCCGAGGAAATACTCTCGCGCATGTCTTGGTCGACACTGGTTCGTTGCTGAATGTACTGCCTAAGAAAGATTTGGACCGACTAGATTGTGAAGGGTTAGAGTTAAAGCCGAGTGATATTGTTGTCAGATCTTTCGATGGTTCGAAGAGGATGGTCCATGGGGAGGTTGAAATTCCCATCAAGATAGGCACTGAGGTGTTTAAATCTACTTTCTATGTGATGGACATCCGTCCGTCATACTCTTGCTTGTTGGGTAGGCCTTGGATACACCATGCTGGGGCAGTCACCTCCTTCTTACATCAGATGTTGAAGTATCCTGTCAAGGGAAATATTATAACCGTCCATGGCGAAGAGGAGTACATGATCAGCCACTTGAACTCCTTCCGGTATGTGGAGGTAGAGGGGGAGTTCATTAAGACGCCTTTCCAGCATTTCGAAGAAGTCCTTCCTGAAATAACAGTAGCAAAGTTGGCAGCTGAAGTACCAAGGCAGATGGCCAGGATGGCATCTCTGGAGGACGCAAAGGCCGCAATAAAGGAGGGGAAGAATTCAGCATGGGGGCAGTTGCCTGATATTCCACATAAAACAGACAAATTTGGATTAGGGTTCACTACCGCGGGCCAGAAAGCTATGCGTCGTTCGAAGATTGAAAGAGCGCCAGTCAAAATTTCTTCCTACGGAATCAACGCTTTGGAGGATGAAGACAAAGAGAGCAACATCGAAGAGTGGATTTACCCAACTTTCAAAGGAGGATTGTGCAACTGGGAGGCAAAAGACTTTGTCCCCATCACTTTTATTCATCAGTAATTTATCTGTCAAACATTTCCTATTGGTCTGTAATATTTATTTTCAAACAATCTGTACACTATCTTTTTACCTCATGCCTTACCCGGGGCATGTATGTCCATTTGTAAGGGTTTTGATTACTTTCATATCCATATGCCATGTTTAATGATTCATTGGACGTTTTTCATTTGATAAACTGCTTGTGTTCATTTTCTTTCCTTTTGCATTTTTTGTTTAAGGATGGCTATCCCTTACACACACCCACACTCACAAATGCAGGTACCCATCCACTCCGGATTCCATGGGTGACTATTCTGCTATATCCTTCAATAACTCTGAAGATCTGGTCAATCAAGTCGAGTATGAAGATGACGAAGGTTGTGAAGTACCAGGGGAACTAGCCAGACTTCTACAGCAAGAGGAAAGGGCCATCTTACCGCACGAAGAGTCATTGGAAACTGTCAACTTAGGGACCGAGGAAGACCGGAAGGAGGTGCAAGTGGGTGCCAATCTGGAACCAAGTGTCAAGGAACGTCTGATACAGTTGTTGAATGAGTATGTTGAAATCTTCGCTTGGTCTTATGAAGACATGTCGGGTTTAGACACAGACATCGTGGTTCACCGTCTCCCCACAAGAGAGGATTGTCCACCGATCAAGCAAAAAGTCCGCCGAATGAGGCCTGACATGTCTGAAAAGATCAAAGCAGAAGTGATGAAGCAATTCGACGCTGGCTTTCTGGCTGTTACGTCCTATCCTCAATGGGTCGCTAACATCGTGCCAGTACCCAAGAAAGATGGCAAAGTCAGGATGTGTGTGGACTACCGGGATTTGAATAGGGCCAGCCCCAAAGATGATTTTCCACTTCCACACATTGACATTTTTATCGACAACACAGCTCAGCACAAAGTGTTTTCCTTCATGGATGGATTCTCGGGCTACAATCAAATCAAAATGGCCCCCGAGGATATGGAGAAAACAACTTTTGTCACACAATGGGGCACTTTCTGTTACAAGGTGATGTCGTTCGGGCTGAAGAACGCAGGGGCAACTTATCAACGTGCCATGTTAGCTTTGTTTCATGATATGATACATCATGAGATTGAAGTATACGTAGACGATATGATAGCTCGGTCACAAACAGAGGAGGAGCACCTTGAACATCTAGAAAAGTTGTTTGCCAGATTGAAAGAATACAAACTCAGGTTGAATCCAAGTAAATGCACTTTTGGAGTTAGGTCTGGTAAACTTCTAGGATTCATTGTAAGCAACAAAGGCATTGAAGTCGATCCAGCAAAAGTAAAAGCAATACAAGAGATGCCTGCTCCCCGTACTGAAAAGGAGGTTAGAGGGTTCTTGGGGCGCTTGAACTATATTGCCAGATTCATTTCTCATCTGACTTCTACCTGTGAGCCAATTTTCAAACTCTTAAAGAAAGATCAGGTAGTCGAGTGGAACGACGATTGCCAAGCTGCTTTTGATAAGATCAAGGAGTATTTGCTAGAACCTCCTATTCTGATGCCACCCGTCGAAGGAAGACCATTGATCATGTATCTGACCGTCTTGGATAACTCAATGGGGTGTGTTTTGGGCCAGCATGACGAGTCTGGTCGAAAAGAGCATGCTATTTATTACCTTAGCAAAAAGTTTACCGACTGTGAGACTCGCTACTCACTGCTCGAGAAAACTTGCTGCGCTTTGGTATGGGCTGCTCGCCGACTAAGGCAGTATATGTTGACTCATACTACCTTGTTGATTTCCAAAATGGATCCTATCAAGTATATCTTCGAAAAGCCCGCTTTATCTGGAAGAATAGCCAGATGGCAAATGATCCTAACTGAGTATGACATCCAGTACACCACCCAAAAAGCTATAAAAGGGAGTGTACTAGCTGACCATCTGGCTCATCAAGCTATCGAAGATTATCAACCCATGAGATTTGACTTCCCAGACGAGGACATCATGAATTTGGACAACATTGAAAGTAACGGACCGTATGACGGATCCGAAAAGGGATCCCGATGGACCCTGTACTTTGATGGTGCTTCAAATGCACTTGGAAATGGTATCGACGCAGTACTCATTTCTTCAGAAGGTTGTCACACACCTTTCACGACCCGACTTTGCTTCAGCTGCACAAACAACATGGCTGAGTACGAAGCTTGCATCTTTGGTCTCAAGGCTGCCATAGACTTGGGGATCAAATCTTTGGTCGTTTTTGGGGACTCGGCTTTGGTTATCATTCAAATCAAAGGAGAGTGGGATACCAAACACCCTAATATTATCCCATACAAAGAACATGTCTTGACATTGTTGCCTCATTTCGAGCAAATTACCTTCGAGCATTTCCCGCGAGAAGAGAATCAGCTAGCAGATGCTCTACCTACAATTTCCTCCATGTTTAAACTCAACTGGGATAACGAGGCTCCCCAAATCACCATCGAGCGAATGGATGAACCGTCACATTGTCACGAGATTAATACCGAGGAAGTAGTGGAACAACCCTGGTTCCACGAAATCAAAAGGTATCTCCAGACTAGAGATTATCCCGAAGGAGCTTCCGTAAATGACAAGAAGTTCTTAAGGAAATTTGCTGCCAAATTCTTCCTGAGCAACGGCATCCTTTACAAACGAAGCCATGATTGTGTATTACTCCGATGCGTAGACAAAGCTGAAGCAGAGTTGATCATGACTGAGATACACAGCGGCACATTTGACACTCACTTGAGCGGGCATACAATGGCTAAGAAGATCCTAAGGGCAGGCTATTACTGGTCTACCATGGAAGCTGACTGCCATCAACATTCTCGTACTTGCCACAAATGTCAGGTCTACGCTGAAAAAGTTCATATCCCTCCGGTTCCTCTCAACGTTCTGACTGCTCCTTGGCCATTTGCAATGTGGGGCATTGACATGATTGGAGAGATCAAGCCCACGGCTTCCAACGGACATCGCTTCATCCTAGTTGCCATTGACTATTTCACCAAGTGGGTCGAAGCAGCTTCCTTTGCCTCTGTTACTAAAAATGTGGTTGCCCGCTTCATCAAGCAAAATCTCATATGTCGGTATGGTGTTCCAGACAGGATCATCACAGACAACGGTACAAATCTAAATAACACGATGATCACCGCATTGTGCAAACAGTTCAAGATTTATCATCACAATTCATCTCCCTATCGGCCGAAGATGAACGGTGTTGTTGAAGCTGCGAACAAAAACATTAAGAAGATCATTCAGAAAATGACAGTCACTTACGAAGACTGGCATGAGATGTTACCGTTTGCTCTACATGGATACCGTACGACGGCATGTACTTCAACTGGGGCAACCCCATTTTCGTTGGTATATGGCATGGAAGTTGTCCTGCATATGGAAGTTCAGATTCCTTCTCTAAGGATTATGAAGGACACAGGTTTGAATGAAGATGATTGGATTCAGACCCGACTTGATCAACTCAATCTGATCGATGAGAAGCGACTTGCTGCTATATGCCATGGTCAGACGTATCAAAAGCGGATGATCAAGGCCTTCAATAAGAAAGTCAGACGTCAAGTGTATCAAGTCGGAGATCTCGTAATCAAGCGGATTATCTTGCCGCAAAGTGATCCCAGGGGCAAATGGACTCCTACATATGAAGGACCATTTGTGATCAAGAGCATATTTTCTGGTGGTGCAATGATTCTGACCACCATGGACGGTAACGATTTGCCGCACCCTGCGAACGCAGACATAGTCAAAAGATACTACGCATAAAATAACCCGACAAGTCGAAAACCCGAAAGGGAGGCTTGGGCAAAAATGGGCATCCCGGTGAACCGAAAACCCGAAAGGGCGGTTCAGGAAAAAATTAGGGATAAAAACAAAAAATCTGTACACCCGGCAAGTTGAAAACCCGAAAGGGCGGCTTGGGAAAAAAGGGGTTTCCCGGTGGATCGAAAACCCGAAAGGGCGATTCAGGAAAAAGTTAGGGAATTAAAGCGTATGACTATGTCTCGTCGGATCACTTCAAAGACAATCTCTTCATCAACCAGTTCCAGGTTTCTGATCAATCCAGTCATCGGCAAACGAAGCATTGGATGGACAGATATTCAGAGTTGTGAAGGCTATAGCGGAATGGAATCCCATGGAATTATTTCACATAGCCATCTTTATTTTGTATAAATCTTTCAATATTTACGACAAAATCCTCTTACTAGGATGATTGTCTCCTTTGTACAAATATACTCAGAGAAAGTTAATACAAATACTCTTCCCAGAAATTTGTGTCATTTCCTTTTTCTTTTTCTCTTGCACTAATTGTTTTATTTTGAGAAACGTCCAATGTTTTGTTAAATAGGCATATGCATTTGAACATAATCATTTCCTTATGAATCAAGAAAGAGGATTACTGATAGGTTGAAGGTGCAGTTGGATATCTTGATACCCTTTCAAAGGAAACCCCCAGGAGATTTGGAATCCATATCCCCAGCAAGTCTTGAAGCTTATCCCCAGTAGATTCTGGAAGCTTATCCCCTGCAGAGTACGGACGTCTCTCCCGAGCTTTATTCAAGTTACTCCTCACAAGGACTTATAACTGGGTTATCCTCAGCTTATTGCCACGGAAGATCGCACTCGGCAGATTTCTTCCTATCCCCAGCGGAGTTCATCAAAGTTCCCCAGCATAACTTATCAATACGATCCCCAGAGGAGTTTATCTTTGTTATCCCCAGCCAGAGAATCCTCCAGAACTCAATTCCCCTCAGAATTTAAGTTTCAGTATCCCCAGCAGAGCTAAAACTTCAAACTATCAATCCCCAGCGGAGCCAGACTAGTGAACCTTTTCCCCACAGAAATGCTTCTCACTAGACTAGAGATTCTCAATCTTATCTCCCCAGCTTAAGTCTACCAGGTTCTAAAATCCCCAGTAGAAATCATCAGAAATTCTTTTACCCTGCAAGTCACCAAGGAAATTCCAAGTCCCCACAAGTAGTTCTAAGGCCCCTCGACGATTGAAGGTCTGGTATTCCCCAAGCAAATCTGAAGACTCTCAGTTCTCAGTTCCTCATTGTATATTCAAGATTCTCCAATGAAGATCTCCTCAAGGCAGGAATTCCCCAGAAGATTGGTATACAACCCAAGCTCCTTATTCTCCAGCAACAACCAGGAATTATTCTCCCCGGCAGCAGTCAAGAGGCTTTTATCTTCGGCCATCCAGGATTCACTTATCCTCAGCAAGATAGCTCATCAGCTTACATGCGCATTCATTTACATTCATATCATATAACATGCGTTGCATCATGCATCATGACATTGCATACAACTAACTCTTTACCTTTTCAGGTAAGATCAGTCGACAGACTAAAATCATTATCTCCCGAGATTCTTTCCAGGAATAGTTCAGATGTGACCCAGACATGGCAACATTCTAATGCTTATTCCAGATTCATCCAAATGCAGTTTTTACACGATCTCATCATCAGGAAACCCTACACCGGTTCCTCCTCCACCTTCAAGATTTCTGAAAACAGTTCACGGGTTCTCCAAGTAACGGATGTTAACCTATCGCTTGTTCAGTTTCTTCTCAAGACTTCTGAAAACAGTTTATGGATTCTTCCCAACAACGGATGTTAATCTATCGCTTGTTCAGATGCAACTTTTGAAAACAGTTTACGGACGCTTCCCAACAACGGATGTTGCTCTATTGCTTATTCAACTTCAAGATTTCTGAAAACAGTTCACGGGTTCTCCAAGTAACGGATGTTAACCTATCGCTTGTTCAGTTTCTTCTCAAGACTTCTGAAAACAGTTTATGGATTCTTCCCAACAACCGATGTTAATCTATCACTTGTTCAGATGCAACTTTTGAAAACAGTTTACGGACGCTTCCCAACAACAGATGCTGCTCTATTGCTTATTCAACTTCAAGATTTCTGAAAACAGTTCACGGGTTCTCCAAGTAACGGATGTTAACCTATCACTTGTTCAGTTTCTTCTCAAGACTTCTGAAAATAGTTTATGGATTCTTCCCAACAACGGATGTTAATCTATCGCTTGTTCAGATGCAACTTTTGAAAATAGTTTACGGACGCTTCCCAACAACGGATGCTGCTCTATTGCTCATTCAACTTCAAGATTTCTGAAAACAGTTCACGGGTTCTCCAAGTAACGGATGTTAACCTATCACTTGTTCAGTATCTTCTCAAGACTTCTAAAAACAGTTTATGGATTCTTCCCAACAACGGATGTTAATCTATCGCTTGTTCAGATACAACTTTTGAAAACAGTTTACGGACGCTTCCCAACAACGGATGCTGCTCTATTGCTTATTCAACTTCAAGATTTCTGAAAATAGTTCACGGGTTCTCCAAGTAACGGATGTTAACCTATCGCTTGTTCAGACGATTCTCAACTTTTGAAAACAGTTTACGGATGCCTCCAGACACGGATGTCAATCTATTGCTTATTCATACCCCCAGTTCAGAGATGGTCTTAAACATGGATACCTTGCTGATACTCATTCCAGATGGCATCTTTAAGCCCATCCCCGACAAGTTCCTGTCACTCCTCCCGATGGCATCATTAATCCCATCTCCAAATGGCATCTATAAGCCCAGTCCCGCATCCATTGCTTTGACGAGTGCAAATTTTCGGGCACTCTAGTGTCCAATCTCCTTTTACCCTCGAGTAACGAAAGGCAAACTTGCCAATCTAACTCTTCAGGTTCAAGAAGATTGAACAGGGGCAACTGTTTTACCCCAAAATTTTCCCTCCCATTTCTCATTGATTTCTCATCACTAAGCCCTTGGAGCTCAGGATCCAGTTAGGGTTTCATCTGCTCAAGACTTCTCCTTGCACTGTTGACCCAAATTAGGGTTTGTGTTTGCACAAAGATGTTTTGACCAAAAATTCCTAAAATGACTTTCATGCTTCATATTGGACTCCCAAGTTTATCCATACCAAGTTTCAAGTCTTGATTCCAAATTTTGCCCAGCCAATTGGACAGTTGATCTAGAAATCAGCTGTATTGGGAAAAAAGTCAATTGTGGCCAATTGACAGTCAAATCTCATAAAAATTGACCCACATCAACATTATGAACTCACATGGACCATTTGATCAAGTTTGGATCACAATTCCACAAGAAATTTGATCAGATCACCAAAAGGGCAAAATGGTCATTTTTAGGGTTTTGACTGCACAAAGGCAATTTTTGACTGTTTGACCTAGCCAATGGCAAACCAAGCTCACATATGGACTCAAGGACCCCATGGAATTATCTTGACATGCTCAACAAGTTCAAAAGATCCCAAATGCACAAGATTGATAGTTGAATTTCCCAGTCAATTGATCAATTTTGACTGTATACTGAAAAGTCAAACTTTGACTTTTTGGTCAAAATCAAGTGTCAAGGTTTATTTTTCATCAAAACATGCCAAATCATGAAACTTGTTCATCAAGAAATCAAGAATTGCAAATTAGGGTTTGAAATGAAGATTTTTCATAACTTAGAATTTTTCTAAGTTATGAAAAACCCTAATTTTTTCCTAACTTTGCCCCACCTTCTCACCAAGATTCATTTGGATTCAAGAAAAAGTCAAAACATGAAAGTTGTAGCCTATTGCAAACTCTACAACTTTGATTCACAAAGTTTTCCCAAAAGAAGCTTGTATCTCAAGTTACAATTTTTGAAACAAGGGTACCAAACCATTCTTAACTTAGAGAAAATTTGACCTATTTTAGGCAGGATTTTTGCCTAACTTCAAGACCATTTTTCACATGCTTCCACTTGGAATTTCAATTTGCATTTCAAATATGGATTGTAGTAAACATTCCAAGCTTTCCAAAATGTCCAAGAACTCATCAAAAAACCTCATGGTTAGGGAGAATCGAATTTGGCAACTTGGGAAAAACTCATTTTTGATTTGGCCAATTTACATGTCCATAACTTGTGCATTTTCAAACTCAGCATGTGCAAGCTACATTTCAGGCCTCTAATCCCATTTTTACTCAATAATTCAATGCTAAACCATTGTGCCAAGATGTTGTTCTATGCATTTGGACATTACATGGAGAATTAATCCTTATTTAGAAAAAGCAATATATCCATTTTGATAAAGTTGCACTTTATGTCAAATTTGCAATCCAAGTGGTACAGTTCAAATCTCTTTGGCACAAGTTTATGGACTAATTGCACTGATCAAGGCCAAGGTATGCAGCATAGATTGGGGGCCTCTATCAGCCTAGAAACTCAAGTGGCCATCTCTTGCTTAAGTGTGAAGAAACATTGCATAACATAACACAACTCTCATTTCCTGAAAACCAACCATAAGCAAACTTGTTACACACATTCCAAACATCAAACACAAGCTGAAACACGAGCTATCCACCTCCATTGCCCTCTCAAACACAGAATCACCCTCAAACTGTCCAAACAGAGCACCTGCTGCAGATTGAATCCCACAACTCATTTCCATCGTGCATTCTTGCCCTAGTCAGTTCTCCCACCGTATCACAGGCTCGATCAGAGATACTAATCCTATGAGTGATTATTCAGAATTTCTGAATGTAGATCTTGTTTTGATTAGGTCATCTTTCTTTCCTAGAATCATGTTTTATGGATGTGCTAAGCTGCTTTTGGATTGTCTTTTCTGGATGGAGTCTTCAGAAGTTGTTGTAATATTTTTGACATCTTCTTCTTTATTTGAATGAGATTCTCTATTAAGTTTTTTTGAAGATTTGTCTTCAGTTCCTATAATTTGAACTTCTATATCTGCAAAAAATTCATCCTGCTTTGACTTTTGAGAGCCAAGCTTATCATCAAATCTGACACTAATAGATTCTTCCACAGTTCATGTTTGTGTTATATACTCTATAACCTTTTGAATATTCAGAGTATCCTAACATGAGACACTTTTGTGCTTTAGAATCAAACTTGTTCAGATGTTCTTTAGTGTTTAATATAAAACAAGTACATTCAAATGATGGAAATAAGAGATGTTGGGCTTTCTGTTCTTCCACAGTTCATATGGAGTCTTATCCGGAATAGGTCTTATCAAGATTCTATTATGAATATAACACGATGTGTTAACTGCTTCTGCCCAGGAGTTTTTAGCAATGTTAGTCTCGCTGATCATGGTTCTGGCCATTTCTTGTAAGTTCTATTCTTTCGTTCTACAACTCCATTTTATTGAGGAGTTCTAGGACAAGATAAATCATGAGAGATGCCATTCTCGTTAAAAAAGTTTCCAAATCTTTTGTTTTCAAATTCCCCACCATGATCACTTCTTACTTTAACAATTCTAAATTTTTTTTCGTTTTGAACTTGGTTACAGAAGGTAGAGAACATAGAGTGTGACTCGTCCTTGTGTCTTAAGACCTTTACCCATGTCCATCTTTTATAGTCATCTACGATCACTAATCCATACTTCTTGCCACTAATGGATGCAGTTTTCAATGGTCCAAACAGATCTATATGCATAAGTTCTAATGGTCTAGAGGTATAAACAACATTTTTTTGATTTGAAAGAAGGTTTTGCAAACTTGCCTTTTTAACATGCTTCACACAGAGCATCTGAGCTGAACTTCAGGTTAGGAAGTCCTCTGACTAGATTGAGTTTGTTAATTTGAGATATTCTTCTCATACTAACAAGCCCCAATCTTTTGTACAAGACCCATTGCTCGTCATTAACAGACATAAGGCATTTTACATTCTGACTTTTTAGTTCAAAAAACTTTATTTTATAAATGTTGTTCTTTCTCTTACCATTAAAAAGGATAGAACCATATTTCTGACTAACTGCTTTACAAGACTTTTGATTAAAGATCATAACCGTTATCACTTGATTGACTTATGGATAACAGGTTATGCATTAATCCGTCTACTAATAGAGTATTAGTTATATAGGGAAGTGTACTGTTACCAATAGTTCCAGATCTAATAATCTTTCCTTTGTGATTGCCTCCCAAACCTACATAGCCTCCAGATTTAAGCTCCAGACTTTGGAACATATGCTTTCTTCCCGTCATGTGTCGAGATCATCCAGAGTCCAAGTATCAATATTGGTGTTTCAACTTTACTGCTAAATACATTTGCATCATAGATGATTTTATCCTTAGGTGTCCATATCTTTTTTGGTCCTTGTTTGTTAGAGTTTCCAAAATTCTGTTTGAATTTTGGTTTTGCAAAGAAAGCATTACTAGTATATTTTATATCATGTGTATGTCCATATGTAAAGTGTGAATAAATAGGTGTGTGTTTTATAACTATATCATTAACTTTATTTGGTTGAGATGTTTCTTCTCCCCTTAGTTTCACATATCCTATACCTTTTATTGCGTTTCTGCTAACTCCATAGATCATTGAAGCCATCTTGCTCCTATCTAAGTTTTTAGCTAGAAATTTTTTAAAGCTATGATCATATTCTTTTATAAGAGATAGTTCGTCTTCTTCTGACGAGGATCCACCAGAGTTTTATTCTTTTTCCTGAAAAACTTTAGGTTCATATTTTTTTATTATATTTAAGAGCGGGAGACTTACCTTACTTATGGGGCTCATTTTCTTCTAGTTCTATCTCATGACTTCTCAAGGAGCTGATAAATTCTTCAAGAGATATTTTATTCAGATCTTTGGCTATTTTTAAGGCTGTAACCATGGGTCTCCATTTCTTGGGTAATCTTTTGATGATTTTCTTTACATGATTTGCTGTTGAGTACCCTTTGTCCAGAACTTTCAGCCCAACAACCAAAATTTGAAACCTTGAGAACATTGTTTCAATGGTTTCATCTTCTTACATTTTAAAGGCCTCATAGTTCTGAATGAGTGCAAGAGCTTTGGTTTCTTTGACTTGCGTGTTGCCTTCATGCATCATTCTCAAAGAGTCAAACATGTTTTTAGCTGATTCTTTATTCGTGATCTTCTCATACTCAATGTACGAGATAGCACTCAAGAGGATTGTTATGGCTTTGTGATGATTTCTGAATTCTTTCTTTTGTTGATCTGTCATTCTCTTTCTGTCGATCTTTTGACCGTTTTCATCAACTGGATGATTGTATCCATCAGTCACCATATCCCAAGATCAACATCATGAGCTAGAAAGAAACTTTTGATTTTGTCTTTCTAATAATCGAAGTTATCACCATTAAACATTGGAGGTTTGTCGCTGATTCTGTCTTTCTCATCATGATTATCATTGGTGATGATCTTACTTGGTCCCACCATAGTGTTTTTCTTTCTAGGATCTTTTTCTGACACGGTTAAGTGTTTACACCCAGAACCAGACACTCTGATACCAATTTAAGAATGGAAAAACACAAGAAGGGGGGTTTGAATTGGGGTTTTCAAAAATAAAATAGTAGACACGTTAGTTATCCTGGTTCGTTAGAACTCAAACTACTCCAGTTCACCCGCCAAGGTGATTTCTCCTCTCTTAAATGAGGTCTTAATCCACTAATCAAAACTTGATTACACAGATATAATTACTACTGCCAATGTCTTCTTAAGTTTAAACCACAACTCGGTTTTCTCAAGGTATTACAAGATAAATCAATTAATAGTGTGTATAAAGATGTTTTCTAAACAAAACTATATCACAATAGTGATGTATACACAATTGAAAAGCACAAGATAAAACTGGGTAATAATATTTTTCTTTTTCAGTGTGCAGTAATGTTGTATGATTTCTTCTTCAAGTCTTCTTTATATAGGCGATGCATGAGAGACATGAGAAGATACTTTTGGAAGGTTGATAAATAGTTGTTAATGCACTTTCCAAAAATATAGATCTTGTCTTGGTTCAGCCATTAATTTTTTATTCATAATGAATGAGTTTTAATGCATCAGAACATTATTTTCTTGGGATCATATCAGAAGAAGAATATTACCGTTGAGACTTCTTTTGTTCTTCCAGAATCTTTACTTATGAGAATATCATAGTTTTTCTCGCAATGTTGGTGCATTCAGAAGTTGTAACATTAGAACTTCTTCATTTTAGTGTGTTTATACAGATTTACTTCTAAGCATGTTGTGACTAAACAGAGCTTCAAAAGCATAACTATCTCATCTTCGATGCTTCTTACATCAGAATTTCCCTGCATATTCAAATACATTATTAGAGAGCATATTTGTTCTTTATATATGTCATGTGTTCGTTATCATCAAAACTCTTACAAGGATGTATAACCAAACTATTTTCTAACAACCACATATTCAATTCACAAATACCAATGATGGCTTATGATGACACATAAAGGTAATCAATTGATTCAATTGTATATTGCACGAGGTATGTTCATACAATAATTCAATGGCAATGGATTCTAACCTTAATAGTTTTCTAGAATTTAATCATCACTAAACCTCAATGAACTCTCAATTCTAAAACACCTAATCTCATGTAATAAATGGCTACCAATTGAATAAACGATACACTACACTAAGAATTGAAAACCTAAGCATACAATATCCTATGAAAAACTAAATGCAAATGTGAGAGTGAGAGAGAGAGAGAGACTACCAGGATATATAATAGTTCGGTGTTCGTCCTCCTTTGCGTACTCCACTCTTCAATGATTTCCCATTTGAACCTGCTTTGTTCCTTTTTATTTTTAAAAATATTGCAAGATTTTAGACAATCAATAATCTATAATAATGTTGAGAAAAATAAATCTCATATCTGGATCTTTATTAGTATACATCATAATGCCAAACTCTTCTCCGTAATATTTACTCGATTCACACTTCTTGAATCTTCTACCTTCACCAATCTGATCAGAGTCTTCGTGTGTGCAAATCACCTCTTGATCCCACTGATTTATTCATTGATGAACTATCTGAAGATTTGAGAAGAACTCCACCTTGTTTATAGCCTTCCACACATTCACTACCAAAGTCACATGGAGAGACGAACCTTCATTCTTTTCACTGGTATATGTCAGCACCAATGAAAACAAACTCAATCTTGCAAGCTTCCTGAAAATATTTACCGAACCTTCAAGAACAGTTAGTTTCAATACATCGTCTCCCTTAATCAATTACAAATATATCATGATCAAGATCTGAAATCAAACTAGAGGTTGAAAATGAAAGAAATGTTTTTTTCAAGAGTTTTTGAACTTTCAAAAAGAGAGGGTGTTTCTTTTACAAAAATCATAATGTATATTATGAAATTTGCTAAAGTGTTTTTTGTTGTAATTGGAAATGAGATGAAAAAATGAATTTATACGTGTTTGAGATTAAGCACAAAAATGGATTGATAAAGTTAGTTAGATTCGAGTCAACAACATTTCATGATTTGTGTTAAATGAGAAAGTGAAGTGGAATAAGAAATCATAAAGATTTTGATCCAGTTCTTGTCTGATTCAGAAGAAGTACAAAGTCTTATTTAAATTCGAAGGCCTCAGATTCAAATCAATTTGGACAGAGCCAAACACAAAAATGTGAAAACTTGATTGATTCGAATTAGGTGTAAAGTCCGATTCAAATCAAATAAAGCAAATGTGACTTAGATCTGCATGATTTGAGTTAGAGAAGTTGAAAAAGTTTGTTTTTCCTTTGTTCACAAGTCGTGATATGTACATTGTTCGAATCATGCACATAAAATATCAATTTTTCATGGTTTTCAAAAAACTTTGTGATTTTTCTTTTACCTAACTTGAACCAATAACACACATGGTTCTTATTCCAATGACTCATGCAATTTACTTAAACCATAATGATCAAATCTCAAATATAAAAATTTATTTATGCATGCTAAAAACGAACTGATTCAAACTTAATTCAGAGATATGCAATTATGAAGGAGACTCAATAAAAAATAATAAAATAAACATAAAAGGGATAAGAAAAGCAACAAAACAACCATGGTGGGGGTTCTGTCTCTGAATGGATTAGGGACATGTAACTTCCATCTCCTCCTTTTTGTTGCTTGAAAAGCTTTCACTTGGGATTAATTTGGCTTTGAGCAAAAAAAAAGAAGCTTGTGCTCCCCCTGAAACATTGCACACAAACATCAAATTATAAAACAAATAAAACAATTCTAGAATCATATTACAACTCCCCCTTTGACAACATCAAAAAGAGATAGATCAAAATGAGTCTAAAAACCAAAGAACCAACCACAAACAAATAATTCCATATGAACACATGATCCAAACAACTAAGATGAATATACAACAACAAAGATCAGATACAAAACACAAATATAGACATGCTACATGTGACAAAATACAAAATGGACATGAAACAATGCTCAACAACATACAATTAAGTGATAAAAACTATCATGTAAAGGAATATTAAATAATGCATGAACAAGTACAAATGCTCGAATGAACATAATTAACAACACATATTTAAGAATACTTAAATTCAAATAAGAACAATCAAAATATTCTAAAGATGAATGAATGAAGTTAAGATGTAATAATAAAACCAATGAACATATTTAGAACAAACATACACACAATGACACAAAACTGAATACATGGAAGAGTTGTAGAGACATACCAATGTAATCGGCAAAACTATGATTTGCTACAAAATAGTGCTAGTGAAAACAAAATATACATAGAAAAAGAAACAAAACATAATTCTCATTATATTTAAAGCACAAGAAATCTAAAATTCCCAAATCCCTACATATCTTGTGAAAAAGTTACGATGATAATGGTTATGCAAAAAATTCAACAAGCTGATTTTTAGTGTCAACGTATGCAAAAGTAACATTCCGTTTTTCAACATGAAATCTAATAAATGGTGTTTAATTTCAATGTGTTTAGTCCTTGAATGAGGTATCGGATTCTTAGTGAGGCTTATCGCACTAGTACTATCACACTTAATCAGAATGCAACCAAGTTTTAAATCATAATATAGAAATTATTTCTTTAGATATAACACTTGTGCATAATAACTACCAGCGAATACAATTTAGTATCGACGGTAGAAAGAGTAATGTTATGCTACTTCTTAGTGTGTCTATACCCTTCACCATGATTCTTTCTCTTAACTAGAACACCTTCTTGATTATGAATTCATGTCAAATTCATTCTCCTTTTTGTTGCATTTTTTTTTTGTGAAATTTGTTATTGTATTCAGTGAACTAGAGAGGGGGGGGGGGGGGGGGGGGTTGATTAATCTTGATATGTTGTTCATGATTAATAAATATCTTGATAAAAATTAAACCCAAGACCCATTTACCTAGAAACTTGAGAGAACCTTATGTGTGTTCTTTATTCATCTTCATTTAAAACCCTTGATTAACACCTTGTGTCTTTAGAGTGATTGTGAGATATTCATGCACTGTTCATCATTTTCATCCTTAGTCTTGTTACATTATTGAGGAACTTCATCTCTAAAGATTGAGTGTTGAGGGAGAGTAGTGATACATTAGGATTTAATGTTTTTGTGTTAAGTTTGATGTTAGTAATAGGTGCAGGTATCATTTCTTCAATGTTGTTTGGTGTTTGGTGTTATTCATCAAGAATAGAGTTTCCATTATATTTCAAGGAAGAATTTGGAGATATTTAGTATCAAATTTCAGTAAAGTGGAGATTGAAGTTTTCCATATTTGAAGGAGTTGAAGAAAGATTGCTCGTAGACAAAATTGGGAGTTGTCCAATCAACACTTGATAATGGTAATCGCTCATATAATAGATAGGTGGAGTCATGTGGATTATCACATATTAATACTTAGAGTAGAATTATTATGGATAGTAATATTATTGGATCAAGATCTTTTAGAGATCTTGTTTTTGTAAGCAGATGAGTATCTGCACCAACAGAGGGAATTGTTGTTTGATAGTTTGTTGTAACCAATATGCTTGTAATCAAACTTATCAAAATCATGGAAGGTCGTGATTATTTTCTGATGGTTTTCAACACCATTGAAGAGTAGAGAGGGTAATTATAGGATTAATGGTGAACCATTATATATCTTGTTTATCTTTTCCTCTTCCATAACCTCTTTTTATTTTTAATATTCATTATTTTGCTATTGCATCAGTGCATAATTATATTGATTGTATACCACATAATTTAGACCCTGCTTATAGATATTTAATGTATAAGCTTAGTTATATGGTGTATCAATCTTATTGAAGTATCATGAGTTCAATTGTTTATTGATAGAACATATATGATAAGAGTTTTAAAATAACTTTGTAAAGCTACTTGAGTTGACTTGTGATTGACTTGCATTAGAAGCAATCAAGTGTATAGTGAACATAATGTATTATTTCATATGGCTTAATTCATTGAGATGCTTCCAAGCTCTCTTGTTTTTTTGTTTTGCTTCCGCGCTACTTAAAATCTCTAATTTCGTACATGGGATCTAAAATGTTTTGGAAATTGTCTCAAAGTGAAAGGGGTTTATTCAACCCCCCTTCTATACTTCTTTGTGTCCATATTCTCACCCAAAATCTGGTATCAAAGAAGAGTTTTTGATCAAAGTCTTATGACTCCAAAAGTTTAGGATATGGTTCCTTCGATCCTAGATAAGTTTTTCTAATTGTTTGGAAGCTTATGCAATTCAATGAATTCCAATGAAATTACATTAATTTACTGATGTCTGGTTATTCATTGCAATGCATTACATATATTAATTCAAAGCAAAACCTTGCAAGTATATTCTTCAAGAATTAATTGTATTTAAGATATTCTCCAAGTTTTGATTCATCTAGGATTAAACTGACAATATTTTATGGTGTGTGTAGAGTTTGTATTTGACACCATGTCTTAAAGGTTGTTTCGAATTGATCCTAAGTAAATATGGATGTACATTCACACCATTATGTTGGAAGTTTTATGAGATAAAAGAAGGAAACAAAAGCATCTTCTAAGTGACATATTATTCCAAGGTTGTCATAAAAAGAAGATGAAGGCATTTTCATGCTATTGGTAATGATTCTCCGAAGTTTCAACAATTAAAAAATACTCAAGGACAAGAGTGTGCTCCTTGAAGTGCTAATCAATCGTCAAAGAGTTGAACCAGTTATTCGAGATTGATAACTTATGGTAGTTAGTGATGATCAAACTATTGTCATTCTTCATATGAAGCCTTATGAAAGAGAGTCTAATAGTATATTCGTACGTGCAACAGAAGTTATATCCAATTAGTGTATGAATGTTCATAATTTAAAGCCTATGTTTTTCTTGTTGTTGATGACTAATAGTTCTTGTGTGCAGAAAGATAAGCCTAGACCGTCCAAATTGGTATGATTGTTCCAACCCCCATTTGTTTATTTTGTGTATGCCTAGTTTTAATTATTCCACTTGCTTGTATGTGTTGTGTTATTGAAACATGTATGCGTATGTGATGTGTTTATGAATTTCATACCTTAATCATTTTTCATTCAATGCATCAGTTTAATTCTTATTTCGTTGGTTCATTGCATTCATCTGTATTGCTCTTACATTCATGCATCATCATTAAAATTTTCTATTTTATATCACGCATTAAAATCACTTTTGCATTTACATTAGATGCATCTTGCATTACAAATTTATTTAAGCATTTGCGTTAAAATAAATCAAGTTATTTGCATCCATGCATAGCATTAAAAATCTTTTTTCATTTGTATTAAAGTTGATTTTTATCATTAAAAGGATTTTAATTTGAAAAATCTCATTTTTTGCAAGTTTATTTTCCATTTTTAAACCTCGTGATTCGACTCATAAGATTTTGCCTATGGATTTGATTCTAATCAAATTCTTGAGAACAAAATCTTTTTGGGGTTGTTGGTTTTGATTTGAATCAAAAGTAACACATGATTCGAATTAATGTGCTTTTTCTTCAAAAAAAATTAGCCTGTGTTTCGAGTCAAATTTTGAACACGCTCGAATCAAAATATGAAAAGTCACGCTTTTTCAAAATACCCATTCAAGTTTCTCATTTCCTGATTTCATTTATCATAACTTTCGAAAACCCTTTGAGCAAAAATTCATAATCATCATCAAGCATTATTCCTCATCATTCAACTCATCAATCATCATCATTTCAGCGTCACCCATTGCTCAACCATTATCAATAGCTTCTCAAAACCCTCAGACGAATCTCACTAACAAGCAATAGGCAAGATATCAATAGTATCTTCTTCTCCTCCTCTAGTGCCTAAGAAATCAAGGACCAAGGTTCAAGCAAGCAAGGACCAAGGTTCACGCAAGAAAGGAAACACCTGATGCAATAATCAAGAAGAAGTCATCCAGAGCTCAAAATACCTAAGCATTGTGTCATAAGGTAAATAATTTTCTCCCTAAGGATATATTACAACTTTATTAGGACAAATTTCTGAACAAATCGGTTGACCTTGAATACTATGTTAATGCTTCTTCTGAAACAGAATTGAGAGTATAATTTTTTAAACTGTTTGCTCAAAAAAACTATTGAAGTTTATTGGTTTGAATAGGAAGTATCATCCATATTATATAAAGGCTTTTTAATGTAATTTGGTTCTGAATCTTGTTGTTCTTGGGAGTAGGTTTAAGGATAACGCTAAGTTCACTTGCTCAGATTTTACAAAATGTTTTAATTTGGTTTCTAGTGATGCTGTTATCATTGTGAAATTACTTGAGTATGATATGATTTCTTATGTTCTCCCCATCTCAAAATCTCTCTATGAAAATCTTCCATGTCAAACTTTGGCACCACTCAAGTCAAGTTTTATATGTGGTTGTTGCTTAGATTATTATTAAGATATAGCAGATGGTGTTGATCTTTACCTGATGTGGCTTCTCGTTGATAATATTGAGTTGATTGGGTAAAGTTTATCATCAACATGATGATTTACTACAGAGATAACCTGACAAGACCATTTTTCTTTTCTTATTTTGTACAACTAATCCTTGAGATTAATTGGATTGTGTCAAAATAGGAAGATTTGTCTGAGGCACCAAAGATTTTGGATTATGGTGGCATTTCTAAAATGAGATATTACAGGAAAACTAAAGATAATTCTTACTTCTACCTTGAGGAATCTGGCTGAAAGGTTTATAATGATAAGGTTGTAAATCCTTCCAGGGATTCATCCACTCAGACTATTTCATCCTCCTCCTCTGGTTCTCTGTCTATTAAGTTGAAATCTTATCTGGATGAATTAGTTGGAAAGTTGCTGGGTGACAACCAAAATAGAGAGGAGCGTATTATGGAACACAATAATTTAGTGGCTAGGGAAAGTGAATGCAACCAGGTACAATTGAAGATTGATTTGAGGGCTGAGCTAAAGGCATACATTAAAGCTTCTGAAGCATGAGTAGTTGCTCAAGTAGAGTCTGTCAGATTCATTACATTCATCAAATTATAAATTATGCCTTGAATAATTGGTCAACAATAATATCTCAAATTTTCCAAACATAAAAAAGAAGGAGATTGAAAGTGCAGTCACGGTATCATATGGTATCACTTATGTGTTTTGACGTTTTTGTCAAATTGATATAGATATTACTAGAACTTGTGTATTTGTAATTTGATTACATTATCGTGTGCTTCTACTTTATTCTTTTTGTACTTCATTTTTCATCGCTCCTGCTACTATGTTGTTGTACCAATAATACCTTCATTACTCAATTAATAAGAGTGTTTGATCCTTGATATTATGTATTTTTAAGCCTAAATAAATGCTACTTTGTCGTTTCATCAGGCATAGCTTGATTCACAAGTTAAAGCGCTTAAATCTGGTTTTTAAGTAATTTGATTCTATTCAAGTGTAATACATGATTTGAATCAGAAGCTGTGTGTAAAACAGGATTTGGCTTTGGAGTATTTGATTTGAATCAAAAATTGAACATGATTCATATCACAACCTCTTATGATACGAATCAAGTGCAAAAATTGATTTGAATCTACTGAAATCCCGAAGCTTTATTTTGGTTGTGCCCAAATTGATTTGAATCAAAGATTCAAAACCCATTTTTCATCCTGATTTAAATGGTTTTTTTTTATGAAAGTAACAAGTGAGTGAAACCAATGGAGAAACCCATAGAGACAAACAATGGTTTTTGTCTTTTATTCTTAGTGTGTATATACCCATCACCGTGATTCTTTATCTTTTTCACTAGAACAACTTTTTGATTATGAATTCATGTCAAATTCATTCTCCTTTTTGTCGCATCTTATTCTTGTGCAATTTGTTGTTGTGTTGAGTGAACTAGAGAAAGGGAGTTAATTAATCTTGATGTGTTGTTCATGATTAATAAATCTCTTGATAATAATTAAAGCTAAGACATAATTACCTAGAAACTTGAGAGAACCTTGTGTGCATCCTTCATTCACCTTCATCCCTTGACTACCACGATGTGTCTTTAGAGTGATTGTGAGATATTTCGGCTTTTTTCATCATCTTCATCCTTAGTATTGTTCTATTGTTGAGGATATTTATCTCTAAATATTTAGTGTTGAGGGAGACTAGTGGTACATTATGTTAGTTCTCTTGTTTTAGGATTGGCTTAATTTTTGTAAAACAAATAATAACAGCAATCATGTAATCTAGAATAGGATGTATAAACCTGCTAAGAAGAACATGTACAACAAGATGTCCTATTACAATGTCAGAACATGTTGTGTTGAACTTTTTCAACAACTGGAACAACATGTCGAAGAAGATGTCTTCGACATCGCGCCTGCTGAGCTGGATTAATGAGATTCAGTTTATTCATAACAAAGGCAGAATATTCAGGAGAATATTACGCATCCTATGTGGCGCATATTTAAAGATCTAGAAAATTTAATCATAAATCAAGGAGAATGAAGACTTTATAAATAAGGATATTATTTAGGAAACTAAAGATTGAAGACCTTTCTTGGGGAAGAAGTTTCTGCAGTTTGTTACAACTGACTTACTGTGATTGAAGGCCCAAAACCAGTTGGGTAACAGGTTATAAATAGAATGGTTTGTAACTTATAAAATACACGACTCAAGATGTAGAAGTCTAGAGTTTTGTCAAGGTAAACCTCTCGGGTTGTGGGAAGGTTACCATGTTCACCTCGAAGCCTGTAGGTAAGAGGTGTATTGTTCTTGGAGGAAGCTTTGAAGAAACTTCAGGATGTGTTAGGAGCAAAGCTAACAAACAGTGTAGTTTGGCTTGTAGACTTAGCTAGGTTGTCCTGGAAGTGTGTCTTCAAAACTGTCTATCTGTATGATTAGAATCTTGGTGAAAGGTCGTCGATGCATTGACTGAGGTGTTGACTTCTAGACATCATTGCGATGATTGGAAGTGGGATGGTGATATTCCATATCTGGGGAGGACCTAGGTAGAAGGGATACTTGGTAGTGATTAAGTGCGTAGATCGTTAACGGGTGTGTTGGTTGTAGGGTCTGTAAATTGATACTGCTAATAGTGGACTTCATTCCTGGCTTGGTAGCCCCCAGATTAGGTGTTATTGTACACTGAACCGGGTAAACAATTCTGGTGTATTCTTTATCTTCTCAATACTGTTTTATCTTACCTATGTGTTTGTGTCAGATCACATGTCTCGACATCCTTATAGGACATTTGAGTCTGTTGTACCAGAATTTCAATTGGTATCAGAGTTGGCATCCTGTTTTGTTCTGGGTAAGATCATGGGAAGGTACTTTCTGGTCATGGGCAAGGAAGAAAGTATTTACGGAAAAGAGGTATGAACTTGGACAATTCATACTATTGTACGGATGATCTCGTGGCAAGGATCATTGGTTATCTGTGACAGGTATTGTTCCTATATGTTGCCTTCAGGCCTGTAGCTTGGTGGGAAGTTGCTGCACGTAGGGTTGATTTACTTTCAATCCTAAGTTTCCATGCTTCTACTTGGATAGTGGTGTAAGAATTGTGTCTGAATATTGTTGAGGAGTTTTTTGTATCCCACTGTATGGTATCTGATATAACCCTGAAAGTATGGGAAGGATACTAGGATTGTTACCCTCAACAAAATACATGTTGACATTTTCAACTGTATTAAAAGTTTCAAAGATACTTCAGATCTTCCTCAAGTCCACTCATAAATACATTTATCAATAAGGTTGATGAGAATAAATTAATCAATGATGCTCAAATACATCTGCATATTGACCTTGAAGACTGTCAAGGATGGTGTGTTCCAAGAAGAAGGAATTGATGTTCTATGGGATGTTAGAACATTATATCAGTAGATATGTAACTACCAGTTGAAGAACAGATGCCTTGGGTGCTAAACAAAAATGTTATGAATACTTTTTGTTTAGAACCTACTCCTGATCTAGAAGAGGAGGCATCTGGTTTGTGCAGGTTGATCAGGACACGATCAACAGTTTATTTACTCCATGTGTCAGTTTATTTCTTACCAAGGCTTATAGGAGTATAGAGGTTGATCTCCATGTTCTTGAGAAGAACTCATAAAGGAATCTCCACCAGACCCTTTATGAGATGAGCTCGTATCTGGAAGATCCTTCTGATTAAAGGAACCAGATTCATGGAATCCTGTTTGTGGCCATAGAACAGATTATGTTTGAAGAGGATTACTGTGATCTAACCATAATTTTTTATGCTCCTGAGTATTGTTTTGATTGCCCTTGAGGAAGAGAATTTATGATTCTCTTTGTGTACCCTCATAAGTTGTTGAATAAGATCCCCTTGTCAAGGGTTGATATGATGTCAAACAGAATGTCGTGACATCTTTGAAGATGTTAAAATTTGAAGGGCATTGTTTTTGAAGAATTAGGGGAAACAGACTTCTTTGAAAAGTCTGTATAGATACCTAATAGAGGAAATATCCTTTGTAGGTACAGACAATGGCATCCATCATCTCAAAGTCAGATAGGAGGTCTGAAGAAAATCTTATTGAGATGTAGCTCGTGCAATCCCCTGCATATGTTAGTAGTCTGATCCTGAAGATTGACCAGTTGTTGGTATGTTTCCTTGTGTTTCCCCCACAAGAGTTGAGTATGAGTTACTATGAATGTTTCCCCCAGAACCATAGTAACAATGGATGATGTCGTAGCAGATGTTGGAACAACATTTCAGTTTCTTCAGCAATAAAGTGACCTTTTCTCAAGTATACTGTTGTACCCCAAAATTTTCCCTCCCATATTTCTCAATACATTTCAAGTGAGGTCATCAAATTGCTCAAGGAAATCCAAGAGTTGACCAGACAAACGCTCTCCTAAGGCAGTCTACCTCAAATTAGGGTTTCAGTTTGCATCAAGATGTTTGAGTCCAAAGAATCCCAAATTCTCACCATTGTCCTAATAAGTTCTCAAGATCATCCATACCAAGTTTCAAGCCTTGCAGAGGAAATTTGCTCAGTCAATTGCTCAAAAGCCTGAAAATCGACTGTGCTAGGGCAAAAGTTAATTATGGCCCACATACAGTCAAACTTAAAGATTTTTGGTCAACATCCTCATTTTGAAGTATTATTCATAATTTGATCAAGGTTTGATCGTGATTCCTCAAGGATTGCTCACAATTCATCAAAACCCAAAAGTTGCTAAATTAGGGTTTTGTAGGAAGTCAACTCAACTTTGACCAAGCATAACTTTCTCATACTTTATCAAAAATGACCCATCCAAAGCTCATTTTTAAGAGGATGTAATTATCTACAATCCATCTTCATCTCCCAAGTTCAAAATATGCACTCACGAGGAGATATCAATTTGGACATTATAGGTCATTTTGGAAAGTCAACAAAAACACCTTTTGGGCCAAAGCTTCATACATGAACATGGAAGACTTAATTAAGATGAGACCAAAATGGTTGCTTAGAGGACATCCTAATCTTTCTAAAAAGTCCAAGAACACATCTCTAGGGTTAAAATTGAGGGAGTTATGCATTGGCAAAGTTGACCCTTTTTGCAAAATTGCCAAAAGTCAAATGTGGCCAAAATTGCAATTTTTGCTAAATGGGCCCAACTTTTTATGCTTGCACTGAGTTTGTAATGTGACCCACGACCCATGAGCCCTTCCATTTGTCATTCTTTTATTTTTGTTATTTATTTTGATTTTATTTCAATTAAATCAAATAAAATCAAAATAAAATAATGAAAATATCAAAAGCTAATCAAATCTTGAGATTTTATGCATGTTTAGGTCTATTGTACAGCTGGAAGTGAGATCAAATCGTGCAAGGTTCATTTGGACACAAAAAATTTGCATTTTACTTGATTTGGAAAGATTTGCACAAGGATCAAATCATGAATCAATGATCATAATTGGAGAAGATTTGAAACAAGTTTGCAACCCTAATTCATTCTAGGGTACATAAGGAACATGTTCAGATCAAAAACAAGGAGATTGGAGGCGTGTAAAAGAGAAAGCAAGTTTCAAAAAATTGAAGAAAAGTGGCAAACTGATTTCCACGTTTCAGATCAATTCAAAGCCTTCTAGTCATCCCAATCAATTGCTGGACATCCAAGGATCAAGATTCAACCACTAGCAAGCTCCCTAATCCAGAATCACACTATAAGTTTCAGATGGTTCATCCCTTTTCTTGAATTCGAATATCTCAATTCTGGCACATTTAGCATGATTCATTGATATATTCTTAAACCTTATGATGTTTGCAAGCTAATGGTCATATTTAATTGTGTTTTCATTGATTATACACCAAGTTGCCATAGTTAGGGTTCTTGCTTCGTTTTTAGGGTTTTTCTGTACAGGAACAATTGGCCATGGATAATGGTACCATGATACTCGTGAGGTTGCAACGAGTTGATCGGTACCATTGGGAGTGATTTATCATGCTTGCACAGGTTTTTGGAGATGCACAGGGCTATACCTACGCTTGGTGTCTATAGGTAAAAGCCATATAATTTACAGCGACGGTGGGAGGAAGAAGAAAATAACGTGGCACTCCCTGACTTGCCCATTCAAATCTGCACGCGTTTTAAGAATCATTATTTTGTTTTTACCATATAATAATTATTTGCCATTATTTGTACAACTAAGCAAGCCAGCGCAGGTGGTAGAGTCAGTGGTCCTTGAGGCACACGTCCTGGGTTTGATCCCAGGCGTGTGTGTTTTATTTTCTCAATATTTTCAGGATGATTCAATACACCACATTACAAAGGACTCATCATGTACCGTCCAGATCTCATCATCCAAACCACCAGCAAGCCAGATCCAAGGCTCCTCCAGTGAGGGTCCACCATGGGCATAAGTCAAGCGTATGCATGGGATTGAAAAAGTCAAAACAGGCCAGGAGTTATTGGGCTCAAAATTGCAAGCCACACCCCCCTTTTTCTGAAAAGCACCAGGCCCATTCTTATTCATTCTTTTTAATTTCTTTTATTTAATTTCTTTTATTTAATTGTTTTCTAACACAAATAATCTCTTTTTTTCACAAAAAATCATAAAATCAAATTTCACAAATTTAGAATTAGGTTTTTATTATTATTTTATCAAATTTAATTTAATATTAGTAATAATTTAAATTAGGATGATTCTAACTTTTTTTATATAATTAAAAATAAATTAGAAAAATTAGGGTTTGTACTTGATTTAATTTTTATTTCTTTTCATAAAATAAAAAAAATACAAAATAGGTTAATTTCATTATTTTTTCTTAAATTTAAAATTAATTAGAAATTAGGTTTTTTATTTATTCATTTAAACCTTATTTTCTCAAAAAATAATCAAAAACACAAAAAAATGATTTTTTTTCTTTCAACTAGGTCGTTGGGGTCAAAATCCTAAATCTTTCGTTTTCAATTCATCGCGCGTGTTTATTATTTTTACAATATTAATGTAACTGCTCATGGTATGTAATAGTTTAATTAGGATTTCCTTTTATTTATCGTTTTACGGGTTTTTTTGGCTATGTAATTAATCCCCCACCCCGAAGCCTTGTAATAGCGTAGGTTTTATTTTCTCGCATTTTAATTCTCACAAATATTAACTGTTAGATGTATGTTAATAGAATTTTATGACAAGATTGCATGATAATTTAAAATGGCTAGAAAACCCTAATGTGCAAAGATATTAACTGAAATCAAATCACTCGCACATGCACACTCTTAGGGTATACTCTCACTTCGGTTGCCTTCGGTAAAAAATCATTAAGTATAGGGTGTCTTAGTGATTGCCCTCCTGTCTAAACAAAGATCAAAAGCCCTGTTCGAAAATGTTGCTTCGGAAATGTTGCCTCGGAAATGTTGCCTCGGAAAGGTTGCCTCGGAAACATTGCCTCGGAAATGTTGCCTCGAATATGATCTTAAGACATTAGGGTTATTACTAAAACGTCCTAACATTGCTTTAGTGATCGTATGTCCCTTTCGAATTGACCCTTACAACTCCAACGACGGTGCTACCTATTTCTCAATAGTAGGATAGCATTGTCTAAAGGAAACAAGAACAGAAATAATCTTTTTTCGAGTAGGTAGATGCTAGTAGGTACTTGCTCAAGATAAACTTTTTCACACCAAACACTTTTCAAACAAAGTTTTCAAAAACACTTCGTAACACTCTTGAAGACAGAAGCAAGGGTTAAAACGAAGTAAAACAAAAACTTTTCAAAACACAAACACACAAGTAATTTTAAAGATGAGCAAGTACCTAAGATCCCATGGAAAACCATGGATAGAAAGGGTGCTAACACCTTCCCTTTCTATAATCTACCCCCCGTACTCAAAATCTCGAAAAAGGAATTTTTCTATGCTTTTTTCCTTTCCAGTTGGATAAAATAAAAGTCGGTGGCGACTCTTACTTACCGCAACATTTTGCGAACAAAAAACGCAAAACGTAAACCAGCATTTTCCAAAACAGTCAGTTCTGCCACCGTATCATAGATACACTCAAATTGAAGGAGTTTTTTTTTATGAAACCTTTTCCCCTATGGTCAGACTTGAATCAATCAGACTACTCTTAAGAGTTGCTTACATTCTGAGATTTAAGTTGTTTCAAAGGATTTAAAGAGCGCCTTCTTAAATGGCTATTTGAATAAGGTAGTTTATGTGGAACAACCTAAGGGATTTGTTGATCCAAGCTTTCCTAACCATGTGTATAAACTGAAGAAAGCTTTGTATGGTTTAAAGCAGGCTTCAAGAGCTTGGTATGAGAGATTGACAAAATTTGTTGGTGAGAATGGATATAGGAAAGGCGGCATAGACAAAACTCTTTTTGTCAAGGAAGAAGAATGGAAGATCATGATTGCACAAATTTATGTGGGATGTCAAATGAGATGGTTCAACATTTTGTCAAGCAAATGCAGTTAGAATTTGAGATGAGCCGTGTTGGTGAATTAACTTACTTTCTTAGTCTGCAAGTTAAACAAATGGAAGATTCCATATTCTTATCTCAGAGTAAATATGCGAAGAATATAGTAAATAAATTTGGGATGGAAAATGCCAGTCACAAGAGAACACCTGCTCCCACACATCTGAAGTTGTCTAAAGATGAAAAAGGGGTATGTACTAGATATAAAGTTGATCCCAAAGTTAGCCATGCCAACCATGTGAAGAGAATACTAAAGTATGTGAATGGGACAAGTGACTATGGTATGTTATATTCTTATGGATCTAGATCTACATTAAGTGGATATTGTGATGCTGATTAGGCAGGAAGTGCTAATGATAGAAAAAGTACATCAGGAGGATGTTTCTTTCTGGGGAATTATCTTATATCATGGTCCAGTAAGAAGCAAAATTGTGTGTTCTCCAAAGTTGAGTTTAAGGTCAAGCCATTGACCTAATTTGGAATGTTTTGGCTACCATGATTGGATGTCATGTCAAAGATTCAGAAAATATCACGGGTGTCAAGAAGAAGGATGTCAGATTAAAGTCCTACCTAGTGTGAGAAGGTAATCCTATCTGCCTAACTGATAAGTACTTTGACGGGATACTGAGTATTTATTAGGATTATGCATAAAAGTTGACTACAGGTACTTTGATGGGAGTTGAGTGTTTATCTGATGATTGAGTGCAAATCTGATTTCTGAACATGTCTTTCAGAAAATATTTGAGAGCTTATGTCTCTTAAATTATGTCCTGATTTGTTGTAGATACTGAAAATAAGATCTATTGGGATCTTATTGTGTAGAATGGGAGGTTTGTAAATGGAATGTATGGAAATAAGTACCTTGGATGGTGATTCCAGAACGAAAGCTGATAGGTTATGTAGTAAAGTTTTTAATGTCCCAAATGATGTTGTAACATCATTGTTGATGATAGTCTGTGGGAGAGACTTGGGACTGTGAATCTTAAATATTCTACCACCTCATTCAGAAGTGGAAGTTCTATCCTTGGTTTAGAATAAGAAGATTATGAGTTTGTTTAGAGAAGTATGCTCAAGTAATGCATAACTTCTATCTTGGTTTGAAGACTTTACTAGTGTCAGTAAATACTAGTAATGTGCAGAAGAAGGATTTAATCAGCATATTCGTTAAGGGATATTCCTTCTGTTGGAGAGTCTGAATCTTAGTAAAGCTTGTAAGCACGCTAAGAAATGGTTGGAAGTTGGTTTCAAACTATGGTTGCATGACATCTTAGCCATCCAAAGAGTCATGACAATATGTGTGGAGGTGCAAGGGCATGAATCAGAGGTGTCCTTGTTATATGACTAGTTCAGAGTACTTGGAGTTATTCCCAGTGAACCAGTGGGTGTTTAGTGTTGTGTTTTCTCCATAATGAAGTTTTTGAGTGTCCATGATAGGAGGAGTCAGTGGACTAATTGGTTTGTTTGGAGCTTATGATGTTCAAGCGTATAGAGTTATTTCCCTCCTATGAGGATGATATTGGATAACATGCTGAGACATGTTGCTACAAGATGTAGTTGTTTATGTCCTTATGAGTCTCTTAAGACTCTAGCCATATGTTGCTAGAGTATACCATCCTTCTCCAAGAGGATGTGCTGGTTCTGAGAGAATTTATTTTTCTCTGCAGTAGTGAATGGGATAAAGAAGACTATCCTTTTGATTGTTAGAAGATGTCACACTTATTTGACAAGTAACTGATAATCAGGTTTGCAAAGCCATTAGTGCAAACCAGGTTAATGTATGGCCTATGAAGAATAAGCTCCCTGTTAGTAAGTTAAGTGTGAAATATGCTATCTTGCATAGAATTGGAGATGTTAATTGGGTCCCTACCAATCATACCTCAACCATTACAGTGGGTTTAGGAAAATTCATTTATGCTGTTGGGAATAAGAAGATGTTTGATTATGGTGCTTATTTTTTAATAGACTGTAAAGCATGCAGAAACTTGTGCAATCAAGATGCCTAGTGCATTTCCTTATCTAATTTGTGGCATTATTCTCAATCAACTCCCTGGGATTCTTTGTGGTACTGATGTGGTATGCAAAAGGGAGTTTGCTCTGTCTCTTCACTTCAAGCTATTTTTAGGAAAACATGTCCCAGACATTGTCTTGACATCTGCATCCTCTGAAAACAAGACCTCAAGAAAGGATGATATGATTTCTGAGTTAATAGATGCCTGCAAAGAACTTGATGAGGCAATCAGAGTTAGCTCAGGGAGGAAGCTGAAATCTGAAAAGATGATCAAGGATCTGAAGAGGGATGACAGCCTTGGTGAAAAAGTGGGTACTGAAGGAGGAGATTTTGATAATGAAGGAAAGTCCTCAAGAGTTGAACTTATCCTCGACATGTGATTTAGCCAAAGAAAATGAAGTTACTGTGGCATAAAAAACTGGGGCACTTGCATCTGAAAGGAATGAAAAGAATCATGTCTATAAAAGCCGTGAGAGGGATTCCTAAGCTCAAGATAGAAGGGAGAATATATGGCGAATGCCAGATTTAAAAGCAAAATAAGATGTCACATCAGAAGATCCAACATCTCACCACGTCAAAAGTTTTGGAACTTCTTCACATGGACTTGATGGGACCTATACAAGTTAAAAGTATTGGTGGAAAGAAGTATGCCTATGTTGGTGTAGATGACTTCTCTAGGTACACATGGATAAGTTTTATCAGAGAAAAATCAGAAACTTTTGAAGTCTTTAAAGATCTCTGTCAAAAAATTCAAAGAGAAAAGGATAGTCATGTCATCAGAATCAGAAGTGATCATGGAAAGGAATTTGAGAACAATAAATTTGCTGATTTTTTTTCTTCTAAAGGAATCAGTCATGAATTTTTCTCTTCCATTACTCCTCATCGAAATGGGATTGTGGAACGCAAAAACAGAACTCTTCAAGAATCTTCCAAAGCTATGATTCATGCTAAGAAGTTACCCTACCATTTTTAGGCTGAAGCTATGAATACTGCATGCTATATCCATAACAGAGTCACTCTAAGAAAAGGCACCTCAGCCACCTTGTATGAAAAATGGAAGGGAAGAAAACCTACTGTTAAATACTTTCATGTTTTTGGAAGTAAATGTTACATCTTAGCTGATCGTGAACATAGAAGGAAGATGGATCCCAAGAGTGATGAGGGAATATTCCTGGGTTACTCTACAAATAGAAGAGCTTACAGAGTCTTTAACTCCAGAACTAAGAGGGAGAATCTGACTAGTGAGGTTCAGGGGAAGCTTAATAGGTTGAGGGGAAACTTAATGTCCCAGAAGATGTTCTAACATCTTCTTTTTGGAGATGATTTTTTGTCATTTTGTGTTGTGTGACACTAATTCTAAGTGAAAGGAATGCACTTGGAGAATTCAGATGAAGGCATTATGGTCATGCCTCTGACCATATGAAGAAGTCTGGGAAACATCCTTGACTAAATTGTTGAAGGTTTGTTTGCTTGAAGTTGGAGACAATGTCTGATAGGATGTCTGAACATTGTTCAAGACATGTTTCTGTGAAGACAAACTAAAGAATATACTAGACTGTGCATCTAGCCTCGTGTAAGAAGGAAGTCTATAAAGTGTTGTTGACCATGAATGTGCATCTATTGGGACTGGTTCTTTCAGCAGAAACTTTCTAGAGCTACTAAAGGTGTTCAAAGTCAGGTTGGATAATGCATATTGATTCATGCA
Organism: Vicia faba; assembly: GCA_948472305.1. Classification (NCBI taxonomy): domain Eukaryota; kingdom Viridiplantae; phylum Streptophyta; class Magnoliopsida; order Fabales; family Fabaceae; genus Vicia; species Vicia faba. The sequence goes on along the minus strand of OX451737.1, from coordinate 635,443,663 downwards.
GCAGTTTTTCCATCCTCAATTATCGCTTATTTGACCAATAATTAAAGATTTTTAATTTTTAAGAAACTGCTCTCTATTTATAGAGGCTTCTCATATCCTCTAAATACCAAGTGAGTGTTGTTCTCATCATCACAATGGGTTTTGTTTAGGTCTAGGTAAGTTGTGCATGGGTCTGGTTCTGTGAAGGCCTCCTTTGTCATGTTTTGGCCAAAAAAGGGGAGAAAGGTTTTTCTTAGATAGGAGATAGTGTCCAAACATTTCGAATTAAATGTTCTATCATGTATTTGTTTGGATCTTTCCTTTGTGACCTCTGATCTTATTAAGAGTTCTCTTATTCCACCATTGATCTTCTATGTTTATAAGATGTTCCTGGATTGAGGGGGAGTATAAGTTGTATTCTTCTATCTTCTTCCTCGTGTGCATCAACCAAACTTCAGGACTTTCCTTCCTTTTATCCTGAATTTGTTGTTCGTTGGTGCTTATGCAATTAAGTCCTTCAGAGTGCTGCAAAGAAGATGTCGAACAAGATGTTGAGACATTATTTTCAACTGAAGATCTATTACTGTGTGCAGTAGCTTCTGAACAATATTGTCGAGGGTTATATTTTTGTATTGCTGAAATCTCCTAGATGGCAATTGTTTTTAGATTATTTGTTTTAGCTAAAATTTGCCAAAGGGGGAGATTGTTAGTTCTCTTGTTTTAGGATTAGCTTAATTTTTGTAAAACAAATAATAGCAGCAACCATGTAATGTAGAATAGGATGTATAAACCTTCTAAAAAGAACAAGTACAACAAGAAGTCCTATTATAATGTCAGAACATGTTGTGTTGAACTTTTTCAACAACTGGAACAACATGTCGAAGAAGATGTCTTCGATATCGCGCCTGCTGAGTTGGATTAATGAGATTCAGTTTATTATTAATAGAGGCAGAATATTCAGGAGAATATTAAGCATCCTATGTGGCACATATTTAAAGCTCTAGAAAATTTAATCAGAAATCAAGGAGAATGAAGACTTTCTAAATAAGGAGATTATTTAAGAAACTAAAGATTGAAGACCTTTCTTGGGGCAGAAGTTTCTGCAGTTTGTTATAGCTGACTTGCTATGATTGAAGGCCCAAAAACAGTTGGGTAACAGGTTATAAATATAAGGGTTTGCAACCTAGAAAATACACGTCTCAAGATGTGGAAGTCTATAGTTTTGTCAAGGTAAACCTCTCGGGTTGTGGGAGGTTATTGTGATACGGTGGCAGAACCGACTGTTAATACTGGTTTGCATTTTGTATTTGCAAATGTGCAGTAAGCAAGAGTCGCCACCAACTTTTCTTTTATCCAACAAAGGAAAGGGTGAAAAGAACAGAAAAGACCTTTTTCGATATTTTTGAGTAAGGGGGGTAGATTATGGAAAGGGAAGGTGTTAGCACCCTTTCCATCCATGGTTTTCCATGGGCTCTTAGGTACTTGCTCATTTTTTGAAATTGCTTGTGTTTGTGTGTTTGAAAATATTTGAAAATTTTCTTAGTGCGGTGATTCACTTTATGGTAACTCTTGTATCAGTCCTCAAGAGTGTGATAAAGCGTTTTGAAAAAAATTTGTTTGAAAAGTGTTTGAAAGTGTGTAAAAAGGATCGTTTGAGCAAGTACCTAACAGTTATCTACCTACTCGGAAAAAAATTGTTCTTTTCCTCCTATCCTTTAAACCGTGTTATCCTACTATTAGTGAGTAGGTAACCCTAGTCGTTGGATGTTGAGGGACTATCAAAAGGGACGTAATGGTCATTGAAGGCAACATGTAAGGATACCTTAGTATTTCGAAGGGACTATCATCATAAGATCATTTCTCGTAGGCAACTCGAGGGACATTTAGGGACTATGATCTTTATGATGAATTTAAACTGAGGGTCTTTGATAAGAGTATCCCTACGTTTGAGGGACATGACCACTGTTTCTGAGGCAACCAAAGTGGGAAATACCCTAGGGGTGCACGTGTGCAAAAGTGTGCTTTTTCAGATATATTTATCTTGAATTTTAGTGATCTAAGATTGATTGATTAAGCATGCACGCTTAGGTTGCTAACAATTATATACAAGCATATAAAATATAAAAGAGAGAAAATAGAGGGTCCTATGCTATTACAGGGCTTTGGTGTAGATACATAAAGAATTGACTGAAAGTATAAAGTGCGGAAATTAAAATCCAAATTAAGCTATTACAAACTGGGCACAGTTACATAATTAACAAAAAGGATAAAAATAAATAAGTGCGCGCCTGAATTAAAAATGCGTCTAAAATCCTAAGTGAAAGGAACTTTTTTGTTTGTTTTTGTTATAAAAAGAAACTGAATTAAAAAATCCTAAGTCTATTTAATTTTGGTTTTTTTTAAGAAAATATTAAAATAGTTAATTAATTAATTGACAAAATTAATTTAATGTAAAAACCTAATGTATTTTTGGGTTTTTTCTTTCATGTTAATTAAAATTTATAAAAAGTAAAGACAAACAACCAAAAGAAAGGGAAACAAAATCGAAAGACCACCAGGCAGGAAACGAAAAGAAAGCATTCTGGGACGCAAGGTCTGGATCGAAGAGGCCTGGGTTTCTCTTTGATCCAACGAGCTGATTGAAGACCTCATTTGAGGGTCTTGGGGGCGCTGCAAGCAAAACATTAGAAATTGAAACTATAAGGCTTCGATCGAAGAAGCTTGGGAGAATGCGCGTCTGGGGCGTTCGATCTGGATGTGACATCCTTCGATCTGGGATGTTGGACCTGCAAGGAAGTTCGTTAGACATTGAAAATAGAAGGCCTGGGATATTGGATCCTAGTCCCTTTGATTGAGCGAATTCCCTTTCGCCCCCTGAACTACTTGCTTATTCGAAGTATGTGACGCCTGCTTTTAGTCCTGCAAATTGGTTAATTCGAAACTAAACAACACAGAGAAATGTCCCATTCGAAATCAATTCCTGAACCCAAATTTGGATTGGTTTCAATTTGTCACAGCCAGGATCATGGATTTCAAACGTAACCAGCTTCGAAAGAAACTCTATCCATGGGGGTTCAAACGTATGAACACTGCAACTTGCATACACTTTGTTAAATCGTTCATAAATAATAACAAAAGCTATGAATATGAAATCATGAGTTTAATTTTAAGATTAAGTGAGATTGAACATTATACCACTGGAGGCGCCTGGATCTGGACGGAAGGTGCCTGCAATGGAGTCTAGACTTTCGTGGGGCAGGCTGGTGCTTTTGCGAGGCAATGTATGTGTGGCCTTCTCCGTGGGTTTTTCCGTCTGGCCCTTTGTGTGGATGTTGCGCGTGTATGAATTCATCTGTATCCGTCCCCTTTTTTCATGTGAGGTCATGAGGTTTATATAGACAAAGGAATTAGGTCAATATTTGTGTATCAAATCTTGGCCCATTAGGATGAAGAGATTTGATCTAATTTGTTCATAAAGACTTGCTATATTTGATTCAATAAAGTACCCATCTATTTGCATACGTTACTGCCAGCCTGTTATGAGCTGTTTGGGCCTCCAACATGATGAAAATCAAAAGCTGACCTACAGATCCACTTCCCTTCGATTGAGCCTCCCTCTGCTTCGATTACTTCAAAGTCTCAATTTGAATTACTCCAGCTTCGATTGCATAGCCCCTTCGGTTGAGCTTCCCTCTGCTTCGATTGCTTGATTCGAAAAGAATCCCCTGGTCGAATCAGCTCTTGTGGAGTTGTGAACAAACAAGGCAAGAATCTGGCCTGGACAGGTTAGGATATGTGTTTTTTGCTTAGTCATGCCAGCCTAGTTCATTCCTTTGAATCTACCTTCTTTGCCAGCTTCAAAGTCCACTTTGAATTTATTCAACACATTCCCTATTAGACAACTTTGACCAGCCCTTGACCTTGTGGTGAGTCTAAATTCTGATCCGAAGTATTCAGAGCTTCCTTCATCAGAGCATCTTAGATTAAGACAAACTCTGCACTGAAATTCCATTCGAAGGTCATTTCGTTCTGATTTTCTGATTGAGATAGAGTCTAAAGTTCCAGTCGAAGGACCCTCTGAAGTGCCAGTCGAAGGAACTTTTGGAATGCCAACGAAGGGCCTTTGTCCATATACCAATCGAAGGATCTTGTTGCAAGGCTAATCAAAAGGCTTTGCTGAAATGCCAATTGAAGGGTACCTGTTAAAATGCCAATCGAAGCTGCCTTGTTTGAGATGCTAAATTGAAGGATTCCTTGCCATGTCAATCGAAAGGCCCGGCCCAGGGTGCCAAATGAAAGGGCCTTTCAGAATGCCAATCGAAAGGCTTGGCCATGAGGCCAATCGAAAGGCCTTGTTCAGGTTCCAATCAAATGATCTTGTTGACCGATCGAAAAATTCGTTCTGCTCTCTTCGATTTCCTTCAGTTTGGACTAATTGAAGTGACGCTAAAATGCCAATTGAAGACGCCTTTGTTCAGATGCCAATCGAAATACATTGTTAAGATGCCAATCGAAAGACACCTTATCGAAGGACACTTTGACCAACTTCAAAATTTGTTATTCTTCTTTAAGCAAGCGTTTGTAACCACCCATGTAAGAGAAGATCTTGTAAAACATGAGGGCAAATTTTAGGGTACAACAGTTACCATGTTCATCTCGAAGCCTGTAGGTAAGAGGTGTATTGTTCTTGGAGGAAACATTGAAGCAACTGCATGATGTGTTAGGAGCAAAGCTAACAAACAATGGAGTTTGGCTTGTAGGCTTAGCTAGGTTGTCCTGGAAGTGTGTCTTCCAAACTGTCCATCTGTGTGATCATAATCTTGGTGAAGGGTCGTCGATGCAGTGACTGAGGTGCTGACTGCTAGACATCATTGCAGTGATTGAAAGTGGGATAGGGATATTCCATATCTAGGGATGACCTAAGTAGAAGGGTCATTGGGTAGTGATTAAGTGCGTAGATCGTCAACGAGTGTGTTGGCTGTAGGGTCTGCAAATTGATACTGCTGATAGTGGACTTCATTCCTGGCTTGGTAGCCCCCAGATTAGGTGTTGTTGTACACCGAACTGGGTAAACAATTCTGGTGTGTTCTTTATCTTTTCAGTACTGTTTTATCTTACCTGTGTGTTTGTGTCAGATCAGATGTCTTGACATCCTTATAGGACATCTGAGTCTGTTGTACCAGAATTTCACATTAGGATATCTATTAGTTTCTAACATGGGAAGTATCATTTCTTGAATGTCGTTTGATGTTTTTTGTTATTCATCAAAAATAAAGAAGGAAGACTTTGGCTAGATTTAATATCAATTGTCCGTAAGGCGGAATTGTTCAATCAACGCTTAACTATGGCAATTGCCCAAACAAGAGATCAGTTGAATAAGGTAGATTTTCACATATGAATACTTGAAGCAGAATTACTGTAGATAACGATGTTATTGGATCAACATTTTGCAATTTCTTCGACACAAGTTTTATCCCATATATGAAAAAATCACTCATCAAGTCCTTCAAATTTCCTCCATAAGTTAAATCCACCACTATCATAACCTCAATCTTTTTCCAAGGTAACTACCTCAAAATAACTCCACTAATTTGAGATTTGACGGGACGGACCTACCTTTAAGATTATGTAGGCCTATGCCCCTACTATAATTGAAATGAAAAATTCTAATATACTATATAAAGCACCATGCATATTATATTAAATAGTTATTTTATTTATTTTCTGTTTTGAATTCTACTGCAACAATTCATTTCATAATTATAATTCCACTAACGAGCTAAATGTATTTATGTTACTTTTATTACAGTATATTTGTTGAGTATTAACAAATGAATGAAATAGGAACTATTAATAGATTTGTTGAGATAAAAAAAATGATGTATACGTTCAATTCGCAAATAAAAATTAATATTTTAAAAATATTAAATTTATAAAAAATAATTATGATATTTATTTATAAATAATATATTATATTTTTAGTATTACAAATATATAAAGTTTGCCCCCACAATCAAATTTTCCTAGGTTTGTCCTGAGCTTGACCATCCACAATTGTTTCAAGCCCTCTTGCGTAAAATAATAATTTTTCTTTAACACAACTACCTCCATGGTGAGATATTAGGTTAAATAGATCCATGTTTTCAATAAAGCAAAAAGATCAAAATGGTAAATTAATATCTCACTGTCTTACAAATGTAAGAAAAATTATTTTGAATCTCATGCACTTGATTTATACAAACACACACACATACATGAGTTCGAGACAAACTTAAGATTCGTACACAATAAAATATAAAAGTAAATTTTTTTTTTACTTTTATACTGAAAGATCAAAAGAAAATCTGAGCACGAGCAAGGTTGCTAAAGTGTGGCGAGCAAGACGCCAACGACAAGTGCAAATTGGTTATTAACCAAAAATATTAAATTTCTTAACAAAAATATTAAATATTT